>JAWNMY010000012.1:0-1200000 GCA_035043505.1 Drosophila setosimentum | reverse complement strand
TCGCCGCTACAAGTACTACAATTAGGCAATCTACGTCAGACAATTAAATTGTTATACGTTAAAAAAAATATATATATATATGTATATTTATATATATATATATATATATAGATACAAAGATATTTAAGCTAAGAACTGGTGCCGCCGCTCAACTGGTCAGCTTTGTGCAGCAGCCCATGAAAAATGGAGCTGGTCTGCTGCTGCAACTGTCTGGGATTGCCCTCCTCGACGATTTTACCCTGCTCCAGCACTATAATACGTTCATAATCCAGAATCGTGCTCAGGCGATGCTGTAAAAAATAATATAAAAAAATACAAAACAAGGGCCAATAAAGAACAAACGCACTCAAAGATGAAATGAGTTGAGAGCTGAGCGTAGCTGTTAAAACTCACAGCAATCGTTATAATTGTTCGACCCTGGAAGGCCTTGTCAGCTGCCCTGAGCAGAGCCCGTTCCGTGCTGCTGTCCAGCGTACTTGTTGCTTCATCCAGCACCAAACAGGCGGAGCCTCGGATGATGGCACGTGCCAAGCAAAGCAGTTGCCGATGTCCAGCACTAAAACTGATGCCGCCATCGCTTATTTCAGTGTCTGCCCCAGGTAATTGTAGCATTCAAGACAACAAAGCCAATAGCAGGTGACCAATAAAAAAGAAAGAAAATTAAAAAAAATAATAATGTAAGTATGTAATAAAATGTCCGGTTTAGTGCGTTATTAAAGTAGTATTTAATAAGCGTAACGTTACGGTCGCTTGGCAAAGCACGCCTTTAAGCCTTAATGAGGCGTATTAATCAGAGCAGGGGTTGCGCGATGGGGCACGACTTGACAGCAAGACTATGTGTGCCAAGGATGTGGCATCCACTATGAGTGTGATTGGCGATACATCTAAAGAATCCGATGAATTCAATTTCAGTCACTAAAAGCACTTTTAATCTTTAAGGTTTAGTTTTCAGCAGCGATTTAATACTTCTCTAACATTATTTATTTATTTTATTTATTTCTATTATTATTAAATAAACTAAATAACTCAATATTCATATACATATTATGACTTAAATAACAAAATATTTAATAATTGCCAATTTAATTTTTTATTAGAGACTACAGCTAATAAAGCTACTCTAAAAATGAAGTCATTTTATCATAAACTAATTTTTTGCTTTTTGCATAGTATATAGGAATCTAGCACTTCATTTTCTATCAATTCAATTTACTTATACCACACACAAATTATATGTAGATGCAGATTGCCAGTTTGCTACAAATTGCCAGTTTTAGTGGCTTATCAACTTGGGTTCGATTTAATAGATAGATGGATAGATAAATATGGGCTTGTATCTACAAACATTTGTCACATCTGAGCCAATCAACACAAAAAATCAAACATGCATAAAACGCGTATCAAATTTTTTTTCTTTTTTAATTTTTTTTTCTTTTTTTGGCGCTCAACATACATCAAACAGACAAGTTAGCTGGGAGACTGAAAGTCTAGTGGGGTGTGAGAATGGGTAGAGGAAGGGAGGTTGTTGGTTGGTTTGAAATTCTGGCTAGGCGGCCAAGCCAAACGTCATGTTTGCTGCCAAAAATAAACATGATTTTTTCATAAGGCAAACGCACATATGAAGCTAGATAGCAAACTGACGGAGTCAGTGAGCCGCGGTGCACAGAACTGACAGTCAGTTGTTGGTTTGTTTACGCAACAATAACAACAGCAATTGAAATAACAAAAACAAGAACAACAAAAAACTTTGGGAAATTGGGAAACACAAACAAAAAAGCGCCTGCATTGTAAGGGCGAATTGTGCACTTACCCAGACCAAGTGGCAGCTGATCCTTAACAAACTCGTTGAGCTGTGCCAATTCGAGGGATTTCCACAATTCCCAATCCGAATAATAGCCATGCGGATCGAGATTTTCACGTATTGTTGCATTGAACAAATGCGCATCCTGTGGTATTATCGATAATCGGCTACGCAGCTCATCTGGCCGTATTTGCTCAATGTCCACATCATCGATGCAAATGTGGCCACTTGTCGTCTGCAATACACCAAATAGGGATAGGGCCACGGAGGATTTTCCGCTACCCGTGCGGCCACAGATGCCAATCTGCAAGAGAAACCAAACAGTTAGAAAATAGTTCGACTAAAGTGAGTTGAAGAGTGCTGCATATGTCACTACATCTCTCTTATTGTAAATTTAAATAAAATATGCGCCCAGTTCTTTTATGCATTTATCTGTATTACATAGTGTGTACCTCTGTATATACTCCCATCTGGTTTCCAGGCCCGTTAGCCATCAAATCAAATTCAAATAAAATATGCCACATATCCAGCAGCAGCCTTCGGCCAAGACTATCTTGACCAGTCGAACAGTCATTACAAATATACAAATATACAACTCGTACACTGAGAGAACTATTGCTTAACTATGAATACGGAAATCCATTAAGCTTACTTATAAAGTACATAGTTGATAAATTCAAATGATAACAAGAAATCACACGAAACAATAAATAATGATATTTTTGATGTTTAAATAATTGTTTCACAAAATACTCCCTGCAAGAGTCACACGTGTCACATACGTAAAATACGTAAAATATTTGCAATTGACAACTTACATTTATTATGGTTTATTAGCCTATAATTCGGTTAGTTTCAATATAAACAATCAACCAATAATTTTATTTTTTTGATTTTTGATTTATTTATTTGTGTTTGGTATATTTTCACCAAGCTAACTTGAATAGATGGCGTCAGAAATCTTTATTACTATTATTATTATAATTTTTTGTTAATATTATATTTTAATTGGCTTAATACCCCAATACCAATATGTTAACAAATATTTCTCAATATACACCTTCAATAGAGCATTCATTCATTCTCTTCCATTTTTCGTGCAATTTGATTTTATTTATTTCATTGGAATATTTATTTTGACTGCATATTTTGCATATTATGCACTTATTACAAATTTAGAAGCTATTTTAAAGCAATTAATTTTTCATAATTATCTAATGCATGGAATGCTAATTAGATATTAGGTATATAAGATACAATTAGGTATTGATTGACGCTTGACCTAAATATAATATGCATATTCAAATATTTTCTCCGAGTTCTGAGTTAATTTGTAATTTTACTGTTAGCTATCAAGCCCTTTCAATAAATATGTTCACTCACATATATATACAAATATATATTATGTATATATTCTTATGTATACAGACAAATGTTAATATTGCCATTATGTTCTTAATTAGTAAACCGAAACTAAGAACAACCATTTTTTAAATTGATTGCATGTTATTAAAATTATATATATTAAAAAGCAATTATAATTTTAATAACCTTGCCACACACATTATTTAAGCAGAATTATTTTTTTTTTAATTAATTTTGTATTTAGTGTTGTCAAACAAACGCAGTTTACTTTAGTAATGCTAAAAAAAATGTGTATAGATTTATATAAAAATATAAAATTTTGATACTTGAAAAGCATTTTTGATAATCAATAAAAATAGCACTCTCCTATTTCTCGTCTTTCATTTTGGTGCATATGTATAGGGTATAAAACTATCTTACTCAAACAGCTTATGCGCCTAACCCACTGACACGATATGTATGTGCACTTTGTCATAATAATAATGGATGTGAGAATATTCAATCTGTAGGATATATTATATCGTTGCAGGATATTCAATCAGTTGTTGACTTTTTACGCTGTATGGCTATCCTAGCTCTGTTAGATTTGTGTGGCTTTGGATAGTTTGCGGCCAAAGTGCACACACACACACACAGATACACACACACACACACACTAGTCAATTGGTGCTTTTGCAGCTGCTGTTACAGTTTGCTGAGCCCTGAGGTTGGCTAGTTGCATCTTTCATTCGATTTCATTTATTGCTATACATTTCTGTCAGATTATTTACACTACGGCGCACATTAAACCCAAACTTGTTTGGTCTGTTGTGGTTAAGGGAAAAGAGCAAGAATATAGATATGTATGTATAGTTAGCTACTCACCCGTTGACCCGCTGGTATCTTCAAATTCAGGTGGCTGATAACGTTTTTCCTTTGTCCCTCATAACGCAGACTGACATTTTGGAAACTGATGTCGCCGCGTTGTGGCCACGAAATTTGAACGTTTTGGTCTACCCAGACAAATAAACAAAGGAAAGGAAAGGAAATTAGATGAAATAAACGTAAACAAATGCTTTTATTATTAAATTTTAAAACCAAATCGACAAAGCATGAATTTTGTGACCCTTTCCCATATAGCATAGGCAGCTGAGCAACGCTCCAAAATAAAAGCCAGAAAATTAAACCAGCTAGGCAAAAAGTGATGAGGGCACGAACCAAACAAAAAAGTTAATGAAAAAAGGGTCCTCATTCAGAATGATGGCACACAGCAGTTAAGCGCATGCTTTAAAAGTCAACTTTAGCAAATACTCTAAAGTAGTTTTCGAGTGTGGTTGGAGGACTAATGTCAATATGACACTAGAGTAAAAAAGGAGTTAACGTTTGCTCTACGAGCTTAAAATTTAAGTAGGGGCTTACAAACTTCTTTTGCAAAAGAGGAGGAAATGATACGATAAGAATTGTAACTCGTTCAAAGACTCTTTTCACAAATTAGTCAAATATTTTATCTATGTAAAAAAGGCTACAAGTCTGTCATGTCTACTCATAAACTTTTGGTTTGCAAAATATTCACTTTTGGGATATTAAATAACTTCAGAAAGTTTTGCATATTTCTTCTTTCTTTTTTTTTTTTTTGAAAAATTCAACAGTTTACTTGTCCCAGGTTCATTATTATCTCAAGTCGATTAGTTTCAAATAAATCGTAAGCTTAAGTTTAATGATTTCAATTGATTTTTTGCTTAAGCAAGTAACACCTAACAAAAAATTATTTTTTTACATATATCGCGAAAGCCAGAGTACGAATTCTTGAGAAAATAAAATCTAAGTAAGGCTAACTACATATTTAAATCATAAATCAGCTCATGATATTCAGCAAATGAATGTAATAATATAAAACGTAACTGGCATTACACTAATGAGTATAATCAAAGTGAAAACACTAATCGGATTCAGTAGCATCGGTTAATCTGTCACTTTCCCATTTGTGATAAGTCTGAAGCACAATAGTAAGAAATTAGAAAATTTCCGGATGAGAGAAAACGATTAGGATGCTAACTTAACTTACAGCTGAGGTGAATCATAAATTTCTATGTAATGAATTGCTAATACCCCAAAAATTCAATTTTTTAAAGTAACTAAATAAAAGACTAAGCTCTTTCGCGATTCAGAATTGAAGAAACTGCTAATTTTTTGAATAAATATTAAACATTCATGGCTAAACGCTAATTAGGATGCTTCACTCCAATTAAACTGACAAACTTGAATATATTGATAATAATTAATTACACATTTTAAAAACAACAATTTGTTCTCACTTCCTGCAGCAAATAGATATATTCCATGTTGCTACCTTATGCCTGTAACATAATTTTGCACAAGTTGATTATTTATTTGAACATTTTCCATGGGTTCAGCGTATAAATCAATGACCCATCGAAAATGACTGGCTCATAGGCACCAAGGGTTAAGCAAACTGCTCCAGATAGTCAGATACTAACAGCTTTTAATGCGCCTCGCTTGCTCATTAGATGGCGCGACGACCTTGTCAGCAGATGCCGTTATACTCTTATCTGCAAGGATCGATGTCTCTGGTACAGCCGTCGTCGTCGTTGGCTGCTGCTTGTCAACAGCTGATGCTGTGTGCTGAAAGTTTAAGTGATTGCCTGCATTTAATTTATCAGCAGCCTGCTCGGCAATGGCTTCGGCATCTTCGATATCAACGGCAGCTGACGTTGCGTTGTCAACGGTAATCGGAACGAAGGAGGACCTATCGGCTTCATTGCTGATTTCCGCATCCGGTTGCTCCGCCCTTTGCTGCTGCGGCTGCTGGGCGTAGTGTGCAATGCGTTCAACGGAGCCCGCATACATCTCCATATCGGCCAAAAGTTTTACAACCCAATTAAGGTAAATCGGCACCAACAATGTGTAGTTGATGGCCAAACCGACCAGCGAGGGTGTCGGTGTCAGTTCCTTGGGGCTGGCGCTCTTATTGATGGCATAAGTTCCTGACATCGTCCCTGTTTCTGTCGCCTCCTGTTCCTTTGCGTAGCTACTGCAACTGACGCTGGCGGTTGCCAGTGCCGTTACAATGGCCACAAAAACAATGCATCCGCCCAGGTAATCCTGCAATAAATAGAGAGAGAAACAGAGATAGCAAATGAACGAGCGAGAAAGAGCAACTGCCCCTGATGAGTGCTTGTTAGTTTTGGCATTTTGGTAAAGATTCTTTCCACATGACTTTTTAATCAGCTCACGTGTGCGTGCGTGTTTGGGTTTCTGTTTTTTATTATTTTCTTTTTTATTTTGTGGTCCTCTAAGCCCACTCCACGCGCTGCACCAGAAAAAGAACAACTTTTTTCTCTCTTCCATCTTAATGAAAGTTTTACGGGGTAACTGCCAAACCACAATTGAAAAGTTTTTGTTTGCCTCTTCTGCGGAACTGAGGCTGTCGCTGACTTGATTGCCCTTATATGGATGTGTGTGCCTGTAAGCCATCAAGTGCGCTCAAAGCTGTTGCATTTGTTGCTCCACAGTTTTGTCTTAGTCGGCATGCAGACTTGCTTGTGTGGGTGGGTGTGAGTGTGTGTGTATGGGTGTGTGTGCGTGTGTGGGTGTATGTGTGGCTGTATGCATGCTTCCTTGTTTTAAAGTGGATTGTTAGTTTACATAGTAAGCAAATTTGAACAACCAATTTGTGCGCTAATTACAAAATAATAGTCAATTGACTAGTCTCTCTGAAGTCCAGCTTAAGCGGAATACCAATCAATTAAAGCGATTTATTTCGTAATTATCGATTGTCAATTCATTTCAGTTGAAGACAGTGAGACCATTGCATTTGAAAGAAACAGACTGCCTAATTGTCTGATACCTTCTTGTGGGGGAGTGGGGTGGATAAGTCAAGCAGTGATAGAAAATGCTGCGCTGATGCTGTTCGGTTCAATACATAAGAGTTTAGTTTGCTTAGATGATTGTGTGAAAAGTAAAGTGATCAGACGTGTTTAGAAAAGTGATGTAGTTTAGTTTTGATTGCTACAATATTTACCCCTTAGTTTAGCAGAACTATTTATTTTTTAAATGAACATTGCCTTTTCCGAGATAGTTTGCTAATTTTATTCCGATGGTATTTTAATTAAGTCCTGTGTTAATAAACAATGTCATGTCAGTAAATTCAGTGTATAACCCTGCAGCACCTACAAGCATGCACCTACTGCTTGCGGCTAGGGGTTTTCCATATACGGTGTCTCAGAGCTTATTTCAAGCAGTGTCAAGCTAAAAATTCAAAGTGCTATAAAGTTTAAACGAAGAAACAAACTCAAGATGTTTAAATGCTAGTTTGTTTAATGTTATATCACGTTTTAAAAAGAAACTTTAATTTTTCATTAACTATTAATTAATTAATTAAAATTAGTCAAAAACTGAAATCATATCCAAAATACATGTCAAAGCTTATTTCGAATAGTCTTAAAAAAGAAACATATTTGGCGTATAAAAACTTAAATAAGGATGTTTATACATAGAATGATATCCTTTAGCCTTAACAACTTCCCTTAACCTTTTATTCGTGGAAGATACCATCTTCCGGGTAGTTTCTGGCCTGATCTTGCTCCACTCATCCAGCAGAGGATTTTTGAGATCCTGTTTGGTGGATATGCTGTGATTCCGGATGTTATTTTTCAGCAGAGCCCACAATTAATCAATAACATTTAAATCTGGAGACATTTAAGCCAGAACTGTACTAATCCGGACTTCTGCTTGGGGTCATTCTCGTGGTAGAACCGGAAAGTACGTCGGATTCCTAGTTTCTCGGCACATTGGAGTACATTTTCCTTTAACATATTGAAGTACACGTTCTTGTCCATTATTGTTTCAATGAACACCGAATTCCCGACGTCGGCTGCCGATATAGATGCCCATACCATGTCACTTTCTCCGCCGTGCTTGAATGTTGCCTTTACGTTTTTGGGATTCAGTTCAGCATTGGATTGTCGCCACCCATAATTCCGTCCGTCCGAGCCAAAAATGTTGAATTTGGACTCATTTGCAAATATGACTGTGTTCCAGAGCTCCAAATCGTTGTCCAAGTGAGATTTAGAGAACGTCATCCTGGTGCCTTTATTTTTATCGCTTATAAAAGACTTCTTCCGCGGTATTCGGGAATTAAAGTCATGGTTGCGCAGAACCTGGCGCAAAATTTTTACACTGTACTTTTTCCGCATTTCATCCTGCACCTGCTGGTCAGTTTTGGAGCCGATAGCTTACGGTTTCCCCTTATTTTCCTGATGATCCTCCGCTCCTCCTGTTCGGTGAAAATCTTGTTTGGTGCCATTCTGCCCTTGTCCTCTATCCGATTTACGTCGACGAAACGCCGAATGATGTTGTATACAGTTGACTTACTTAGATTGACCGTTTCAGCTATTTGGCGATGTGAATATCCCATCTGGAAGTGTTCCAGGATGAGATTCCGTTGATCAATAGTAGTCCGATTGCCCATAGTCCTTGTTGGCTGGTTGCACCCGAGATGTAGGATATAAACTAACTAAGAAGTATTGGTCTATTTATACCAACCTGACGAAAAAAATCCGGGTTTTATGGCAACCAGGTGTCCATAATGTAACTGATCGAAATAAACTTTGACCTTAAATTGAAGTACTTTTTTACATAATCCGACCTAGCTGGTGGGGAAACCCCAGTTTATTGGGGTCATATATTAATTTTGGTGGTCAATATATGTATCTGCTATCGGTCTTTGGAATTTTTTTGACAGGCAATTAAAATTTTTGCTTGACACTGCTTGAAACAAGGTTTGAGACACTGTATATGTATATACGGGCAATAAAGCAAGCCAACTCGCCAGAGCTCTACAGAGTGCGAATGTAGATGTCAACACAACACAATATGCACCCACTTTGACCACAATCAGTGGACACTTAAGATCCAAAGCAGACACATAGAAATGGTCCACACAAGCAGCCAGGCGGGCTGCCCCCTAACCGGCGGAATGGGTGGGGCCCATCAATTGAACTAGCAACCACAGACTTAAAATATCGAACTATTGAACAAGTATAAATAGTATAACTAAGGTATAACTGCATTTGCTTAAGCTACACAGTTTAAGCTAAATGCCAGTTGAATGATGCCATATTGACTTGAATGGGAAGTGGAGTGCATGGAGGATGTGTATAGAGGAGTGTGTATGTGAATTGTGCAAAGTAAAGGAGTGCCGGACTCCAAAGACTTACCAGTGATATGCCCAGCCAACGATTACTCGTATTCAATATGGTAAATGCAATTGTGTTCGCCTCAAGACGCTTAAAGAGTATCTCTGTGAAACGGGCCTGCTGATTGTATGCACGTATTGTAGTCACACCCTGTATTGTCTCCGATAGATGCGATATAACCGGCGAGTTTGTTGAATTCTCAATGCGTTGCAGCTCACTGAAAATACACAAATTTATACGTTTCCTTGAGTGAGTTGTTGAGTGCCTTTTGAAATTGCATTTAGGTTGCATGTTGACCACCGTAAACTTGTTCATTTGAGTAGTCCACTTGAATTTGAAGTAAAAGCGTTGCTTTGAATACAAAAGGAAGTACTCAGGTTATGACTAAACTTATATGTATATGAAATGAAGAAAGTTATTTGTATTTATGTATGCTCATTTTGCTTACATCTACATTTAAGCAGCTTATTATGCTTCAATTAATACGTAACATTCCTTAGTGTTGTTCAAGACAAACTTGTATTTGACTGTTTCCAAACCTATTGAGTGTGTAGCTTAAAGGTATACATAACCTAATATTGTGATGATAACTTGAATGTCCGTGCAATCTCAATAGACTTTTATTAACATATTTATTACTATGATTTAATGACAGTCCGATCTACATAAATACCCTTGGTCAAAACGAACAAATATTAAAAGTATTCTCTCTTATTAGAAATAAATTTAATTTATGGTCTCAAATTAAACTCAGCAATGGCACTTCAACTATTATATTCTTACTAAACAATTAAGTTGCGAAAAGTTGCAAAACTCTTTAAGAGATAAAATCTTTAAATATTTTTATTACAAAAATATTTTGCATGCTTGACGCTCCAGACAACAAGGACCGCAAGAATTGTTGTACAGTCGTTGGACAGTCAGCTTGGTTTTCACAAAATTTGCTTGAATTACTAAATGAAACAAATGCTCCGATAGAAAGCTGCTAATAGTGCCACTCGCACTATCTAAACAACAACAAAGAAACACAAAACCAGGCAACTGCTGCAAAGAGCACAGCCACAAAATGAATTGCAAAAATCTTTTGTTTCTCTTGACTCTGCTCGACAGATACGTAGTTATGGCCAAGTTTAAGTGCTTATGGCCAAAAACTTTCAGCCTGTTAAACGTTGACAGCAATGATTCGTCCCACTGGCTGTGCTCAACATTTCTAAGAAATTTCCACACCCACAAAAAAATATATATATATTTAAAGCTAACTTAGTACTCTATCAAAAAAGCGCATGTTTACGTATTTGTTACACTTAGCGAAAGAATTATGAAAGTCGCTTTGTCAGCATTATTATGCGGAACAAGAAATCATCACTTACCGCGCCGAACACCTGTAGAACTTCTGTATGGCATAGTAGGCACAGCAAATGGGCAGGGTGAGGGCCAGAAACCACGGTGTAATGCTCACATTTATCAATATGGCGCACAGGCAGAGCAACGAGAACTGCAGCAAGCGTTGACTGGTTGCAGCTATTTTCTGTAAATGAATATATATATGTATGTATATATATATATATATATGTAACAAAAGGAGGCAGGTACACTCAGACAAATATCGAACTGAAAACAATTATGTTATTCTAGATTTTAGAAATAATTTCAAATTATATGAAGAAAATGTATTAAAATTTGGAAGGAGTGTTTTTATAATTTTAAGTTATATCAAGCAGCATGAATCCTCAGAAAATATTAGAAAATCGCCTTAAGCTAGAAAGTATTTTCTTGTTTTTAGAAGAAAAACAAATAATTTGTAAACATTAGAAAGGTTTTCTAAAAAATATTTCTTAATAATAGTAAAAATCATTTCTAAATAACTAGTTGAGTTACCCTTATCGCGATAAGTATTAAGAAGGTGTATTAAGAAAATCCACGCCGATTTATTTCCGAGTGTATTTTAATGTGTATATATGTTACATACATATAGGTAGGAATCATGAGGCAGGTAGCCTGGCAGGTTCTGTGGCATTTTTGGCCGACATTTTTAAATGACATTTGCTGGTTTGCAACACGAATTGACAAATGACTAAATTTGTGCATGCCACAGGCGCCGTCTCCTGCCCAAAAATGAACGAGTGCACGTCTGCCTACAATAAGCAGGCTGCTATGATGCCATTGAATCTGTTTACCGACCGACAGATGTGTGCCACCAACGCTGAGCCAGCAATGTTTCATAATCAAATTTGGTTTGCGAGCTGGCTCCGATTTTACACAGTGCCAGACCACTTGGACAGCGCACAGCACATGAAGATTTATTTGCAACACACGTACACAAATTAAATTGGCTCATACGTTTTAAACCGGGTTATCCCAAAATGCCATCCAAATTGAAAACGCACATTATACTTACACTATCACTATTCATATTAAAAGCTTTGGCAAATAGGCTTAAAATTGTATGTTATTACTTAAAAATTCTAATAACTGATTGATATTTTCGCTTTATGTATTTATGTATCAAATATTTGTGAATCAATGTTGCATACACAAAATAAATTGTCACCAATTTCTAGGGGCAAGCAAAGCATGAACTATACAATTAGTTTATATAAGACAAAGGTTTGACCCGCCCCTACCAGCTTTTTTTTTGTTGAGGACAGAATAACATGAAAATCGGGCTAGAATCGCATTTCAATTTTCAAAGTTAGGACTCTGGAAACTTGTATACATCCCTACTAGCACTTAAATCAAATCGATAGTTGAAATCTTAGTATAATAATTCAAATTCAACGTTGAGCTTATCCTGAAGCTAGACGAACTTAGTTGCAATGTAATAATGAAGAATGAAGAAATTTAAGATTGCAACTAGATGCTTGAGAGATTTATTTTACTTAGTTAATAAACTTGAGAATGATTCTGTTTCAATAAAATAATATGATTTATAGGAATCTGCATCGAAAATCAGTCAACATTGTCAGTTCAATCAAGCCAACTACACACACAGATACACACACGCACAAGGACATACAGGCACACACCCACAGGCATATCGCAAAAAGCTTAGTAAGTTTGTATGCAAAAGTGTCAAAGAGTGTGAAAAAACTATAATGAAAGTATCCCTAAAAATGGCGTCAACAAACTCATATATTACACACGCACACGCACACGCACAGGCGTGTGCATAATGCGTGCTTATCAGCGGGATATCTAAAGCAGAGCAGAAAAACAACAACAAGAACAGGCAATATGCTCCTTTTTTGTGCCGCACAATACGCAAAGCTAAACGAAAGTTATGCAGACATATATTTATCTGTATATATTTATATATATATATATATATATATATATATATACATATATACATAGGATAGGAAGCAAAAACAACAACAATAGCAAACGAAACAATAGCACTAACAAATCTTACCTTATCAATGATCGCCATATCGTTGCTGAAACGATTCACAATTTGTCCGAGCGTTGTCACTTGAAAAAAATGCAATGTTTTATGCAAAATCGTTTGCAACAGTTTATCGTGCAAATTACGGCGCGCATTACAGCCGGCCCATTGTCCGGCCGGTGTTGATATCATGGCCATTATAATGCAAACACACGATATTGTTGCATACATCCGAAAATAGTACGTGACTTCGTGGCTGTCCATATCGATGCCCATATCCATATCCATATCGACGTCCATGTCTGTGCTTCTGTCTGTGCTGTTATGGTTGTCCCGATGTTCCACATTCAGTGCGACGTGGTTGCTCCAATGTTGCAGCCAAACGTCCGTGTAGACACGCAAACATTGCCAAATTAGTGCGGTGATAAAAAAGACAATGATTAAAGGCAGACCGGAGGCGCGCATGTACAACAGATATATGTGATGCGAGATTTGGCCATATTTGCGTTCAACATCCGCCGTTAGCATTGCACCTGCCCGATGACGACCCTGATCCAGCGCCTGCTCCCGCTCCTGCTGCTGGTGCTGACCCCCTCGATCCACTTTATGTCCCATCGACAAGTCTGACACGCCAACGTCATCCACACCATTTTCAGCGTCGTTGTAGTTGTTGTTATTGGGCTTGTCCGCATTTTGGCCATTGTTATTGTTACTGTTGCTGCGACCATTTGTTGGCAATGCATTTACGCCAATTTTAACGTCTACAAGATAGAAAAATAATGCTTAAAACTTGCACAAGAACACAATTTTTACTGTAAAAAGCAATAAATAAAATAAAATATAGATATAGATTAACCTTCCAGTGCTTAAGATTGGCTTTAATAACAATTAAAACAATTTTTACTGGATTTCATTTACTAACAAATGGAAATCTATATAAAGAATTTAACAATTCTTTTCAAAATTAATTTTAAGCTTATCAGATTTTCAATCACAAACGCAACAAATTCTTTATAAAAATAAATGATAAACCGACAATTGTTCGCCTCATGTATTTATATTCGCAATATGCCCCTCTCATCGAATGTTTTTTGTATGAAGGGCAATGTCGACATATTTTGTATCACAAATATTTATAACAATATCGCTTACGCGTATATAAAAGAAAACAAATGTTCTTCTGGTAAAATAAACTTTGCGTCAATTTTGTACGAATTGCCAGAAAAAACTTGCGCCCCCAAAATGTCTGTTCTTCGTCACCTGTCAGGTTTTCAATGTGCTCCTTTGCTGACGCTTCTTTCAATATTCATACAGAGACCAACTATCACGCACGCCCTTTCATCAAAAAATATATATTTTTATTATTCTCTGTTATCTGTATTTATTCGTTTTTTTTTTATTTTTGTGTATTTGCATATCAACTGTATTGAAATATGCAATATGTTTGCAATAAACATTGTCCTACATATGCCATTTACACAATGTTGAAACCTGAACATGTTGTCAAGTAAGAAAATAACTAATTGATTGCAGTTAAAGAAAAAACAAGTAAGAGTGCTGTAGTCGAGTGAACTCGACTACGATATACCCTGAACCCAGTTATTAAATATATTATATTATTATTGGAAAATTCCCCTTTAAAAAGATTTGCACTAAATTGCGATCAGCTCTGCAAGCGCCCTCTGCCGACAAATACGTGAAACACGCAATTATCATGCTAAGCTAGCGCATATTTATGCATATAGAAAATGCGTGCGGCTGCTGATAGAAATGAGATCAATATGATAATACATACATAACATAATACTATAACTTGGGTGTTTCTTATCCGATCTTGACGAAATTTGTGCATTTGATCAATAGTATGCATATGCATATCATATATTAATTAGCCTTCAAAATTGTGGCTTTAAAATTGTGGCATTTATTGCTATCGGAAATTTAATGTATCGATATTCGATTAACGGAGGCAGTTATCGAAAAAATAACGCAAACTTGATCTGTACCTGGTATCTTATAGTTTCTGAGATCTGCGTGTTCATACAGACGGACGGACGGACTGGCGGATGGACAGTCGGACTGGGCTATATCCTGATCAAGAATATATATACTTTGTGGTGTCGGAGATGCTTCCTTCTGCCTGTTACATACATTTGCACAAAACCATTATACCCTTTTTGCCCATTTTTAATGGGTTCAGGGTATAAGAAATACAAAATTTTCTTTACTAGAAATATATTGTTTATATTGCTTGAAAATAAGTGCTCATTTTGGTTCAAAATATCGAGCGCAAAAATAAAAAGACTTTTGAAATATTTCCTGAAAAATAATTACTAACAGCTATCTGAAAAATAAAATGATTGAAAAACTAAATTAAAAATGAGGTAATTTTTTTTTAAATTGTTAATTGAACAAGTATGGAATCAAACAATATTATAAATAATAATGTATATTTATCTTTATCTTCTATATTACCATAATGAACTTTAAATGATTGTTTGTATAAAATCAAAAGCTTAATTCAGTTTCGAGTGCTGACGTGCAAACAATTTTCACTGCTATTTCAAACGGTCGAAATCCCGACACTTGAGCATCTGATTAAATTGAAAGTTTCCGCTGCAGGCGCAAAACAACTCGGCAAGTTGTCATCCAAATATTGACAGCGAGTAGATAGATCAATGCATTAAGTTAACGAAAAGTTTTTAGCCCTGCTCAGCTTGGGTGGCGAACTCAGGACGTGTTGTCTCTTTGACTCACCGCTAGGAATAAAAAACTTTTAAAATCAAACTTGATTTAAGTTTTTCTTACCAACATACACACGCAGACAACCGGGTGAACGGCGGCATTTACGAATTGTCGTGTACGGATAAGTATGTATGCTGGCTGAAATTCTGATAAATATGCCAATATATTGTTTGCAACATCTTGCTGCATACTCGCATTTGCTGTGCAGTTTTGGCTGACGTTGCGCCAAATAAATTCCATCTAATCAATATTCATTACGATTCACAGCCAACGCCCAAAGAGTTCGGGAAGTTTTCGTATTTAACATTTATTATAAACTCTTTTGCACATTCCCGGCCGTTTATTGAAAGTCGGAGGAAGAAGAATATACTTTTTAATTTCCCCAAATGCACAGTTGTTGTCAGATTCCAATTTGTCATTCTTTCTGCTGAGTATTATTCCTTAAGCATTAGTCAAATGAAGTTGATTTCAATTAAAAAAGCCACTTAGCTGAAGCTATTTAATAAAAATAAATTATTAAGACTTATCAAGGTGATTTCACATTCTCAATATAAAGTCGATTTTCCCACACTGACCTTAAGCGTCCTTGGGCTTAAAGGGAAATTTAAAAAATGTACGGAATTCTGGCAGACTGAAATTATAAAATTATGTAGCTGCAAGAATGTAAACTGAAATTGCCAAGTATGCCAATATTTAATAACAAAGTGTTCAACGGCACTGTAATCGAAAGATATTTAAAGTAAAAATCACGTATGCGCACAGTCTGCCATCGATTAAGTTGACCCATATGGCGCAGGGCAACTTTCAATGCATACAAATGTTGCAAAAGCAGGCAATGAGCAGGCAACGACTAACTTAAGCCAGTTGGCAACTAGGCAACTACCAGTCTAGTAGTTACAATATGCCAGATGCATAACTTACGCTTCACTGAAGTCTCCGAAGGAGCGGGTGCCGGAGCGGGAGCTGGAGAAGTAACTTCAACTTGCATCTTTCCTTTCAATTCCAAATCCGTAGTTGTTTGTGAATTTGTTGTTGCCTGCGGATTGGATATGTCAACGACAAGCGATGCAGGCACTGAACTTAGCTCAACTGTTGGCAACAGAGCCGCTGCACTGGACTCCTCCGAGATGCTCCTGAAAAGGGAATAAGGATTCGTTACGCATCAATCACTTTGTTGTGAATTGTTATCAGTTAAACAAATTGGTTCATTTTGTTGCGAGAAATTCAACCTAGTTGACTTTTTTCCCAGCACTATCCCCTAAGAAGTAAATTCATCTATTCTGATTGAGTGTTATTTGCTTAAGTCTCTGCTAATTTATAATAATTAGTATTTACCTAATAGAGTTGGTTGCGCTGAGCGGTCGATGATGAAGTTTGGGCTTGTTGGAGCGTCGCATGGACATGCGTCGCAGGAACTGTTGAAAGCTGCCACGACTCGTTACCACCGCTTCCCGAGTTGCTGGCATAGCCACTGCCATATCTCCAGCAGCCTCCATTGCCGGCGGCGATGAGGCATTTCGTGTTACGGGCGGATGATGCAGTTTGTGTGTCGGCTGCCACGATTGCGCTCGTGGACAAAGCTCGGGCGGTGGCGTCACTCTCCCACCTGTACTTGAATCACCGCCATCCACACTGCTCTCCGCATAACTGCTGCAACTGGCGGTCAGCACGCTGCGACGCAACAAATCTCCACTATTCGTGCTGGAGGTGGATGTGGCCGTCGCTGTACTCAGACCGCTCAGACGATGCCACGAGTTCCTCAATCTGACACTACTGCCATGACGCTGCAGTCCGGAGCGACGCCTTGGTCGCATTATGACATCATTCGCCTGGCACTCATCGATGGGCAGCGGCACATCGTAGATCAGATGCCGGGAACCGTAGACACTGGCGCGCTTGCGCTGCAGATGAAAGCTGCCTGCCGTCTGCAAGCCCATGCCACTGGCCAGGGAGAGTGACTAAGGAAGCAAAAAAGTGATAAATTTATTTAATACATAGTATGACTTTTAGTACAACATTTAAACAGATTAGTTTCCCAATATATTCAATCTTACAACTTACAATTTCAAAACAAAAGGTAACAAAGCAAGAAGATAGGTAAAGACGTGAACAGACATGTACGCGGCACCCATTCTGACCGTAATACAACTTTCCGAACTGATAGGATAATAAGTCTAGATGCATTTGCAGCAGTACCAGGGTGTAACTAACTAGATGACGTCCTACTAGGATAGGAATAATTGTAAACAGCTTTAAGATTAATTTTGTCGTCCCGTTAAATTCAATTATAAATGCATGCAGTTTGATTTCTTTTTCCAATAGTATGTAATCTTACAAATGTCTTGAATAGCAATTCTCACTTATTTATGGGCTTACTAAATACTAATTTTGAAAAGAAACACTGTCTTGTGAATAGCGTTAACTTAAAATCGTATTTTATTCTTGTACACCCTTTTATTTTATACAACTATTTGATTATGTCAGTATGTAAAAAATTTTAATTTATGTACAGTGTCTCAAACCTTATTTCAAGCAGTGTCAAGCAAAAATTTTAATTGCCTGTCAAAAATTAATTATACATTATTTTTCAAAAATTCCAAAGACCGATAGCAGATACATATATTGACCACCAAAATTAATATATGACCCCAATAAACTGGGGTTTCCCCACCAGCTAGGTCGGATTATGTAAAAAAGTACTTCAATTTAAGGTCAAAGTTTATTTCGATCAGTTATATTATGGACACCTGGTTGCCATAAAACCCGGATTTTTTTCGTCAGGTTGGTATAAATAGACCAATACTTCTTAGTTAGTTTATATCCTACATCTCGGGTGCAACCAGCCAACAAGGACAATGGGCAATCGGACTACTATTGATCAACGGAATCTGTAACCGGAAACCGTAAGCTATCGGCTCCAAAACTGACCAGCAGGTGCAGGATGAAATGGGGAAAAAGTACAGTGTAAAAATTTTGCGCCAGGTTCTGCGCAACCATGACTTTAATTCCTGAATACCGCGGAAGAAGTCTTTTATAAGCGATAAAAATAAAGGCACCAGGATGACGTTCTCCAAATCTCACTTGGACAAGGATTTGGAGCTCTGGAACACAGTCATATTTGCAAATGAGTCCAAATTCAACATTTTTGGCTCGGACGGACGGAATTATGGGTGGCGACAATCCAATGCTGAACTGAATCCCAAAAACGTAAAGGCAACATTCAAGCACGGCGGAGAAAGTGACATGGTATGGTCATCTATCTCGTCTGCCGGGGTCGGGAATTCGGTGTTCATTGAAACAATAATGGACAAGAACGTGTACTTCAATATATTAAAGGAAAATTTACTCCAAAGTGCCGAGAAGCTAGAAATCCGACGTACTTTCCGGTTCTACCACGAGAATGACCCCAAGCAGAAGTCCGGATTAGTACAGTCCTGGCTTAAATGTCTCCAGATTTAAATGTTATTGATTATTTGTGGGCTCTGCTGAAAAATAACATCCGGAATCACAGCATATCCAGCAAACAGTATCTCAAAAGTGGTCTGCTGGATGAGTGGAGCAAGATCAGGCCAGAAACTACCCGGAAGATGGTATCTTCCACGAAGGTTAAGGGAAGTGGTTAAGGCTAAAGGATATCATACTATGTATAAACATCCTTATTTAAGTTTTTATTCGCCAAATATGTTACTTTTTTAAGACTATTCGAAATAAGCTTTGACATGTATTTTGGATATGTTTTCAGTTTTTGACTAATTTTAATTAATTAATTAATATTTTATTAAAAATTAAAGTTTATTTTTAAAACGTGATATAACATTAAACAAACTAGCATTTAAACATCTTAAGTTTGTTTCTTCGTTTAAGCTTTATAGCACTTTGAATTTTTAGCTTGACACTGCTTGAAATAAGCTTTGAGACACCGTATACAGATTTTTTTACAGAACAAACATCTTTAAGTGTAAATAAAATGCATGCATTACTTTATTATTCAGAAATTTGCTAAACTGCATGCGAAAACTTGGAGTTGCATTAAATATTCAACTTACCTGTGGCAGCTCATCGTCCTCATCATCCTCCTCAACAGGATTGTTAAGGGCATTGTAAAATGACGCTGAGATGCTGCCATCTCCGCAAACGGAATCCAGTTCTGAGCCATTGCATCCACCTGATTCCGAAGTAATCGATATTGAGCGCTGCAATCCTAGTTTGCTAACATTCTTAAATAGTTTCCAGCGTTCACGAGCCGTGCGCTCCGCAATACTATAAACATGTGATGGAAGACAGAAACAATATTGATTATATCATTCGCCATTATATTTGGTCAATGCGACATGGTGACTTTTATTGCAGAAAAGTAATGAGCTTCTTGTGTATATAAAGCACCGTTAAAATTAAGAATATAATCAGTAAGTTCCATGCAATTTGTTGTAACTATTATTGCTATTCCTATTTAAATTTGGCATTAAGTTTTAGACAGCACGTCTATAATTTAACTAAACTTTAATAGACAAATAGAAACCGCATACGGATATAGTTTTTGAAAATTCAGAGCTGCTGATTCTAATTCTCTTATTGATAAAAATATTTATCATCTCTTCACAAAATTGCTTCGCAAACAAAAATGGAACTTTTTAGAAGTTGCTTTGACGTATGTGAACTTTATTGGCATTCAAAGACTCGCACAAAAAGTGTGACCCAAATAGAAGAACAAAAGAAAGATATATACCTGCAGTACATAATGTGCTAAGGATTCTTTTACTCTCTGCCTTACAAAGACATAAGTCATTGATAATGCCTCATTCAGTCATGTTCTAATCTACAGCCACCAAAAGAAAACATGCGGCTCTGTCATACTCACTTTTGTTGTTGGTCCTTTGCGTTCGCATTTGCCTTAGCAATTATTGAGTTCCATTTGGCGATCATTTGCGGGTGCTTTAACTCAATATCCTTATAACTGCCGCAAGCCTGCTGCCGGCCATCTTTCATTACAATTAACTGAAAGGTCGTAAGAATGAAACGAAAACACAATGAAAGAAAATTAACACACAAAAAAACGTATAGCACTTACTAAGTAAGCATCTTAGATTAAGAAGTGATAGACTAGAAAATAGCCTGTAACAAGGATTATACAAGTATTGCATAAATGCTATTTTCTTAAATTCGACGAAAACGAAATCTATGTAAAATAGACATAACTAATCCATAACTAACATAGGCTGAAGTTTATCAACTACTACCAAGTGATTTTTTAACCCTTTCATTACCATTATTGTCACATGACATGTTTGATTCATTATTAATTTGAATTGCCTACTTATAGTTATTTAAAAAAAAAATATTAGCTACAATATTTATAAAGTCATCCATTTTAAATTTAAATTTTAATTGTTTGCTTGTAGTCATGTTAAGAATAATACGACATTAAACGCAAATATTTATTTCGATCCTGAAAGATATTGTATGTGTACGAAAATCGGTTGCTTTTAGAACTTTGCTCGGGAATACCCCATTTAAGCAATTTAAATTTGCTTGAGGGCTATGTGCAAAAAGAAATAGTCAAAACAACCAAAGAAAAGAGGTGCAGCACAAAAAGCATTAATTCAATTTCCAAATTTAAATTTGAAATTTTTTCCCATCTGCTGTTTTTCCTTATGCGTCGTTGCAGTAAATTCTGCTGCTCAAATAATTGTGAAAATGTGTGTGTGCGCAAGAGGGACGAGTGGAAATTGTGTGGAGCGGAGTGGGCGCCAGCAGACCGGCAACAAATGGTCCTTCCAGGCAATTGCATTTATGGCCAAAAGGCGATAAATGGCCCGGCATTTGGAGCGCAAAGTAACAAACGGATGCTGGTAAAAAGCCCAGAACAAGCAAAGAGTGTAGAGCCAAAAGGAGAAGAGCAACCACAGTCAAATTTTGAGCAAACGCAACTCCACTGAAAAATGGACTGGACAGTTTGTCAGTGCTAGATATTTGAATATGAAATGCTGTCTGACCAAAAAGGACTGGCACAATTTTTGACAGGGCCACTTACATAATCCGCCTCCTTGATCAACTGTAATTGCTGTGTCACCAGAATGATGGTGCGATTCGACTTCCAAAGCATTTGACGCACACATTGCTCAAAGACATGGCTGGCCACCTCATTGTCCAGCGATGATAGCGGATCGTCCTAGAAAATATAATTACTTTCACAGATGAGAGGAATCAAAGAAATGTGCCACAATAAACTGATTGTAATTTATATAATTAGGGTACTTGACATTTCATCATCGAAGCCTTTCGATAATAAATGGATTTCCCTTTACACCTCGTCGTATTATGAATTGAATAAATTAATTACATTTATTTACTTTTACACCTCGTCGCTTGAGAGTGTGAACGTTTATTTTCTTTAACCCCAGGCATTTGAAAGGACTTTGCTTCTTGATTGTGTCTTAAACGTTTTGAGATTGCGATTTATGATTTAACATGTTCACATGTTATATTTCAAATTAGTCTAGAATTTGAATATCAAATATGGTGGCTATAGTTTTAAATTTGAGACAAATATCTTAGCAGCCTCTCTACAACTGTCAAAATGCCAGTCTCTAGTTTCCTTAATATCTGGTATAAAATCCTAATCTCCTAATTGCATTAAAAAAAAAACTACATTTTTATATTGTTTTCCATATAAATGCAAGTTCAATTTTAGTTCAAAAGTAAATAGTTTTTCTTTATGGTAAATTCGACAAAATATTTTCGTTTCGCTTAGGAAAAGAAGAAAAATGAACAAAAATGAAAATCTTTCATATTTTATGACAAGCCTTACAACATGCTCATAAAACTTGTTTACCCAGCTACTTACTAAGTGTTGACTTTTTATAGCAAAATTTTTAGTTGAAACGTTACGAGAATCAAGAATAATCGGATGCACTCGCTCAAAGTGCACTGAGGCGTCGGATTGGCTTGCAGTTAAGTCGACTACAGCACAGCTTGTTTCGACTTGTCCTTGTCTTCGTCCTTGTCCTTGGCGTTTACTTACTCACCATAATGACCACATTAGCCGATGAATAAATTGCACGTGCTATGGCAATCCGTTGCCGTTGTCCGCCTGACAGATTGATGCCTCGCTCACCGATTATCGTAAAATCGGCAGTGGGCATCAGTTCAATATCCGGTCTCAATGCGCACGCATCCAGCACAAAATCGTAACGCTTGGGCCGAAAAGACTCACCGAACAGTATATTCTCCCGTATGGTGTCATTCAACAGCCACGGACACTGTGGCACATACGAGATGGTGCAGTTTCTATGGGAGAGGAATAATAATTCCATGTTTATTATTTGAATTTTGATAAATACATAAAGACACATTTACAGAACTAGTTCATCAACATATTTTATTTGTGTCCCTATGCCTGTTGACCTAGTCTTAAAACATATTTTCTGCTAATAGAATACTTACAACAAGCTTGAGTAGGAAAATAAATATAGTTAAGAATGTTATTTGGCATATAGTGAACTAGTTCCACCATACGTACTATGCTGCTGATGAACTAGTTCAAGTGCATGAAAATTTATTAGGTTGATATAAGAAATCTCTTTGGTCTAAAATTAACTAGTACCCAATAACTTTCTCTTGTGCGCGTAAACTACATTTTATCGAAATAGCTCTTAAGCTACAAACTTTGATCGTTAATAAAGCCAGACATCTATATGCCGGCATACACATAAATACACATATAGATGTTTACACAGACATGTGTAAGCTTTTGCTTTCACATGATATCGCTAATTATGGGAAATGCGGGTGACTTCAATTAATTAGCTTCAATTTAGTTAAGCCGCTTATATGATAACTTTCACCGTGTTTGGTCTAGAAGCGCATAAGCCCCAACTTAGATACAACCACATACACATAGACAAACACACATACTTGTGGCATAATTAAGGGACTCGCAGTGAAATGCACATAAGATAATTGGATCTTCTTGGCGACCGCAAAATTGCAAAACCACAAATTTGTGAAGACCACTGTAATATGTATGTCAAATCACTTCAAGTGTTTCACACAGAGATATTCACATATGCACGGTTCTGGTCAATCTTAGATAATTTAATTTTATTATTGCATTATTGCACTAACTGTGGCCCTAATTTGAATTGATTCATAGTATAGTTAAACCCAATAGCATGCTCTTTAACTAAATTCGTTTTGGAAATTGTTGCTAAAACTTAATCGGATTGAACGAATATATCCTGAAAGTGTTTCTTATTTTTGAAAATACTTTCCAGATATACGAAAAAACAAATGGTTCTAAGATTAGAAACTACTTTTCATTGAATTAATGTGTTACATATATAATACAAAAACAAGTGCAAGCAGTATTTAAGTGCTTAATGCTCGACTTTTAACAAAATGAATTTAATGTGGCTGGTATTTGATGAGGCGTTTAATTCAAATTTCAATTCGAATGATTATGGAAAGAACACTCAAATTCCAGATTTCATTATGTATTGAAATATTGATAAAAAAATATAATTTTTTTGTTAAATTAAAAATTGTTTAGAATACTAAGATTTAAACATTTTCAAGAGAGTAAATTATGCACAATCTATTAAGATTGACGTGCAGCCTTGACAAATAATTTCAAGTGAATGCTCCTAAACTTAGTGAATTTGCTTGCAGCAGCTGCTTAACACGACACGTAACTCACATTACGTGTGCGCCCTGTTGACCCGTTTAAGCCAACCGCACACAGAAACACACTCACGCATATACGCATACTTACACAGACTATATACTTCCACATTAAATCACACTTTGCACCTCATATCAAGCGGAGCTGACTAGAACGCAATGTGGTTAGGCGTTCCCCTTTAGATGATGCCCTTGCCATTGCCCTTTGTGGCAAGTCCGTATGCTCGCAACGTCGTTTCGTGTGAGGCAGCTGAAAATCAGAAAACCGCTCACACTTAACAATCGTTAAGTTCACAAGACCCCTGCAATTCATACCACTATATACATGTGCAGTCGTACAATAAATTTTGTAAGCCAAAAGGAAAATGCACAAAACTGACAGAGGCAGGGAGGGAGAGAGACACACAAACACACACAGCTGAACAACACAGACATTTATTACAGTAATTGAAATTATTGCACATTTTCCGTTTACCAAGGCAAAGGCAAATCGTGTCATAGAGGCTGCACTCCCTTTTCGTGGCCTGCTGTGAGATTTCTGCTTGTTAAATGCATTTTTATATAGCCGCCACGCCTCCCGATTGTGCGGGCACTCTATCACCGGGGGCGAGTTCAGGGGGCGTGCCCAAAATGGGCGTGTGTGCCGTTTCGTTCTCTTCGTTTATTTTATGCGCAATAAAATTAACATATACAGACATTTTGTGATAAATTACTGGATCACGTGCTACGCCTGGAAACGACTCCACAAATATGTTCAATGACTGCGTCGGCGACTGCAACTGCAACTGCAACGGCAGTGGCATCATTTCATTTTTGCGTTTTTCTTTGTCCATATTAAGGGTGAAATTGTGATTACAGCTAAAAGTTGTATCGTCTGGCCTTAAGTGCCACAAGATGCATGCCACTGACGACTACAGACTGTTGACAGTCGCAATTGTCCTTCAGCACTCAGTGCGCAGACATACTTTGCCTTTAACTCTGCTCGACACTGCAACAAATTCCTTTTAGCCCGTGCACAATACAATTCATTTAAGCTTGCTTAACGGTGCGTATGCGCGATGCGAGATGCGTGCTATGTCCCGCTGCATTCGAGTGTCTTTGTATGTACCGCTACTCCAAGCTCTTTGAGTGCATCAGACTAGGTAATTAACTTTGTTGCTATTACCCACATTGTCTGGAATAATTAATATATGCTGCTCAGCAGGGTAAACTCCTTATTAGCTTATACACCAATTAGATGATACATTTAACATTTTAGATTCGCCCACTTAAGTTTAAGCTGATGAACTTCAAATTAGTATTTCTAAATAAAAATCTAGTAGAGTTTGCACTTGACTTAATTAATAATTATAATTAAACATTTTACGAACCAAATTGCGTCTTATTTTGCAGTCAATAAATTATTATTCGAAAATACAAATTATTTTTATACATGTGTTCGGATTAATTTAAAGACTTTAAGAAATCGCATTTTCGAAAGATAAATAAATAAAGCTATATTTGTGAAAAAAAAAGTAATTAATTAGTAGAAAAAAAATTCGAATAAAATGTAATGTTAATATAGTTTAAGTTAAATATGTTACTAAATTTGTGTTATAATTCGAATGTTTAAAAAGACTTCTTCTCTGAAACTTATACATTTTTATCAGAAACCCAAATCGATAGAGTCAAAAATTTACTTAAATGCGATGTAAATATAGTTTAAGTTAATTGCATAGCTATTTATTATTGATTAACCCAATTTATTCTCTATACTTTCACAGTAAGTGTGCCATTTGCCATTTCATGTTGTTATTTTTGTGGTGTTGTTGTGGTGCACGTTGCTCATTTACCATTTAGCTGTTGTTGTGTCAGATTACGCACGTTTCGTTGTGTGCCCGCAAACCAACAGCACGAGACAAGTACAGCAGCCAGAGTCCTGCCAGCACTGACACGCCCCCATGTAAATATTTAAATTATTTATGCCATTTTGAGGTGAGTCAACAACAGGCATCCAGGCAGTCGAAGGCAGGCACCTTACTGCTGCCACCCACACCAAAGGTGAGTTGCCTTTAGTTTGTTTGCTCATTTACTGGCATTTAATTGCATAATTTCTGGGCTGCGTTCGAATTAATTAACTAACTGACTTTGTGTACTATTATTATTCATCCAATTCTAATTTACTCGAAACAGCGACCGCCCGCAGCCCAGCATAGTAGAGCATAGTTTCAAGTACATATCAAACTTAAGCAGCGCTCAAACTCGTTTTAGTTTGAATCAACAATTAAGGTGGAGAGCCAGCAGGAGGTTCAGCACGTGTGGCTGAAGGCAAAAACTCACACACACAAGCTCAAACTCTTTTCACACTCGGCTACATTTAATTAAAGTTTTCCAACTGATTCTTCGTGTGTTTTTGTGTGTGTGTGTGTGTGTGTGTATGAGTATTCAGCTTCTGACTTACACTTTTTTGCGTTGGGGCTGCCAATTTGGTAAAGCACACAAAGCGGCACTTGCAAGTTTTCTTCGCCTTCTACTGAGCCATAAATAAAATGCAGCAATAAGCGCTGCGCGTCTTCTGCTACCCATTTTATCCAATTTCTACCCGTTCACCCGTTCACCCCGCAACATCCCAACCTCCCACACCCCTATAAGTCTTACTCTGTATCGTAGCAAAAGCATCTTCAGTAAATTTTATTGTACCATCAGGCATGCAGTTACATACAAGTGTGTATGAATGTGCGTGTGTGATTGTGTGCCTGTGTGCCACATTTCAATTCACAAGTTTCTCGGTTGTTCGGAAATTGCCCGCCAAGTGAATTGCCTACTTTTGGGCTGTCATTGAAATGCATTGCCATAATATGCGTTTTATATGCAAAAAAGCAAGCACTTTACATTGATACACATATGTATATATATATGTATATTAAATGCATTGGCTAGTGCTAATATTTATTGGCTAACTGACATATCAAGCAGCCACATGCGATTCTATTTGGCTTTTGTACGCTTTTTTCTTTGTACACTCTTGGATATTAGGGTATTATAAAATAAATCTTGCATTGTACCAACGTAATGCAACTTTTATTTTATAGATATATATTAAATATCAGCTCAGCTAAAGCTATATTTACATGATATATTTTCAAAGTACATAATTTTAGCCTTTACATCATAAGCCTTTAGATAATGTATTGATGATCTTTTTTTTTTGCTTTTCTCAATTTGTGCAAAACATTTTGGACCCATTTCCAAAATAGTAACTATAGTTTTTAATTATTTGTCGGTCCCCACGGCGACATGCAGATGCTGCCGTGATGAAGAGCATGCCTTAGTGTAGTGAGGAAGAAGACTACTCCGCCGGCAAGAGTGCATCTTGTGGCGCCCTAATCACACATAAAACACTCAATGTAAGAGTATAAAAACCACTCCAAAATCACGATAAGCAATAGATGGAAATAAGAGCTTATACTTACTTGTGCCAGAACATATTTCCCGCCAGCAATGGCATCTCCATGAGCAGGGCAGAGAGCAGCGATGTTTTGCCGCTGCCAGTCTTGCCCACAACGATGGTCAGCTTACCCTTGGGAATGGCCATTTCGGGCACATGCAACTGAACATTGGGCAAGCGTCGCTGCGAGTGCGACTGCGGCTGCCAGGTGAAGAGACCATCGTTAATGGACACTGCTATGTCGTCAGGCATTTTGAGGAGCAGGGAATCACGACGCCAGCTGTCCGAGTTTCTGGCCCGTAACACTGAAAACTCCAACGGTTTTTCGCTTGTGGCTCCAAAGAGTTTCGGCGGCCGTATTGCAACATAGGGCGTATTACGTAATAACTCGCGGCGCTGCTGGACGAGCTTGTGGTGACCCAGCTCGTGGGCAAACGATGCCGGTGACTTATCCTCCGTCGATTCCCCATTGCTCTGCAGTAGCGGTGTAATCGGCTCCGATTGAGCTAATGGCGCTGGCGACGACGCCTCTGGCGCTTGTGGCTGCTGGTCGGGAATGCGAATGCGCAATGCCAGACGCTGTTCATTCAGTATATTCTCCGCCTTGGCGGTACGCAGGGTCATATTCGATTTCTCCTGCGTTTCATACATGTCTAGGGAGGCGTCACTCTTACTCAATATGCGTGCCATATTGCGAATGCCCTCGAATTGCTTTTGAATTTCGGGCGCGTGCAGAAATCGCTCGAGTCGACGCGTGGACGCTCGAGCCGCAATGATGATGGGCACCGTTATGGGAAAGATCAGCAGTGGCACGGTTAACTGTTGAAATAGCGCCAGGGCCGCAAACAGATGACTGGCATCGAAATTGATTCGCGAGTCGTGCGGCAGGCAAATGTAAACAGCCAAGGTGACAAATGTTATCAACACAGTCGAAATGTGCGTCAATATGGCTATGAAAGAGTAATTGATTTTCGATTAAGTAACCTTCTGAATATATAATTATATATATATATATATATATATATACACGCGTGTTCAATCTGTTTAACACTTACTCATTAGCGTCCAATACATGGCGTCCTTATTGAGATATTTGAGCTCCTTTTTGCGTGCAACTTGTATCTTTCGCAGAAACACCTCGTCCCAGGCATTCAACTTGATGACCTTAATGCCCACCAGGGTGTCGTGTATCTTCTTTAAGCGCTCATCAGTGTATTTCTAGTTGAGTCGGAAAGAAACAAGTTGATATAATTTAATTAAGTTTTATGCTTTATTACAAAAATATTTACTTTACACCTTAAATCAATATTTAATTTAATAATTTGCCTTCAACATTTTTTAGTTCATTGGATAATACTTTTTGTTATTATGCAAAATAATGGCTAAATTAAATGGTCAAAATTAAAAAACATACTTAATTTCAACTTAAATGTGTATTTGACACAATAAATAAATAACTACTCACAATCAGCCAAAATGGAAATTCAAACAATAATTTCACAGTTTAATATTAATACTAAATCAATAATCAATTTATATTGAACTCCGTCCCAAAATGAGATTATGATTATATCATTATTGCATTTTAATTTAATATAATTTTTGATTTTATTCGATATCAAAAGCAAAGAAGCCATGCCTCAGATTTGCTACGTAGCTATTTGCCTAACCCAATTAATTTTCTTGAAATAAATTCGCAAAATTACAAAGTCTACCATCAAATCAAATTACAAGACAACTGTTAAATGTTAGCCTAAACTTACGAAGAAACTCTTAAAATGCCGCAAAAACCAAAACCACAAATTCAATTAACTGATGTTTACCAGCCAGCAATAACTTTGAATTGACCACAAATCTGTTAACAAAAAACTTTTTAATGAGCTAGCAGCAATAACAGCAACTCGTCAAAAGTTCAAGGACTAAAACCAAGCACATTCCTAATTTGGAACATCAAAATAATGCCGAAACTAACGTTTGGCCGGCACAATAACAGAATGTACAATAACCAGTCAAATAAATTGTTATGCAATCGAATCCTGGCCAATTTGCGCTAACCAATGGTTGTGCATTTCATTTTCAATGAAATTAATTTCGTCCATTCTCTTGCACTAATTAAACTGAACTATCAACACACCGCAATACACCCCCAATACACCCCGCAATGGGCAATTTATTGCCTAATATTACTTACCGCTATCACTTCGGCATTCTTTGACATCGCACTGCCGATGAGAAACTGCAACGGTGTCATAATGAGAATGCACACAATGGCACCAATCACAGCACTTATGCCTAGCTTCAAGTACAGCAAATAGATGATCAGAGATATCTGCAAAGCAACATGAATAAATAAATACGTATATATGTGTATAGTATTCCGGAGTTTATGATTTGTTTATGCAAAATTATGCAGTCATTGCAATATCAGTTGGTTGTTGTGGTTGGTTGTGTGCAGCGCAACTATGAGATAATTAAGCTATGAGTAATTATAATCAATGATATACAATATGTACAAGAATTTGAATTAGAATATTTAAGATGTGTAAATTGGGCAAATGTTGACAATAATGAAAAGTTTAGGCATGCAAAACATAGCAAATAAATTAACAGACTGAAGAACCTGAAGAAGGCAAGATTTGTCGTCACAGTAGACGCTACAACAACAAATTAATCGGCCAAATAAACTGGCTTGTTGTCGCTCCCCCTACCAGCTGGCAATTCATACTGGTTTGTGGAAGCAACACATGTAAAATATATTCCAACTTATGGCAATATAAAGTTGATATAAATATATATATATATAGATAGCACCTATATCTAATTAATCTTAATTAGAAAGCGGTTTTTCACAAATGGCAGTAAGCAAAAATGTGACAGGTGGTAAATAAGTTATGATTTTTAACCATTTTAACGACCGACCTTAGGCCAATTATAAAGTTTGAATTAAAATTAACATGGGTCGAAGAATGAAACTGCAGATTTGAAGGAGTTCACTTGGTGAAAGATTATTAGATTTGCATAATATTAAATAAGACTGAATTAAATTAAAAAAATTAATTAAAATTATTCTGAGACGTACTACAATAATAAAATTATATTTATAAAAATCATACAATACATGTTTCACAATTTCCGATAAATTTCAACCATTTTTATATAAATTAATTAAGAATAGAAACCAACATGTTTCTTGACCTGAATTCTTTAAGCTATTTTAACAATTTGGTCACACCTAAGCTGGATTTAATAACGATTTTCAGTCCAGAAATTTAATATTGTATAAATGTTGTATTTGGTATAATTGTCTATGCGAAAATATTGGTGAATTAAACTAAACCTGAAATCGATTAATGCAAAACTTCCTGCTTATATACTGTAAGATATATTATTATTTCGCAACATACCGCATAGAGGCAGAGACGGTCTCCCAAAACGATGCCCAAATATGTGCAACTTAAATGCTAATTAATTTTTTAAACGATAAACATGATGCAAAGCGAATCTGCCTACATAGTAAATCCGATTTGGCCTGCATGCAAACTAGTAAATTATGTTGCATCTGTTGTCCTGTCAGTGCCACATAGCAGCAGCACCATCAACAACAATAACCACTGCCAACCACAAATCCTAGAGCAGGCAAAGTACGAATGCGAGTCGCCCAAACATTTACAAATCAATTTGTTCCTGGACTTTAGCCGTAACTGGAACAGAATCCTTGACCAGAGTAAATATGACCGCATAGCTAATTATGCAGTATTTCGCACACACATACAGAAACACACACACTGACATTTAATACGCATTAATTATGCGAACTTGTGTATGTGTGTTTGTTTGTTTGGTGTATTTGTTTAAATCATTATCGAATTTATTTTAGTTATATAAAAATCGCTAGACATAAACTAAGTATAATTATGTATATATATACGTATTAAATAGCTATGTCCAAATATATGCGCAACGCTTGCTGAAAACACATTTTAAATGCCAAAAGCTAATAAAATTTGCAAACAATTTGTAAGAAATTGCACAAATAAAATACAAATCAAATGCATTGGCAATTACATGAGATAAATCTATGATGTGTGATTAAAACCATAAAACAACAACTGACTGCAAGTGTTACAAATAAGCTTTGAGTCGCACACAAGATGCTCGTAAATTAGATTTGATACGAACCTTGAATGGTATTGCCCATGCATAGTGAGCAATCCAAAAGAATTGCATAATATTGAGAGTGTCCTCTGTCATGTGATTCGTGATGGCGCCAATGTCACTGAGGCCTGTGCGGAGCAGTCCAAATAAATTACAATTTATATTGCATGTTTGGGCCATCGGAAATTAATGTTAGTCCACGAACATAAAAGTTAAGACGTAAATGGGAGATATTCAGTGTACTTTTTATGAGAACAAGACGAAACATTTTCAGAGACTTATTTATATTCAGACTAATAACAGTTTATTATATTCAATTAATTGCATTAACAGTGCAAATTTTCAGGTTTATAGGTAAGATTAATCTTAATTACTCAAAATATCTTAATTATATTAGTATATTCTACAAATTCTAATGAATTGAAGTATATCTGAAACTGTACACATTTTAGAAAGGATTTTGTTAATGAGGGTTTACATATCTACTTTTTACAAACATTTATATTTATTATATTTATATTTATTATTTAGAAATGTATTTCTGAAAATAATCCCATTTTATATTTAGAAATTATTATAGAAATGCTAGAAAACTTTTTAGCATTTCAGGCGATTTTCATTTTAGTGCGATTTTTTTTGTGAGTGTAATTAACTTTTCGGTTACATCAATCCACTGACAACATACATATGTATAAATGTCTGGCTACTAAATGAAATTCTATTTTCGTCATAAAACCTATATAGCACATACAACCAAATCGAAAAGCAATTTGGCTTTACCGGAGACTAAAACTACTCTAATTGCAACTAAAAACAAATCTCTATCGAATGGCAGCATACAAAACAGTACAATTGATTGACGCCCAGAAGCGACCATGCCCACTTAAGCCAATTACACGTGGAAAATTGGTCAGCTGGCTGTCAACCGAAAACACTTCAGCCGTAAAACTTTCAATTAACACCAAACGCACATTTACCTCTGTCAAACACGAGTGAGCTTGATATAAGGGCATAAAGGATAGGGGTTTTGGAATTTTCGCATACAGTGGGGTTGTGGAAGGAAGTTAGCAAAGCCAAACACTCACCGCTTGAACTGCCCGATTGTTGTGATGTGGCTTCCACCTGTGTGGGCAGCTTATCGTTGGGTGTCAACCTAGTGTTGCCATTTTGTTGCACAACAACAGGAGAAGCGGCAACAGCAGCCGCGTCATCATCATCATTAACATCAAAAGCGCCGTTGTTGGCACAACCGCTGCCGGCATTTAGAAGTAAACTTTTGCGATAAATTAGCCCTTGTAGCGATGTTTTAATCCTGATGCCCGTCATATTGAGCAAATGCGTGGAGGCCTGCGACAATGCGGCCTGTGCCAATGCAGCCAGAAGCACCAGCCAAGCAATGCTCCAGCCATTAGTTAACAAATCCGACCATCTGGCGTAGTAAATTCTCACATCGCCAATACCAATATCAAAACCACCACCATCATCATCATCATAGTTGTCATAGTAAACAACATCTGTGGCTGCATTAGAGCCACTCGCTGGCCCAACTCCCGCTTGTATCGATCCATTGGCTGCAGCCGACTGTGCTGCCGTATAGAGTCCTTCAATGTACTGCACTATTTGCTGGATGGCAAGTGGACCAATCAGTGCAAATAAATCGCCGGTCAACTTCAAAATGCCTCCTAATGCAAACATACGCCAACTGTTCTTCATATAACAATACCATAACGATGGCGGCGAACTCGATTTTTTCTATAAATGGATAGATGGCATATAATTAATATATACCCTTAAGTTCTTAAATGTTTCTGAGATTTTTGTTGGAAACTAGAAAAAAAATATATAAATAATGCATATTCTTTAAGAATATTATTCAAATTGATTAAATTGCAATTCTCTTGCAATTCTATAAGTATAATCAATTTTACAATTTTTTATGTGCCCTTGGATTTAATGTCAATAATAATATCTTTAAATGAATCAATCAATTAAATGTTCATGTGCTATCAATTACTCCATCACATTAACTATCTTTACTAAAATGATAAAAAAAAAAGAAAACAACATTATTCTTTTAATTACTTTTCAATATTGATGGCGAATATTTTGTGTATCAATAAACACTAAAATGAATACGTTCGTTTGGTTTGCTTTTGCATACAATTCAATGTTCACTTTACCCATTACGCATACGCCGCTTGGTTTGTATTAAGAGCAATAAATAAATTAAATAATTAATGCCAGACATTTAATATATCCTTCGGCTTCTTTTATAATTTACATGCTCAGTTGCTATTTTGTCATTAAAATTGCACAGAAAATGCGGTAAATAAATGAACATTGAACAAATACACCAAATAAGAACGTTTAACTAAAGACTTTATTTCGACTGGTTGCTATCCTCTTTTTTTACGTTAATAATTTGGAAGTTGATAACGAAATGATATTATCTTAGATAAATGTTTACCAGGAATCGTATAATTAATAATAATATTCTTAGGTGTTAATACTGAGAGAGATGTATGCTTTTAACTTTGGCATACATCATACCCTTTTTCCCTCATGATATGCTCAAAAGGCATAGATAAAGTAAGCATACTAACAATGGCCACACTTTCACTTTGTTATCAAGTAAATGGCCGCAAGTCTGCCTACATCTACACATACATATATATTTGCACATGTTTTTTATTTCCATTAATCTTTTATAGCCTTTATCCTACAGCGACGTTGCATTTAAATAAATAATTAAGCAATTTGCGTGTTGTGCTCTTCGCAAATTAAATACAATATTTTCTTTATGGTAATTCAACAGAACCAGTTGGCTAGGCCAAGCTGGAAAGCAGTCTCAATTGTAACCGGTTTTTGGCCAGAGGCAATCAATTATTTAATTTCGTTTGTAAATGTGTGCATTTTAATTAAATGTACAGCTCGATTTAATGGGTTAATAAATAGATCATTATGTTTATTCATAAGTATGGTGTATAATATTAATATGATTAATAGCACAGCGCAAGTACTTTAAAATTACAATAAGATCGACTTAAAAAAGCATTTCCGTTTGTATTTACTCACCACTTTCTCCGTGTATATATAGAGAAACCGATCGTAATGTGCTCGAGCACTATCTTCTAAACGCATATGTCCGAGATCTTCCAGTTCGAGTGGTTCTTTATAGCCCAGACACAGCAACGATGTCAGCCACCAGAAACAGGTCTTGGAATAGAATGTGGCAAGCGTATGCTTATAGCCAATATGATCATAATCCTCCAGGTAATCGTCTCGAAAGCGCTGTATAGAATATATTCACGATAAGCTCAGCATTTTTAGATTACGTAAGCGAATTAAGATTTAAGTTGTAGCTTAAGTACAGAGCTTGCAACTTGAAATGACAGCTCACAAAGTTTGGGTTTTTTTTTTGTTTCTTCGTTTTGCACATTTCATGACCAGATGTAAACAAAGCTGTGCGAAACAAGACCATAACTCAAAAGCAACTTGGCAACTGGTCTTAAGTCCTGCGAGAGAATTTAACCGTTTTTCCCCATCCACTCCGCTTGCCTAGTGCCGCATGCAAAATGACAAGTTAGCATTTTGTTGGCTTGTGGCTAGCGTATGTTACTGTCACTTGTATTTGCCAACGCTGCACTTAGTTTAGGGTAGTTATATTGGCAGGCAAATGATAAGAAATTCGTGATAAGTAATTACAAAATACTCACACAATTAATTGTAATTGTAAGAGTATTTAAAATGTTCTCGACATTAGAACAAATTCAAATTAGTATAAAATCTGATTTGATTACTGCTTTAATTTAAAAGAAAATACTTTCAATTATGGCCAAAATAAATCCATTTAAATTGACAGTAATATTGAAAATGATAAAATAGTAGCAAATTCCATAAGGAAACTTATCTTTTAATTACTGTACTCGACTATAAAATTCTACAAATGTAACCATATGTCTGAGCTGCCATGTATATTTTTGTACAGGACATTTTGTTATCTCTCAACACTTGAATCTTATTCTTTTCTTATTCTTTTTTTATTTTATTTTATTTTATTTTTTTTTTTTTTAGTTTTGTTTGTAGAATGCAACACGTTTTATGCGCTGCTCAACGCCTTAGCAATGGCACTTCGTCTGGGCAGATGTTTGCCTTTCTTTTGTCAGTCTTTTGAGTTGATGCTGTTGCTGTTTCTGTTGCCAGTTTTGTCAGCTGGCATTTGTTGTGGGATTTGTTGCTCTTAAGCGCCTCTAAAGCAGTCGTTTTTGTGGCACTCGACGTGCGGTCAAGCACGCAACGTCTTGAAGTATGCATGCTCTTTGGAAAACTGACATAAATAAAATATTTGACGAGCGCAAAATGCTTTGAGAGCAGCAAATCTGCGCTTAACCTCAATTAAAATGTAAACATATTAAAATCCAGCTGCAATTCCTGCACATACACACTCCATCTCCCAGCTACCCCCGAGCAATGCTAATCCCCTGTTAAATTAAATAAACCTTTTGCATTGTCATTGTGAGGCAAGTGCTTTACTTTATCCTCCTCGGCTATTTGCTCAGCTAATTTAACGCACATCCTCTCCCCTGCCCAAAATGCAAATGCAAATTGCATTGAAAATCTCCGCCCACTCCCCTTCCAAACTAATCTCTTCTATGAAACACCAACTCACACAACATCCGTTTTAAACAACAACAATATCAACATCAAAGCCCGCATCCGCCTTGCAGCAAGCCGAAAAAACATTAGGGTATCTCAGCATCGTACATATAAAGTAGTCACTTTCTTATTATCGTGAATAATCAAAAGCCAAACAATTATCATATTTAACTTTTTTGGTATTGTTTAAGCTCATCATGATTCATCATAGTAGAGTTTAATTACAATTTCAGTTATTATTCTAATTTTCCCTGCGTAAGTCTAGCCAATTATGTAAAAAAAAAAAGAATATTAATAAAATAAATAAATTAATAATAATAATAAATTTGCACATCTGTAAAGTAAAGCTTTACTTAAAAAACATTAATTGCATAATGTTAGCGTAATTTAATAAACAATACATATTATGGAAATTAGTTCTTTTTGGTTATATAGAACGTTCTAATAAGTATACAGCGTATGCAGCAGTCGTTGAACAGGCTCAATTAATAGAAGCCCTATCGCAGTAGTTTGCATTTCCAAGTTTGTGCTTAGCGTTGCAAGGCATTATTTGTTCAGTCCCCGGCTGGCATTCCCATTTGGCAAGCCGCGCACCACGGCCAACGCCGCAAACCAGCTTTATTAAAATTATGCAGTGCATGGCGGCACCCAAATTAGGTTGGGTCTTCTCGGAGCCTTCGAGGAGTGGCGAATAAAGTAAAAGCACGTGAAGCGGCATTTTGTCAGTGCCACAGTTTCCGGTTGCTTATAGTTATGAACGGCCGGACGTGGATGTGAGCGGGGGAAATGTTGACAAATACCCATCGTTCAATTGTACGCCATAGGCAGCTACTCAGTTTTTAGAGCTCCAATCGTTCATGCAACGTAATTTCATTGGATCACAAGGCACTACTTTCGAAATGTTCAGCAGACTCCTGGGTGTCTTTCATGTGAACATAGAAATTTACATACATATATTTACAAAACACACATATAGTTTTTGGTGGTTTGCCGAAACCAAGTTTGCCTTTCAATTGGCTTTTTAGCCTCAGCTGGCATTGATTTGATGTTTGAATATCACTCATACGACATGTGTACGAATATGTCAAAGAAAAAGTTAAGAAGCTTGCCTGTATGTTAAGTGAATACCGAGCATGCCCACACATAAATTAAACAAGGAATACTCAATAAGGGGAATATGGAATGACGCATACATGTGCATAAATGTACAGTGAAGTGATCAAATAATGCATATTTCCAATGCAAACGAAAAAAGGTTTAAAAGAAATGCGTATCTTTGCAGGACTTTGGCGTTTCATTCAATTTTAATTAAATAAATTGAAGAACAAAATAAAAGAAATCTCCTGTATAAACATTAATATTGTTCTGTTTGAAAATGTATGAATTCAAAAATAGATCTATTGCATTATAAAGTTTTTATGTTTTAAGAAACTAACTGGTGTATAGTAAAAGGTGTCGTTTTATTACACATTCCTTTTTAAAAAGACTTCGCCTCTACACGAGAATGTTTTAGTCCTAACGTACAACATATAATTTTTAACGCTCGCGTCCCCTTCTTACACATGCTTACAGAAAATGCATGCGTCTGCTGTTAGAATCAATATAAGAACACGTTTTGGGCTAAATCACGGAAGGTTCTAAACAGTTGGTTGATAATGTGTCAAAGAATATAAAATATCAATTGAGAAGCTCAGCTTTTGATTTTGTGTATTTTATTGCTATCGAAAATCGATATGTATCGATTATACCCTCTTTAACAATGTTAAATGGGTTCGGGGAAAAACAAGTATTATTTTTAGAATTCAAATCACAACTACTTTCAAGACTTTAATAATTTGTACTACAGCAAATTAAGGATTGGCTTTTTGCTAGTGTCACCCAAGAAACTGATAAGATTGACGATACCTTCTACTATGTATAGCTCATTTATTCTTGTATTTCTTACATACCGCAACATTTTCCTTAAACCTTCAACATTAATATTTGATATCCACATTTTTTAGAAACACAAACCTACACACAGCCACCCACTCACACAGTTGCATTAGAGTGCTATTGTGGGCTACTCTCGTATGCGAATTCGCCTTAAACTATGCAACAGCATTAGTGCATTTGGCTGCACAACAATGACGGGCACAAGTTGAGATACAAGTTGGGCCCAAGCCTCTGGCGGCGTCTCGCTTATGGCCCACAGCGCCAGCACCTGCGTTGGCAACACGGCATAGGCCAACGTAAGCTGCAAGTTTTATATGAAGTCCATGCAGTCTCTGCCCCGCATACCCCTGGCCTGCGCCACTTTCTTTACATGGCCAAAACGTAAGCAGCAAAATCGGCAAATGTAACTTTAATGTTTTTATTTGCTTTGTTACTTCGGTGCGCTTATTGCTTTGCGCCTCTTTCAGCTGCCTTGTTGTTTTTGTTGTTGTTCTTGGTTTGTTGCGGCTGAATATCTGTGCATTTGTGTAGCAAGCTGTGTCCTGTGTGGCAACTTTGGATTTCCGGTCTCAAGCGGAAATAATATCAAGCATGAGGAGACACAACGACTGAAGGCTTCCTCGTCGTCCACATTGCTTGCCTTCGTTCTTATCCTGTTTAAATATTTAACTATATTTTGGCCATATTATATGGATGCACATTAATTCGATATTGCGACCTAATATCAGTCAAGTTGAAATCTCACCGAGATATATAAGATACTAGCAGATATACTGCTTAAATTACTTTAAAATAGATTTATAAACTAACTATTAAAAAAAAAAATAAGAATGAAATATTTAATATTATATACGTATGTAGTAAGTTCAGAAAATTAAGTCACCAATTTAACATATCAGTTTTTAATATTTATATGATTTCATTATTTTCAAAAAATTAAAATAAATACAAATTCAATAATTTATTTTAATTTTGAAGTAAAAAAGATGTTAGTCAGAAATTTAACAAACCTATTTTTAAAATTTAGATGTTCTCATTATGTTATATTTTATCTAGATAAAAAACTGTTTTGCTTAAAGGTAAAAATTGTCCAAAATCATAAGCTTTTCCCCGCTAATCTCACTCACCTCTTTATAAATGGTGTATCCGTCTAGTATGGCTAATGTCAATAGGCAAACCGCTGTTATGGTGACTAGACATGTCTCCAGCTCAAAGATGTCCTCTTGGTTAACAGCCTCGGATAGTTCATCGAAGCGAAGGACAAAAATTAACATTTCCATGGCAATACTGCCATACAAGAAGACTGAGAAATGAGACAGCTTTGATTAATTTCCGTTCAAATATCAGTGCAATACCCGCAAACACACACGCACATACAACCAAACTCACACATACATATACACACCTGTTATCTTACTGCGCTCCAGCACGCGATGATAGCACATTAGCATAATTGTGAACAGAATTGAGGCAAGTGCATTCCATACAACGCCAGAGCCAATGATGATCAAAACATTAAGCTCCCTGGGCATGGACTCAAAGAGCCGCTTTAGCTGCTCATCATTACGCTGGGGCAGCAGACTTCTGGCCAGCTCCAGACTGTTAACGGCCAACAGCAGCAGCGAAACAGCTGCGCGAATATTGTGAAATGCTAGCAAAGTTTTATGGCGCCTGCAACGAAAGCAGAATCGTTAACATAAACACAACAACAAATCACACACAAACACACACACACTCAAAACGCACAAAAAGAGCCATTGAAAGGAGAACAAATAAAGTGTTGGGATAGGTATACACTGTACAATTTTTCTGTACATTTTTTAGGCATTCAATTCAATTTATTATCTACCTACAAAATAAATTATAAGATAACTGATTTGTGTAACTGTAGTTAAAAATAATAAAGCAATAAAAGCAAATTGTAAATAAATCATTAAACAAAAATATTATCACTGTTGTTAAAATTTATAGCAAATCATACTTGTAATTAATTATATAATTTAAATGAAAAGCATTTCAAGATAAGATTGTTTTTTTTTTTTTTAAATCGTGATAAGTGGTTAATTTCACTTGATGCGCTTGGGAAATTACATTTTTATTAATTGCTGAATGAGACAAGTAAGTAATTATTGCCTTTACATATATTATTTATTAAAGTTTACAAAATGTTGACCTTTTTTGTATATGTTGTTAGATAATAACAATAAATCAAATATTTATAATTTTTGATGGAGAGGCAAGCAAGACATTATTTATTAATATTCTTGCTTTAAATTAAAATTAACTTAAAATTAACTCACTCACTCTTTATCGCTATCTCTCTCTCTCTCTCTCTAACTTACTTGCTCCTTTGTTAACGCTTTACTTTCCCTTATATTTAGCCATTAACATTTTACTATTTTTAGTCTGATTGGGTTCCTTCCCAATCCTTGCAGTGAATATTGGACCATTATACATATTATTACCCCAAAACGTACTTTATTCATTTTCTTTTTTATTTAAAATTTAAATTTAGGTAATCAGTTTTAATTGTATATCATTCAAGTGGTGTTTACTTTTTTTTATTTTCAAATTTGTGGACTACTTTTAATCTGAATTGCTTGCGTTTGACATTATTTTTGGCTGTGTAAGTAGAATACAGGCTGAATGTAAGTAGATACCACAAGTTAAGTAGTGGACAAAGCTCAGCTCGCATAAATATCACAACATCAACAATTTTGAGTTTAATTAAGTGGAGTGCCAGACGACCAGGTGGACAGACCAACACACAGACAGTTAGCCAAAGGACCAGACGGTAGACTGTGTATTAATGTTTGTGCGTGTGCTCAAGTGTCCTTTGTAATTGCCACAATTATATTCAAGTGTTTATCACGCTTCTCTTTGTACAGCTTCTCTGGTACACGGCCTGAATTTCAGTTTCCACTTGCACGACTCATCCACTCAGAGCTCCTAGCACATCTGTTTGTCGGTTTGTCGGTTTGTCTGCTTGTCTGCTTGTCTGTTGTCTTTGTGCCTGGCCGTAATCTTAAGTGTGATATATGGCGCCCACTTGACTGGCGCACTTTTTGATTGCATTGCCATGGTTCCTTATTCAAAAAAAGCTAACAAACTTTTAATTGGCATAAAGTGGAAGGTCCCACTGTAGATTATGGTACAGCTGGGCATTCCTCGAGTTTAATTCAGATAAGTAACATAATTAAGGAAAAGTATGTGTTTATGATTTAATAAGCAGAATGAAGAGTATTATTGTAATCATTGAAGTTATTGACTTGAGTAAGAAAAGTGTTGATGCTTCTATAATAATGGCATTACTAATAATATATAAATAATAGTTATAAAATAATAATAAATAAATAATAGTAGGTAAGAAATATTAATACAATGATAATATTAATAATAATGGAATATCTTACAGAGTTTTGGGTAATTTGTTAGTAAATTTAAAAATTAAAATCTTGTTTTGCCATTGAAACTTTCAAGTCTAAATTGCTTTTCTGCAAAGTTTCGTTACGTAGAAACTTAAATTTGATTTACTACCAATTGCCCGAAATAAAATAGAAAAACTTAGATAATAGTAAATTAGAAATTGCCTTAAGACCCATTTCCCAGTCACTGATAGAAAATACTATAAAAAACAGTGATATGTCTTGGCTTGTTTTTTCACACGAAATATTTTTAATGATGTGCAAAAATGTGACATACTTTTTGGCTGCACAAAGTGAACATTTACAAGTTTGCACATGGTAGCCCCAAAAAGACAACTAGCTTAGACTGGGAGTAGGGGAGCGAGCATCGGCGAAGAACAGGGGAGGGGGTTGGGTAGCAGACAGCTAACCTGTGTCTGCAATGCCGTTGAAACATTATTTATTGCGAATAATGTTGCATACTATTTGGCGCAGAGTCGTGCTCAATGCACTTGAGTGGGCATTTATATATGTAAAAATATATATATGTATATATGCATATAGAAGTTGATATATGTAGATTCTGGGCTTGCGAATATTACGGTACCGGTACGGCTACCAAACAATTGTGGCTTGTTTTTAATATTTTAGCGCGCCGCCAATTTTTGTATATTATTATTATATTTCTTTTTGCTGGTGGGTGGGAGTTTTATTTATTGTGCACACAGGCAGTCTATAAATTTCATGAAAAATGCCTGCCTTGACAGCCGGCAGAGGTGGAGAGAGAAAGAAAACAGACGACAGAGTGCGAAACACGTCGCCTACATATTAATTACATTTTTGACCGCTCTAAAATTGCATGAATTATTGATTTCAATTTTTTGAAAATATGTGCGCAATGTGCATATTTTGGTTATTCTTATTCTATTATTATTTTGATGCAACTCACAAAAGAATAATACAAAACATGGAAACGTTTTCCATATTGTTTACGTTTTCGCACTTTTCTCATTTTTTAGTTGTTCATTTTCTATTGATGAACCGTTTTATTTTCATTTGTTGTAGTATTTTTAATTAATAGTCGTTGATTGATACGAGCAGCTCTATAATTTCTGCGCCGGCTATTTGATTGTGTATTTTTGCATGTGTGTACCAATTTGTTGAAAAAAATTTTGATATATTAAATATGATAGAAATTTCATTATTCCACTTTTCAATTTGGGAAGAAAAATTTCAATGCAATGCAAAATATTTGATCGCAAATAATGATTGTAGCTGAAAAGAAAGTATTTGGGGCTTAAGGCCCAAGCCTTGTCGACATGTTCTCCATCTGGCAATACTTTAACAGATGTTTAGAATATATTTATCCCATCAATATTCCCACAAATCCGAAACAGTCGATAAGGTTATATTCATTATTCTGCTTATTTCCACCCGTGCTAAGATTTTACCAATATACCCTTCCAAGTTAGAGATACTCCAGAAATAGAAACTGCTGTGGAGAGCAGTCAGCACAAATATATTATAATATTATAATTCAAATAAAATTGATAATAAAATGCTTTATTTAATTCCGTAAGATCGTCAAACACTTGAACGATATCTTCAGTTTTCTATTGAAGTAGTCAATATTTGGGATATCGAAGAATAACAGACAACAATATCAAAACACAAGTGGCTGCCATCAGAAATGCAATTTATAGTTTCCCGTGGCACATAGTATAGTGTGTGTGGCACACCTGCATGCCCCCCTCTCCCCCCCCCCCCCACTACCTTTTCTTGGTCGGTTTACGTAAGGCAGGAGTTTAAAATAAAGAAATACAAATACTATTGAAAATAGTCGAGTCTAAACCCGCTCGCTGCAGCACATACAAAATTAAATAAACCTCAATGTGCTCAAATTGGAGCAACTGATTTGTTTATCTAATGATCCAAAAATACCAGAAAATTGCATCGAAGTGTAGTTGCAGTTGTTGATGCAGTTGTTGCTGCAGTTGTAGTTGTGTTTTCTTGTGTGTTTTTTGCTGTTGCATCTGCAGCTCTCGCCTTGGCACGGGATGCTATTTCTCAAGTGCCGGATATATTATGGCTATCGGGAGTTGATTTTTTGTGAATGAGCAGGGCACAATGAATGCACTCGCGGTTATATCGAACGAGTGCCATGCAATGTTTGTGTTGCTGCTGCTGCTGCAGTTGCTTTTCTTAATGCACTTGATTTGAACGGCTTATTGATACACATCCCTACTTTTTTGAGGGTGGGGTTGAGTGATTCCCCAGCACTTACAGTAGTGCTGTAAGTTCGATTAGTTCCGGATATCAATGATGTTTTCCATTAATTCAAGTGGCTTTAAATCAATCTGAAAGTACCTCAAGTGTGTGTGGTAAATGTACGAAAATCGGAGCATATACTTAAGCCAATTGACTTATCACTTTATTTTAGAATACAGCCAATTTTAAATAGATATCTTATAATGAGTAATTCTAGGTCAAGTCTAAAGTTATAAAATTTAATACTTATTTTCAAAAAAATGATTGTAATTTTTTATTTTGGTGCAAAAATGAAGCCATTGAATAATGAGCATAAGCTTGGTTTTATATTCCACACTTAAGGTATGTATATTGCTCATAGAACAATAGATTAATATAGATTTGATTGATACTGAGGTAAGGTTTAAGAACTCTGAAGGATCTCATGTGCCTCGTCCTGTCTGTCAATATTATGAAATCCTTTATAATAGTGAAAAATGAGATGAATAGTTAGAAACAGGTGATAATTCCATAATCTAAAAAGTATCTTATATGCCTTATAATATAGATTAAAGAATATAGACAAAACTAGCAAATCTATACCTAATTGCCTTTGTCCAGTTGCCTGAATGATATTGTCAGTAATTGCCAAACTCACATAACGAGGACTTATGTCAATTGTAATAATCCCAGTACATAATCGGCTGTAGTTCTATAACTGTATAAATATTTGTTCTACATTCCTAGGCATTTGAGTGAGAGTTTACTTCAATTAAGTGCATTGCATCGACCACAGATAAATATAACAAAAAATATTTAAATGACAATGCGGACAATTGTTTAACGTTTTGCTGGCTCGTTGCAGCTTTATTTTGCAGCTGCTGACGGCACGTCAGATGATGAAGATATATATGCGCATATTGAATGACCAATGACCAATGATCCACTTGCCATCCAAACATGCAGAAGCAAGCCGCATGCAGCTCATTTCATTTACGAGCGTTCAATGGCCAGTGATGCCGATGACAAGACCAAATAACCAAAACAACCCAAAGCAACCAAAACAGTTCCAACGAAATTCCTATGAAAAGTTGTGCGCCTCTTGATTACTTGCTTGTTTACATACACATACACATACACATATGTATGTAGCTGTATGCAAACTGGAGTAAACTTTTATTAATTGAGCTGGTATATACAATACAAGGCACACACAAAACAGTATATCCAGAAAGACCACAATGATGACGACGCAGTGCAGCCACAGATACGGCCACAGCCACTGTCAGTGGGGCAGAGCCGTAAAAGTCGCCACCTCCGACGACATCGTTCTTTGATCCACAAACAAACTAACTATGCGTATTTTTATACACTTGCAACAAGAAGTATACAATAATTAATAAACTACATATTTCAATGTGTGTGTGTTTTTAAGAGGGATGTAATCATCTTCAACTGTTATCGAAAGACAAAAGCTTTTTAATAAAATTTACATTCGATTTCTGTTAAAAGTAATCTTTTGAATTATAATTAGAATTATTTATCGAAATAAAAAACCCAACAATGCCTCAGTCAACCGAACTTTACTTAACATAACCTTACTCAAAATAATCTCTCTTAAATCCTTCCCTAACACAACTATAACCTTAACCCACCCTAACACAAAATAACTTATTTTAAGCAAGCTTTTAAATATTATTTAAAACAACATTTATAATTATGAAACAATTACCCTTTATACTTAAGCCGAGTTAGAGTATCTTTCCGTCGACTTTTTAATTAATATTATCTCTGCATATACTGTTTATGAAATTGTTGGAGTCTATTTTCCGTTTGACTTATGCCATGGCTGTCAGTAAATAATTCAAATGATTTGGCAACTCGATTTAGATTCCATGTTTTGTGTCGATGTCGGCGTTGTGATGTGCTCTAAATGAAAATGTATCTTTGGACATGTATCTTATATTTACATCTAGCTATCTATCTAGCTGCGTATCTGCATCTGCACATACGGTTTTGTCATTGTCGTCATGCAGTCAGTTAGTCAGTCAGTCATTTGGTCATTAGGTAAGTGTCTTGGGACGTATAAAAGCTAATTTGAAACATCGCACCATGGGATTTTCACAAAATATAAAATCACGATGATTTACTAAGAAAAATGCACCACAGAGACGACAATACATGGAAAATAATACGTAAAGCAAATTTTCAATTTCATTGTCTGTTTTTGTGGAACCGACACATACATTTGTACATATACATATATATGTACATACATATATTCAACAGCTGGCCAGGCGCCACATGATTAATACGTATGCCCCACAACCCCCTTGCCAAAACATACGTATGTATATACAAACACTGAGTCTGTTTGCCGTCTTTGCACATTGTTTATAAACGCATGCGCTATATTTAAACAAAAAGTTCACATTTTCTTATGCGTCCACAATATTTATATAGCATTTAATAACAGTCGAAAAAATAATTGTACTGGGTTTCTCTGTTATTGAAGAAAAACCAACGAAATTTCAAAGGTTTCTAAATATTTTAGAATGAATTTGTAATATTTACAAGAGATAGCTGATTCTGTATTTCTATTCATATTAATCAATTACATTTTGCATATATATTTAGCACAGGAACCGACTTGATAATTAAAATTAAAGTCAAAATAATAAACTGAAGCATTTCATCATTCATGCATTCATATCTACATTTAAGTCAATTTGTCATAATTCAATCAAGCCGGACGCTACCAAAATGTTCATTAGAAATTAATAGAATAAAAAAACGTAGAACACATAAGCAAATTATACGTGACTTAACTTTTCAAATCCCACCAATATTTCAATTAAGCTTGCAAGGGTGATGAATCAACAACAAAATTCAAAATAAATATCTTCTAAGCTTAATGAGAGCATATAATTAAACACCACTGTGCGAGGCTACAGAAAATCAATAACCAGTAAGGAACTCTTATTTTAGAAATAATAACTTTATAATACGATTATAAAAATCCATTGTGAAATGACAGCAAACTAAAATTCCCATAGATACCTGTTGGAGTACAATGGATTTTGTTCATGGATCCTTGTATCATTCGCTACTATTTCAAAATGGGCCGCATAACTTTCAAACATCTTCCACTTTTACAAGACTTGGCCTGTAGTCAAAAAACTATGACTCGATTTAAAATATTTTAAGATTCGACATACTAGTGCGGTTTCGATCAAGCCAAAACTAGTTGATTTTCAATAAATTCCAAAAATGAACAATATTCAAATCAAAAAAATCTTTTATGCCAAAGAGTTCAATCAATTAGTCACGAAATTTTCCAATTTATATTCCAATATGTTTTTAAAATAGTTTCCCATTTAGATGAGCTTCACTGACGCGGAATGAAAACCAAAAAAAAGGAAAATTAATATGGCTGGAGGTTGGTTGGTATTTGTGTATTCCGTAATATAGGACACATTTTTCATCAATGAGATACAGATTTATGGCTCATTGGCGTAAATAAATACATATATTCAGCTCGCATGCAAATCCAATTGAAAGTAATTTAAGAGAGCGAGAATTTAAAATCGAAATGGATGTCTATAGATAGATATATGTATGTGTGTAGAATTTGAAGTAACTGAAATATGCTAAATGAAATATTTAAAGTTAATCATTCAACTATTGCAGCTATAGAGTTTGTAATATAGTTCAATAACATTAAATATAGAGTTCAACAGTTAGTAGAAGATATTTAACTTACCTGCCATATTTTCGACAGACATAAATGGATGCAACAATCAGCAGAACTATGCAGAGGCAAGTTAAAACGTATTTAACACGATGTATGCCACAAATATCGGTTTTCAAATTATTATATGTGGCAAGTGCTGAACCATTTAACTGATCGCAGCGTATAAGGTTAAAGAACTGTGCCATTTTTTCAATTTTTTACATTTAATATCATTATATTGTGCTCAAGTATTTAATTTTTATCGATCTTTTACATATATATCTATTCACTTTGCACACAATATATATATTTATATATGTATTTATGTATCATCAGTCGAGTAATACTTTGTATACACTCAAATGATTTCGCGCACCTAAGATTCAAAATTTAGAAACCTCACTGAAAATATAATGTAAACAAATTATTTTGCAATTACAAATACACACAACAATTAGTTAACTCAATCGTTTTCGCCTTGAATTTTCCAAAAGTAAATTTTGATTTCAAATACACACATATCACATGTATGTATGTATCTAAGTACTAGTGACGTTTGTACATTTTAGTACTTATAGTTTTGCCTTTTTATCGCAATTATTGTGAATATAAACAAAACAACAGAGACAGAGAAATACACAAATGAATATGCGCACGTTTTGACTGATTCGAAGAACGGCCGAAAACTGTTCCGCTAGTAGCCGTAGCCGTATTGAGCTGCCCAAATGTCTGCAGCCGACGAACGCAACGTACTGAAAGAAACGGTAAACATTTAATAATAAGAACTCTCTTTAAGAAACTGTGCGTGCGTGACTGCGAGACAAAGAGCGAGCAAGTGAGCGAGCAGGCGACTAAACGAGCACGTGCAAGATCATGCATGCAAAAGCTCTCTCGTCAGTTCTTGTTCTTATACCTTGCACAACATTCTAATTGGTTGATGCCTTTATAATGGGTATAAAGTGTACTGTTACATACAAATGATTTCCTTGCTCATATGTAAATGTTGATTTGGTTCAACAATTTTATATCAAGATTAATTCCCCAATAAAAATAAATACATATACATATAACTAATAGCTAAACAGGGTACCGTTTAGTCGAGCATTCTTCTCTAAATTACTTTTGAGTAATGTTGCTCAAGCTTCTTGTTGCTGTTGTTTGTTGGTGTGTTGTGTCTTATTTGTTTACGAATGTTTTGCTTACTTGCCGTCATGATCTAATTATCGATGTGCGACGCCCGCAGTTTGAGAGCCCCAGTGATTGTCAAACCATATTAAATGAAAACCTGTTCACATTTCGGTCAGTTGCACCAGGTAGATTAATTTTACTGCTATAAAGTAATAGTTTCCTCATTTGATATGTAGAAATGTTGTAGGTAAGTCATAAAATGTATAATACTGCCGTGAGTTGTCACTGAGTTTATATTCGTTGCCGTCTACAAAATAATATAAAATATTAAGCAATTAAAAAAAACCATAATCCAATCAAAAAATATTTTACAATTTTAAATACATTTTTCCCATTGCCTTATGCACTTCTTCTTTTCAGTACACTGTAATTTGTATGTTGCTTATGCTGTCGGCTCAGTTTCTCCAAGTAAGTATTAGATTCATATGTATACAAATAAAAAAAATGTTTTTCAATAAAAAAAAAATTGACTATTCTCAAAAATATATAAAAATAAATATAATCTCCACAAATAATAAAATTGGAAATCTTTTGTAATATTTCGTCAACAAATATGGAAAAACATTTTATTTAAAAAGTAGAGCAATTTCTATATTTCATATTAAAAATTCCAACAGAATTTTCAATTAGCAGACATATTAAGCCTACTGTGCTGGTGCATGGATTGGCATGAAGAGAGCGGCCAGCAAAGGATTTGAGGTCCTGCAGCAGACGGGCAGCGTGCTGGATGCCATAGAGGAGGCGGTGAGACTCATGGAAGGTTCACAGGTTCAATGCGGGCTATGGTTCTGTGCTGACATGGCAGGGTGATGTGAAAATGGATGCATCCATCATGCATGGCGCACATTTGGAGGCAGGCTGTTTCTCCCTGGCTCGTGACATTATGCATCCCATATCGCTGGCCAGGCGGATTATGGAGAAGGCACCGCATCTGTATATGTCAGGTAAGGGTGCAATGCGTCTAGCCGCAGTCCAAGGATTCGATATACTGCCAAACGGTGCGCTGGTCACGGTAAAGGCGCTCAAGTACTTGGATATGTTTAAAGCCAACTCTAATCGTACGCGGGGTGGCCTGTTATATGGTCCACTCGGCACTGTTGGCGCTGTGGCAATTGATGCTTGCGGCAATGTGGCAGCAACGACATCAACCGGCGGCATAATGGGCAAACTGCCAGGTCGGTTTAGTGACTCCTCGGTGCCGGTACGTATGCAGGCAATGAGTCGGACGCCATATCGGCCACCGGACACGGCGAAACCATTATGCGTTTCAATGTTGCCTCTCGCATATTGGCACTGGTGCAGCACGGCAATCAGATGATGCAACAGGCCACGGAGCACGTCTTGCAACAGATGACCAAACGTTTCATTGAAACAGCGGGCGCAATCGCCATTGATTATCGGGGTCATCTGGGAATATACTTCACATCAAGCCGCATGTTCTGGGCCTATCAGCAGGCCAACAAGCTGCACTCTGGCATCGATGCTGGCGAGGATGTTGTTGAGACTGTGGCCAAAGCACTCAATGTCTAGGGTACATAAGAAAAATCAGGAAAGGAATCAGTTATCTTAGGCACGCCAGAAGTACATCTGCTTATACCAACATTTTAAAACACATTTTATGATTCATATGATATAGTAATTTATCCAGGAGCTAATTATGATGATTAAAAAAAAAATATATATATATATGTATTTTGGGGTCGGAGACATCTCTTTGAGCAACAATTACAATTACAAAATTATCTATTTTCCTAACTTACAAATACAAATAGTAGATAAACACAAGTTGAAGCTGGTTGCAGCCAGCATTAAATTAAAATAATAAATCATTATACGTTAGACAAATGAAAGTTTCTGTACTGCAAGTCACACTGAGGAGCAATAATCACAGCTGCCACAAATGGCAAACAGACAACGCGACACGGATTGATCTTCTATGAAAAAAACCAGCGCCTGTGTGCAGGTGAGCTCGTGCTCGTTAATCTTCTGATGGATGAGTTGCTGGAGTTGCGGCTTATCTGCTGCATGCTCAAAACGCACTCCACACTCGCATCTGTATTGGGATTTTATGCGCTGCAGCGATTTAATCAAGCACACGGGACACAGCAATGAAAGTTCTTTAGTATCATCATCGGGCCCAGTGTAGAGTGCTTCCAGATGCTGCTCCTGGAGCGCATACCATTCGTTGACATCCGATAGCAATTCATCGTAGACATGTTGCTCAAGTTCCAAATCCTGGTCCAACTCGTTAAGTTCCACGCGCAAAATCTGCTCCAGTTCAGACTGCAATCAATTTACATTGATTAATTTTTTGAGAATCATATGTTTTGCGCTTTACCAATTGCATTTTGCGATTGCCATCCACGTTGTCCTTGCGTGCCTTTATAATGCGAACGCGGCATTTCTTTTAATGAGAAAAAGGCAATGTAATTCTTTACCATAAACAAATCACACTTGACTCACCTCCCGCAGCAGTTCTCGCAGCTTTGGTGCACCCAAACGCTGGCGCTTGGCCACTTCTTGTGCGTGCCGCTTTTGCTCAACGCTTGTGTTGTGGACGATGGTGCTAGGCCTCTGCATTGCAGCAAATTCTTAGCAATAACACGATACAAAATACTTTAGCTAATATTGTAAAATGCGCGGGCAAGCATCAGCAGGCACACAGCTGTTTATTTATCGCTGTGTCGTTATCGAAATGCAGCCCTTGTCTAAATGTGGCGCTGCACAACACTGTGACCCAGGGTTGCCTTGAGTATATTTTGACACTTGCAACATGGCGTACTTCATGCTTCCGCTCTTTCTTTCCCTTTCTTTTACCAACGTGCATAGTGTCGAGTAAAAGGTTAGTGTACATATTTTCCATTTTCTTAACGAAAACAACACATAAAATGTTGACAATTTTTGCCCCAAACAGATGCCAGCCCCGGCCGCTAAAAAACCAGCAGCTAAAAAGCTGCCCGCTGTGCCGGAATCCAAGCTAAAGTTCAGCAAGAAACAAATCGTCAAGCGTGTTTCGGATACGAAACGTCGTCTGAAGCGTGCAGTTGTCGTTGCTCTGCGCAAGAAGGAGAATCTGGTGCGTGCCGAGAAGTACCAAAACGAGTACATCAAGGCCGATCAGCGCGAGATTAAGTTGCGTCGCCTCGCCAAAAGCCGCAACCAGTTCTATGTGCCCGCCGAGGCCAAGTTGGCATTCGTCGTCCGTATCCGCGGGTAAGTCATCAAACTTTTGTCGATTCCTCCTGTGTTTTTACTAATTTCGATTTATCGCTTTACAGTATCAACAAGGTGGCACCGAAGGTGCGCAAGGTTCTTCAATTGTTCCGTCTGCGCCAGATCAACAATGGTGTGTTCATCAAGCTGAACAAAGCGACCATCAACATGCTTCGCATTGCCGAACCCTACATCACCTGGGGTTATCCCAATCTGAAATCGGTGCGCGAACTGATCTACAAGCGGGGCTATGTGAAGCACAGTCGCCAGCGTGTGCCGATCACCGATAACTTTGTTATCGAACGCAAGCTTCGCAAGGCGCACAACATTCAGTGCGTTGAGGATTTGGTGCACGAGATCTTCACCGTGGGACCGCACTTCAAGTACGCCTCCAACTTCCTGTGGCCGTTCAAACTGAACACACCCACTGGTGGCTGGCGCAAGAAGGCCAATCACTACGTCAACGGCGGTGATTTCGGCAATCGTGAGGACAAGATCAACAGACTTCTTCGCAAGATGGTTTAAAGTGCTACAGAGCAGAGCTTTGCAATGGAATAGTTAAAAAAAAAAAAAACAAAACGGTCTGGCAAGAGCGAAAGAAATAAAATTAACTTTTTTAAAAGTATTCAAATGTTGTTCACAACATCTAGTGTTTTCACTTTTATTGTTGAAGCTGCACATACAATAACACTTCCCTATAAATTCTACAGATTCTATTATTGATCACTAACCGAGGTTATATCGAGTCATGCCTGTATTGTTGCTTCAGGCTGTATATATGCCGGAGCCGGCCGAATCGGATCACTCTATTTTGTGCAAAAATATCATCCAAACTCACCCAATATGCGTATTATTTTGCTCCTTATGCTTCCACGAGATTGGACTAATTATCTAATTAACAATGAGTTCTTGTAAGATAAAGCTTTTTGTTTAATAACCTATCTTAAACAAACTCATTAGTTATGCTCATATCATTTAAACAAAAAACATAGTTATCATAGAAAGAATTGGTTAGTTTCTTAATCTTATAGTGAAATTTACATATTGTAAATTTGACTCAGGTCTATATTTGGCTGTTAGCTGCTCAAATGCCGCTCATTGCACTGAAAATCGATAATAACAGCATTCAACCAGCAAAAATTCGTAGAGTTAACACAGCAGCTTACACAACAACAATTGGAGTTCAATTTTATTACACATGCAACAGAAATTTTTAGTTTGTTTATATTATATTTATGTATACAGCTAAGTCAAATGGCCATCTCCATTTGAATCTTTCCATACGGTTTGTATTCAACAATTTCGAAATCATCGTAGCTGAAATCCTCAATGTTTGCAACCTGCCGCTTAATGTTGAGCTTGGGAAATGGACGTGGTACACGTTTCATCTGCTCCCGCAACGGTTCCACATGATTCAGATAGACGTGCGTATCCCCCATCGTATGCACAAAGTCGCCGGGCTTCAGACCCGTCACGTGCGCTATCATGTACGTGAGCAGGGCGTAGGATGCGATGTTGAAGGGGACGCCCAGACCCATGTCGGCACTGCGCTGATACAGCTGGCAAGAGAGCTCGCCCCTTGACTGCGACACAAAGAACTGCGCCAGGCAGTGGCACGGTGGCAGCGCCATCTTTGGTATATCCAACGGATTCCATGCGGATATTATGATGCGACGATCCGAGGGATTGTTGCGTATGGTGTCGATCACCTGCTGCAACTGGTCGACGCCCTGGCCTGTGTAGTCGTCATCGGAGCTGCGATACTCTGCCCCAAAGTGACGCCACTGGAAGCCGTACACGGGACCCAGATCTCCCACAGCGCGATCTGTGTGGCCGCATTTGTCGAGATATTCGCGAGTGCTGTTGCCATCCCAGATGTGCACATTCTTCGCCTGCAATAACTTGGCATTCGTTTGGCCGGCCACAAACCACAACAGCTCCTCTGCGACGCCACGGAAGAAGACCCGTTTGGTGGTCAGCAGTGGAAAGGATTCGCGCAAATCGAAACGCATCTGAGACCCAAAGATTGATAATGTGCCCACCGCAGTGCGATCCATTCGCTTATCACCCGTCTTGATAATCCGGTCCACCAAATCCAAATACTGCTGTTCATCTTTGTTTTTGGTATTCTCCAGCGACGGTGCCGCTGGCGCCGATTCGCTCGCTTTGAGCTGCTTCGTCACACAAGGCGGTGACATATCCTTTTTTTGGTGCTGGGCAGCATTTTTGCAATGTACAGACATAGATGCTAACATTCTTAGACCGTTGCCAATTACAGATTCCGAGAATTAAAATTAAAGCTTCAGAAAAATCGGCACCATTTATGGATAAAACGCGCCAAAATTCCCGCCAAAAAGTGATCGAATACAACCATGGCAAAAAATAATCATAGAAATATTAGTTGAAAGTATTTTGAGAATTTTTACTTACAATTCATTGCACAGTGCTGCGTAGTTAACATGCATTTGCCTTTGTCTTCACCTGCTTATGCATAAGTTAAAGTTAAGTTAATGACATTTCGCAAAAATAAGTCGCAATAATGACAAGCAAACCGATAGTAAGCACAGAAATCAGTTATTTTTAAAAAAGAGCTCGAAATTAATAGCCAAGAACAATTTGAATTTCGATAGTCGATTTCAATTGAAGCTCAATAATTTTTATACCCTGAACCCATTAAAAATGGGTGAAAAGAGTATAATGGTTTTGTGCAAATGTATGTAACAGGCAGAAGGAAGCATCTCCGACCCCACAAAGTATATATATTCTTGATCAGGATCAATAGTCGAGTTGATATAGCCCTGTCCGTCTGTCCGTCTCGCTTTTTTTCGTCGTTTTTGGCGCGTCAAGCAGAGGTCAAGCTCCGCGCCACATTCTCTTCGATTTCGTTACACATGGTTAAATACGTGGCATTCCTTGGATGACTACCGACGCCAGCGTGCAAATATCAAAAGGAACATTTCGCGCATTAAAACCTTGGTCGATGGACAATCTGGAGAACCTTCTAAAAGGTCACCTGCTGATCTTCAATGTCGTTTAGGCATTTTGGAATCGTACTTTAAGCAATCGTTGGCTATTCAATCGGAAATATAAACTCTGGATCCAAATGACAAGTGGCGCGCTGAACTGGAAGACAACTATGTACACATCAAGTTGGCAATTAAGAAATAGCTTGGTGAAGATTTAAATAGTACAGTTATTGATGACGCTGCATCACACGTCGCTTACCATTCTCAACCATCACGTCTGCCTAGTTTATCCTTGCCCACATTCGATGGCAATCATTTGGAATATAACAACTTCATTTGCTCGTTAAATCATATCGTGAACGGAGCGCAACTAACAAACATTGAGAAGTTTCACTATCTGCTCAACTGCTTAAAGGGTGCTGCTCTGGAGTGCGTGAAGGCATTTCCAGTCACCAATGAAAACTACGCTAAGGCCTTAGAAAAATTAATGTCTCGGTATGACAAGCCAGCATTGATATTTACAGAAACAATATCGTCTATTTTTCAATTGCCTCCAGTTAGTTCATCAAATGCCACTCAGCTACGTTAGTTAATCGATAATGCATCGGCATTAATTAGTTCGCTTTCGTCCTTGGGCTCCGACATCGACATAGCTCAAGCCATGTTAATCTATGTGGTTCTAGATAAATGCGACCAGGAAACTGGAAACAAATGGAATTTATCGCTAGATTATAAAACAATCCAGACTTTGGCTCAGTGCATCCAAATAATGGAGCGTTATTGTCAATCTCTGTTGTCCAAAGGCTCAACAGCTAACCAAATGCATTTAAAGCAGATTCGTAATCCTAGCAACGAACATAACTCGTCTTTCGCACTTGCTACCGCTGCTTGTGCATTGTGCTCAAGCTCAACTCACAAATTGATGGCTTGCGAACAATTTAAAGCATTGGATGCGCTGCAACGTTTTGATGACGTCAAACGTCACCGACTGTATCTTAATTGTTTGTCTAAGGGTCATCAAATGGCTGATTGCCATTGTCAGAGATCGCACCACACCTTGTTATATAACAACAAGTTACACTCAACAACACAACCAAGCCATTCGCCAGCCACCGCCGCAGTAGCACACAATCATTCGCAAATCAAAAACCGTAATCTACCTCAGGTTCTATTAGCAAAGGTTATGGTCCTGGTCAGAGATTCAACTGGCACCTACAGACTATGCCGTCCTCTACTGGACTCGAGAGAAGCAGTATTAGCCATTCACGGACAGACATCACTTCTCTTACAACTACTTCAATAAAATCTCGTTTGTCATCCTTTGAACTTTCGTTAGATCATGGAAAATGACAGAAAATATTGTTCTTGCAGATGAAAAATTCTACCAGTCTCGACACATCGACATGCTTTTAGGAACAGAATTATTTTTCGACATTCTGTCAGTGAGCCAAGTTAAACTTGGTACAAATGGGCCCATGTTCCAAAAGACGCTGTTTAGATGGGTAGTGAGAGGCAGGTGTCATCCGCAACATTCTCGAGAGCTTGCTGCTAGCTTTAAGCTTGGCGCCACTTTAATTGACGATCACCTTAAACGATTATGGAAAATTGAATCAACTGAAACATCAAATGTGTTGTTCAAACCAGAACATCGAGCTTGTGAGGAACACTACATAAAAACGACTGTTATAAATGACAGTGGTCGCATTGTTGTAAAGCTGCCGTTTAAAAACAATCCCAGTCAGCTTGGTCATTCATTCGACATTGCCCGCCGCAGATTTCTCAGCTTGGAACGCCGTTTGGCACAATCTTCGGAACTTCGTTTACAGTATTGTCAATTCATGGAGGAGTATCCGTTTGGAACACATGTCGCTGGTCACAGAACCAAACTTATCGGAACCTCACTACTACATACCCCACCATTGCGTTTTAAAATCCAGCAGCGAATCCACAAAGCTTCGAGTGGTCTTCGACGCCTCGTGTCGGACATCCAATCAAACTTCGCTCAATGATCATTTACTCGTCGGCCCTACTATCCAAGATGATTTATATTTGCTGTTGTTGCGTTTCAGACTACATCGTTATGTCATAACAGCTGATATAACCAAGATGTACAGGCAAGTAAATGTTGATTTAAATGATCGCAGATACCAGTACATACTTTGGCGAGCTCTTCCAGATGAACCACTTCACATTTATCATCTCAACACGGTTACATATGGAACCGCCTCGGCACCATACTTAGCCATACGCAGCCTGCATTATTTTGCAGATCTGTATCGAACTGAGTATCCAATCGGTGCTGCAGTCATCAAATTATTGTTCTATGTAGATGACCTTTTATCTGGAGGAGAGACATACAAACTGTTCGCACAATCAAGGATCAAGTCACGGAAATTCTGAATCGTGGTCACTTTCCGTTATTCAAGTGGCATTCAAATCATGTCCAATTCATCGAAAACTTCGCTAACAAGGATTTCAACACTTGTGACAACGGATTGACCAGCGCACTTGGTGTCAGCTGGAATCAACACATTGATATGCTACTTTTCCACTTGAAACCAAAAATCATTTCGTCGACCGTCACCAAGAGGACCATTCTGTCTATTGCATCAGCTTTGTTCGATCCTCTCGGCCTGGTGGCACCACTCATAATCGTCGCAAAGATCATCCTACAAGAGCTCTGGCTTGCGGGGCTTACTTGGGACGAATCAGTACCACAGCATCTTGAACTGGCCTGGAATCATTCCAAACCATTTTGTCACTTGCTGTACCCCGATACTGCAAACAGGTCAACCAAAGCTCATTTCAATCGCGTGGATGTGGCATCTATGTGCGGTCGGAATCTGCTTGCGGAAACATTGTTGTTCGTCTTCTCACTGCCAAGTCCAGAGTGGCCCCGGTAAAGAAGAAATCGCTTCCCAAACTGGAATTATGTGGAGCACATTTGTTGGCACAAGTTTACAACAAAATTAAGTGTAGATTCGCCGAAGAACTACATGCAGTATATTTGTGGTCGGATTCGCAAATTATTTTACATTGGCTGAAACAACATTCAGTTACGTTATCAGCATTTGTCGGAAATCGAGTTTCTGAGATTCAGAACTTGACTTCAAAAGGACATTGGAGATTCGTACCAACGGCATCAAATCCTGCTGACATTGTTTCTCGAGGTGCCACCACCTCTGATCTACAATTATCCATTTGGTTCTCAGGACCAGCATTTTTAACCCAACATCAGGAACTTTGGCCAATATCAGGCAACATCAGCAACATTGATATGCAAGTAATCAATGCCGAACAACGCAAAGCCACATACGTCGCCACAATGGCTCATAACCATATCCTGGAGCAAACTGACCAACATCAGTTCATACAATCGTTGTGTTCGCACTGTCGCTTACATGCTTCGCTATGTTCAAATCACACGTATGAAACGTAAATTCGAAATAATTTTGTCACCCGAGGAACTACGGAATGCATCTTATTGCATAATTTGGAACATCCATCATTTATCATTCGTCGAAGATATTCGCCAATTGCAAAAAGATCAACCACTTAAGAGTCATCTATAGTTTCTCAATCCTTTTCTAGATCGCTCCACAGGATTTTCACTTACCAGAGTTGGCGGCCGGCTAGAGAACGTTGACGTTGAACTTCGAAAAACATCCTATATTATTGCCTAGTAAATCGCATTTCGTCTGGATCTATGTGCGGCATCTACATCTTCGCAACTGCCTCTGAACTAACTTCGTGGGAGCAGCGAATGAGCTAAAAGCTTTGAAACTCGCCTAACGTTTGAGGAGCTCTGCACGATCACAACAGAAATCGAAGCTGTCCTCAATTCTCGCCCATTGTCACATATGTCGCCTGATCCCAACGACCTATCAGCAATCACCCCAGGACACTTGTTAGTTGGAAATTATCTTCGTGCGCTTCCCGAACGCACAATACCGACGCCTAATCTCAACAATCTGGAACGGTTTGACGTGATAACCGCTGCTAAACAGCAATTTTGGCGTCTTTGGTCATCAGACTATATTCACGAGCTTCGTGCTCGAACCAAATGGATATCATCGGCGTCAAATATCGCTATTGGAACCATGGTCATCATCCATGACGACAATCTTCCGCTCCAGCAATGGAAGCTCGGCCGCATCGAATCACTTGTGCCTGGAAAGGATGGTCATGTTCGAGTTGTTCATCTTCGTACAGCCAATGGCAACTGCTGTCGACCAGTACACAAATTGGCCATCTTACCGATGGAGGCTTGATGTGTTGAAAGCAGATCCTTTCAAGGTGGCCAGTGATTATGCTCATATCATTTAAACAAAAAACATAGTTTTCATAGAAAGAATTGGTTAGTTTCTTAATCTTATAGTGAAATTTACATATTGTAAATTTGACTCAGGTCTATATTTGGCTGTTAGCTGCTCAAATGCCGCTCATTGCACTGAAAATCGATAATAACAGCATTCAACCAGCAAAAATACGTAGAGTTAACACAGCAGCTTACACAACAACAATTGGAGTTCAATTTTATTACACATGCAACAGAAATTTTTAGTTTGTTTATATTATATTTATGTATACAGCTAAGTCAAATGGCCATCTCCATTTGAATCTTTCCATACGGTTTGTATTCAACAATTTCGAAATCATCGTAGCTGAAATCCTCAATGTTTGCAACCTGCCGCTTAATGTTGAGCTTGGGAAATGGACGTGGTACACGTTTCATCTGCTCCCGCAACGGTTCCACATGATTCAGATAGACGTGCGTATCCCCCATCGTATGCACAAAGTCGCCGGGCTTCAGACCCGTCACGTGCGCTATCATGTAGGTGAGCAGGGCGTAGGATGCGATGTTGAAGGGGACGCCCAGACCCATGTCGGCACTGCGCTGATACAGCTGGCAAGAGAGCTCGCCTCTTGACTGCGACACAAAGAACTGCGCCAGGCAGTGGCACGGTGGCAGCGCCATCTTTGGTATATCCAACGGATTCCATGCGGATATTATGATGCGACGATCCGAGGGATTGTTGCGTATGGTGTCGATCACCTGCTGCAACTGGTCGACGCCCTGGCCTGTGTAGTCGTCATCGGAGCTGCGATACTCTGCCCCAAAGTGACGCCACTGGAAGCCGTACACGGGACCCAGATCTCCCACAGCGCGATCTGTGTGGCCGCATTTGTCGAGATATTCGCGAGTGCTGTTGCCATCCCAGATGTGCACATTCTTCGCCTGCAATAACTTGGCATTCGTTTGGCCGGCCACAAACCACAACAGCTCCTCTGCGACGCCACGGAAGAAGACCCGTTTGGTGGTCAGCAGTGGAAAGGATTCGCGCAAATCGAAACGCATTTGAGAGCCAAAGATTGCTAATGTGCCCACCGCAGTGCGATCCATTCGCTTATCACCCGTCTTGATAATCCGGTCCACCAAATCCAAATACTGCTGTTCATCTTTGTTTTTGGTATTCTCCAGCGACGGTGCCGTTGGCGCCGATTTGCTCGCTTTGAGCTGCTTCGTCACACAAGGCGGTGACATATCCTTTTTTTGGTGCTGGGCAGCATTTTTGCAATGTACAGACATACATGCTAACCTTCTTAGACCATTGCTAATACAGATTCTGAGAATTAAAATTGAAGCTTTATGGATAAAACCCGCCAAGAGAAAAATTTCCCGCCAAAAAGATATCGAATTCAACCATGGCAAAATACAGCGTAAAGATTTTAAAAATAATCATAGAAATATTAGTTTAAAGTAATTTTTAAACAATTTTGAGAATTTTTACTTACAATTCATTGCACAGTGCTGCGTAGTTGCTGCCCTTATCTTCACCTGCTTATGTATAAATTAAATACATAATATAATAAATCGCAATGATAAGCAAACCGATAGTCAGCACAGAACAGCCAAGATCAATTTGATTTCCGATAGTCGATTTCAGTTGAAGCTCAATAATTTATTTATTTATTTGTTGGTATTTTTTGTTACACATTTTGCATGAAAACTATTTATAACAATTGTTTACAAGGGAAATTTTAATATGGCCAAAGTTATCGAAATAAAAAAACAGCGGTCATCGATTTTGTTGATACATACTTTATGCAAGCTTTAAAAAAATTTGTATTCATTTGCAAAATAAACAGAAACCCAGTGTTGAAATTTTCCTTTAACACTCAAGTGCTGATTGCCGCTAAAGTGAGGCCACCTTATAAGGATTTTTATCAGTATGTGTGTCGTCTCTGTAGATAATTTATTAATACTGCATAGTCAGTCGCAAGATCTAATTAAGTCTGCCATTAATTGGAAGGTCGATTAAAGATTTTAAGCCTATTGCTAATAGAATCTATCTAATGCAAGTTGCTAGTGTTATTTGAATTATTCTACTTTGATTTTATGCCAATTAATGTCTAGGAGAAAAAAAAAACTTCACAATATTACGCAGGGCTAAGAATATATTGTATTGAGCTCTAATTTGATAAAGATTTGTAACTACAAAAATGGAACAAATTAATAAATTTTAAATCCCTTTCATTTGTCAGGATGTCAGTTCCTTGGTGTGCAAACAGCCGGCAAAGAACCGAGGACTAGAAAAGAAACTAACCTTTTTCAAATATGTTTATTAATATTATATTTCGCAGAATTGTATGGAATTCTGGATTATTTTTGCCTCTACCCAATCTCTTTTAGCTTAATTTCAAACAAACAAATGTTCATTTAATTTAAGGATAAAAAAACGACAATATTTGAATATACTATTTGCTTTACAACTGGCAGTGTTTGCAATTCATTTTATACATACAGTGGCTCAGAGCTTACTTGGACCAATGCCTAGCAAAATTTTTAATTGCCTGCCATAAACTAAATATACATCATTTTTAAAAAATTCCAAAATCGATGACAGGTACATAAATTAGCCACCAAAATGAATATATGACCACAATAAACTGGGGTTTCCCCACCTGCTCGGTCGGTTTATGTAAAAAAGTAGCTCAATTTATGGTCAAATCTTATTTGGACCAGTTACATTTTGGACACCTGTGTGCCATAAAACCCGGATTTTTTGGTATAAATAGACCAATACTTCGTAGTTAGTTTAGTTATACCCTACATCTCGGGTGCAACCAACCAACAAGGACTATGGGCAAACGGACTACCATTGATCAACGAAATCTCATTTTGGAACACTTTCAAATGGGATATTCACATCCCAAAATAACTGAAATGGTCCATCTAAGCAAGTCAACTGTATATAAGATCATTCGGCGCTTCGTCGACGAAAAGTGGACAAAGCACAAGGGCAGAATGGCACCAAACACCGAACAGGAGGAGCGGAGGATCATCAGGAAAATAAGGTGAAATCGTAAGCTATCGGCTCCCAAACTGACCAACAGGTGCAGGATAAAATGGGGAAAGAGTGCAGTGTAGAAATTGTACGCTTGGCTCTGCACAACCACGACTTTAATGCCCGAGTACCACGGAAGAAGCGATAACGTTCGCCAAAATCCACTTGGACAAGGATTTGCAGATGAGTCCAAATTCAACATTTCTGGCTCGGACGGACGGAATTATGGGTGGCGACAGTCCAATACTGAGCTGAATCCCAAAAACATAAAGGCAACAGTCAAGCACGGAGGAGAAAGTGTCATGGTATGGGCATGTATCTCGGCAGCCGGCGTCGGAAATTTGTTGTTTATTGAAACAATAAAAGACAAGAATGTGTACCTCAATATATTAAACGAAAGTTTACTCCAAAGTGCCGAGAAGCTAGGAATCCGACGTACTTTCCGGATCTACCAGGACAATGACCCCAAGCATAAGTACGGAATAGTACAGTCCTGGCCACCAAATGATAATCCCACCGCCTAGTCTCTAGATTAAAATGTTATTGAAAATTTGTGGGCTCTGCTGAAAAATAACATCCGGAATCACAGCATATCCACCAAACAGGATCTCAAAAATCCTCTGCTGGATTAGTGGAGCAACATCAGCCCAGAAACTATCCGGAAGCTGGTATCTTCCATGAATAATAGATTAAGGAAAGTTGTTAAGGCTAAAGGATATCATACTAAGTATTAACGTCCTTATTTAAGTCTTTATACGCCAAATATGTTACTTTTTTTAAGACTGGTCCAAATGAGCTTTGACATGAATTTTGGATATGTTATCAGTTTTTGACTAATTTTAATTAATTAATTTATATTTTAATAAAACTAAAGTTTTTTTCTCAAACGTGATATAACATTAAACAAATTGGCATTTAAACATTTTGCGATTGTTTCTTTTAAACATTATAGCACTTTAAATTGTTTGCTAGACACTGGTCCAAATAAGCTCTGAGACACCGTACATATTATGTTTGTATTTTAATGAAGTTTTTCTCTTGAAGCAAATGGGAATTTTATGAAAGCAAATTAAATCCATCGAACATTTTTAAGAAAATTGTCAAGTAATGTGAAAACAACATCCCGATTACAAAATATACCATTTGCTCATAATAATTCTTGTCAAAACATTTGCAGTTTATATATAGCATTTTACAAATGTGTAATTTTTTATATGCTAACGATAATTATGCGCCATTGTCGCAATTGTTTCGTGTGTGTTATTCTGTATTTGTCCTACTGATGTGTTGTGGTTACATGTATGTTCTGCACCAGGCGCTGGCCCCAATACTGTTCCAGATCGAATGGCTTGAAATTTTTCAATTGATTATCAGATTCATTGCAGTCGATAACTTCTGTGTCCTGCTCGCGCACCTGCACAAGATCAAGTAAAAATACAATATAAGACCCACACGCACATTCACTCAAGTAATAAAAGTGACCTGCCACAAGTTGCAACAAATTGTGTCTGTCGTCTGCAAATTCAAATAAATCGACTCACTTTGTTCCAAGCCTCGCGAATGTAACGAATTAATTCATCATGCTGTGATACGGTCACACCCTGCTGTTGTTGTTGTTGCGAGGCCGCTGCATAAATCACATTACTGTTTGTTGGTGCATTATTAATGCTATTATTGGAGTACTGTGTATTTGTTGCTGCTGCCGATCCCGAAGATGTTGATGATGATGATGTTAACGATGTTGTTGCTGTTGTCGACGACGACGACGTGTTGGCATTGTTGTTGTGGTGATGATGATTGTGTGGTCCATTGCCGCATTGACGGCGCATGTAGGGGAAACGCCTGTAGTAATTTTAATTAAAGAGAAATTAGTTTCCACAAAACCGCAAGACACACACACGCATACACTATCTGTGTATATCACATAGTTTTTCACGTCCACACACATTCACAACACACACACATAAGCTGTGTGTTTACTTTTTTCAATTTGTATGCGTCACTTGAATCGCTTAGCATAAACATGTCGTAAAAGTGCATATATAACTATTGTACCTACCCATTATTGCGGTCCATTTTGTATTTGCGTTGTTGAAAATATTGCTTGAGTTACTTTTTTTTTATTAATCACACAAATCCCGATGCTATTATTGGCAGTATTGTGAGCTATTTTTTTCTTTTCGTTGTTGCATTTGATAGCAATATCGACATCCTTATTATTATCGATTTTTATAAGCGGGTTGGCAGCCCCATGAGCCGGACGATTAACAGTGTGTTAAAATTTGCGATTACTGCTGTAGTGTTGCCGGCAGTCGTTATGAATGAAAACGAGTTTTAAATGTTTTCACAATTTCGGTTTACGTTTATTTTTATAAAATGCATAACATATATATTTTTTGTTCAACTGTTAATGATAAACGTAAAAATAGTTGCACATATATACACAATACATACAACATAAAAAGGAAATGTAGTCATTATTTAAAAATTGTACTTTACAAAAGAGTCAATATTTATACATATATATATGTATATATATATAGTTTATACTGAGCATTCTTAAACACAACGCAATTTTCGTGAATCAACAATCATCATGTCGATAATATGTTCAGTTCATATGTATTTTGATAATAAAACTACTTTTGTCTTTAACAAAATAAAATGCACATTCCGAGTTTCATATTTGTCGTTACAATTTGGCAGCACCATGGTAATGAGGGGCGGGAAGGAAGTTCGGGAGGGAAGGGACGAAAAGTACCGTATGATTTGTTCGATTCGGGAATAATATAATATAACTTCTATGCCTATGTGCTGCATACATTTACATACATAATATATAATTAACGGTTAGATTTGTGCTAACAGTTACAATTAGTTTAAGAACTATTTTGGCGGCGCGCTGTTTACGAATGAACTAAACAACAAATATTTTTTTACATTTACTTACCACACATATATACAAACTAGTGCAGTAGTGCTGGATAACGATCGAAAATTACAGCATTCTCATTAATATGTGCAATTGCAAGGGTTAGTCAATGTTATTGATAAAAATAAAAAATAATTGGGTTTAGCAATTTCAGTATCGCTCGATAAAGCAAACGTGATTCAATGCTGAGGTGAAAGTCATGTAAGTAACCAACTTCATTTGATTTTTTTTTTAAATTTTCTATACTGTCAAAAACCAAAACTAATATTGAAAATATATCTCTCTATAGGATGAAATTGGGGAAAATGTATGAGCGATGGCTGTCTGTTAATTATCGATTGTTTTGACACCACTTCCAGGAAGTTTACGTACGTCTCATATACATATGTAGATTACGGATTACAGATCATCGTCGCCAATTTCCTCAAATGCTTCGTTGCGCACCGCTGCCGCATTTGCATCGTTGCGAAAGAAAACGGCCGCAAAGGTGCGAGCCGTTGTCAGTTTGTGGTGTTGCCGGCTGCGATGCGCTAGAAACTTGACCGGCGGTGTTACCGCTGCTGCTGTTGCTGTTTGAGAAGCTGTTGCTGTTGTCGATGTGGATGTAAATGTGCAGGACGAGGCCGAACTGGGCGTCGATGAGGTTGACTCCGATGCGGCACGCGATGTGCTTGCCTCCTGCTCATCATCGCTGCCACCTGCTCCGCTGCTGCTGCTACAGTTGTTGTCATTGTGGAGCAGCTCATCGACCATGGCCTGCAGCGAGACAGACATGAGCATCGCCTGCTCGCTGGTTATAGTTATCCAGCGCAGCGTTTGCTTCGACATCAGATACTCGAACGACAACTGCAGCTGGGTGGGCTGATCCCGCGACTCGAAGGTGTTGTGCATGGCACTCACCCGCCAGCAACGCATGCGTGTTACCCGAAATTTCGTCTCATAAATTTTGGCACCGCGCGCCGTTCGCAGGCTCAGCTCCCGATTGCCGATGGTGACCAGCGCAGTGGTCTCCAAATCGGGATAGTCGACTTGGGCGGCGCCAAATTGCAGACAGCCATAGGAGGGCAGCTGACGCACTAGCTCCAAATATTGCACTGGTCGCGACTGCAGTTGCAGGCCGTACAACTGCCGCCGCATCTCGGGCGTACAAATTATCCATTCGCGTGCCACATCCGCCAGCGTTTGATGGTACAGCAATTTGAGGGCGACGCCATTGCCCAGCAGCTTGGCATCCCAGCGAGCGTTCCAGTAGCAGGTGCGCAACAACAATTGACATGGCTGGGCGTGCAGCCGCGTTATAAACGGTGACTCAAAATCCATCAGACGACGCAACAGCAGCACCGTTGCTGGCTCATCTGGCGAGGAGTTGGATGTGCACATGGAGTTGGAAGTGCCGGCATCGTCATCATTTGCATGCACCTTGCGCATGAGATACAAGCAAAAGAATTGGATTAGGTCGTCGTGCAGATTGAGCATACGACAGACGCACTGCAGCAGCGCACTCGCATTCTGCTGTACATGACAATTGACCAGCAACTGTACACCGTCCGCGCCACCACTGTACACCTCCACCTGCAGCTGCTGCTGCGCATCCTCGCCATTGACTGTGCACTCGGCGAGCGCTGTGTCCAATTGGGCGCGTTGCAGAAACTGTTGCAAGTATGACAAGCGGGCAATGCGCGAATCCTGCCCAATGATCTGCAGATAGTGCTCCAGGGCGGCACGTCGCGCCTCCAGCTGACTGTTGCTTAGCGGCAGCAGGCGCTTGGATGGAAAAGGGGGTAGGGCGGCGTCTGTGCAACGGCTGCGCAGCTGTTCATGCAATGCGTGCAGTTGCTTGTACCGCAGGCAGCAATGATAATTGCCATTTATATAAATATTGTAAACCGTGAAAGTGGGCGAGCCACCCCGCCCATCTGCATACTGCTCCTGTGTGTCGGGTATTGAGAAATGCATTTTTTTTACTGTTGTTGCTGCTGCTGTTTCTGTTGTTGTGGGACGCGCTGCTGTTGCTGCGTTCACTGTTTCATTGCGTTAGACTTGTGCGTCATTGAATTGACGTCCTTTGGCTATTGTGGGCCGATTAGTCACTATGTTTTGATTTGTACATGTATTAATTTAATTAATTAAAGAAATTGTAATTGTGAGTTTTTTCACCTACACGCTAGAGGTGACAAAAAATATTGGCGATATAGATAGCTCACAGATTGTCAACTATCGATTAACGCCCTAATCAAAAAAACATTTGGTGTACGATGATTATTTAATTTATTGCTGGACATTACAATTTGTCACTAATTCTTTGCCTGATAAGATTTACTTAGAACTATTAAATCTGAAATCCCTCTAGCAATTATCATCGATTGATTAAAGCCGCTGTTGATTCATCGACATTGTGATTTAATTTTTCCGCGCTTGAGCACCAGACCACCTTTCGATAGTTATGTTAGTATGTGCAAGCAGACTTATTTATTTTTTTAATGTTTAACTTTAAGTGTAGTACAACTTATAAGCAAGTAAAATCAGTTGTTATATATGAGTGACAATTGTTTGATGTGTCGCCCAGCTGATCCAGCAGCTGATCAACGAATATCAGCTGAGCGCGAATCCATTAAGAAAAACGTGAGCGCTAAAAAACAACAAACGAGGAAGAAGAGCTTGAGTATTATTAATATTAATGTACGAATGGAGTTGCCAAAACACAGACCTCATCATGAAATAGCCGCACTTTTTGCCGATGCTCCAGATTTTGTGCGCGTCAGTGCGCCAATGGTGCGATACAGCAAGCTGGAATTTCGCAGATTGCTGCGCCAGAATGGGGTGCAATTGGCCTTTACGCCAATGATGATTTCTGATTCGATAAATAACAGCGAGAAGGCGAGACAAAATGAGTTCACCACTGGCCCCGATGACCAGCCGCTCATTGCCCAGTTTGCTGCCAAGGATGCCACAGAATTTGTGACATCGGCTCAGCTCATCTATCCCTACGTCGATGGCGTCGACTTGAATTGTGGCTGCCCCCAATCCTGGGCCATAGCCAAGGGCTACGGCTGTGGCCTGCTGCGTCAGCCGGACCAGATGCGTGACATGGTGCAGTGCCTGCGACGAACACTGCCCACGGGATTTAGTGTTTCGGTGAAAATGCGTCTGCTGCAGGGCAACGACAGTGAGACATCCGTGCAGAAGACAATCCAGCTGGCCCAGCAGCTGGAGCATTGTGGCGTCACATTCCTAACATTGCACGGACGCACGCCAGCCCAGAAGCATTCCAAGGACACGCTAAACATTGCAGCCATGGCAGAGGTGGCGCAATCACTTCAAATTCCCCTCATAGTCAATGGCAATGTGGAAAGCTATCAAGATGCGTGCGAATTGCATGCCAAGACCCATGCAGCTGGAGTGATGGCTGCCCGTGGCCTGCTCGCTAATCCGGCGCTTTTCAACAGCGACTATCCGATGGCGGAGACAACACCCAAATCCTGTGTGCAGCAGTGGCTCGATATTGCCCAATCCGCTGGTGAGCGATTGCATTTCCATTGTTTCCATCACCATCTCACGTTCATGTGGAGCAGCGAAATGAAGCGCGCCTTGCGCGTCCAATTCAATAGCCTCGGCACCAAATCCCAGGTCCTCGAATTCGTCGCTGAGCACTACGATCTGCATCCAAGTGCAGTTATCTCCCCAGATCCTTACACAAATTGCACCTATAAACATTTTACGCCGCCGAAGCATGCGCGTCACCTGGCAGCCGAAGCTGTGGAGGATCATTTCTGGGATGCAACAAGTGATGGCAAATATTTCACAGAGTTTAAAACTAATAAATTATCTGCCGAGCAGTCGGAGGATCTGGAGTGGGGTGATCTATTTGCAGGCGATAACTGATGTTGAAATTAAAAATAATGTTAGAGATAAAGTGTAATTTTTATGCGATTTTTGAATGTTGCAATATTTTTGAAGTTATATAAAAAAATAATAATTAAACCTTTAGGTTGGACTGGTCACCTGTCTCTTATATTATATATTTTGCAAAAACTGATCGTTTTCCAAGGCTAAATTTATTTAAAATCCAAAAATGTATAAGAAAAAGTACCAAATATTGTGACTTAATGATTTGCCATTCACATGCAACGCGAACAGACGCCATGCGATACTTCCTAACGAACTGTAGTTCAAACTTGCGCATCACTAGCCTGAAAAGAGAGAAAACAAAACAAAGGGCGAAAAAATGCGTCGCCGGGAACTGCAAACCATACAACTGAAGCTCTCCGAGCTCAAGGAGTACGAACAGGCCAAACTGGAGCGGGCCAAGGCGCGCCAACAGGTCCCCTCGCCACGCACCCCAACACCCAGTTCGGACAGCGACATTATGCTGTTGCCGTCTAGCAGTGTGCCGGCAATTTTACTCGCCAACAACGTAGCAGATGCGGATGATGCATCATCAAAAGACAATGCTGCATAGGCACAAGCAGATCTAACGACGCATATGGTAAGCCGGTCATTTATATGGAGATTAGTTTACATGTCAGATTACAGTTAATATTCAGATTTAGTACTCATCGCTGCTATTGTTATTATTGTTGTTGTTATTATTGTTGATGTTGTTGTTTTGAAAACGCACCGTTTCAAAGCCATCAACGAGTATCTCCCGATCCTCGGTATGCTGTCGCTCGCGTAACCATTGCTCCCGCAGCGGCACATAGCGTCTCAATCCAGACCACTTGCGCCAGCAGCGTCGCTTGTACATCAGCCACATCAAAGAGAGAGTGCATCCAAATAGAAAGCAGATCACAAAAATGCTAATTCCATGCACATGGGAGTGTGTTTCGGTGGTCTGCTCCTGTTCATCCCGTTTCCCCGCCACTGACACCCCTGTCGCATCATCAATGTGCTGTATAAGCTGAAGTTTCTCCTGCTCCGTTGCCAACTTGATTAGCTGCTTGTCGCACGTGGTGATCGACACATAGTTTGTGATGACCTCCCCAGCCAAGGAATGGACACTCACGGCACACTCATCGTAGCTGCTATTCAATCTGGATGCGTGCACAAAGTTCGCTCGGGCATGGGCAAGTCTCGTTACACAGCTGAAATGCGTGTCGGCCACCAATTCGGAGCCATTGCTCCGATAGTGCAGCACATAATTGAGAATCAATCCATTCGGTTGTGCTGGCTCCGCAAAGCGTACCACATACTCCATTGTCTTGGGCACCCGGCATGCACTCAGCTTTGGCAACAGATCTGCACCCAGTGTGAAATTGGTGCGCTCATTTAATGTTGTGGCACTGCTGCAACCGACAGCATTGCATGTCTGCAACTGTAGCGAGTACAAGCGATAGCGTTCCAGCTGCCGCAACTCATACACTGTTGTATTTGGAGTCAGGCGCAAATGTTGCAACGGCTCCGTCGACTCCTTGCAGTTGGCGGGCGCATCGAGACTGCAGCGATAAAACTCCGCCATTTCGCCAATGAAATGCTGATCCTCGGCCACCTCAGCCCGATTGGCACAGCAGTCGTAATAGTCGTACTCCTGCAGCGAACGCCAACGTATCGCATCCATGTCCTGCCACAGAAATGCCGGCTGGCGGCAATAGTTGCGCTCATCAATGTACGCAGCATCATCCATCAGTTTGTACACACTCAACACATAAGAATCCAACGGCTGCTCCGCTCCACCCAAGAGCAGTGTCAATGCGCTGTCCGTCTTCTTTGTGAGCGAGAGTGTTGGCGGCTTTGGTATATCCAGCTGTGTCTGCACATAGATCATATCGCTGCGCGCATCGTGCTGGCCATCGCCGCCAAAGGTGCGCAGCAGGCAGGCGTATCGTGTGTTCGGCTCCAGTTGCTCTAGCTGGTAGCTGTAGTGTGTCGCATTCGCCTGCAGATCGTCGACGAAGAGCAGCAGTCGCTGCCAATTGATACGTGTGCACACAGGCGCCTCCAGTTCACTGTGTTCCACATACTCCTTGCCCGGTGGCATGCTCCTATATATCAACTCCAGTTCGACACTCATCTGCGTCTTGAGCCAACTAAGCTGTAGGGTGTGATGCGAGCGTGCCTGAAAAGAGATGGAGATGAGGGAGTAATCATATCTACATAGTGTGGACTCACCTGAACGGACAGCTGCAGCTTCGATGGACTGCAAAGCACTTCCTGATCGCTGGTCTGCAGCGAGTCCATCACTTTGTCATGTTGAACCTGGGCTTGAAATAGTTGTATATGCTTGTTGCACAACTTGTTGTTGCGATGCATAAACATCCCACCGTTGACGAACTCCAGATTCACACTGGGCTCCCACAAGTCCGTCAGTTGCTTGTTATCGTAGAGTATGAAGGCGTAATGACGATTCTCGAGTGGATCGCCGTGGATGATGCGCAAGTTGCTCAGAAACTTTAAGCTCAGCTGCGACGATCTATAGGCCGCAATAAAAAATATACATAAGTATATTAATTGATTGGTTGATGGAGTTGATCATTTGTTGCAATCACCGATATATTTTGAGGTGTCCGCGAATTTCACGTATGCTGCTCAGACTGTCCTCCAGCTGCAGCTCGTTGACTTCGTTGCGTATGGTGATGATGAGGCTGCCGTTGACAATTTGGCATCCGCGCAATTCCTCCGCATCGGCCAAATTGTAAATGGCAATCATGCCATCTGACTGTTCGGGCGAACAGACGCTAATGCACGGCTCTGCACCACAGCGCACGCAATTCGACTCCGCATTGGCCTTGTAGCCGCTGGGACAGAAGGCTACACACTCAAACCCATACGTAAAGTGGCCATGATGCGAGACGCACTCCTCGTGGGTGTAACAGCGCTGATACTGCTCCAGCACATACCTGTAAACGGACTAAGACTAAGTGGCAATCAATAACAACACGCCACCAGGCCAGGCGTGGCTCAGCTCACTCACTTGTACGCCGGACAGCGTTTCACGCAAACACCAGCATCGGTTAGACCACGACAAACCACACAGCCAGCAGCGGTGGCATTGTGGCAACCACCCAGGCACTGCTCATGGCAGCTTTGTATGTTCCTAAAAAAAATTTATTTCAATAACACAAAAATGTATCAATAATGTATACGAATAGAATATGAGAAACAGTCGTTCACTTTAGGGAAGTTTGACTGCACGCTAATTGTTTAAGATTTTTGTATATGACGGTTATAGTTTAAAATTTAATCAGCCTGTTAAAGACAGTCAAATGAGGTAGATTCATTCGCATACCGATCAATATAGACCACATAGTCATTCTCGAAGCGTTGGCATGTGAAATTGGACCAGCAATAGTTCGATGGACAACCCTTGCAGCTGGCTCGGCTTGAGCACTTGTTGGATGCAATCACGATGTGATTCTCGCCCGGACTCAATGTGAGTCGATCCCAGTTGATCTGCAAAACAATTCAAAGTGTGAGTGGGTATATCAATGGTTGCCCCATATTACCTACACCATTCAGCTGGCACAGCTTGTGGGAGCTGCCGATGTAGACGTGACCACGCTGGATGGCAACAAGTGAGGGGAACTCTACCTGAAATATAAACACAAATATGAATACAAAAAAAAATTATACATAGAGAGAATATTTTTTTTCATTCTATATATATTCATTTAGTTTCGTTAAAAAAAATTGTTGTAGGTGAAATTTGTTGTTCTCATAGTTCAATAAAAAATTACAGTTTTTATTAACGATGTTAATAATAAACAAGTAAGAGTGCTGTAGTCGAGTGAACTCGAATACGATATACCCTGAACCCAATTATTAAATATATTCAATTATTATTGGCAAATTCCACTTTAAAAAGATTTGCACTAAAATGCGAGCAGCTCTGGAAGCGCCCTCTGCCGGCAAACACGTCAAATACACACAAAAACATACGGACGCTCGCGTCGATTATCCTGCCATCTCTTTCCCACACAGGCGCTCGCATATTTATGCATGAAGAAAATGCTTGCGGCTGCTGATAGAAATGAGATCAATATGAGAATATATTTTCGACTATAACTTGGTTGTTTCTTATCTGATCTTGATGAAATGTTGATAAAAATTATGCATATGCATATTATGTATTAATTAGAAGATTCTGCCTTTATATTTGTGGCATTTACTGCTATCGGAAATTTAATATATCGATAAACGGAGGCAGTTATCGAAAAAATAACGCAAAGTTGATCTGCGACTGGTATACGAGAACCTATATTCCAAATTAGAAGTCTCTAGCTCTTACAGTCTCTGAGATCTGCGTGTTCATACAGACGGACATGGCTATATCGACTCGACTATTGATCCTGATCATGAATATATATACTTTGTGGGGTCGGATATGCTTCCTTCTGCCTGTTACATACATTTGCACAAAACTATTATACCCTTTTTACCCATTTTTAATGGGTTCAGGTATAAATATAGAAGGGTATATCTAACTTATAAACGAAATAGATATATCTAACTTAGAATTCAAAGATTTCGATTAATATTCCCTGACGAGATTATATGCGCTTACCAGCTCAAGATCGGGCATATTGCTGATGCCCAGCGCATAGTTAAGGAACAGTCGACGGCCGCGTATCACAGTGAGATTGGGGAACATATTACGTATGGTGGAGAGATCGCGCACGTCTGTGAATATCATAAAATCGGTGATTTCGCGCAGTTTGGGAAACGAGTACGCGGAATAGTTGCACATTATGTGGGGAATAAGGGTGATCATCACATAGCCAGTGATCACTGTGCAGTTGTCCAGCAGACTCATTTTGCTGCACTCGTTGCGTATGTCAATGCTGGTGCACTCCTTGTGCTCGGCTAGCGAATTGGGCAGCGTTGCTGCCGGCAATCCGATGGCAGAAAACGCCAGCAACATGTGCCCAACATTGTTCGGCAACATGTTGCTGAATTGTCTGATATTTGAGCGTGCTTATAATTGTTGCTGGGACTGGTGTTGTTTTTGTTGTTGTTGCTGCTGCTGTTGTTTACATCGACGTGTTTTGAACATTGCTCAGCTTTTTGCACTTTTTGCACTTTTATCAGATTTGTTTATTTGTTGTAGTGTGCACAGTTATTGCATTGGCCGTTTCTTTTGCTCTTTAGCGAAGTTTGCGCCTAATTAGCGCATTTGCTTTGCGATCGATCCCCCCAAATTCGCGATTACACGCAATTTATGACTTTGTTACGTTAATATTTTCTTTTTACTTTTTGTTTTTTTTTCGCACTATCTTCAACGAAAATCGTTCGAAGGGTTTCTGTTATTATTTCTTTTTGTCTTCGCTTACTTGTCTAAAAATGTGCACACACACAAACACCATTAAAACCAATTGTTGAACTATTCCCAAAAGAAAACAGTGTGCCGTGTTGAAAAATGCGGGAAGATCTCAAGGGTCGTCTTGAATTGATCTTATTTGATTTTGTCGTGATTTTTTGGTAAAATCTATTAGTTTAAAGGGTTGCCACTTATTTATGAGCCTAAGTTTGAGTTAACTTGTGCAAAACTCTTTGATAATAGTAAATTGAATTTTAAATTAATAACATTTTTATGCGGCTTAAACTATTTTTGAATATACTATTTCCTTACTAACTTATGTAATACGCACTGCTTTTGGATATCATTCTCAATTAAAAATACATTTTGAATACAAAAAAAAAACCAAATTATTTACTAAGATTAAACAGCTTCTCAAATGAAAATAAAACTTTTAGCTCACAATCACTTTTACATTTTAATTGCATAAGTAAACTTTTAATTGAATATTTTAACACACAATTTTTGGCACAATCTTTTGAATTTAAAGATTATTTTTAATTTTTATATTTGTTTTATTTCAGTTGATCAGCACAGGAGGAACTAAGCGATCGACACAAAATATTTATACCAAATCTGGAGAGGATTACTTCGGAAGACGAACTACTTATTAATATTAATATTGTATACACTACATACTTTAGTTGATGAGACACGTAAAGCATAATGTAAACGTACTGACGTAAAATGAATTTCGATCATTAGTTTTTAATTGATGTCCGTGTAATGGAAGCAAATAATAAATACAAAATTGAAAATTGGAGCGCCCGACGATCTCGACGCCTCGACGACCAATTGCCGACTGCCGGCCACTCACAGCCAAAGAGTCTGAGCTGTTGTCGTTGAGCCGGGATCGTAACGATCTGTGCGAGCCAACAAATTGATTTTTCATTTAGTGTTGCCCCCGCTCCGCTACACTGCGTGTCGCGGTTGCAGTTGCGGAATGTGCGGGCCTTTGCGTCATCTGTTTGTCTTACGGCATTCGAAGGCAGGCCGTAAATTAATTTTAAGCGTTTGATTTGTCGTCGATGTTGTTCATGCGAACATATTCAGCAGAAGAGCGTATAAGCTAGCTCTTTCATAATACCGTATATCATATGTATAATGAGAGCAGACATCCATCAAGGTTAGAATTTCTCTCAGTGTATGCTGTTGGACAGCAGTCAGCAGGGCTATTATTGCAGTCGCTCTCCCGTCCTGCCAAACAAGCAACTAATCCGCCTGGTCATTAAAACAGCTGACTCCAATTAAGCATGTGTTACCAGCCTCACAGGACACGCAGACAAAATATGCAGGGCTAAGTGGAAATCAATACTGAGAATTCCCATGCAGGCCTGCAGCTGAGTCCAAGAAGCTATTAATGTTAATGGGTGAAATGAATGATGCCAAAAAAAAGGGTAAAAAAACCATGATTTTTAACTGAGTAGAACTTTTTTAAATTACATTTCGTATGAATTTTTTGTGAAGTTCTCATTTAAAATTACTTCAGTATAAAACAAGTAAGAGTGCTGTAGTCGAGTGAACTCGACTACGATGTACCCTGAACCCAGTTATTAAATATATTCTATTATTATGCAAATTCCCCTTTAAAAAGATTTACACTAACACGTGAAACACGCAATCGTAGGTAGCGGGGCTCATGCCATCCCTTTCTCACACATGCGCTCCCTATTTATGCATACAGAAAATGCTTGCGGCTGCTGATAGAAATGCGATCAATATGAGAATACATTTTCGACTATAACTTGGGTGTTTCTTATTCGATCTGAACGAATTTGGGCAGTTGATAAACAGTATGCATATGCATGATATCTATTAATTAGAAGATTCTGCCTTTTAAATTGTGCCATTTATTGCTATCGGAAATTTAATTTATCGATAATTGATAAACGAAGGCAGTTATCGAAAAAATAACGCAAACTTGTTCTGCGCCTGTTATACGAGACCCTATATTCCAAATTTGAAGTCTCTAGCTCTTACAGTTCCTGAGATCTGCGTGTTCATACAGACGGACGGACGGACGGACATGGCTATATCGACTCGACTATTGATCCTGATCAAGAATATATATACTTTGTGGGGTCGGAGATGCTTCCTTCTGCCTGTTACATACATTGCACAAAACCATTATACCTTTAAATACCTTTTAACCCATTTTTAATGGGTTCAGGGTATAAAGAGCAATCTGTTTAAATATTCTAGCAAAAATTTTAATTTTTGTGCCATATGCACGTCCATATTATTTCAGATATCCTATACCAAAATAAACAAGTAAGAGTGCTGTAGTCGAGTGAACTCGACTGCGATATACCCTGAACACAGTTATTAAATATATTCAATTATTATTGGCAAATTCCCCTTTAAAAAGATTTGCACTAAAATGCGAGCAGCTCTGGAAGCGCCCTCTGCCGGCAAACACGTCAAATACACACAAAAACATACGGACGCTCGCGTCGATTATCCTGCCATCTCTTTCCCACACATATATTTTCGACTATAACTTGGGTATTTCTTATCTAATCTTGATGAAATTTAGGCAGTTGATCAAAAATATGCATATGCATATTATGTATTAATTTGATTGTTAAAGTGTGGCATTTATTGCCATCGGGAATTTAATTTATCGATAATTGATAAACGAAGGCAGTTATCAAAAAAAAAATAACGCAAAGTTGATCTGCGCCTGGTACACGCGACTCTATATTCCAAATTTGAAGTCTCTAGCTCTTACAGTCTCTGAGATCTGCGTGTTCATACAGACGGACATGGCTATATCGACTCGACTATTGATCCTGATCAAGAATATATATACTTTGTGGTGTCGGAGATGCTTCCTTCTGCCTGTTACATACATTTGCACAAAACTATTATACCCTTTTTACCCATTTTTCAGGGTATACAAATTTATTTCTTAAAAAAATGTGATGAGTCATTTGTTATATTGAGTATAGACAGATAGAATACAGTCACATTGCGAAACTACTAAATAATTCAACTAATTGAAAAAATATGTCGTTGAAAGTGTATTTGAATTTTAAAAATATGAAAACGAAAGCAAATGCCTCATGTTGTTTTCTATGCAACGCATTATTTGTATGAAAGATTATTTTATATAATTTGTGGCCTTCTCCGTTGTTCGTATGTCAAAGTTCAATTAATTCAATTAAATTATTTGTGTGCGTGGATGTATTGGATGGTCGGGCGCATATCAACTTACTTACAATATATACATACATTATATGTATTAAAATAAACACACTATTGTTAAAAGATCAGAAAATATAGTTCCGCTTTGTTTGCAAAATAAAATATATACGACATTTGCATTGTATATTCAACATGTACACGTATTCAATTCAATGCTTAACTTAGAGTACTGCTTGTGGCTACGGGGCTATTCCGGTGGCGTATTATCATGTATCCACTCCTGGAAGTAAACCAAGCTAGTGTATACGCTGGGAATGCGAAGGCCACCACAATTGTCCGATCCAAAGGACATAATGCCGATCTGCAACATATGTTAGAAACTGAAATTGAATAGTTGATCAATGATTGAATTTTCAGCACATACCTGTGAGAAGATTCCACTCTCCTGGATAAATAGAGGCGCACCACCAAAGCCCTGACACACATCCTTGCCCTCGCCGCCGGCACACATCCATTGGCCCTCAATTGAATTGGGTGATTCGAGGGCACCCGTTGAGCCATAGTTGCGCAGGCACAGATCCCAGCTAGTCAGAGGCACATCCAGATGCGACATCTCCGGCTGGCGAATGCTCGATGTGGACATCTTGCCCCAGCCGACAATCGTTGCGCGTTTGCCCACCACCAAATTGGCACGAGTCTTTTGCAAACAGATCGGCTGTGTGGCCACTGAAGAAGATCAACAAGATTGAAAATGTGATTAATTTTTAAGTTCATTCAAAACGTAGTTTACTGAGTAATTAGCGTATCGCTCCATTCATCAGGAGGATGACCCTCTCAGATTCATCGTCGATATTTTGCAGCATTGTTGCAGACAACGGGTAGAAGGGGTATAATCAATTTGTGACAAGGTGTATAATAGGCAGAAGGCAGTATCTTCGACACCATAAAGAATATATTTATGCCCTTAATCAGCATTAAATGAATCTTCAAAAGTGGAAGATACGCACTTGTATACCACGCTCAGAATAAGTCTATTCATTTATTATGATGGGTAAAGATTACAATTGAGGGTATCTCCCAGTCGAGCACCTAAAACATTCTTACTTGGTTCGTTTTTCAATCACGCACGCCCATTAAACATTATAAAGCCATAAAACCACCTGCAAACAAGCTGGGCAGCAATTCAGGTATAGATTGTTCTTTCATTATTATGAGGCTAAGGTGTTTTTAAGACTTGCTGCTTATCAACAGGCCAGGTGGCGCTAATAACCCTATTTATACAGTTCGCATGGATATTGGCGCATCAAAATTCAATTTAAATCTTTCATTCGCTGCAGCCCAGGCAAAGTTTTGTAGAATAAACAACAATTATTGGATTTGCAAGAACATTGTGAGAGCAGCACAATCAATTTGAATACGATAATGTTCCGTAACGTCCATCATCCTTGTAATACTAGAGATTGTGCTCTAATTGTTGGTAAATACCATAAATTAACGATACCCAATCCAAAGTATACCAGACGTGCTTAAAAATCGTCAGATTAAATGAGAATGGAGATTACAGTGAATTTATTTCTTATACGAACAAAATTGTTTATGTATATCTCTATATAAAATTATATATTAGTTCTTATACTCTCGTATAATGCATAAGTATTTATATTCTTTTACAGCATCAATATATAGAAATAATACAATAAAAAAAATATATAAATTAAATTTCACTCATTCTTCAGGCAATACAAAGTCCATGCCCATTGAACTGTGGCTAAAATCGAGAACGAATTTTCAGCGATCAATGCTTTAGCTAATTACTTGATACAATAAGCACATACACCAAAAGCTAGTTGTTGGCCAATTAAGTTAACCCCACCAGCCTTTCCACACTCCCCCTTTGCCTTGGCCTAACCTCAAATTAGCGACATGCAATATGAGAGACGCAGTTGACATTATTGAACTTGGGCAGCGAGTGCGACTCGAAAAATATCATAGAGCAAAACGATTTTTAATTAACGTTGACACTGCGAAGCGTAACCAGCATACAGTCCCGGTGCCCCCCAAGTCTCATAGTCCCCCAGTCCCACCCTGCACTGATGCTTACCCGAGTAGTTGAGGGGGGTTTTGAGCACTAGCAGCGCAATGTCATGATGATATTGGCCTTGCTTATAGTCTGGATGCACAATAACATGACTGATGGCATGATTGACAGAGCGCGGTGCACAGAAGCCAGTGCTGGCACAATCCGGATCACTGGAGGTGTCATACTCGCCAACGCGCACCGATGACCTGCAATCGAAAGTGATGCAGATGCAGTTGCAGTTGCCGCTGCCGATGACATAGGAACTCACAATAACCTTTGACACACTTACAGTCGATGGCCATCGGCCTTGGCCAAGGCACAATGAGCAGCGGTTAACACAACCCTTCGAGCAATGATCGAGCCAGCACACGGATAAGCAAAGGCACCCGTATTGATATCTGAAAATTGAGGGAACAAAATTATTACAATATTTACAGATATACAAAATTGTAGTTACAAATTAAACAATCTAGCTTATTGGGTTTTTTAGGCTGGCTACGATTTACGGAATAGATATATAATATTATATAATCTTTTAAAGGGTTGTATAATTATGTCGAGGAGTGTGTACCGCATTGAAGAAGATTTGCCGACACCCAAGAAATTATATATATATTATTGATTTGCATCAGTAAAATATGTATATCTGAAGAAGACTTGCCGACACCCAAAAAAAAAAAATATATATATATATAATTAATCTTGATTAGCATTAGTAGAATATGTATATGTCCGTGTGCCCTTCTTTGAGCATGTTTTATGCCAAACTTTTTTCTCAGTTATAAAACTTTCTTCATAACACTTTTTTAACATTTTGCTACAAGAACGAATGGATCAGATCAAACTTACAAATTTAGAGTTTTATAAGGTGCCAAAAATTTGGACATCAAAATAATCTAATCTATGCATATATATATAGTATATAGTAATATATAACATTAATCTTTTATAATTCTTGGAAATCTTGGAAATTTTAGTGTCTTTATTGGTTGTTAGTCGGAGAAAAGCGTTACTATTACTTTCTTCAAGCTATACTTTCTAGTTCTTAAATTGAAGTTTCAGATAATTAACTACTTACGCTTGAAACCCACACGGGCAACAAATGGATACGAGCCAAGTCCCTTGTAGAAATGACCCTGCACCAGGGATTTGCCGCACACCTGATTCTTCTCGAGCGGACTGCTGGGACAACACACGTAGGGCATCTCTTCGCCGCTGCCGCAGTAGAGCGACTTGTCACCGTAATAACAGTTCTTGGCCACTTCATAGATCATTGTGGTGCAGTCGTGCAGCGGTGTGCATTCTGTGCCAAAGGTGCACTCAGCATTCGCGGCTGAGCCTCCGATATAGGAGCGAGCAGCCACCGAGTGGGCGGCACTCGTATTCCCCTTGAACACGCCTCCATAAGTTGGCGGAATAACTAATTTTTCTGCGAGTAAAGTAGGCAGGTTATGTTTACATTATTATATTTAACATTAGTTTATCTATTTCGGGGACTTAATATTTGGCTCTAAGTATTTTTATTTTATTTATGCGAAGTTAAAAGATTTTTGTACAATTTTCGTCTGTCTGTCAAAATAGGAAAAGTGGTAATATGGAAATTATTTAAATTTGGTTTGGTATATTCAAAACATTCCAAGTTCATTTTAGATAATTTAAGAATATTTTCTAGATTTTTGACTCTTTTCATTCATAAGAATATATTTTGTGTGTTTCACTGTACTTAACGAGTTCAAGATAGATTTTATTTAAGTAATTGTTAAGCTGTTGCTTGTAACATTGTTCTGACAGAATCACTTGTTAAAAATAATGGTTAGTTAGTCAAACACTTTATATTTTACATACATATAATTTTAAAATTCATTGCGTTTTCAAGCTGAAAATTTCACTATCCCTTTTGCTGTACCCCTTTAAAGCTCGCCGCAGAGTGACCTACCAAATTCACCAACTTCACCTTGAATGCTTGCAAATATATTGCAAATAACGAAAATAGTTGCAGAAAACGAATGCATTTTTATTTTAACTGAGCCAACAGCAATTTGGCGATTGAACAAAAATGGTTTCAATATATTACTGATGTTAGAACTGTTTACATAACTTCCGCTTTTGTATTAGTTCCGAACCGTGCGCGTTCACAAAACTTTTTCGACTAAATGGCTCGACGTTGGACCTGCTATTAAAGATCGTGCCGCCAAATGAAAACGAAATTTTAATGGCCAGGTGCGGGAACTGCTACTCGTTTACTCTTCGCTGGTTATTAACTGATTTTTATGACAGTTTGGACTCAAATCGCAACCATTTCCACGTTCAACGTTGTCGTTTTGTTTTGTTTGTTTGTAGATAGTTTTCATTACCCTGATAGCAGATGAGTCGCTGTTTCATGAATGATATATGGATCACATGCATATATAAAGTCATTAGATAGTTAGTTTTAATGCATGAGTCTGGATGCATTTTTTTATACCCTGAACCCATTAAAAATGGGTAAAAAGGGTATAATGGTTTTGTGCAAATGTATGTAACACGCAGAAGGAAGCATCTCCGACCCCACAAAGTATATATATTCTTGATCAGAATCAATAGTCGAGTCGATATAGCCATGTCCGTCTGTCCGTCCGTCCGTCCGTCTGTATGAACACGCAGATCTCAGGAACTGTAAGAGCTAGAGACTTCAAATATGGAATATACGTTCTCGTTTGCCAGGCGCAGATCAAGTTTGCGTTATTTTTTCGATAACTGCCTTCGTTTATCGAATATCGATACATTAAATTTCCGATAGCAATAAATGCCACAATTTGAAGGACAGAATCTTCTAATTAATACATTATATGCATATGCATATTGTTGATCAAATGCCCAAATTTCGTCAAGATCGGATAAGAAACATCCAAGTTATAGTCGAAAATGTATTCTCATATTGATCTAATTTCTATCAGCAGCCGCAAGCATTTCCTCTATGCATAATTATGCGAACGCGTGTGTGAGAAAGAGATGGCATGATAATCGACGCGAACGTCAATATGTTTTTTTTTTGTGTATTGCGTGTTTCACGTATTTGTCGGCAGAGGGCGCTTCCAGAGCTGCTCGCATTTTAAAGGGGAATTTGCCAATAAGAATAGAATATATTTAATAACTGGGTTCAGGGTATATCGTAGTCGAGTTCACTCGACTACAGCACTCTTACTTGTTTTGTTGTGTTATTATGCCTACCACACGTTACAGAACTGTGGTCGAGAGCATTCACATCTACATATTTCCACACATATGTAGAAAAATCAGTTTATTTATAATGTGGCTAGTCTGGCAGGGCGGGGCATAATGAGTAAATGATGCGACAGTTAGTTGCACTTTTTTTCGTAATGGTTAATAACTATGAAAATAATATAAATTATTGGGATGCGCATAGCTATACAATGCTACAATTGATCCCAAATAATGTATATCAATTTAATATAATAATCTAGAAAGTGCTTTAATAAACTTATAAATTGAAAGTTACATTCTTTCAAGTTAGCTCCTAGTTTTCACTCTAAGTTGACATAAAAATAAGTAATTCAAATAATTATTAATAATAAGTAATTTTTAGAAGATATAGAAATTAGAAGGAATGATAAGTATATGATTACAATATATATGCTTATCATGTATTTATTCTTCTAAAAATATTTCTAACTTAGGAAACCTTTAATTTAATTATAATGTGAGAAACGTGCTTTATGTAAAAAAAATTAAAATGTTAACACATTCAACACACAGCGTACATCCCAATTCCAGTTAGCCGATGCTTTCTTCCGGCCACGAGTACGAAGTTATTTAAGTTAGTATTACTTGTTTTATACATGTGTGTACATATGTATGCATATATATTATAATAAAATATTTGGAATGAGATCATTTTGATTTGATAAGCGGCCGAGTGACCAGAGTGACGGTTCCACTTTTTAAACATGAAAACAAGCGCGACAAAACGCACATTAAAATATTTTAATGTTTTATTGCACATACATATACATATATATGGACATGTGCGTAAATGAATGTATGCTCGTACTAAGCTAATTCGTTTTCTATTTTTTTTTTTTAGTTAATGGGAAGTTTTACTTTCATTGTGATTAACATAATTTATCGCACTTTTACAGAAAAAATAAAAAGTGCTGCACATTATTTACGCATTTTTTGACTAGACGATTTGTTCAGTTTGCTTCATTGCGGTCAATTAATTTTTTCTCTTCTTGTTCGACTCCCAGCTGGGTCAGAGCACAGCGCACAACATTCTCGTAGTAATCACAGCAAGCGGACAAGTTGGAACTAGAGCTTTCAATGGACATGTTACTCGACAGGCTGTCACTCGATCCGCTCGTATTGTTCTCTAGGGAAATGCTGCTGTGCGCACGTTATAGATTGTCGAAGCGCTGCTGATGTAGTGCATCGTGGACGTACTCGTAGTCGGTTCCAGCGTGCAGCGGCATTGGAAAGTTGCCCATCACCTGGCAAAACACTACGAAACGATCACGCAACTGGGTGTCCACCTCGTCGGTGTCCCGATCCTCAGCCTGCAGCGATTGTAGCATCAAATACATGAGCATGCGATTGGCAATTTGGCAGTCAGGCAAGAGTTCCATTTCCTGATTAGGACACATGCCGGCATCCAAGTACAGATAGCGTCGGCTTGGCTTAGTTATGAATTCGCAATAACTCCTTTCTCAGATAAATACTTCTTAGCAAGTATTTGGGAAATTTTAAATTTATACGTGCGTTAAATTTTTCCAAATAAACTGATTAAATCAAACACTAGAAATTAACTCGGCCAACTGTGTAAAACTATTGTATAATTCCTGTCATTTCTAAAGCATAAAACAATGATTACTAAATTTTTAACAAAACAAATTTTCAGGCCAACTGAAAAATGCGGAAGTTAAACTGTTACTGTACAGGGAAATGCATTAGTATAATAATATAGATATAAACCAGATGGTATCTACATAGATGATATATTGTTGGCATTTAAAAATACACACGTATTTGTATTTATCTTTTTTTTAATATACTTCTTTTGTATCTAACATTCTTTATTTGACCATCTAATGATATAAACTGCAAAAATATATTACAGTTAGACAACTATTTAAAATATACATTAAAAAACAAAGCACAGTTAACAGTTAAATGTCATTCACTATAATGACACATATTCGTGCCTAAATTGCCAGAAAATTGTCGAAATAAACAAAATTAAAGAATGTGTCCAGTTTTGTGAGTACTCTTTTTACTTTATTGAAATGCAAAATGTAATAGAATGTTGAAGCATTTCTATACAATTATAATACTAATTAAGATGATTAAATTACAATAAAAAATAACTAAAACAAACGCAAACAACGGACCATGATTTTAAAACATTAGTGCAGAAAAAAATACACACATTGTGAATTAAAACACAAACATAGAATGAACTACATTTTGTGTATTGGTTCTTAGACATTTAAAAATACAGTTATGGGGCAATGATCGCTGCCCAAGCATTGGCTGCGCATCACATTGTCCACAACACGTGGAACAAAGCGCTCCGAGACAATGCAGTAATCCAAACGCCAGCCAACGTTTCGGGCACGAGAATTGGACATATAAGTCCAGAAGGTGTAGGCACCAGTGCGATCGGGATACAATTGCCTAAAGGTATCTACATAGCCAAGAGACAGCAGTTCAGTCATCTTATCTCGCTCCTCCTTTGTGAAGCCAGCGTTGCGTGTGTTCGACTTTGGGTTAGCCAAATCAATCTCCAAATGTGAGACGTTCATGTCGCCACAGATGACGACCGGCTTGAGTACGTCTAATTTTTGTACATAAGCCTGGAATAGCTCCTCCCAGCGCATGCGCATCTCCAAGTTAACCAGCTTGCGACCCGAATTCGGCACATACACATTGATCAAAAAGTATTTCTCATACTCGGCGGTGATCATGCGGCCCACGTCATCAAACTCCTGGTTGCCAATGCCATACTCCACATTTATGGGCATAATTTTGCTGTAAATTGCGACGCCAGCATAGCCGCCGGGCATGCAGAGCCAATACGGATGGTATCCGGCCAGGCGTGTCATCTCATCGGGGAGCTGATCGTTGGCGCACTTAGTTTCCTGCAAGTGATGATTTATATTAAGTAAATGCATATAAATCATTTTCGAAAGTTATAGAATTATATATAAACATAAGATATTCTCTGAATTTTTGAATTATGTTGAAGTCGGGTTGTACCATGTCAGTTAAATGATTTTATACAATAAGTAAAGTTCTATTGGGCTACAAATAATTTAGATATCAAAATTCTGATTGAATTCAATAACGTGAGATGAGATTATCATATATGTAGGGATTTTATTTGCTCTAGCAGCTCGAAAGATAATTACCTGCAAACAAAATATGTCCGGTTCCTCAACTTCCACAAACTTTAGACCGTCCTTCTTTGACCAGGCGCGCAGGCCAGCCACATTCCAGCTGGAGATTTTCAAATTGAATGTCTTGTCTGTTGGCGATGTAAACAGACTTTTATCATAGCTGCCAGCAGCATCCACCTTTTGCGTTGTTGGCTTTTTGGTCTTTGACACTGGAAAACAAAAGTTGAGCACATTTTGCAAACTTTTTAATACCACACCGCCACAGCCGGGCTCCACCAACGTACTTTTCGAGCCATCAGCTGCGTCGGCTGCAATGGCATCAGCATTCGCTTCAATGACTGCAGCTTGACGCTTACGACCGCGTGCTGCAAGGGATATATTTCTGAGTGGAATTCCATTCAAGTATTAATAGTTTCTCTTTGTGCCACCAACCTGGTTTACTCTCTGGCGCTGGTTTTGGCACGATTAGTTCCTCATCCTGTTCCTCATTGACACGCTTCTGGGCACGCTTCCTGCTGGTGCTAGGTGCTGGGACTTCACTCGTCTGTATCGGTGGCGGCTCAACACTTGCCGCGTTCTTGCCCCGTTTCTTGACAGGCACCTCAGCATTCTCATTGTTGGTCTTCGCTGACCTCGCACGCTTGTTGCTAGATAGCTCGTCTTGAGGTTCTGGATCCTCCTCGACCTCTAAAACCGCAGTAATTTTTGTGGCTGCAAGACGCTTAGTGGCGCGTGTTCGTTTTGTTGTGGCTGCTACTGAAGCTGTTGTTGCTGTAAGTGGTGGAGTATCTGCCTCGGCTTTTTTGGCCTTGCTTTTGGTGGCTGTCACAGGCACATCCTTTTTGGCACGCTCGGCCGCTGGGGGCTTAGCCGATTCAGTCGCATCATTCTGTTCTGTTTCCTTAATTTTGCGTCCGGAATTTTGCGGGTTGGACGCCGACTCCTTCATTGGTGCTACAGCGTCCTCCTCCTTAAGGAATGCTTTCTCTTTCTTGGCGCGTCCCTTACTTAGTTCAGTCTTCTCGGGCGCAGGAGATTTATCTTTTTTGGCGCGCGACTTTGTGATTTTAGTTTTAGGTGGTTCTGCCTCACTCACCTCAGTAGTCTGCCTTCGGGTGCGACCTCGCGCCTTAGGTAGCTCTGCGACTTCCACCACTACTTCATCTTTTTCAGCCTCCTTCTTTTTGCCCCGCGACACAGTCGTCTTTACAACAACTTCAGTCTCGTTCGCTTCAGCATCGTTCGCTTCGCCAGCAGCCGTTGCAGCTGCCGTTTTCTTGCTTCGCGCTTTGCTTTTAGGTGGCTGTTTGATAGTATCAGCGACGACACCGATGCCCCCAGTTTCATTTGAAGACGACGCATCATTGCAATTTGTTGCAAGCAACTCTGACGCCGTTGCTTTTTTTGCAACTTTTGCGCGTGGCATAATTCACAAAATTCTATAAATTGTCTCTTCTAATAGTCACAAAAAACAGACTTTTCTTCAAAATGCTCTTGCTTTTTGCTACTTTTAAAATGTTCCAAATGCCAAGCCACCAAAAAAAAAAAAGAAGAAACGAGAACCGTCTACTGGCTCCGCGCGGGCAATAGCAATGCTATCACAAACCGGCACCTTTACTGACCCGCGTGAAGTTGGCAAAAAAAACAATCGTAAATGCTTTCACTCGATATTTTCGATTGTTTCAGAATTTTCAAATTATAATTTATTAAACTGTTGGGTATCCGATTTCCTAATATCTTGTTTTACTTGAGCAGCTTAATTCGCTTGTGCTTAATCTAAAATTGTTGGATATTTACAGTACTATTCTTAGAATCAGAATGTGCTTAGCTGCTCTAATTGAATGCACTCGATAACTTTTATAATAATGAACATTCCTGATTTCAAACATACTTCCCTATATAAGTAGCATCGAGGCAAGCGTCTATGATTAAAAAGCTCGTCAAAATTAATAGCAAGAGTTGGGAGCTGCATACCAGGCCTTAAATAAGTATTCATTTAAATGCGCGATATCGATAGAAATCGAAACGATAAAAACACAAGAAGCCAACTACAGATGACATCGATTATCTTTTGGACAATACCCGCTGCATCTTTTATTTAAGTTTTATCATATAAACAATTCGTTTTGGCAAACATTTTTAGTGTTTTTAGTTTAATAAGCATATAAATTGAACTGCGCTTAGCCGCATTTAACGACAAGACGCACAATTAAGCACAAAAGGTAAAAAGGAATCGCATCAGTCACCAACGAAACCGCATCTCGTTAATATGCCAAGTGAAATAATTACGCTGCAGCTGGGCCAATGCGGCAATCAAAGTAAGTACAATTTGTGGTCCTAAGTGACAGGATACTCTTAATTTAAGACCTCTATCTTTAGTTGGCTTTGAGTTTTGGAAGCGGCTGTGCCTGGAACATGGCATCTCACCGAGCGGCGTGCTCGAGGACTTTGCAACTGATGGCATGGATCGAAAGGATGTGTTCTTTTATCAGGCGGATGATGATCACTATATACCACGGGCAGTGCTGCTAGATTTGGAGCCACGTGTTATAAACACCATTATGACATCTGCTTACTCCAAGGTGAGAGCCATCTTGTCAGACGTTTTTAAACTGCAATTCGATTTAATTTTTATTCAGCTCTACAATCCTGAGAACGTATATCTCTCCAAGCATGGCGGCGGTGCTGGCAACAACTGGGCATCCGGTTACGGTCAGGGCGACAAATTACAGGAGGAGATTTTTGACATAATCGATCGCGAGGCTGACGGAAGCGATTCGCTCGAAGGTTTTGTTCTCTGTCATTCTATTGCTGGCGGCACGGGCTCGGGTATGGGCTCATTCCTAATGGAACGCCTGGCAGATCGATATCCCAAGAAACTTATCCAAACGTACAGCGTGTTCCCAAATCAGGACGAGATCAGCGATGTTGTCGTGCAACCATACAACTCAATGTTGACCCTCCGTCGCCTGACCACCGCTGCGGACAGTGTCGTTGTACTTGACAATACTGCTCTTAATCGCATTGCCTGCGATCGCTTGCACATACAAAATCCAACCTTTACACAGATCAATACTCTAGTCTCGACCATAATGAGTGTGAGCACAACGACGCTGCGTTATCCTTCGTACATGAACAATAATCTCATTGGCCTCACGGCACCATTAATACCAACGCCACAGCTCCACTTCCTGATGACTGGGTACACACCTCTGACCAGCGACTCGAATCTCAGTAACAATGTGAGTTAATTGCAAATGGCATAATCGATATTTATAAATAGAATACATATTATTTAAGCTAATAAATAATAATTTATTACCTTACTGCATTTGATTTTACCATTATAATTTTCAATTGCACATAAAAATCAATTCTATTTCAAAATTTTAACACTTCACCTCCATATTATTTTTTTTTTCTTTATATATATCGTTATAATTTTTATTTTTTTTTCATTTCATTTAATTTAATAATGTTCATAAAACAACTATAGCATAATCCCTTGTCTTCGCATCAGGCCGTTAACGTGCGCAAGACCACCGTGCTTGACGTGATGCGCCGTTTGCTACAACCAAAGAACATGATGGTGTCCACCGGCCCGGACAAAAGCAATCATCATTGCTACATCTCAATATTGAACATCATACAGGGCGAGGTGGATCCGACGCAGGTGCACAAGTCACTGCAGCGCATACGTGAGCGCAAATTGGCACAGTTTATACCGTGGGGGCCGACGTCCATACAGGTGGCACTCTCTCGTTCGTCGCCGTACGTACAAAGCAGCCATCGTGTCTCGGGCCTAATGCTGGCCAATCATACAAGCATCTGCTCTTTGTTTGAGCGCACCTTGAGCCAATATGACAAGCTGCGAAAGCGTGGCGCATTCCTGGATCAATTTCGTCGAGAGGATATCTTTAAGGATGATCTGAACGAATTGGACGAGTCACGAGAGATCGTGGATGGTCTCGTGCAGGAGTACGAAGCGGCCACGCGCATGAACTACTTGGAGTTCTCGGCGAACAAACGTGATCCCAAAGTGGATGGCGATGCGCGATCTGAGGAATCCAAATCGATGAATAGCGTCGATTTTTAAGCCTAATAGCAATTACTTGTGCCATACGCGTACCATGATGAAAGTATTCATCACTTGCTCGAATATGTATATATATATATATATATATATACATATATATATATATATATATATGTGTGTGTGTGTGTGTGTAATTATTTACAAATTATTGACACGCAAGGATTCAAAATCCTTCAAGTATTTAATCAGCATAAATTGTTTTAACTAACTATTTACATATATACGTGTAAATGTTATTAACAGTAAGAACTTTTATGTTTGCATGCTAATTAAATTGTGCACAAAAAATAAACAGAAATCGCCTTTTATTTAGACTTATGAACAGGGAACTTGTGGATAGTAAACTAAAAACGGACTAAATGGTCAAAAAAGCGGTTTATTTAAAATGGATTGCTAACTTATCGAAAAATGGTAGTGGCTGATCGATAAATTGTTATTCAAACATTTCACATGTGAATGGCATCAGCTATTCTGGCTATAAATCATTTGCGATTGCAATTTAGTTGAAAGTGCAGTATGCGTCAACGTTCTCCATTTTGATTTACAGTACACGCCAAAATTTTATTAGATGCTCAATTCTATATTACGTTTTTTCTAAGTAAAAAAAAGTCTGACCTATAATAACATTGTAAGAAATGTTGACACTGCATTTGTAGATGCAAAAACTTGTAAATGTTGTTGTTCCATTTGTTGGCAAACATTTATTAAACACCTTCCATGGAGCTAAATGCACCTGTTGAGAATGCAAGCCCAGAGCTGCCAGCACAAATCTCCACATTCGCATTGCTCGACCTGGAAACATCGAATTTGCCAGTGTTGAACCATAATCGGGTTAGCATCACCGAACTTTGCATCTACGCATTCGATCCTGAAGTTTTAAAAAGCAACGCAGGAACACTTGGCAGGATTATGTCACCGAGCCACACGAATAGGGTGCCAGAGCCGCCGAGAGTAATGCACAAGCTTAATTTACTATTCCAACCGTCAATGATGGTACATCCGGATGCAGAGAGAGTCACAGGTTAACGAAAACTAAAATCACTCCGGTATGCAAATTTGCAAATTACTCATGATTATTTTGGCTTTGGCAGGCTTAAATAACTATATACTGGAACGGGAATCAAAGCTGGACGAGAATGCCGGACAAATTGTACAGAAATTCTTGGAGCACTTACGCCCACCAGTTTGTCTGGTAGCTCATAATGGCTGGGCGTTTGATTTTCCCATTGTTAGGCATGTATTTGAGAAGTTAAAGCTGAGATTACCCTCATCCATTTTGTGTGTGGATTCGTTGCGCGCCTTTATTGAAATCGACGATAAACTAACAGTGAAAGATGATGATTTACCGCCTGAATTTAATATTGAACCGAAGCAGATATCAGAGTCAAACACAAACTGGCAGGCAATTAACGAAACAACACCAAAGCGACCAATTCTGACGCGAGCAAATGCTAATCTCAAGCGGAAGATTTTAAATGATGGAGATGACGATAAAGACGCAGATAAAATTTGTTCAGATGCCAAGCGTAGGTTACGAGCACGCCGACAACTATTCACTGGCCTGAAGTGTGCGCAAACTAAACGTTTTCCACCACGCGGTCGGTATAAATTATCCCATCTATATGAACGCACATTCGAGCAGCCGGCAGAAAATTGTCATCACGCCGAAGGGGATGTTATAATGCTCACAAAGCTCATTCAACACTATGGTGTTGATTTTCTTGCCTTTGCCGAGGAGCAAGCCATTCCATTCGGAGATGTTTTACCACTTGGTAGCAAGTCTTCAAAATAGTTTTAATTTTCTTTTACACGTTTCCAAGCCATTCAAAGATGTTGTACCATTTGTCTCACCTATTATTATTCAATGTAGTAAAAATTTTAAATATAGAACAGAAAATGTTTGTATTTTTATATATCACAATATATTTTTATATTTGATCTTTTTTATATTTTATAATTAAGAGTATATTTAAATTTAACCTATTTTAATGAACATTGGTGGAATTCATATATCTTAATAGCTCTTGTTTGCAGTAGATTTATATAGTTTTAGTGGGTAACATTTTGGAACCTTCCTTATAACATAAATTGATAATTTTAAGATAAGTTTTTTTTTTAAATTCTTTTTTAATTACATAGAAGAAGAGCCAATCTGATGGCCTTTAGAATCGTTTTTAAATTCCAAAGGAATTTTTCCGATTAAATTCAGTTCGACTGATAATCTCAGTTTTCCAGTGTGCTGTGCGATATAAAACATGCAATTCAAACTGCAAGAAATCTAAAATTTTTAAACTTTATTTTGTACTTTTATTCAAGCCGAGCTGCAACAAGCAGAAGATGTGTATCGATGGTTTCTTTTCAAACGAAAGACTGTTGCCCATTAGTATCAAATTTAATCTAAAGTGCTTCAGAGGCTGGATAAGTTTAAAAACATAATTTCGATAAGGTACCAATTTCATTATCTTTCCATGAAATGCTGTTTGTAAATATAAATATATCGATAGGCCTATATTCACTGTGTGCTCGATAGTTTGTACAGTCACAATTATATGTGCGCACTTCGATAAGTCAATGGAAAGTGCTCCCAAATCAGCTGTTCCCAAACAAAGAATCAGAACAATTTACGTTGCAAAAAACGGCACAGATAAACACAAACACAAAGATCGACATACAACAAGTAGGAGTGAAATTACAAGCAGATAAGTACATAATTTGACACATACGACACTTCCAAAAATCACTGGGAATATCAGAAATCAGTGAATTATGAATTTATCCTTCGCTGGCTGCGGTTTCCTCGGCATTTATCATGTCGGTGTAGCCGTCTGTTTTAAGAATTATGCGCCGCATCTTTTGCTAGAGAAAATAGGAGGGGCATCGGCTGGCTCGCTGGCCGCGTGCTGTCTGCTTTGCGATCTGCCACTGGGCAGCATGACATCCGACTTCTTTCGTGTGGTGAATGAAGCGCGACGCCACTCGCTTGGTCCCTTCAGTCCGTCTTTCAACATACAGACCTGCCTCCTTGAGGGTCTACAGAAGCATCTGCCCGAGGATGCTCACAAGCGTGTCAATGGACGCCTGCACATCTCGCTGACGAGCGTCTTCGATGGCCAGAACGTTATCATATCGGAGTTTGAGTCGCGCGAGGAGGTTCTGCAAGCGCTGCTTTGCGCCTGCTTCATACCTGGCTTCTCTGGCATTTTGCCGCCTCGTTTCCGTGGAGTGCGGTACATGGACGGCGCCTTTTCGAACAATCTACCGATTCTGGACGAGAACACGATCACGGTTAGTCCCTTCTGTGGCGAAAGTGATATCTGTCCGCGCGACCAAAGCTCGCAGTTGTTTCACTTTAATTGGGCCAACACAAGCATTGAGATTTCACGTCAAAATGTTAACCGATTTGTGCGCATTCTGTTCCCGCCACGACCCGAGTTTCTCTCCAAATTCTGTCAGCAGGGCTTCGATGACGCACTGCAATTTCTACATCGCAATAATCTAATCAACTGCAGACGATGCGTTGCTGTTCAGTCAACATTTGTTGTATCGGAAACCATAGCACAGCCACCTGAATTCGATCCAGAGTGCCACGAGTGTAAAAAGCATAGAAAGGTATGTATATTAATAAATATATAGCTTAATAATTCCTCGAATTGGAGCCCTTCGTAAATATATATTTACATTCGCAAGAATCTTTAATTTCTATAAATTTCAATATGCATATGAATATCAGTTGTTTGTATTTTATTATATTTATTTTGTGACAAATGTCTATTTGTTTACCAACTTTTTAATGAGTTCTCTTTAATTTGATTGATCTGTGTACGATTCTCGGCATGCAATCATTTTCTTGAATTTTGGGCAGGACGCTTTGAGTTCAAATATGCCGCAGACAGTGCTCGATGTTATACAGGACTACATTGAGCAGGCAAATAAGGGATTAGCCAACTGGATCTTTAGGCATCGTGGCATTAAATTGCTCTCGCTGCCAGCAACAGTTCCCATGGACTTTTTGCTGGCTACCGTATACAAAATCAGCAGCCTGACACCAAAACTGACGAAGCAAATGCGACAACTGATAGCCCAATTGAATACTGCTATTCAAATGCGACTCTTTAGTAAATTTACGCTCTACGATCCGCCACATTTTGATGCCACAGGCCTGCTGCACTCAAGTCGCTTATATGGGCCGCGTGTTTCGATACTCGTTGATGAGTGGTGAGTTGTTCCTTTATATTTTTGTTTACGGCTTCATATCAAATATAAATTTTTATTTACAGTGGCGCCACACCACTGAATGTGGATGTTGATAATTTCGAACATGTTCTGAAAATGAGCACGCATAATGACGCATTATATGCCTACTACTACACCGATAATAGCACTAATCAGGTCAAAGTGACCGAAATTTTTGATTATGATGAAATGACGGAAAACGGTGAATTGGGTACAGATTTACACCTATATGAAGGGTCTGTCGAGGATCATCCGAATCCTCGCCAGCCACATTCCCACAATGCAGTCGTCAGCGAATGGAATGGCGTCGAGTCCGGTCAGTACACACGGTCATGTTAATTCACCGGATCATCAGTTATCAAATCCACTTAGCTTCATAAAAATCACTAAGCCATTTCTTACAGTACAAATAATGCCCACAACACCCGAATTACACGATGTCGCATTTTAAAGCATTCGAACTCGCACAGCTACGAATTGGCAAATCATAAACGATTAACCAAAAATTCATATCATTTGTCAGGTATATTTGGCACATTTGCATATCAATAGCATCGGGTAGTTTTTAGATTCATCTGATTTGCTCTTATTATTTTCCCAACAAATTCGAATAACTTTATGTTCTTTAATAATATTTCTAACCGTTTTACAGACTTTTTCATAGACGCTCATACGCCAAATTCGACAGAATCGTCTCTATCGGGAGTGCCAGAGTCGCCGTACTTCAACACCTTTATTATCGAACACAATTCGGCAGAACTTAACGATCTGTCGACCGATCAACATTCGACCAGAACGTCGACAAATAACAACGATTTGTGTATAGAAATTGAATGAGCGATCCCCACATGATACTCAAATTCAAATTTTTAATCTAACAATTTCAAAGCGGCTCTTAGCTAAGCGAAGAGCCTTGTAGCTTTCCGTTAGCTTTTAACACTCATATAATCGTAGTACGAAATCGTATATATGTATGTATCTCTGTAATTTTATTTTACATAATCTCTTGGCTTCGTAAATTTTTGTGCTGCAGCGTGCATATCATTAAACGCTGCTTTAGTCTCCTCATCTATTTAATGCCTTGTATCAAATCTATGTTAAATGTCTCCTCAATATACCAAATAAACAAAAATATAAATTTTTACTAAATTAAAAGTATAGGCCATGATTAGTGTGAATCCAAGTGTAAGCAGCAAAAGTAATTTTCGATCGTTTTTTCCTGTCTTACATTAATTTCCACAGACAAAGTGGATTCTGTTGAGTTAACCTCGTATATTGCCATTACACGCACTAGCAAATACTCTAAACTACATAGGCAAACGTTATCTGTGCGAAACTATACGAGTAATCTTGCACTACGTGGCCTCATCACTATCTTCAACTCCCAGTTCACATATATTCTGTAAGCCTTAGCTGATCTGTACTACTTATTATTTGATTATAAGTATATACATATGTATGTGCCGCTTGGGGCACGTCCGGTGCAAAACAAAATTAAGAAAGAAAAAGAACGAACGGCACGACGGAAATAGCATACCCTTCCAGACCGTAGTCAATGTGCCCACTACATATGCTCAAACTATAAAAACGGTTTTCTAAAAAAAATTTAGATTTTGGATTCAAAGCCAAAGTTGAATTTAAAATGATCAAATTTGTGGAAGTTGTGACAACAAAATCTGTAAAAATCTATTCATGAATTCAATTCTTTTAGTTTGAATTTACTGTACTCATTTACAATATACAGGATCTTTTTGTGAATTATATGTATATTATTAAACATGTTACAAATAAAAATTGACTTTGTTAATTATATAAATTAAAGATGACATGCAATAATATGCCTCACTTCCTGCGCCTTTCGATCGTATTGAGTAATCGAACATGTAATGCATTATAATTTATAATTTAATAATTTACATATTTATATACTTCAGACACTACAATATACGTTATATACCTAGTACTATATAGATTAAAGTTATCTAAATTACATACACGTCTTCTCCGGCGGTATCTCTATATATGGTATATAAAAGTGCAGATGCACAGACATAGAAACGAATTCTTGCGATTTGCTTTAATTATTAAGTTTTGATAATTAACATAATTGTTTTATTCATTGTTGTATTTATAAATATAGTGAGAATTGTTTTATATTTTAAAAGCTTTCAAAAGACTTGTTAAATAGGCATATGCACGAAATTAACTGTACAGTATAAAAAGAGGCTTAATGAACAAAACTTAAAGCCTATACTTTTGCTTTATACAAGGTGAATTGTAATGTTTAGCTTATTTACGTGAATTTGCCTGAAATACCGCCATTTATACAATGTGCGGTTCATTTGATTTTTTTTTTTTTTGCCTATATATAGTACATTTTATAAGTTGCTGCTTTATATTACTTGTACAAATGTTTACCTATTAATGGTAACTAATTTATATCATTTATATATTTATAAGTGCTTCTGCTTCTTTGTGTGTGTGTGTGTCTGTGTTGATTTGCGTGTGTTGTGTCAAGATCGTTACGAAAAAGACTGATCAATTAGCTACGTTCGACACAGACACCACAGCCAAGCTTAAAACGAACCTAATCTAATGTATATACAATTGCTGATGATGACGCTTACTCCTCAGACCTCTCACGTCTGAGTGCGGCGCTCGTATTCGCTGCGTCTGTAGTCAGCGGTATAGTCGCGCGGCATGACCGGATAGCCGCGTGGTTCATTTCGATAGCCTGGCGGAGGCGGCGGCAATCCGGCAATGCCATTCGGTACATAGTAATTGGGCGGCAGGTAGTGACTCGAGTAGGCGGCGTGCGACGGCAGGACGGAAGAGTATCTGCATAAGAAAATAATGATAATGAGAATGATGAATGGTACAATCGGAGCTGACCGGCAGAGAAATGCTCTCATTCCAATTGAATAACTGAACAAATCGAATAAACAAATGGGTTTTTTTTTGTGCGAAATGCGTTATCTGCGATATTTGTTTTTGACGACATAACATTAATTATAAATTGAAAAAAAGCATCTAGAGTCGTTCAAGTTTCTTTCAGTAAGTAGTTCGGATTTTTCCAATTAAATTTAAATATTAGCGCAATTTCAACTAATTGTCATTATATATATTTAATGGCAAAGACCTGATGGATTTGTTGCTTTCAACTCACCTGCGCTTGTCTGGTCGCCGTTCGCGATCGCGCTCGCGATGATCCCGATGATAACCACCGCCGGGAGCACCGCCGCCTCCTCCGCTGCGCTGATAAACCACCGTATCATATCGTTCGCGCTTGTAATCAAAGTTGTACCTGTAGAGATTCACCAAAAAAAAGTTTATCACAAAAGTATTCAATTGTGCAGCATTTTGCTGCAGTGTGCTGCACATACCGATCACGTGAATGCCAGCGGTCCATCTCTGCCGGGTAGCTGGAGCCAACGGGCAGCGGCTCGAAACGCCGACTGCTGCCGATAGTTGATGGCGAGCTAAGACCCGAGCGACGCGAGCTGCTGCCCTCGTAGCCGCTGGATGCACCACCACTACCGCCGCTGGCATAGTAATCATCGCTTCTGTGATGCTTTTTGCGTTGATCGTCATGGCTGCCATGGCGTGACGAAGCGGTGGCCGCATCCATGTTGAGGCGCTTGAATGACATGGATTTGAGATTGTCGCTGATACCAGCACTGCTCATGGGCATGCCGCCCATGCTGCCTCCTTCCGCATCGTCTTCATCGCGTTTTCTTTTGTTCGGCGAATCGTTGGCAAAGCGGCGAGCTGACTTTTCCTCGGCAGGAGCACCGGAGGAATAGCGTTCCTGCCGCTCCTTATCCTTGTCCTTTTTCTTCTTTTTACCACTCTTGTCCCGCTCCTTCTCCTTGTCAACGGTGGCTCCATTTTCGGTACGTGCTCGCTTCGATTTGCCGCCATCAGAGTTTGCCGAATCCTTCGGAGCGTCCGCTTGCGTTTGCTGCTTGAGGGCATTCTTATAGATCTTGAACAGTCGCTTGGCATCCAGTTCCGTAAATTTAGATACAAAGTACCACAGATTGCTGCGCCACTCCTTCTTCTCGGTCTCCCCATATGGCTGCAGACACACATCAATCTGTCGCCCGATCTGGAAGAGACAATCCCGTGTATGCTGCAATTGATCCTGATCGGACAAACTGATATCGGGCTGATCAAGTGCCTTCAGCGCTTTCTTCACCGGTCGCATCTTCTCCTTGCATTCATTGAAAATGCTGGGATCCAGATCGCCCAGCACTTCCAGGGCTCTGGGCTCGTTGTTTGCCGTAAAATGCATGGGTTTGTTGCCATTGTTGTCGGATGCGCTTGTTTTCTTGCTGCGTCCCTTGGATTTTTTCTTTTTCTGTTGTGTGTTGGCATGTTCCACGGCCGCTGATGTCGCAATAGGAGAGGCAACAATGCTGCTGCCATCTGCCGTCTGCCTGGCTGTGTTGTCGCCCGGCATCGAGGAGCTGCCGTCCTGCTCGGCAGCAGCCTCTTTGCTCTCCGGTGTGCTAACAGCTGTTGTGCTCGAGTTGAGATTGGTTTTCAGCTTGCGCGGTCGTCGCTGACGTCGCTTCTCGCCTTTTGTCAGTTCCACATTCTTCTTGATGATCTTGAGCAGGTACTCGGCTCGGGACTGTAAGTGCTTCGCCTGTGGCTTTCGCGTATCGTTGAGCAGTATCTTTTCGCTGAGCTTGAGGGTCGGATCGATCTTCATTTGCTCCCAGGAGCCAATGCCGTATTGATAAATGCCACGCAACAAGTGGGTATCCTCATCGGCGCCCCAGTCCACATCGAAGTTGGCCGAACGCGTCTTAATGTTGAACGTCCACTGCTGTCGCTCGTGCGACGAGCTCGGCAAGAGCTCATTGAGCGGCTGCAGCTCCTCCTCGCAGGCGAGCAGCGTTTTCGCATTGAACGACACTCCACCCAACTTCACAGAGTATGTGGCGCGTGTGCGTCGTTGTTTGTTGTTGCCCGACTGCTGCTCCTCGTCCTTGACAGTCTTGATCTCGTCCTCCTTGTGCTCGTCTAGGAACTGCACGCAACGATCATGCAGCATCTCGCCAATGCGCTTCAACTCGGCCAGCGGTTTCTCCTGCAGTTCCGCATCGCACGCAATCGCCTCCAGTCGCAGCAGCGGCGCCGGAAACTTCTTATAGCTGCGTATAAAACGACGCAGCTCGGCATCGGTGAATCCATTGATTTTCTCTTTCATTGCGGGACGGCCGCGTTTGCGCTGCCTACCATCGTCGCCACCGCCGCCGCTGGCATCGGAGCCCAGCTCATAATCCGAATCGGCTGAGTCGTCGCCCTGCTGTTTGGAGCGTGCACCGCTCTTGGGTGTGCTCCGTTTGCCGGCATCGTTTTTGTTGGCCGCGGCTGTTTTGCGACGCGGCGGTAGGTACAAATCTTCCATTTCCTTGGCACGTTCCTCATCCTCGATGACCTTGCGGAAGCCCTCGGGTATAATGTCGTCCCAATCCTTGCTGTCATCTTCCTCATCGGCCGCCTGCTGATCCTTGCCCGTCGTTTCGCTGGGCTCGTCCTCCTGGAATGCAGCAATGCTGGCCACCTTGAACGCGGAAAGCAGATCATCGCCGGGCATTTCGGGATCTTCGTTGCGGGTCTCAGCGCGTCGCAGTATTTCATCGATATCGCAAACGAGCTCCTCCTCATGCTCCTGCTCGTCCTTGAATAGCTCTTCGGCGCCAAATTTGAGTATGGCCGACAAGTCGTCTTTGTTAAAGGGATTTGAATTGGAGGAATGACCATTGCCGCTCTTATCCAGCACCGTGCGTCCCGTGGTATCCATGCGTTGTATCACCAAATGATCGAGCACCATTTTCTGCTTGGCCCGTTCCACAATCTGCTCCTCGACGGAGCGTGCAGTGACCAGACGATATATGTTCACTTGATTTTTTTGGCCAATGCGATGGGCACGCGCCTGCGCCTGCAAATCATTCTGCGGATTCCAATCCGAATCAAATATAATCACCGTGTCGGCTGTGGCTAAATTAATGCCCAGACCCCCAGCCCGTGTTGACAGCAGAAAGCAAAAATCCTGACTGCCCTCAGCATTGAAATGATCGAGCGCCTGCCGTCGCATCTCACCCTTTATGCTACCATCCAGGCGCTGGAACGAAAAGTGCCTCTTCTGCAGATAATCAGCGAGCACGTCCAACATGCGAACCATCTGGGAAAAGATGAGCACACGATGGCCCGTATCCTTGAGCTTGCACAAAAGCTTATCCAATAGCACCAGCTTGCCGGAGCCCTTGAGCAGGGTCTGAAGCGCCTCGTCCTGCTGCAGGCCGAACAGCTCAAATTCTGAGGGTCGGATGAGCGCTGCATGATTGCAGCACTTTTTCAGCTCGATGACAATGTTAAGAAAGGTGGAGGTGGAGCCTCGTTTGCCTTTGCGTAAGGCATCAAAATTTTTGGTCAGAATCCATTTGTAATACTGCTTCTGCAGCGATGTCATCTCCACGCGAAGTATCTGCTCAACCTTTGCGGGCAGCGATTTTTCCACATCCTTCTTTACACGCCGTAGTATGTACGGCTCGAGCTGTTGATGGAGACGCGTATAGCCCTTATCCTCGGCATTGCCATGCTGCAGCTCAAAGTTCTCCCATGTATCGAACTTAGCGGGCATAATGAAGTGCAGCAGCGCCCACAGCTCCTTGAGCGAATTTTGCAGGGGTGTGCCCGTAATGAGGAGTCGATGATTTGTCTCGAACTCCTTGAGCGACTTGTATAACAGCGAGTCATCGTTCTTCAGGCGATGAGCCTCATCCACGAGCAATGCCGCCCACTGGAGCGTGCCCAAATATTGCTTGTCCTTCAGCACAATCTCATAGGTGGTCAGTATACAATTGAATTTCAGTCTTTTGGAGCCCTCAAACTGCCACTCGTACTGATGAATGAGCTCACGCGACTTTACATCGCCCAGGTAAGTGACCACATTCATGTCGGGCGCCCACAAATCAAACTCCCGCTGCCAGGCGGTCATTGTACTAAGCGGTACCACGCATAAAAATGGACCGTACAAGTGATGGATCTTGAACAGCGAATAGAGAAAGCATATAGTTTGGATGGTCTTGCCCAGACCCATTTCGTCAGCCAATATGACCGAATTCTCTTTGCACCACGAATGCAGCAGCCAGTTGAGACCATCCATTTGATAGTCTCGCAGCGTGAGACCCTCCGCCAGGAATTCCGGCTGTAATTTGATGCGTGAAAATTTAGGACGATATTTGATCACACGACAGTGACGCGATGGTGTCCATTTGGAGTTCTCTCGCTCGGTGAATTGCTCCACGCAGCGTTGCCATTTGCGCAGCACGAGTGTCGCATCCTCCCATGTGGACTCAGCGTACGGCAACGATTGCCATTTGCAGAAGAACTCCTCGCTGCCGTCATCGGGCTTGGTGCCTCGTGCAATAATCCTATCCACATTGTTGTACGATTTGAGCAGATCATGCTGCAGCTCCAGTTGGCACTCAAAGTAATCAATGTCCTCGGGACCGGCATAGCGACGCCAGCACGCTGTTTCCTGCTCCTTTTTAATGAAATTGTCTAGCTTTTTCATGCCCTTGGCCTTCATGTCTCGGAGCGTCGTCTCCGACTCCCAGGTATTGTGTATGTAGCTCCAACCCTTCCATTTGATCAGGAATTGTATCTCTGACGAGTCATCTGAGGCATCATCAAAACCGGCATTCGGATCGCACCCACTCTCCTCAATTGCATAAATCGTTGTCTGATTGCCGGTGCAGCCCTTCTTGCCGACACGCTGCGCAAGTATGCGTTCAATGGTCTCACACTTCTCGTCCTCCTCAGCGGCAGCTGCATTCGCCGCCACTTGACTCTCATCGTACTCAAATTCTAGCAGATCCTCAGAGTCGGTGGCTTCGTTCTCAGACGTCTCTTTATAACTGACAGCAGTGGCGGTGCGACGAGTGGCACAGCTAATTTTTAAGCGTTGCACATATAACAGCGTTCTATTGTATTACAGTTTCGGGATATGAACTCACCGTTTGCTTGCATCATCATCATCACTGTCCTCGGAACTGAAGGGTTTCACACGGCGTCGCTGCTGCTGTTGTTGTGACTGTTTGTTGCCGCCAGAGCGGACACTGCACTTGCGCTTCTGTGATCCAAACGGCACCTCATCGCTGTCAGCGTCGTCGCTCTCATCGCTCTCGTCCGAGTCCCAACTGATGTGTTTGGGATTAAAGGTTTTCAAATGATGCGGATAAGTGTCATAAATTGTTTATATTGTGTTCTCTACTAATCGAAAGCAAAGCACCCAAATAAAAAAGATTTTAATGAAAAATGTTATTGGTTCTTTATGATTCTTAAATTTTAGATAAAACTATTTGTTATTGATATTATACAAATCTTTTAAACATGCCTTGCAATCGAACTTGTACTAAACAACTTACTTTTGCTTTTTCTTCTTTTTGGCAGGCTGTGGTCGCTTTGATTTGTCAGCAGCTTGTGGCGGTCCTTTGCGCGGCTGTCGCGTGGATCGCTGAGGTCTGTAATCATCCTCCTCATCCTCCTGTACAATATGACGAGAGTGAGTATAATGCTCATATTTGGGAAACAAGCATGAAGAACTTACGCTACTGCTACTGCTGCTGGAGGATGTGGGCGAGGCATTGGCGGAGCTGTCACTGGCATCATCTTCATCGGCGCTGGCTTCGCTGGCGGCCTGCGATTGTGTCGGCTGCTGCACTTCATCATCAACATCCTCATCATCGTCATCCTCCCCGATAGCCTTTGGCAAGGTTGCGGCCGAGGAGCTGCTACTGCTACTCGTGTGCAATTTATTGCTGCTGCTGTTATTATTGTTATTTGTTCCATCTGGCTCGCCCTCGGCCTCCGGCTCAGAGTCGGAATCACTTGCGCTGGACCCCGCACTGGAGCTGTCATCTTCATTCCCATCCGTAAAGCCATTTGTTTTGGTATCTGCTTGAGCGGCCGCTGCTGTTGGTGGAAAACCAGCCACCGCTGTTTTGGCAACCGTTGGCGGAGAGCTGCGTCCATCGCTGGAATTACCTGAGGAACTGTCCGAATCGGAGTCGGAACCGGAAGAGCCACTGCCACTGCCGCTTCCACTGCCACTGACATCTTCACGTGTGTCATCTTGTTCGTCTGAGCCTATACTTTGAGACGATTCATTGAGTGCCTGTGTGAAATAAGAATAACATAATTGTTTTAAGCCTGCAATCCGTTTTGGAACCGCTTCAAATGTCACTGAACTATTTTCAGATATGTACCGAACCACGCTATAACTTTCCAAATTCAAACACAAACTTAACCAGACTCCGAAACCAAAAATGTTTACAAAACTATAAGAATGAGCACAAAATTCTAAACCACGATAAATATATCTTAAAAGACAGTTCGTAGAAGAGCAATATACAGCAGTTTCCAAATTCGCACTCGAATCAAGTTCGTATGACGGATAATCCTCTCCAAAATATAGATGCACTGCAATTTAGTTAAAAATTGTCTATAGAGAACTCAGGAAGAGCATTAATTAGGTTGATGTTAAATCAGACCAACGATAAGCTATACAGTGACACTGAGAAATGACTAGACCTCGATTTAATCCTCTCCAGCTTTCCACAGGAACATCTTCTGATTAACCTCATAGCCAGAAAGTTTCCAGACTTCAAAATGATTTAGGATCTCCGAGAACTTACCACACACTCTTGTAGTAAGTCGACACACACTTTAACGATTTGTAAAGAGTAAAGGAACTAAAAACACACTTAATCTTGTCCAGAAACAGAAGCAATACAAGAATCCTCCAAATTACTTCCAAAACACACATAAAATGTGGAAATACCGGCTGTTGCCCATGTTGAGAATGTTAAATATTTGGGTGCCTTGTGTTGCAATGCAAAACATAGATGTGTCCAGCATACTTATGGCCAATCCTCTCCAGAAATGCAGTTTATAGTCGAACACTAGCTTTTTTTGTTGAAAATATCCAAAGTTAATGGTTCCTACGCGTTGTCAACCATCGGTACACATGTCTAATACACAGAAATGGGTGAAAATACCATTTATACAGGATCCTGGCTAGAAAAGACGGTAAATCCATCACAAAAACGCGGATTTCTTGCTTCTGAAGGAGTTTTCTTGGTTAAAATACACCAGGTTCCGAAAGATATGTGATGGTATTAGGCCACAATTGCTTAAAATACGTTTTTATACAAAAATAAGTTGAAAACAGGATTATTTCCTTAGCAGATCTCTTTTGGCGGGCTGATTGCCACTGAAAATTGGCCAGAAATCCATGGATTGGAGCACGAGGAAAACTTTGCACCCGACAAAATGTGATTACGTAATCGATGAAAATTTTGAATTGTCACTGGAATTGTACGAAAATAATGCATTTTAATGCATTTTCGATGCGGCATTCAATGAAAACAAACCGAAATGCCCAAATTCAATCGAATTTTGCGAAAATGGGTACCCACTGGATTTCCAAAAAAATGATAGTGGCTGCCACGTTGGATCGTCAGGCATCGTTTGGCGTTGTTAAAATGTTGAAACACCATCGGATAAGTGTGATCTAGGCACTTTTAGGCAAAAAGCCACTCTGTCTAACGCACCAATTGCCGTACAAGTGACGGAGTCTCAAACGGGGGGGACACCTCTCGGGTCCATCTATGTGACTTTTGCTTACCACACCCACAAAAGCAGTGTTGAAATTGATGACACAGTTTTTGAGAATTATACTCACACGACGACTTGAATTCGTTTGACTAATAACGGTTTGTTCCGAATGATTGAAAGTTTTCATAGTTTCTTGTTATTTTTTTTTTACTCTTACACGACGTTCACTGTCACAGCTTTTTCAAGGCCTACTTACCTGGCTCATTATATTTTCGTGGAAGCACACTGAGTTGCCTTGTAGCGCTCATTAAACATGCAATACACTTGTTAACGGTTGTGATGAATGTTTATGTTGTTTCTTAAAATGAGCCACTTGTTATTAAATGCAGTTTTCAACTACACAAAAGATGTTCACGTCGTCTTAGTCTATTACAGTAAAAAATACGCCATTTTGTTTTACGCAAAGTTGCATTACAGCGAGCACTTATCGAATTAGCCAGAGTTGCTTTATGCGATAGCTTCATCGCATCCTACACACCTGTTTCCGATTATTACCAGCTGATTGTGCATCGGACAGCAGTAGTTCACACAACAAAATCGAGTTGACAGTCCCGCGACATTACACTTACGCCTACGATTTTCGATCCATCTATTTTTTTTATACATTTTTGTGTTTTTACCTTTGAAACTGCCCGAATCGCAGCATGTAGCTCTTGTGCATACATATAGACGTGTACATAATGAAAGAAGTGGGCATTGAGCTGCCCAAATCGCGCGGAGTTGGCGTGGGCATTGTGGGCGCATTTCTGCTTATTTTCATATTCTACTACTTTTATGGGGGTTACATGACTCTTACGCTCTTTGCAGTAATTCTCTTACGTATGTAGACGCTAACAAATCTGCCATGGGTCTTACTGAAGTCTTTCTCCACTTACAGTAATTTTCTACTATGCACAAGACCTGCTCTTGTATCATCCGGACTTGCCAACAAACTCACGCATTTATATACCCATCCCAACCATGCATAATCTGCCACATCTTACCGTTAGCATAAAGACGCCCGATGATGTGACGCTACACGCCTTCTGGATCAGTCAGCCCGCGGAACGCTGTAAATCGGTGCCGACATTGCTCTACTTCCATGGCAACGCTGGCAACATGGGTCATCGGATGCAGAATGTAATGCGTTTGAATCGAATAAGATTTTATTAGTTTTGCATTATTCTTGATTTCCTGATTTCTAGGTGTGGGGCATTTATCATCATCTCCATTGTAACATCTTGATGGTCGAGTACCGTGGCTATGGCCTTTCGACGGGCGTACCTTCGGAACGTGGCCTGGTCACAGATGCACGCGCTGCAATTGATTATTTGCACACACGGCACGACCTGGATCATTCACAGCTTATACTTTTTGGTCGCTCGTTGGGCGGCGCCGTTGTAATTGATGCCGCTGCCGACACTGTCTACGGCCAGAAACTGATGTGTGCCATTGTAGAGAACACGTTCACCAGCATACGTGATATGGCCGTGGAGCTTGTGCATCCAACTGTGAAATACATACCAAATCTACTATATAAAAATAAGGTGATTCATATAGAGTTCATATATATATCAAATCATATCATTTCTGTTATTCCCTTTCAGTATCATTCACTTAATAAGATAAGCAAGTGCTCGGTACCTTTTTTATTTATTTCGGGCCTTGCGGATAACCTTGTGCCACCGCACATGATGCGTGCCTTGTATAATAATTGCGGTAGCGAACAGAAACGTATGATCGAGCTCCCGGGAGGCTCACACAACGACACCTGGATAGTTGATGGGTAAGCTATTTTAAAATCTGCAATAAATCCGTTTTACTTCTGATAATCGATTCAATAATTCTCAATTTCTATTTAATACATTTTGTAAAGATTTCATATCAAAAGAAGTTATGTCCTTTCTCTACTAACCTTTCTGTTAAAGCCTAATCATTAACTTAATCTCCGATTTTGCAGTTACTACCAGAGCATTGGAGGCTTTTTGCTTGAGCTACAACAGCAGCCATCTCCGCTGCAAAAACCTCCGGAAAAGAGCAATGTTTGGATAGAACTGGAACATAAAATTATTGATGTTTAATCCCCATTCTTTATACAATCCCTCACACAAAAGTGTTCTATTGACTGTGTTAACACTGCGTTGCTGTATACTACTAATGTCAGATCAGTGTTTTATAAATCTGAAGTGTGCACTTAGGTTAAGCTATTTTAGGCGCTTGCAGTTGTGTTTATGGAGATGACAAGCATTGTGTGCTGTGGGTTCCATATTTTAAATGTTAAACTACTTATGTATTTTAGAATAATTGTTAACAATTAAAGAAAGAATTAACTTTAGGTTAGCCTTAAATCTAAATCAGGTTCCGCAAATGCTAAAACAATAAATTATTTTTAAACTTAAAGCAGCTAAAAACCACTAAATTCTTCACCACTACTGCAATTTAACACAAAGTCTACATCGTCATCGTCATCGCTAGCCAATGTCTTCTCGGCTTTTTGTTTGTAGTCCGACAGTTCCTCGTCCACGTTTGTTGTGATAGCTGCTGGCTTGGCCTCTGCCTGTGAGCGATGATGAAAGACAAAAGAAACGCATTTACTCGCTGTCCAGGCCTGGGAAAGTATAGAATCGGGCAGGCCCCGATTATTGGAGCAGTGAAACCACTGCGATAAATGGGAGGTGCAATCGGTGTTGGCTGGCGGCGGCTGTCTTTGCACATCTTGGAAGCATCGCTTACACTTAAGTCTGCAACAGAGAACATAATAATATATATTCTAAATGATTAATGCAAAATAGAAACAAAAGTCCACCCACTTGTTGTGCGTGTCGGATAGCACGTTGGCCTCGAAGCTAAACAAATCTTTGAGATCATCGCGTGTGAAATGCTTTTCCACCGATTCATTATTGTCTATAATTGTGCTCGATAACGATTTCTTATGCGTCTGTCGCTGCAGTATCTTCTCCTCAATGGAGCCACTCTGTGGGATTCGATAAATGAATTGAAAATTGGAGCAGCAATATATTTTATCATCAAACTTACCGCCACCAGGCGATAGATGTAACAAGGTTTCTTTTGGCCATCACGCCATACGCGGGCCATAGCCTGCTCATCGTTAGCCGGATTCCAGTCGGGATCAAACATAAACAAGCGATTGGCGCCAATCAAGTTCAAACCGCAACCACCCGCCTTGCTGCTGAGCATAAACAGGAAACAGTCCGAGCTGGGATCATTGAATCTATCCACAACTTTCGAGCGCTTCTTAATAGTCATGGTGCCATCCAGACGCACATAACTGTATTTGCGCTTGCGCGACAGCTGCTCGAACAGATCCAGCGTCTGCGTGTAATTCGAGATGAGCACCACTTTGTCATCGCTATTGGCGCGTATGGCAGCCAGCATAAAATCGAGCAGCATAAACTTTCCACTAAGCTCTGGATTTATGTCTCTATAAATGGACGGACAAACATTAATGATATCCGGAGATTTTAATGGTTTCGTACCCACATCGGTTTGTAGTTGGCCGGAAGTACGTTCTGTGAGTTCTCGAAGCCTTTCTCACGAGCAGCCAACTTTTCGTAGATCAGATTCGGATGATTGCACAACTTTTTGAGTGTCGTAATATCCGATAAGGCCGTCAATGAAGTCTTCTCGTTACAATCTAAAAATATTAAAACCATCATTAATTAAATACTGTGTAATGCCCAGAAAAAAATGCAAGTTGATGAACTTGACTGACTTAGTAACGCTATTTGGAATCAGAGAAGCTTATTAAGTGAATTTGGAGCAGGGTTTTCGATCTATAACTGCGCAGAACCTGTTAACAACTTACCTGCCAGGCTGCGACGCACCTGATCCGAATTAAGAAAGTTCGTATAGATCTGAAGTTGCACCGCTGTCAGCTTGGCACAAACGACCATTTCAAACTTAACCGGCAAATATTTGGTTAGAATCTGATTGGTGCGCCGTATGATGCACTGATTGACCAAACCAATTAGCTCCTGTGTCTTGAGCTGCGCACGATCGCGTTCAGCATCCGTGGAGTCGGCATTCTGACCGCGCAAAATGACATTTTCGAAGTTGCGTTTAAAATCCGTGGCAGTGCCAAGCATCTCCGGATTGACGAAGTTCACCAAACTGAAATATTCCGTCAGATCGTTTTGTATCGGAGTGCCGGAGAGTAGAACGCGTCGCTTGGTCTTCAGACCCATCAGGGCCTGATAGGTCAGATTGTCGCTGTTTTTCAGCCGATGACCCTCATCGCAGATGACCATGCCAACTTCCGTTTTGCAGAGTATGTGCGCATAGAGCCGAAATGTCTCGTAGCTGATGAGGAGCACAGGTGTGCCACAGCGGGTCGACGTGTTCATGGCAAACTGTTCCAGAGTACGAGTCGTTTCCTCTTTGGAGCCACCCTCCATGGCCAGGCAGTGCATGCGACCATGCAGCCACTTGGTGAACTCCTTCTCCCAGTTCTTCACCAACGATGAAGGCGACACCACAATGGCCTTCGATATGGTTGGTTTACAGTTAGCGCTCTGGCGCAGCATGGTCCATGTCAATGTGACGCACTGCAACGTCTTGCCCAGACCCATCTCATCGGCCATTATACAGCCATTGAAACTACCTCGTTTCCCCTCCACGCACTCATACATGAAACGCACACCCTCGCGCTGATGTGGACGCAACACGTTGCTTAGCAGCGGATCCACGACGACATGCACCTGCAACTTGCTGGGATCCAGGGACATGCGTTCATGCTCCGTGTAGACGGGCGGCGTAAACAGAACCAGAGCATTGCAGGCCAGAGGATCGTGTAACGACCGGCGCACTATTGAACGACGCACACCCAACGAACGATTGCCGCCGTAATCCGGCACATAGTTGGCTATAGGCACCTTGAATTTACGTGCCAACACCTTGGCAATGGCCTGCTCATATTCACTGTTGGCCGTGAATCGTATGGGCAGCGGCAGCTCCACAATATTGGTAGCATCACGCAAGGAGCTTTGGCGTTTCTCCAGCTCCTGTTGGCAAGCGCGTTTGTTTTTCTTCAGCAATGGTGGCGTGAAGGCATCCTTTGATTTGATGCGAACCCCCAGTCGTTGGCTGGGCGCCAAACTTCGCCTCTGCATGATGCAACATAGAAAATGGTTAAGTGTAACTGCAATTTAGGCGTATAAATATTTACCATTTTAGTAAATAAATTTGCAAGCACTTTTAAAAGCGCGGGGCATCAGCTGTGAAGCAAATGTTTAACAGCACTATCAATATGCGTTACCTTTGGTCACACTAAAGGCAATGCAAGAATGACCTTTGAAGGCTAATTAGTTTCTAATTTTCGCATAATCGTTACAGTTAGCCTACTACACATACTGCACATATTTAATTTGGACATTTTTTCTTTGATATAAGCCATTGTATAACATCAGCCGTGTAAGTTACTAGAAAATTTGAAAGTGTCATCCAAGCATAATTAATTTGAGGTGACCATAGTGTTTAAGATGTGCCGATATTTCAATACATTTGCCTATTTTATACAACACTAGTCTTTTTGCAATATATTTTACTAAATGGAATTGATAAGAATTGCCCATTTAACAATTTAACAACTATCAGCAAAGCGTTATTACATACGGCCAACAGCTGCACATATGTGCCTCTTCATTTAAATGCAATATGCGCATTATAAACATCTGAAGCGTACAAATCTAAATTGCAGCGAGCGGTCGCTGCTCGCTTTTCGGCGATTTGCAGTCGTGGTGTTTTGTTATTGGAGCAGTTAACAGCAAACAAGATTAAAAATAAACTATTTCGGAATGCTACTACTTTGAAAGCAAAAAAAAAGAAGAAAAAATCATGCAATCAACGCTGCTGAGCATGCCGCTAACGCACAAGTGCAAGAAAAAGTGCGATTCATATAAAACATTCTATTTTTCTTGGGTGAGCAGTCATAAATGTTAAACTGAGCACTTATACTCACATACATACAATATTTGTGTGAGTGCATGTGTATGTGTTTGTGCACATTAATGCATATATAATATATTTTAATTATTGTTTTTTTATACCAGTCTTCCACTCCAAACATTTAAATAAGGCGTCGCTGATTTAAAATTAAAAGCAAGCGAAACACACAAACAAAGCGGACAACGCGATAAATTCAAAAACTTACCCAAGAGCAGCAACAACAAATATCACGTTCAAAGTGAAGGTCAACGTCACAAGCAATAAGCCACAAGTAACAAGCGATAAGCAACAACAAAAAAAAAAAACAAGGTGATAACCAACGGCAACTGTGGCTGCCCAAAACGAAATACGAACAGCACCAGCTGCTTGGATTTGGAGCTAGCCCTCCAAGCCAGCAAAGCTTTCGGCCTTCCTCTTCCACTTGCAGTCGCAAGCTAAATTATTGGCAAGATGATGAGCTCGACGTCATCGCTTGTGGCACAGCAGCGCCTCTTGCTGCCCACTCTGGTCACCCTTTTGGTGCTCATCGTCACTGTGATCAGCGACGACGCCAGCACGATTCCCACACAGAACATGTCGCACAAGGAACGTGCGGAACTGCGGTAAATACAAATGAATGCAATTTTCTTTCAATACCTTCAACCATTGGAAATTTCACACCTTTTTTTTGGGGGGATGTGTAGCGAAGAGTCGCGCGAAATGTTCTATCATGCATATCATGCCTACATGGAGAACGCATATCCCGCCGACGAACTGATGCCACTCTCCTGCAAGGGACGCTACCGCGGCGTGACGCCTTCGCGCGGCGACATGGACGACATATTGGGCAAGTAAGTACAAGCAGAAAAGAAACCGAACAATCCACTTTTTTGTAATAATATATAATTATAGTGATTAGATAAGATCAATATGTTAACGTTGTGCAAATATAAGATAAGATATATGAATAAGTAAAGATTTGAAAAGTTTCTATAGATTGACAAACACTGACAGTTGTATATATGAAATTTGCTGTTATGGCTTTAGGGTACTTACTATGTTTAGATCAGTATTTCTCATTAGCATTTCCTATTAGCATAATTAACTAAACTCTACTATTGCAGCTTCTCCATGACACTGGTGGATGCACTGGACACACTTGTGCTGCTCGGCGATTTTGCTGAGTTCGAGCATGCCGTCAAGCTGGTCATACGGGACGTGCAGTTCGACAGCGACATCATTGTGTCCGTGTTCGAGACGAACATTCGAATGGTGGGCGGTCTGCTGTCGGCGCACATACTCGCCGAGTATCTGCAGAAGCAGGCGGACGTGATGCACTGGTACAAGGGCGAGATGCTGGAGATGGCACGCGAGCTGGGCTATCGTTTGCTGCCGGCATTTAATACGACGACGGGAATTCCACATGCACGGGTCAATCTGCGGCTGGGCATGAAGGATCCACAGTTGAAAAAGTCCCGCGAAACGTGCACCGCTTGTGCGGGCACCATTTTATTGGAGTTTGCTGCATTGTCGAGGCTGACAGGTGATCCGATATTTGAGGTGCGCGCACATGCCGCCATGGATGCCCTGTGGAAGCTGCGGCACCGTGGTTCCGATCTTATGGGAACCGTGCTAAATGTTCACTCGGGCGATTGGGTGCGTCGCGACTCGGGTGTGGGTGCTGGCATCGATAGCTACTACGAGTATCTGTTCAAATCGTATGTGCTGCTGGGCGATGACAAGTATTTGGCGCGCTTCAATCGCCACTACAACGCCGTGATGAAGTACGTCAGCGAGGGTCCGATGTTGCTGGACGTGCTGATGCATCGACCACATGCGAAGTCGCGCAACTTCATGGACTCACTTCTGGCATTCTGGCCCGGGCTTCAGGTGCTCTCGGGCGATCTGAAGCCGGCGGTGCAAACCCACGAGATGCTCTATCAGGTGATGCAAATGCACACACTCATCCCCGAGGCGTGGACGGTGGATTTCCAAATCCATTGGGGCCAACATCATTTGCGGCCCGAGTTCATTGAGTCCACTTACTTCTTGTATCGCGCCACCGGTGATCATCACTATCTGCAGGTGGGCAAGCGAGCGCTTAAAACGCTGCAGAAATATGCAAAAGTCTCCTGTGGCTATGCGGCTGTCAACGATGTGCGCACCGGCAAACATGAGGATCGAATGGACTCGTTTGTGCTGTCCGAAACATTTAAATATCTGTTTCTGCTGTTCTCCGAACCGCAGGATCTCATCATCAATGTGGATGAGTTTGTCTTCACCACAGAGGCCCATCTGTTGCCGCTGTCCATTGCACAGCTGGGAAATTCCACTTTCAGTGAGTCAATTCATATTCTGATGTGGTCATTTTCAAGGCAATATTGCAGCTGTTGATGCCCATATCTGATTTTAAAATATCGAAACATTTAAATTGTACAAATTATTACAGGCTTTCGGCAATCAGACGAGCACAATGTACTCGACTTCATGCGAACCTGCCCCAGTTCCAATAAGCTTTTTCCTGAGAAAGTACGCAAACCATTGCGCAACTTCATTACGGGCTCGTGTCCGCGCACCACAACCGGCAAGCGACTCAGCGCCCTGGATTTTCAGGCAAGCAATGCGGATCATCTGCGAGCTGTATACGACATGGGCATCACCATGGTTTCGGTAGGCGACCGTAGCCAAGGCAAGGTGCGACTGTTTCATAGTTTCTATAATGTAAGTTTTCTGTTTGATCTCTTCAGCCATTTTAATTTGTTGGTTAACAGTTTAATAGCTAACATTCCATTGGCTTTAGCTACTCAAATACCTTAATTCTAATGATTCACTTACAACTTTTGCGACAGGCCAAGAGTCAAGAGGAAGGCGAAATGGGCTTGCAGTTTATGCAAGAAATGTTGGAGCTGACCAAAATGCAAAGCATGAATCAACTAGCACAGCTGCAGGTGCGTAAATCACAAGAGAATTGTGCGAATAACCCAATGGTGAGATTGGTAATACAAAAATTGGCTATTCAATAAACAATAGAGCTAAAATAAATGTAGTAAGTTAGTTGATTAGACTAGTGATATATGTATATTGAAAACAGGAAAGTACAATTTATCTTAAAACTAAATTATTATGATTAAAATTTAATAATTCAACATATACAACAAACTGTGTTTGGTAAACAAAATGTAGAAAACCCTTAACATTTTTCACATAATAATTTGGATAAATGAAAGAAAGTAAATTAGCATCCTAATAATTGTATATAATTAAAATACGTAATTATTATCACATACATAAATGAAACTATTATAAGAAAGTATTGGAATTGGATTGGATGTTAGGGTTGAAGACAACTTATTCGAAGTTCAATTGATATGAGTTCTTAACTCTTGTAAATATGATTATATCACTGAAATGTTAGATAATCTGTTATATATATTTTCGTTTATTTATTTAAATTGTATCTTAAACACATAAATATATAATATTTGAAATTCTAGGCGGTTGCCTATGCATTGGATGATCAGTCACAGGACTGGACAGCTCTGATGGCCGGCCCATCGCACTTCAGTCCGGAGCTGATTGGTGAGCAGTTTGTTGAGGGCGATGTTACGTTGGCCCATCCATTCCGCGCCTGCGACGACACGCTGCAGAACGCCGATCATGTGGCTGGGAAGATTGTTTTGGCGGAGCGCGGCGATTGCACGTTTGTTAGCAAAGCGCGCTTGGCACAAAAGGCGGGCGCTGCGGCGTTGATCGTCTTTGATAATGTATCTGGTTCTTCCGGGGAGACGCAACCCATGTTTGCGATGTCCGGCGATGGCAAAGATGATGTGGCCATACCCGTTGTCTTCATGTACAGCCAGGAGGCCACCAAGCTGGCCGGCGCGATGGTTCGACAACCAAAGTTGCGGGTTCGCATCATGCAAATGGTGGAGTTCAAGCGCTGGCAGCTCGCGAAGGAGGCTCATCAGAACGAGACAGCGGCGGCAGCAGCAGCGGAGACGGCAACGGCGGCGATGCCAAAGAAAAAGCCAGACAAGGAATTGTAGTGACGACTGCTCAATGATGGTCTGGGCCCTCGCTATAACGCCTCAATTGCGCCTGTTTAAATTATAAAATGGCTTTTCTATAAACATTTCAATAATTATACACGCATACACTTAAGTATAAGTCATTTCCAAATTTCGTTCGTAAAGGCGATAAAATGTTGTACTTTTCTCTAAGACTTGGAACCCCAACATGCACATCAGCTCCATTGGCGCTATGGCTTAAAGTTTTTAGCATTTGAAGATAAACATTTAAATAACGTTTTCCAGCTAAAACGTTAGCTTAACTCTCAGTTTCCTAGCAGTAAACCGACTATGCGTTATGCAATTGCCGGGCTCTACAACTAAAAAAAAGCCCATGTTTGTATCTGATATGTATGATATAATGATATAGCTATTTGTAGTCAAAAAACTTTCACAATTTTTATATGAATTTTACTTTCGTGTAAGTAAATCTTGTGTACATAAAATTAGCTGATAGGACGAAATTAAAATAATAACTGTAATAATGAATGAATAGCTCATAGTTGTATTTGTAACGAATGATGGAGTGTGTAGTTGAAATTGATTAGTTTATATGAAATTAAAGGCGTTCTAAATACATCATTCAATTTTAACAAAAATTAACCGTGTTTGCAATTAATTAACAACTTTCTTTTAACTGTCGAAAATTTAAGAAAAAGACCAAATGCTATGATATAATTCTAGATTTTATTTGAATTTATACGCTTTTGCATTCATTTTGGTTTTGCTTTTTAATTGTTTACCAAGAGCAACACATCTCCACTCATAATATAGTACATAGCTAGCAGTATGCTAGAGTTAAGCCTAAAGCTTTATTTTTCTTTTAGAAAATAAAAATAAACACTTTACAACTTAAAGCTTGACTTCGAAGCTTACACTAAAGTATAAAATAAATCAACTGACTCCCGGACATCGATTGATATACATTAATTGGATCCCCTTCATAGGTAGATAAAAGTAAATGTAACATTTATATATATATATATATATATATATATATATATATATATATAAATGCTTTTGTTATATGTATATAAAGATTTACAGCTACAAGGTTTAATTAAAACAGGTAAGTGACGGATACTACTTAAAGAGCATCTTTGATATAAAAATCTATATTTAAAATTAGATGGTAACGTGTTACGAACAATTTTGGTAATCAAATAGGGGTTTATTAAAATAACAACTAAAAAATATATGCACTTGTGTGTATGTTGTTCCCAAACTAAAAATTAAAGACGGGACATTTTGAGTTGTATTTTTTGTTTGCTTGAATTTTGGTTGATTTTTTTCTGTAATATTTTTTTTTATGTGGATACGTCAAGCTGTGGGTTGGATGAGGCCGCCATCATCATTTTGTCCTGATGCTCTGTGGCCAATTTCAGCACATGATTGGCTATGCTGTCCACGGCGAGCGTTGTCTGTGTCATTGTGATGATCTGCGACTTCTGACGTGTGTAGAAGCGCTGAGTGCCCTGTGGCGCTACATATGTGAGCTGGCGTGGATCGGAGGTGCTAATCCAGACTTCGTCGTCCGTTGGCGCTATAAGTATCAGATGATCGCCGGTATTGATGGTCATCAGTTGACAATCAAACTGTGGGGAAGGTAGATGGTGCACGTGCAGCAAGCGATGAGAAGGTGTTGCATGCGACAACTCGCACGCAATTATGCGCAATTCGGGCCAATTGTTTGGCTCCTTGATATGCTGATAGAGGACGAGCATACTGCTCTGGTCCATATCGAAGCTGGGGAAATGCATGACGCCCAGATTGTGGCCAAGCTCAAAGCCGAAATCATAGTTCATCAACGTATCGCCGCTGCGATGATCCCAAATAGTAATACGCGTCTGCCCGTAACCAATCAATCGATCCTCCGTCAAACATTCAATATGCCTCAGCACATGGCGCATCTGTTTGAACTCCCGTATGCTGGCCAGCGTATCCAGTGTGGGCGTCAGCGAGTACTTGCATATGCCAGCCCGCGGCTTGCCGAGCACCAGCTCCTGCTGGCATGCCATCACAAAGTAGCGCGAATCCTGTATGCTCGTATAGATCACCTCGTTCCAATCGCTACATGGATTATAAATGAAAATATAAAATTTATAAATGCCAATGTTTTTTGTAATTTACCAATTGACTGCATCCAAGTGCACCGAGTGCATTTTGGGACGCAGCTCCTCCTCGCAGTAGTAGTATACATTCACGTACAGCGATAACAGTTTGCTCTCGCGCTTGTGGTGCTCCAGCAGATGACTGCGCATCTCGATGTAGACGGGCGTCGCGTTGTGTGTGCACAGCCGATTTCCATGTGGCGTGGCTACCTCAACATCTATTTGGAGCGAGAATAGTTTAATAAGGGATAGGAGTTAGGCGTTGCGAGAATAATGATGTAAAGATTGCTCACCATTTGTAACGCGTCGCGTTCCTCCTAAATATACCCAGCGCTGTGCATCGATGCCATCCGATTTGTCCGAGTCTGTCGATGTCTTTCGGGTATTCTGATTTGGATTTGTTGTGTTGAATATGTTGAAGGCGTTCTGCTGGGCTGCTACAGCACGGCTGGCTTTTGGTGTCTCCTTGTGAAGTGCTCCGAAAAGATTCGAGTACTTCCAGAACGAGATGAGCTTCTCCTGCAGCACAATGAGTTGATCCAGCTCATAGTACATGTAGAGCACCTTGCCATTCTTGCCCGCCAGCGGGTTGCGCAATGCCGTCGAGCCCTGGCTGAGGGATAAGAGTCCACCCGATGGTCTCAACTGTACATTGGGCACAATCGGTTCGTCTCTGCGACCAGTGAAGTCTGCCAATTGGCGTGTGCGGCGCGAGAAGTGCGGTGCCCGCTGCGATGTGGGTGGCGATAATGGCGGATATTGGATTAATGTTGGAGTGGCTACAGAATTAAAGCCGACCTCAGGCGACTGATTCTGTTGCTGCTGCGGATTTTGTTGTCTTTGCTGTGGCAGTTGCTGTTGCAATTGTTCCTGCTGTTCTCCTCCACAAATCAGATCGCTGGGCTTGCAAACAGCATTTACATAGCGACGCACTGCAGCACTGTAATGGGGCGGACTGACCACGCCCTTGAGCGTGAGGAACTCCTGCGAATCTATCAACAGCTTGGTCTGCGGCTTCTTGGAGCCCAAGTCGGGTGTGCCTGGCACTACATCGCAGTCGCCAACGACTAACGCCGTCGGCAGAGATTTGGCACGCAAACGCATTCGCTTCTTGTTCGCCTTTGGTGGCACCTGCACCGGCGGCTGCTCCTGCCTCGAAGGCGACAGCTGCGTGGCCGATTTCAGCTTGTGCAGCTTGGGCGACGATGTCGCCTGAGTGATCACCGCCTGTTCGTGCAACATCTTCGCTTTCTTCGCACCTCGCTTGTCCACCTTGGGAGTGCTGCGGCGTTTGAGGGTCGGCTGTGAACCGCCGCTGAGGCGCTGCTTGCCACGCGCATCGGACAACTGATAGCTCTTGAGCAGATTCACCTTGCGATTGCGTAGCAGTTTCGAGTTCAAGTGAGTCGTCGAACGCGTGACCAGTTCCCGTTCGGGCCGACCCGTTGTGTTGCCGGTGGCGCGACGACTCTTCGATGCTTTTGCGAGAATCTTTTTGTGGATCTTTCGGGTGCCCTTATCGGGCGGAGCAGATTGCTCCGGTTTATCATTGTTGTTGTTGTGCTGTGGGCTGCGATGATCTGGCGCAGTGTACGGCGCCTTGGCTGTGCTCGATGGTTTGGGGCTGGTGGGCATGGCATTGTTGGTGGCCTTCACTATGTAAATGCCGGGCTTCCTTTCGCGCGCCTGCCGCAAGCGATTCTGCATGCTCTCATAGAGATTGGACTGGGTGGGCGCGGCGGCGGCATAAACCTTTGCGAACGCCGCTTCCAAGGACATTGTATGAAAATCGCTGGCAGGCAAATGGGAATGGGCGTGTGGCTCTTGCTGCTGCTGGTCATGCAGCTGCATCACATCACCCTGGGCATTGCAGTAGTACTTGGTAGTGTCCCTAACGGTGCCCATTGTGGCAAACATCGGATATACAAAGTTCCCGCTTTGTGGCTCCACCGAGAAAGCATCTAATGCAGTTGTGCTATTCTTGAAGCTGCTCGCATTGCTGCTGATGCTGCTTGTGTCGCTGTTCAACTCCTGACCATTTGTCTCCGGTTGCTGAAGCTGCTGCTGCTGTTGTTGCTGCTCCCGTTGCTTGCACCCTCGCCGTTTGCCACGCACATCGCTGCGCATCCTGTCCAGCTGCTGTTGCGTGCGCACCCGAAGCGAGCGTCGCGCCAGATTACTGTTGGCCAATTCCCGCATGGCAGTGGCGACCGCATTGGCCGTTGCCAGCTCGGTGAGGCCCAGGTAATTGCAGAACTCATGCTGCTCATAGAATTGCGCATCATTCGAGTGCACTGTGGGAATGTGAAACAGATAGAGTTAGAGAGTTAGAGAGAGAGGGGAAATGTGAACTCACCTGGCAGCTGATGTGGTTCTTCTTGCTGTTGGTGCAGTTGCAGATGTGTCTGTGCTGCTGGGGCATGACACTCTCGAGATCCGCCAATATGCTTCTGTGGCATCTCCACTTGCTCCAAGCAGTCCATGGGTAAAGATGGCGTGCTTTGATTGGCCAGATCTGTGGTGGATGTTTCCTTTGTTTCCCGCGGAACTGGCAAAAGCGTTTGGGTCTGCATTGTTTTAACGTTGGGTTGCTGCTGCTTGCGCTCTGGCACTAGGGTCATTGTGGATGGATTAACGACGAGCTCATAGCAATCATTGTCATCCTCATCGTCGTCATCATCGTCCAGCACAATGGGCTCGACCAGCTCGGCTGGGGGAATGTTGGGCAGTAGGCGTCGATGGTTTGGTCGCTTCTGCATGGCCGCATCCTCGCTGGAGTACAGCGTATCCTGTGCAATAGCCGTGTCAATTGTGTCGCCTCCAGTGCGTTCGTTCAACTCATGTTTGGTTTTGATTAAGTTCTGTCGCATAACTTCTTGGAACTCGGTAAAAGTGGGTCGCTTGGCAGGCTCAGCTTCTTGCGCCGCGAAGACTGCGTCAAAATTCTCCACATCCTCGACAGCCTCACAGACGGACGAACAATCCCAACTGGCCAGCTTCTCGTTAAGTGTCATCTGCGGCTGCGACTGGCAAATGATCGCCAGCCGGCGATCCATAGCCTCTGCGGAAAGTGTATTCTTCAGCAGGGGCATAAGCTTGCGCTGCACCGGAGGAAACTGTTCCTCGGCGGTGCCTTGGTCATCGTCGTAGTCATCGTAGTCGCTGCCATTTGGCATCGAAGTGGAGCTGACTGGAAATTCTGTGGTGCTGCTGTGTGGCACGGCAGCGGCAGTTGCAGCTACCGCAGCCTGTTCCTCCTGCTGATGCTCTTCGCTACTGACCTCCAGCTGCTCCATTGCCACCTGCTGCTCTGGTTGCAATTCCAGTTGCAAGCTGCTATCTTGATCATCCTGATCATTATCCTCCAGCTCGTGATCGTACACATCACAAATGTCCGGCTGCTCGTCGACAAATGCGTCACAAACCTGCTCCTCATTGGAGGCATCGAGCTGTAGGTGCTCTTCCTCTAGCTGGTGGTGATGGTGGTGAAGCTGCTGCTGCTGCTGGTAATAATGCTGCTGCTGGTGATCGAGAGCCGCATCGCTCAGATAAATATGCGGCTCGGCACTATGCTCCAGCTCCTGCTCGCTACCATAGCTGACGCCATTATTTAGCTGTTCTTGCTCGCTGCTCGGCACATGCTGCAGTCCCAACAGATAGGGACGGTCAATTTCCTGCTCTGTGTGACCGCCATGGGCAGCCACAATTATCTCGCAGCAGTGATCATCATCGTTTAGCAGCATCACATTATCATCCTCATCATCATAGATTACGCATTCGGCGTGTTCTTCAACGATAACATTTTGACAATCCATGACCAACTGCTGCTGCTTCTGCTGCTCATGCAAAGCCTCCAGCTCCGACTGCCTGCCGTTGAGATTGTCATTTGTGATGTGCTGCATGTAGCCAGCAGATGTGCCTGCGTTTTCCTCTGGCCTTGCCAAAGGTGGACCTGCGAGGCAAACAACAAGTTTAATGGGCGATTGTGAGAGGATGAATGATGACTTACCCGCATTGGACAGCGGGCTGAGCAGGGAGCGTTTTGCCGCGTGCCCGAAGACAAGGGATTGTTGAGCTGTCTTGACATCGTCGGTATAGATGACCATGTCATCGCAGAAACCCTTAAAGGCACTGCCATTGGAGCTGGCCAACAGGCTTTGTATGTCCAGGTCCACGTCAAACTCGCCCCGCATTGTGGCAGCAGCAGGAGACGCCGCATTGACCGCATCAACTGCATTGGGCATTGCATCAGCGCCGCTTGTGGTTACCTCCTGGGCACCGCTCAGTGGCGAGAAAATGTCGAGCAAACGCTCCTCAGCTGCTGCATATTCCTGTCGAAAAGTTACCGTGGCTGGTTTCCGCTTCGACATTTGGTTATTGATCGATCGAGCTGTGAGCAGCGAATTGCAGTCGAAACGCAGCGTTTAATGTAAATAACAAGGCTTCAGATAGATAGTTAAATTATATTTATCGGAATTTAGCACGTGAAATTTAAATAAAATATATCAATCTCTTAACAATGTGTTCAAAAAAACACGGATATCAAATATGACATGATTCGCGGCGCCTGTTTTTGAACTGAAATCCGAACGCACGCATTTTCATTGGGTCTTTAATTTATAGTTAATTCTTTCTTAAGAACGTACGAAAAACAAACTTCTATGGGAGCAACAAATCGCGGCACTTGTCGGTATGTGAAGAAGAAGCACTGCGTATCGCATATGCGATGAACCTTAACGTGATAACATACACGAAATTATTTTTAATTAACATAAGACACTGTATATTGCTCTCGCTGAATTGACTGGAATGATTTTAACTTTACCAACCAACCTGCATTACGTACTAGTCCCGAAGAAATAATGCTAAAAGCAATATGTGTAATCAATTGGCGTGTAAATATTTTTGGCGAATGGCAATTTTGGTATGTCAGCGCCCTTGCAATTGCGGTCACACTGGCAGTCAGCTGTTAGTGTTGCTTTAAGGGAACGTCAATTGAGCGGTGCATATACAGCGCGACTAGAACTAAAATTACACACAGACATACTTGGGGCAAAAATAAAAGCATTCGCGCGCTGATAAGCAAATCAAAACCTAAGTAGCTGCTGCTGTCGAAATAAAAGTATTGAACGTACAAACAACTAGTCACAAACATCATTTGGCGCTTGAACTGTGCACGTCGTCTGTGTTATTTTTCGTACAATAATCAATGTGCTTATAAGTTGTTCGGTATTCTCAGTGTAAATAAAAAAATATATATTATAAATATATGATTAGTTTGTGATTCTCGTTTAGGTTGAAAAATAAAAATTTATAATAATGAGTGAGAAATTAGTGAACGGTAACTGCAACGGCAACGGCGATGACAGCAACAATAAATGCAACGGTACAAAAAAGGAAGTACGCGTATGGTGTGATGGCTGGTGAGTCAGTTAACACAGACACATACATATGTGTACAAGTGACGTGCGTGTGTGTATTATATTTATTGACATTGAAATGGGCAGTGTTAAAAATACACATACATATCTTTGTATGTAATTATGTTGTTTATGTATTTGTTATATTCCTCTTCTAATTATAACGGTAGTTTCCATTCCATTGCGTCACTTTTTTTTGTTGACTATCGGCAGTTGGCATTTAATATAAATTCCACTGATTTCTCATACTACTTATCTCCTAAATAAGAATAAGGATGTTTGTACGTAGAACTAAATGTTTTTAATATAACTTGGATGTTTTCATTAGTTCAGGTTCAAGGTCAATTAAAATAGAAATCTGCAGTAGTATTTAAATTGTTCATTGTTTGCTATGCGCTTTGCATTACGTAGTTAGACAAGGCATTTGCTGTTTTGCGAATGATTCGCATCGGAAGTCAATATTAAATTGTCTAATTATGGTGTGCGATGCGCTTGACTGACACTATTCGATTTTCTACGCAGCCCGTTTGACCGGTTTTTATCGGTGGACAGACGGGGTTAGGCAAAAACAATTCACTTTACTATATGTGCAGTACAGTGATACCTCTCATTGTGCGACGAGTTGTTCTATACGGAAATCTAAAAATTGCGAATAGTTAATTTCGAAATAAACTCGAGATCATATTTTCTGGGCCATTCTACATATTTAGAAGATATTTTATGTGAGGGACCACTGTGCTTATGTATTTGTATGTGCATTAGATTGCATACATATGTATTTGTATATCAATCAAGAGGCTTCCGGAATGGCTCGCGCATACATAGAACAACTCCCTCTCTCTGTGTCTCTCTCCCGTACCGTCTGTTTCTCTCGCCTTCTTGCATACAAGAGATATGCACACGCCCAAGCGCCCAGCATCGCATGATTCTCTGTATGTGCACAGCTGTCTCAGCAGCAACGGCAGCATCAGCATCAAGTCGACATTCCCCAATCTTTCTCCTCTTTATCGTTCTTTTATTCTTTATTTTTTGTAGTCTACATGTATTCTGCACGATTTTAATTTGGGTAAGGTTTACGTGGCCCAATGTTGAGTGTGGGCCGGTGCCTTGTCTGGTCAAATATCACGTGATTTATTTTCGCGCATGCTCCCTAGCGCTATGTCCTGATGGCGGCCTACTTTGCTTGGACGGCAGAATCGATGTCGTCATTGCCAGCACCGCCATTTGAATTGCACTTATTTTTTAATACCTTTTACGATATGGGAAATAATAATAAATGTAATATTTTAATCGGTTTATAGGGTATAATATGCCTTAAAATGTAGTATTTTTCTGATTATCCTTAATTAATGTATTTATAAACATATGTATATCAAAGTAGGATACGATCTGAACATATTACAGGGTATACCCTTGTCGAGCAGTCAATTTTTTTTATTATGAAATTGATATTTTTTAAGGTCAGCGCTAATCAGCACGTGGATAACAGTAACAGCCAAAAGTTGAAAGGGGTAAAAGGGCAAAAGCGCAGTGCCAAGTCAAAGCTTAAGATATACCAATTATAAAAGAGGAGGAAAGCGTTAACCTTTTATACCGTTTTCGTACATCTTTAATAAATAACGGATATACAACTACGGTCTTCTAATAATGCTAAGGTTGATGCAAAAATATGTTTTTTAAATTATCAAAATAATCATTTGTAAATTCATAACAAAAATCATGTCCGAAATTTATCTATTTCCGGGTAAATTTAGAAACTAGGGCCTCGAGATGGATGGGGATTATGTGGGTCAGCCCCCTGATAAGACACAATAGCTACGTAGAACATCACGTCAAATCCCAACCGAACTTATCGCTGATCTGTTCGTCATTCAATTAAATGCTTATAGAGTGTTTGTATGTGTATATTGTTTTATATGGAATCACGGCCCAATAACCCCTGGGAAGTGAAATCGTTTTCCTGTCGATGCTAAAGATCATTGAGCTAATCAAGTTCCAGCTTCAGGCAGCATCATTATGGGTACTTTCAAATATTATGGTCGCCCAGTCAATGAACTCTTGGGCCCTGTATCATTTTCAAAGCAACTGTAAATTCCTTGAAGCACTTGTTGCCTCCCAGAATGTATATACATAGACATAACTATATATATATATATATATATACATAAATAGTTATGTCTATGTATATGTGGGGTAATAATGCTTCGTTGCCTTTTGTGTGTTGCGGCGGTTATCGCGAGAGCGCAAATTCTACTCTGAATCGCGTGATATTTTTTAATCTGCAGTGGTCGACTTTAACTCAATTGATTAAGTCCCCAGTATATTGTGATGTTGTACTTGATCCTACACATGTGTATACATATAATATATGCATATGTTCATCCCCATTCGACATAGATTTTTCTTGAGTGTCGCAAAATCTCCGGGAGCAAAGGTTGTCGTTGACTCTCCTCACATTGTCGTTTTAAATGATTGGCTCACAATCGGCTGGACACCCAAACATACAGTTTCAATTCGTTGTTATGCCAGATTTCAGCCCTTATCAGCTCCATTGAATTCGTTAATAAATATTTTGGAATTTATTCACTTGATGCTGATCGAATGACGTCGTTTAATGATTGCCCAGACGATTCACCTGTCAAACTGGTTTCGGACGTTAGACAGCCTTGATCCATGCATAAAAGAACATATGCAAATATATACGTACATACATTTATGTATATGTGTATAAAAGTATGTATAATTATATAAGTATTTAAGTATTTGTGTCTGCATACAGTGGTCACTGAATATTTCGCTCGGTTAAGTTCCCACTGTGATTTATTTATATATATTTCTATTTTGGGTGACTTAAACAATTTTCGGACTCGAATTGTTTACGTTTTGTATTAGTAATTGGCGTGGCCCAATAAGGCTACCTTGTCTGCCGGTTTGATAAAGGTGACGTCTCAGACGGTTATCTTGAAATGTTTTTATGCCAACTGATTAGAATTTGATTACCATTATCGAGTGTTGGTGACTTGCCATATTATTTTCGGTTTCGTATTTTGTTTTGCTTCATTTTTATATGTGGCCTTGTTGTTATGCTAAATTGCTTAAATAATATTTAATTTCTTTAATGAGAATAATAAGCATTATATATGACAAAGACACATGTGTTTCCAGGAGATAACCAAAATATATCATTGAGCTGTTAATCCAATTATTGTTATCTAAAGCCACATATTATTCTCTTTTTATACCCTGAACCCATTAAAAATGGGTAAAAAGGGTATAATGGTTTTGTGCAAATGTATGTAACAAACAGAAGGAAGCATCTCCGACCCCACAAAGTATATAGATTCTGTTGATATAGCCATGTCCGTCTGTATGAACACGCAGATCTCAGAGACTGTAAGAGCTAGAGACAAGAGAATAAAGGTTCTCGTATACCAGGCGCATATCAAGTTTGCGTTATATTATCGATAACTGCCTCAGTTCGAATATCGATAAATTAACTTTCCGATAGCAATAAATGCCACAAATTCAAAAGCAGAATCTTCTAACTAATACATATTATGCATATGCATATTGTTGATCAACTGCCCAAATTTCGTCAAGATCGGATAAGAAACACCTAAATTATAGTCGAAAATATATTCTCATATTGATCTCATTTCTATCAGCAGCCGCTAGCATTTTCTGTATGCATAAATGTTTTTGTGTGTATTCTGCGTGTGTTTGTCGGCAGAGGGCGCTTCCAGAGCTGCTCGCATTTTAGTGCAAATCTTTTTAAAGGGAAATTTGCCAATAATAATAGAATATATTTAATAACTGGGTTCAGGGTATATCGTAGTCGAGTTCACTCAACTACAGCACTCTTACTTTTTTATACATGTAGGTATAGTTACTTATAGTGTTAGTATTTGCGAAATCTTAATTTTCAATTCGTGCGCTTTTAGCATTCATACTCGGATGTAAATATCAATAAAATGTCTACGACAATATTTGCACGATTTTATTTCATAAGAGTCGCACGATTGTTTGGAACAATTTAACCCGAAAATGGCAAAAGATACACTTTGAGTGGCTTGTCACGTCGAAAGCAGTTTCTGTACAAAGCGTGGCACGTGTTGCCTAGAATTGCTGGGCGATTCCAGTATTCCACGAGCATATGCACTGTAAATATTTCAATCGTACCACAGACATAGAAACAGACAGGCAGAAATGAAATGAAATCTATCTTTGGTATGTGTGTCTGTGTGTCTGTTTGACAAAGCACAACCTGATGATCGTGTTCAAAGTACGATCTTGTGCCTATGAGGCATTCTGAAGAGACCAAAAGTGGAGCAAGCGGAGCCAGCGAGAACAACAACAAGAAGCTTTCGCTGCTTGGTCAGGCCTTGAATTGTGCAGCGAACTTTGAATGAGCGATATGTTAAATTGAATGCATTTGACTTTATTTGCCTATTTAAAGGCCTTGCGGTGATTGCGAATCTTGTTTACCAGATGTATAGATCATTGTTTAGCGCTGCAATAGCAAAAATTAATATAGTTTAAAAAAACTGCGCAAATAGTCTCAGTTTGTTGGTGTCAATAGTCACACGCGGCGTGATCGATGTTCCGCTAGTCTAGTCAAGTTTTGGGGTATTTGAACTCGACTACACGGACTACTAGGGCTCTGTTGAATGGAAAGATTTGCGACCAAAGCACTAAATTAAATGCCATTATCGCCAGGGTTATATAACACATTTCGCTAACGTCGTTCCCCATGAATCAGCGCCTAGGATCGCATTATCGCATGTCAATATTACTGCAGCAAGATCGTTTCTGTTTATTGGCAATGTTAACTCATAACAGCAAACTGAGCTTGGCCTGAAAATGTAGCCTTGTACTGGACGGGTAGACTTACACTCTTTTTTTCTTTTCTTTTTGTTCAATTAATTGTTAGCTGTTTTCCAGCTGCAAGCGCTGTGATAGTTGGCCTAATAATAAGAATAAACAAATGGAATACATTTTGCTGATTGTTTCATTTCTATCTCGCTTCCGCTTAGAGTCTGATAAGAGAATGTATAATTAATTTAAAAAGAGCAATGGTATCTTAAAACACGACTCTTGTGCAGCTTGTGCAATCTTATTAATTTGAATGTTTTTGTTTATAGCTACGACATGGTTCACTTCGGACATGCCAATTCACTGCGACAAGCCAAAGCACTTGGCGATAAAGTAATTGTGGGCATTCACACCGATGAGGAGATCAGCAAACATAAGGGCCCGCCCGTCTTCACAGAGAAGGAACGAGTCAAGATGGTTAGCGGCATCAAATGGGTGGACGAGGTGGTTCTCGGTGCGCCCTATGTGACCACTCTAGAAGTGCTCGATGAAAATAACTGCGATTTTTGTGTGCATGGCGGTAAGTTAGCGGTTGGAATGAAAAAAGAAGGAAAATCCAAAAATGGTATAATTAACAATAATTATCATTGTAAATAACTTTTCCATTCTAGTTAATTATGCTTAAATTATAGTAATTACTTGAATTATCTACAACCTTTGAAACTTACAGACGACATCACAATGACAGCCGAGGGTGTGGACACCTATCATCTGGTCAAATCGGCCAATCGTTACAAGTAAGTGCTGACCTACTTAATAATTATGTAGGCGTCCATTTATAAGACTAACCTTTCGATTGTTTGGTATAACTGTCGTCTCGCCCTCCGCAGGGAAGTCAAGCGGACCGCCGGTGTATCAACCACAGACCTCGTTGGTCGCATGTTACTGCTCACGCGGAATCACTTCCGTCAGGGATCCGCCGAATATGATATCGAGAAAGAAGGTAGCGTCTGCTTCTTAAACTCTGAGCTCGTTTTCTTTTTTTTTCGATTTAAGTTGCATTTTTTAATGTTGTGTGTCCCTCCGTTCCTCTCATCTGCCAGCTTGTCATTCATGGTTTTCATATTTACTTTAGCCAAAACTAACGTTTAATATTACTTTCGTTTGTACTTTCTTTTTTACGATACTTTTTTGAATTCCTTGCATGCTGCTCTAACACACACACACACACGCAAACATACAATTCGAAAAAAAAACAGCTCCAAGTATGAAGAGAGAAGCCAAGTTTAATGCTTGTATTTTTTTTTAAATACGAACCTGGGCCACGCACGCTTAACTCTTAGTTGGTTGGATTGTTTTTCGTCGCATTTCTCTTTGAAACGTAACAGAAACATTGCTTTATTTTGCTCTCTACATCTTTACTATTTCTCTTCTTTTTATTTCTATGTGCGCACTGTTTACCACTAACCAATACTCAAAAATCAAATCAAAAAAACCCAATGAACTAAAATCTCAAAATCCCGTGCGTGCTGATGCCCCGCGTTCAAAACAAAATAAATATTAAAAAAAAACCGAAAAAAAATCTGCAATCAAACGAATCAAATCTCAAAATGTCAAATCAAAAACCTATGTAATTGTAAAATGCGCAATGTAATGCGATGCTCGTATAAATATATATATATAAATATGTCTGTTGCTCAAAAATAATATAACGACAACAACCTGATAATTTTAAACAAATCGAAAATAGCAAAAATTTTAAAACATCAACAACTGCAATCCCGTTTAGGTTCATCGAACATGGGTCAGGATTCGGCGGCCAAGAGTCCCTGGACCGGATGCAGTCAGTTCTTGCCCACAACGCAGAAAATCATTCAGTTTAGCGATGGCAAGTCACCAAATCCCGGAGATAAAATTGTAAGTATTTGGCAAAATCTCATCAAGTTTACGAATAAACCTTAATAATTTCACTTACAGGTTTATGTTGCCGGCGCTTTTGATCTCTTCCATGTGGGTCACTTGGATTTTCTGGAAAAGGCCAGCCAATTTGGCGACTATCTGATTGTGGGCCTGCACACCGATCCCGTTGTTAACTCATATAAGGGGAGCAACTATCCCATTATGAATTTGCACGAACGTGTGCTCAGTGTTCTGGCCTGCAAGGTTAGCTATTCCTCCAACGTGTAATTATCAGTGGTATTTGTTTAGTAATCGGTTATTTTTTTTATTATTATATTATGCAGTTTGTTAACGAGGTTGTTATTGGTGCACCCTATTGCGTCACAGAGGATCTTGTGGATCACTTTAAGATTGATATTGTATGCCATGGTCGGACGCCCATTGCACTCGAGAATGGAAAAATTGATCCGTATGCAGTGCCGAAAACGCGTGCCATTTTCGAGCTGCTCGACTCGGGCAACGACATGACCACAGAACGCATTGTGGAGCGCATCATCTCGCATCGCTTGGAGTACGAGCGCCGGAATAAAGCCAAAGAAAAGAAGGAAATTGAAGCATTCGAGGCGCTGCAGCGACAAAAGCAAACGCAAAAGGCGGGCTAGAACAAGATTTTACCACAATAGATAATGTCCCTTTTTTTTATAGTTACCGCCACAATCTTACTTGTTTAGCTTGTTTCGTTTTTATTGTTCTCAAATTCTGTTGCATTTTGCATATTTGTTTTGTTTTGTGTTAAGCAATTGATATATTGCTGCGGGCCATTACTGATTGAACAATACCCCAACATAGCTTATAAAAATCTAAATTGTATGCATGTAGGCTCAAAATTTGAATATCCGCTTACTATGTTTTTAGTAACGAAAGTGTGTGAAACTCGACGAAATTGTAAGAAATATATACTGGAAGTGAGAATTATGAAAATATGTATATGAATAGCTTGAATATTATATTGAAACATCTACTCGGCTATGCACGTGGAGAACTGCGAATAACTGTGCGGCTAAGATGAGTTCCAATCATATTTACATTCTTTGGTCGAACGGTAATCTCCAAATAATGTGTTTGCTTTTAATTTTATAATTTTCTTAGTTCAAATCTATGTCTGCGTATCATTATTATCTCCATGTTTAGTTATACACAATTAAGCGTAATATACTATTGCCAAAAACAATAAAATTTATTTATAGAATTAATGCCAAATGTGTGCTGTATATTAAATATTTGCTCGCCCCTTATATGCAGCTCCAGGTTGAGCAGCTGCTGCCCATGATTCAGCAACATAAGCTGGCTCTAATCTTGATAGCTGATTATGATCACGTTGCAGTCCGTTTTGATTAATTCGCGGCATTGTGGGCACGCTTGCACCGCTGATGCCGGCAATGAATTCGTGCTTAAGGTCTTGGCTTAGTATCGTGTCGATTGCAAGATCTGTACCACACAGCGCACCGATACGGATACGTCCTTCAGCGACGTCGACGCCAGATGACAACCACATCGTCGTGTGGCAAGCAAAGAGCAAAAGGACGCCATGCTTCGAAAACGTGCGGTATTCCTGTGGCAGCAACGTATTACGCTGGCAGTTGAGCGGATGGAGCCCAAATCGCTGATAGTCAAATACGCCCAATAAAGTGTTAACATTCAGCTCAAGACTAGCCACATTGCAGGTGGCGTGCAACGTTTTCTTTTCGACAGGAAACGATACCTCCACAAATGGCACCCCACACTTGGGCATATGCACATGCAGATAGTGCGCCAGCCAAGCATTTGGATCTAAGGCAGAGGAGCAGCCGTGACATGAACATGCAACCAGTCTTAATTGCGCCCATTTCGACTTCTGGTCGGGTACCACAACAACAGGTGGGTGATAATCAAAGGATTCATACCGGCTTAGATGCACAATTTTGGAATCTGTTGTGGTCACCGGCACCGGCAAGCGCAGTTTGAGAAATTGCCTTGTGTCTGCTAAGCGTTTCTGGCGCTACTCTTGCTCTCGCTGCTTGTTGGCAGTGACTCAGCCTCCAACCCATCCAGCTGGGCCATAGGTCACGGTGGGCTCCATTGTGAAACCGCACAAAATGTTAATAAGTCAATATAATTAAAAAAAAAAAAATTTCATCGGACTGAATTATGCAACTATTAACGAAACTTGTTTGAAGCTACAGCATATCTTATGAAAACACTACTAAGTGTATTTCTTTATTTTAAATTAAAAGAAATTTTATTTTCAACATTTCCTGTGTGTAACGAAAACAAACAATAAAATAGTTTAAGTCGATTAGCAGCAATCGATATTCTCTTACGCACAGCTGTATTTTGCTGCCTTGACTTTTGCAACACTGTACAATTCTAGCAGTATTGTAGAAGTTCATATAATTCACAACTGGTTCTGACTGTTAACTGCTGTAGTGTTAGAGTTTCAGTTTGTTTGGTTATCGCTTCTCGGCCTTATGGCTAAGATCAAAGTGTAGTATCTGTTCTTATCAGCTTAACATCTGATAGTTTCTCCATTGGAGAACAACAAATGTTAAACTGATTTTTGGAATCAGACGGAGTGCTAGGGGCTTGCCCCACCTCTGTCGCGGGTTGGCCCGGTATTGCAGTACCACCGGGATTTCGGCCCAACTAAATAATTAATTCGCAAAAGTAGTTTAAAATGAGACATTGGCAAATAATATTTCTATTGGAACTCTTCCGATTTGCTAATACAGAGCAGCAGGGCAAGGTGGTGTGTAAATAAATACTTGAGTATTGCTTCTTTTGTTAATGTTTGTTGGCTCTCTCACATTGACAATTTTCTTCGAGGTGCGCGCATGCGTAGTGAAGTGAAACAATTGTTTGTATTACGTGAATTGAGCTTGCCAGTTTTATATCATCATAAGATATGGCATGGATGTCCAATATCAAATGCTATTTATATAAACATTGTGTAGTTATTTTAGTCGTACATTTATTATTGGTAAATACACCTATTATTAATATAGTTTGTTTCTTTTTTGAATTTTTGGTTTTAGAGTTTGGTTCATTATTTAAATCATACAGTTGCAATGTTATTTGGGTCGCACTTTACAAAAACGCACCGCCAATAATGCGATCTTTGATTTCACTTATAATTGTAATGTTTAAACGATCTTTTAAACATAAACATAGGATCGAGTTGAACAATTTGTTTCAGCAAATACGATACATACGATTGATATACATTTCATTTTCGCCATATGAAGTTTGGTTTCCGCTTTTATAAAGGTCAACTTTAAACTACTATGGAACAATCAGAGGCCGGCTGTTGCTGCTGTCACATTCCTGACTAACTACTAGATAATAATACTAAATACTGGGTGATAGAAGATAGCTTCGAAAACGTTAACTGCAACAGAGCATCTAGCTTTGGCTAAAGATAAAGCACTACGTTCAACTTTCAAATAGAAAATCGGAGAGTTTGCCATGTGTTGTGTTATGTAGTTATTTATGTTTCTAGCGTATACATTGCACATATGTAATCGAGTTGTAGATGAGTGGGTGTGTAGTGCACTATAGTAGAAAGTGAGTAAGGACGTTACTGGAGAGTTAAGGCAGGTCAACTAAGGGAGTTGGAGGAGTGCGTCTTAAACAACTACAGCGCCTGCCTCGGAACGACTGACCGGCAAGTCGGGGCAGTTCTTCCAAGTGTCCGACAATGGATCATAACATTCGACGGCGCTGATGGTAATTTGGGCGCGATAGAAGTTCTCCTCACAGGGCTACGAAAATACAAAAGAATATTTGAGTTTTTGATATACTTTGTAAATATTTCAAAATAACACACCTGATCCCCACCGGCTACGTAGAGCAGACCATCGGCAGCGGCCACAGCGGGTATGGCGCGTGGCACGTTCAGCGCACAGACTGTTGACCATTTGTCATCGTCAAAGTTGTAGCGCTCAACGGAGCTCAGCACGTCCTGGCTAATGCTGCTGCCGCCAACCACATACAAATAGCGATCCAGCACAGCAACGCCCATTTGACAGCGTGCCGTTTGCATGCGTGCCAATTGTGTCCACTCCTTGTTCACGGGATTGTAGCTGCACATAGCAAAACAAGAAGATATCATTAAAATACACAAGAAGAATCCAATCTCAATCAAATACCTTATCAAATCCGGCAAGTGTCTTGTGGTTGTGGTGCAACCACCCACTATGTAGATGAGTCCCTCGAAACTAACGACGCCCATGCTGAAACGAGGCTGTGGCATGCTGCCCATCAGTTTCCACACATTCTTCTCGGGATCATAGCATTCCATGGTGCCGCCAATGTCGTCACCAATCCAGCCGCCGACTGCAAACAGATTGCCACCCATGGTGCACAGCCCGAATTCGCAGCGCGGCACTATCATCGGTGCGATGGGCTGCCAAATATCATTCTGTGGATCGTACACCTCGCCATTTGCCAGAATTTGTGAGCCTCGTTCGCCGCCCACCACATAGATCTTGCCATTCAGTGCCGACACGCCCGGCAGAATGCGTCCCACCTCCATTGGCGCAGTTTCCGTCCACTCCCGGCGAAATATATCGAACTTGGCTACCGTCTCGAAGGTGCAGTCTGCCGAGTTCCATGTGCGCGGCGTGTCGCGATGGGAGCCACCGATGATGTAGATGTTCTTCTTGGCTAGTTGACGTGGGCAGACGCGCAACGGCACGAGTTGGCCCCGTTTCGATGCAATGTCCCGGCAGATGGAGCGCAGCGCTATCTTCACGGACATATCGCGACAATCGTCCTTCAGCGCCTTGTCGATCACCTTGACCGGCACCAGGGCCATGCGGACATGCGAAAGTATGTCGAAGACATAGCACCGACGTTGCGTAACATCGTGCTTGATCCAACGCAGCGCTGCCTGGAACACCTGCGACTCGGAGTCAACGCGCAACAGCTCCGAGTTTAATAGCTGCGACAACAAAGTCTGCGGTGTCTCCAGAAACTCATCCTCCAGCGTTATCTGCGGCACGAAAAAATGGAATACGAGAGAGGACGTTCAAATTTCTGACGATCTCTATCATTTTGAAATTTATTAATTAGTTGGGCCGAAATCCCGGTGGTACTGCAATACCGGGCCAACCCGCGACAGAGGTGGGGCAAGCCCCTAGCACTCCGTCTGATTCCAAAAATCAGTTTAACATTTGTTGTTCTCCAATGGAGAAACTATCAGATGTTAAGCTGATAAGAACAGATACTACACTTTGATCTTAGCCATAAGGCCGAGAAGCGATAACTATGCGAGCTAAAACTGCAACACTACAGCAGTTAATAGTCAAAACCAATTGTGAATTACGCATAGTATTTATGTGTATCTTTGCATACCTTAAGGCGCATGCTTAATGTACATTTGTCTTATAATTCGCAAGCAGTTTAAGCATGCGTAGCGACTAGAGCTGGGTGGTTGCTTGTGTTAACTTACTCTGGCTTCTCTTCAGTTGTCGAATAAATCTTTCGCCTTTTACTAAAGATTTCCGTGGAGAGGAGCACTCTAATGAGTCTTAATTGAATTTTTAGTGGTGCCTAGCTGGACTTGTCCGGCTGGGTCATAATTAATGCATTTCGTCGTGATTATATAACCAAAAGGGTATAATGACAAATTCACATTAGTTTTGCGTTGACTTATAATATTTACACAACTTTTAGTCATTTATGCATAACGAAATATGAAAGACAGTTTTATGTTGCTCATGGCATTAATAACCCGATTGTATTATACACACTTCATACCATTATTATCATAGATCGTCAGTAATATTTTAATAATGGTGTTTGCTTACATATTCATTATGTTTCAAAATACATAAATCGCGAATTGTATCAGAAAGATGTGTTGGCCTGGGTTTCCGCATCAACCACACCAAGCGTCGTAATTATCAAAAACATTGATTGTCTGTATGTAGTTGTGTACATATATAATTAGCCCTATGCAAACCAAACCGTTTACGAATTTTGCATATAAGCTACGAAAAGAACCGTTTCCATACTCATATCATCTAAGCCCAATTTGTTTGAAATATCGATTGTGACTGGTACACAAACCAGAAGCATAAAGTACAATTTCATTTGGCAATTCAGAATCATATCGACTAATGAGTTCCATGTTGCGAAGCACTTTTCATCGTTTTCGTAGTGCAGCGGTTATCATGTGTGCTTCAGAAGCACGAGATCCCCGTTTCAAACTTGGGCGGGAACACAACTTTTTTACTTAAAAATCTTAGCTAAAATCGATATAATCTATTTAGTAAAAAACAACAACCAATTTGCTATTTACCGCTGGAAAGTTGGCGTGTACAAAGCTCATTGCACTCTTTGCTAGTGATTCACAATTGTGGGCTTCCGCGAAGCGCAAAATGCCCAATGCATTCGTGGCATGCAACTCCCGGCACAGAAACTCACAACAGCCATCGACCACCTCGTTCAACTGCAGCATATCCGCGGCCGCAAGCAGTTCCTGCACATTGGACTGATGCAGAGAAAGAAGACAAAACAGAATTTAAAAATTGTAAGTACGTTAGTTAACATCGAATATGAAAACTTTATCTACCTGCGTAATTTCACAGCGACCTGAGTAGACGAACTCCAGCAATATGTGCAATATGTCCCCATCGATTGTGTGCAACACGACCGACTTCTGTTTGACCTCGTTGAGGCCCAGTTCGGGTCGGAACATTGCCTCGAAGTAGGCACTGGCAGCGCTAAGGACAGCACGGTGTGCATTGAATGTGGATTCGCCAGCAATGATTTCGATATCACAGAAGCGCGATTGCTCCCGCAATTGATTCAGATTGGCCAGCACCTTGAACGGATATTGGGCGTTGCAATAAGTGGGTCGATTTGTGCGTTGTGTGCTAGCAGCAGCAGAAGCGGCTGCTACAGTCTGCTGGCTGAAGTAATCGTTATCGTTATCGGTGGTATTCTCATTGCCGTTGACACAATTTGCATTCGCATTGAATTCACGGTGTATGGAGTAGCTCTTCAGTGGTGGCATCTCGTTGTTGTACGTGCTGCGCTGGCAACGATCTCTGCTTCTCACTATATAATAAATGCACTCTGGCAGCCTGTTCACATCCAATTGATGATGAGTTAATTAAACTTAATTGCTATTGTTGTTGCACTTCAGCACACCACTACGAATACAACTGTTTCCATTAATCAAGCACCACCACGCACACATACAAGTCACACATACGGAGACACACACATACATGCATAAGCGCGTAGAGATGAAAACTAACTAAGCAATCGTCGTCAGCTTGTACATATTGTGTTGCACTAGTTGTTTTTCCTATTATTGCTTGAGGCCTGGTCACTTCCTTGGGCATGCACTTTTTATTGCACTGATATGTGACTAAATATTATGAATTAACTCGAAATATTTTGCATCTCTCAAGTGAACATATTCACTTTGGTGAGCGATGATGTTTTACACAACACTAGAGCTTTGGTCACCCAAGTACTTAACATTTGGGGAATAGCCGAAAAACATTGCAAACACAATTTTAACAGCTGTTAACTGGATCATAATAGAGCCGTAACAGAACAGCTGTTGATTGTACAGGTGTTGGCTTCCAATCAGAACAAATTATGAGTTGTAAATTAACTGGAACTGAACAGCTGTTAACTGTAAATTACCAATATAAATGTTAATAATTCAACGCTAGCTAGCATAATCAGCTTGAGTATAGTAGAAAATTACATTTGAATCGATAACAGTGTATTTGCTCACTGACAATTTTTAATTGCTTTGCGATTTCATATCAGCCAGCAACATTTTAATAAGCAGTTATTTAACCACAAATTTTGTTATTGTTAATGTTTTTGCTTGAGAATGCTGCTTCGCAAATTGTTGAATGTGCGCTACAGTTGTGTGCGACGCTGGGCCAGCACAGATCCGCTTAGTTTAAAGAACGAGAAACTGCAAGCATTTCTGGAGTCACTGCGTCAGGAATATTACGCGCTGCGCGTCAACGCAGCCGGCAACAGTAGTCTCTATGCACGCCTTTCCCGCCTGGATCCCGTTGTCAATTCGCTGGAGAAGCACCGCGCCCTGCAGCGCAACATAACGCCCGAACAGGAGCTGGCTGCCGAGAAGGATGAAGATATGCGTGCGCTGATGGTGGAGGAGAACAACGTGTACGCAGATCTGTTGCGCAAACAAGAAGAGGACATGTTGCAGGAACTGCTCATGCTGGCCGATAATGTTGACTATCCGGCGCTGATATTCGAGGTGAAGGCCGGTGCCGGTGGCCAGGAGGCGATGCTGTTTGCCCAGGAACTGTACGACATGTACACCAGTTACTTTCAGCACATGGGCTGGAACTACGAGGAGTTTGCATACGAGACTACTGACATTGGAGGTCTGCGACACGCCAATCTGCTTGTCAGTGATCCCGAGGCGTACAACTGGCTGCGCTACGAGGCGGGTGTTCATCGGGTGCAGCGTGTGCCGGCCACAGAGAAATCCGGTCGCATGCACACAAGCACCGCCTCAATTACTGTGATTCCCCGTCCGGCCGATGTGCATGTGCATCTCGCGGACCGCGATCTCAAGATCGAGACGAAACGCGCCAGTGGAGCCGGTGGACAGCATGTGAACACCACAGATTCCGCCGTGCGCATTGTGCATCTGCCCACGGGTCTTGCCGTGGAATGCCAGTCGGAACGGTCACAGCTTAAGAACCGGGAACTGGCTCTCAAGCGGCTGCAGGCCAAGCTCATGCAGCAGCAGCTGGAGAGCGCCGCGGCAAGCAAACAGGCCACGCGCAAGTCGCAGCAGGGCAATCTCAATCGCAACGAGAAGATTCGTACTTATAATTTTGTGCAGGATCGCGTCACCGATCATCGTGTGCAGCAGGGCGGCACGCTACACAATCTGAGCGGCTTTCTCGCAGGTAGCCAGCAGCTCAGCGTGCTTATCGAACGTCTGCAGCTGGAGCAGCGCAAATCGAAGCTAGTGGAGCTACTCGAGACGTGCCAGGCGCCACAAGAAACATCCGAGAAGAAACTAAACTAAACTAAATATGTTGCCCAGGCAGGTGGAAATAAAAAGAATTGTTTTTGTATAAATATGCATTTATGTTAACATACACGCGCCCAGTCGGCGGCACTGCCAATGTGTATGAGATGCTCCTTGACGGCAGCCTCGAGAATATCTCGAATTTCCCTGCAACCGGCCATCGCTGTCTCAATCACCGTCTCCAACTGATCGATGTGAAAACGCTCGCTCATCTCCATAAAGGCAATCTTCTCGGCTGTGGGCAATGCGGCTATGGTGAGCTTTGGGCCACCAGACACCTCCTCAATGTGGGAGATGTCCGTCAGTGGAATATTGGATTTACTCAACGATGCGGTGCAGGCGACAACAAATTCGTTTAGGCAGATGCCCGCATCGATTAGGGCCAGTGTGGCGGCGTTTAGGGACACCGCATAGTTGGCACCATCCGCCTGCAGCACCTCCACATAGATGTCGATTTGGGAGCGTGGATAGAGTTCGGATTTAATCGCTGCACTCAGCGCCTTTTGCAAATACATTTTGAACTCTTGCGATTTGCGATCGCCGCGTGGTCGATTCTTGCGCTCCGCCGTAGAGAAAGTCGCCTGGCTGTACTGGCAGTTTATGATCAGATCGATGCCTTCGCTCTTTTTAGCCTTGGCTTGATGCGGCCCGTAGACGGCGGCCAACACCTTGGTGTTGCCCTGTTCCATGTAGGCGCTGCCATCGGGCTGTTCGAAGACTCCCAGCTTGCACTTGATGTGGCGAAGTTCGTGTGGCCGGCGACCATCCAGACGCAATCCCTGCTCACTAAGCAGCTCCATTCGACCAGCCATATTCTAATTAATTTATTTAAATTCAAATGCAGCACGTGCAGTGGCGTTGTTTACTCTATTTTTAGACTTCTCAGCTGTTTTGTATCAAAACTTTATGTTATCGTTCTATACAATGATTTATCGACCAGCCACCACTAAAAGAAATGAGTTTTGTTAAATTCGAACGATGTACATAGCTGTTTGATTTAAAACTACGACTCTTATTGGAATCAAATTCAGAATAATAGTTTTGCATATCGGTTTTATTCTGCACATACATATATTGACATACATACTAATTCATAAATAATTTTTCTTTTGTTGTTTCTATTAGTTGAATTTGGTTTTGTCTCTTTTGTTGCATATGGTTTCTATTTTCGCCCAAATGGATAGTTGTAACTTTATGTAATTTCTCTGATTTCAGATTTCACATACTCTGGGCTTGTTTCATATGATTTTCAATCATTTTTTCTCTGGTTGGTTTTGCAATTTGAAAGAGCCAGGAATTATTGTTTGCATTTCGAATGTTGCCATAGATATTAAAAAAGTGGCTTAAGAAGTGACAAAATCTTTTACATTTAAATAAATGTTATGAAAATAAACATTTGCTAAAATTTAGTCATTGCATTGAGATTCAACGAAAATGAATAATTTGTAATTTTTTTTTTATACTTATAGTACTCATATTATTGCTAAAGAGCTCTTTCAACACATTTATTTTAAACTATCTGGGGTTTTGGTTGTTTTCTTTGTATGGTACCCAACGGCGTTTTGGGATGTGGGGGTACTTATTGTTAAACCTGGGCCATTATATTTGTTATCCATTTGTTACATTCAACTACATCGACATTCAATTTCGGAATAGTACATATCTAATTAGTTTTACATATAATATGCATGTAGGTTTCTTAGTTTTCATAATGCCCATGCACAAGACCAACTGGACGACGGTTTTCGCACCTTGCTATGGCAACAGTGTTTAGTTATTGTTATAAATATTCTATTATTACTATTATTTTTTTTAAATATTTATTTAACGATATGTTGGTATACAAACTTTATAATACCCTGACTAAAATAGGGATAGCTTTAGACAGCGCGGGTTGGCAATTTTTATTTGCTGAGCACTTGGCCAAATTTATGCCACTGAAAGGGCCGAAACTTTAAAAGGATCCGGTCAGGAAAGTGGATTTAGTCGAGAAGTCTTTGGAAATTGCCATATCTATACATACATATATTAACGTATGTATATACATACATTAAAAGGAGCAAGCCCTAGGAAATAGACACTGAAAGCTGTGTAAGGTTGAACAATATTTTGGTTGTATTTGCAATCATGCTCCAAATTGGCCAAAGCTCAAAATTACGCAACTAATTTAATACAATTTTATATAGACGAGTATATCTTTAATAATATATAAAAATATTTTATACTTAGAGTATGCAACTAAAATCTAAAGGTATTTAAATTATATAACTATTCGAATTGGTTTCTTTTTTGGATTTATACAAAGTAAGTCCTGAAAGAGGTAATTAGCTTTGGGAATTTAGAACATGATTGTGTGGCGATTTTTTTTGTCATCTGTTTAGCTTGTTCTTTGTGGCACATTCAAAAGAGAGTAGCTACACACACACACATTCACACACAAACGCGCACTCACTCACACATTTACACCCTCACACACACTCACACATACAAATGGAACCTAGACATATACAATAAGTAGTTAATAAGTTTGTGGCTGCATGAAATCCTAACTAAAATCGTAACTAACTTGTGTCGCATAGGTCTACTGGCCAAGCTTCGCTGGACTGAGCACCAGCTCCGGCTCCAGCTTGCTGGGCACCAGTAGCAAACTGCTGCCACGCCCCATCATTGTTGCGCTGGCGGATGACGGCTGTGATTTGTGCACCATGCTATCGAATATGGACGCCGATGTGGTGGCCGTTATCGAGGATGCCGTCGCTGGTCGCATCGGCTGCAGTATGCTCAGACTTGTGGTGGCCATGCCCGTCGTTGGCTCCGGCACCTGGCCGGGTATTAAGCTGCCTGCAGCGGAGCATCCACTGTTTGCAATGCTCGCTAGTGGCGGCGCTGGCAGCGGCAGCAGACTAATCGTCGTTGTGGTGGGCGGCGTGGCTAGCGTGCTCATCCGACTGCTCATGGCGGGCATGGCATATACGGAACTGGAGCCGGTCAGTGTCATGCCGAGCGGACCGCGCACCGTCGCCGCAGCGGAATAGGTGTGCGGCAGCGCCGGCGGCAGATCATAGCTAGTCGGATGCGATTGGGAGCTGGTCAGGCGCGTGCTATAGCTGCTGCTGCTGCTGCTGGCGGCGGCGGCGGAGGAGGTTGTGGTGGGCGTTGTCTTGGGCGTGGCACCCGTCGAAATGCCCGGTCGTTGCGATGCTTGCGTGCTGTTGCTTTTGAGCCGGGGTATGGCGCCAGTGCTGCAGCTGTTCGGCATTGGCACGATCGTCGCCCCATTCGTGTCCATCAGAGAGGTTTCCTCCACAACCACAACGCCATCCAGTGAATCTTTGATCGTGGAGGACGATGACAGCGATTGAGATTGCTCCGCTTCCTGTTCTTGCTGTGCCGACGACGACTGTAGCTGTTGTTGTCGCTGCTGCTGGAGTGCGACACGTTGGCGCAACAATTTGCTATTGGGTCGCTCATCTACGGTGCTCAGGGATGTTGGTTGGTTGGTTATGGTTGTTTCTTTGGTGGTACTACTCGTAACGGCAGTTGTTGTTGTTGTTGTTGTACGTTTGGCTAGCAGCACTGGCTGCTGCTGCTGTTGTTGCTGCTCCTCTTGCTCCTCATCGCTCATCTCGCACAAATTCAGCGCCGTCTGCAGCTTCTTCATCTCCAGCGGCGCATCCGCTATAAATTCAAATTTAAAATGTAAAATATTGAAATATTGATCGCGGATTGAGGCACCCAATCTCTTACCACCCATGTGATCCATGCTCTCCGGTTCGTTAATGATGGGCACTACACGATTTATGGCCGTCTTCTGTTCGTTCTGCATGAAGAGCGATGTGGTCGCTATTTGACGTAGTGCCTCCATTCCCTCATTAAGCATCTTGCTCTGACTACGCCTGTGCGCAATCGGATATTTCGTCTGTTCAAAAATCATTCATAGAGAATCAAGTACTTTTTAAATATTACATATGCAGTGATAAGTCGTTTTAAATACGATGAATGAATTGTTTTTCAAATCGTTCAGGTTTCAAGTTGCAAGTAAAATATAATTCAATATTATTGAATTCAATTTAATGAAATATTCAATGCATTAAATTCTATAAAAATACTATCTAATATATAATCTAAGTTGTACAATACATAAATAATACTTTTTCAGTATTCTGAAGGCCAATTCTGGCTTAAGAGAGTGGGCCTTGTTGTCCAACAACCAAAACGCATCCTAACTTTGCTAAAAATAATTGTTCTATTAAAAATTTGTATCCAAATATAACAATATATTTGATTAACGAAAAAATCCCATTGAAAGTTGTAAAAAAATATATATTTCAACCAATAAAATATTATAGTGTGGTATAATTTTTTAAGCTATAATGTATTTCCAATATCATTTAAAACATTTATATAAGAATCCGCTAATTGTCACTTCTTGTAACTCTTTCTATAATGGTATTCTAGCATCATTTTAAAAATCTGTGGTGTAGCGTACCTGTATAGACGGTCCTCTAGCTATTGAAACGCGTTTGCTCTCATTGCGCAACAGCGAGGTCGTGTGATCCGCATCGATCTTGTTACCATTTTTCTTGCGCGGCTTTTTGCTGGATGAAATGCAGTGTGATGGGCAAATGCAGAACAGAATGCGTAAAATGCAACAGATCAGACCCAAACCTGAATAAAAGCAAACCCAAATGAGTAATGCGACAATATTTTGAAATGCTTAAAAGAATTTTATTGCCTATGAGAGAGGGCCCTATAAGTCTTAGCTCCACTGTTTTAAAACCCTTCTCGCCTGTGCCGACAAATGCAATGACCAATCCCAGTGCGACAGTTCCGAGACCCACGTAGAGAAAGGCATTCGCAAATGTGCTGGGGCCTCGTAGTACGCCCAGAAAATCTTCATCGTCCGATGAGCCGCCCAATGAGGCATCTTGTATCTGGCAAGTGGAAGTGTATGTAGTATTATTATCATGAGTGGTGAATACTAGCGATTAGACTAGAGTGCTGTCCCTAAACTACATGTCAAAAATAATTTAGATCTAGGTTAGTTAGAATCATATATATGATATCTGTATATATTTTTCAATATGATTCCATTTAAATTAATGTTTAATTATCTAGTTATTCTTAGAGACAGCACTCTGATAGCTCTTTATTTATTTATCATATGGTACAATGTTTAAGAAGGGCATGAAAATCGCAGTTAAAATGAAAATGTTGGGCATTTGGGTTTTTTTTTTTTTTTTTTGAATATTAATGGCATATGGCTTCTATAAGTTGTTATCCTGCGCCACCAAGCGTCAAATGCGCTGAACGTTTGCTCAGCTGGATATGTGATCGAAAAGAAATACATAAATTATGCAGTTAAAGGAAAAAAGTGTGTGTGTGTTTTTTTTTTGTTCTTTGTGAGAGAGAAAGAGGAATTTATTGGGGGAACGTATTTTGTTGGTATTTTTGCACGATTACTGGTTGTTAGCAGATGTTGGTTAAGTACAAAAGTATATAAAATATGCATGTATGTACACAGCGCTATGTGAGTTGCTCTACGTGATGAACTTACTCGGTTGCGCTTCACCCAGCGTCTGTGGTAGGTGGCCTGTTGCTGTTGCTGCTCCTGTACGCTGCAGCGGCGGCCGCGCTCCAGCCATGCGGCGCGTCCCTGAGCGCACTGTGTGATCGGGTGATCGAGTGATCGGGTTTATTGATATGGACAACGAGCACGAACATCAAAGACGATATTGATATCGATTACAGCGATGACGACGGAGACAACACGCGCGTACACACACACACACACAAACACACACACACACCCGCACAGGAACACACGCACAAACCAACACGCACACACACAGACACACACACACGCACACACAATGGAGCGTGGTGTAGTTGCATGGTGTTGTCGTTGTCGTTGTTGTTGGCGGTGGTGGTGTTGGTGTTGGTGTTGGTGTTGGTTGGTTGGTTGGTTGTTTTGGTGTTGGTGGTAGGCAAATGCATAGAAAATATATACAGTTACTGTGATTAGTTCAACTGTGTGAGAGCAGAGCCCGGTGGATTTTATTTTTATTTCAACTTTTTGTTTTCTTTGGACTATTATAAATATTTATTCAAAAGCATACAGGAAACAGAAAATCGAAATAAACAAACAAGTACAACTCATCTCACAAGAGTAACGACTAATGTATAAGCAATCAAATTTGTAATTTTGGATTTTCAATACTCAATTCAATATTTAATTTCATAAAGTTGTTTGCGGTTTTGGGTTACAAATTCGCCATCAATTACAACAACAATAATAATATACTTGGCAGCCAATTAGAAAGACTTCGTTTTCAGTCTGTATTTTTTTTTTTCATCAGAATTTGTAAAAGGCATAAACACACATACAGTTAAGTAGGATTAAACAGCTAACAGTTAGGAAACAGTTATGAATATAGAATATGAAATAAAAACACACCAAGTAAACTGGGGAATATAGTTTGGTTAAGGGAGAAGAAGTGAAAATTGTCAACACATGATACAAATATTAAAATATATATTAATCAGTTTGGTAAATGTTATAAATAATTGAATAGAAGGGGGCGAGAACACGGTAAGGCAGAACTTGAACTGCATTCAAAACAAATTATTAAGTATTCATAATTTCATGTGCGTATTTTCTCATGCCGCAGCAAACATATTGTAAATTGTAAAGCTCACAGCAAGACATAATTATATAAATATTTATCGACTATTTAATTCCCCAGATCACTCATGCAGCGAAATTATAGAGAAACCCCATGTAGATAGTGTGTGGACCAGTTTCTTGCGTACACAGAAACACCTCAGCACAAAAAGTTGATAACATTTTTAATTTTCATATAAAAATAAAACTACAGTGTTTAATAAAAAATGACTAGTTAAAGACAGAAATATAATCAAATTAAATTATAGCATGAAAAGAAGAGTATACATATTATTTGAAATAAAAATGATGTCATCCAATGATTTTAAATTAAAAATACGTTTTAGAATTATGAACGTAATGTAAAATTATTTATTTATATCTTAATTAAACATCAAAATAAATATGATATTCAATTTAAATAAGAAGTAAACTGCAAAGAGCATTGTAAAAAACAAAGAGCAATTGAAAACAATCAAAATGCATATTGACTTAAATGAAACAGAAATCAATTTTAAATTTTCATTGATCTTAAACCATAGTGGGCAAGCACGTAATTTACGTGATACACCATGTATGAATTATTTATTTGCTTTTTAAAGTGAACTCGCCGTTAAATCCGACATACAAAAGTCAAGACCATTTCAGTTAGCACACAAACACACATACAGAGACAGGAGATACACACCTACAACTAGACAGACCTAATGAGTCGAAGCGAATCGCAAGTTGCGACTCGTGGGCGCTACAAACCTTAGCTCACAGCCATAGACTATACGATGAACAAGGCAGTGCCGCTAAGCAAGCTACTAAATATGCTGCGTGTTAGTAATAAGGCAAATAAAATCACACACACAAACATGCACATATACAAACGTAGACAGAGAGCGTCCTATATACACAACTAATAGATATATAGGTGTTGTACGTATATGTATATATATATATATACATTTATATATATATATATATATAGCAGTTGTTATATGTGATAGCCTCAGGTCGCACGCTCTACGGAGTTGAGTTTTGCTTTTGGTTCTTTTTTAGGTTCTGTTTCTCGTTTCTGGTTTCGTTTGCTTTTCGTGTGCAAAATCGCAGCCACATGGAGACTATCGATCGGAACTATGTGGCCCTACTGAGTGCTCCATATATAAACCAGAGCTGTAACTGTAACTGCCCTTGACTTGCTGTTGCTGTTGTTATTGTTGTTGCTCTTGTTGTAGTAGGTGTAATCAACAATTTGCGACGCTGATTGACGAATGACGAAGGCGCCCTCAACCTCAAAACTAACTGTCACGCATTCACGCAGTTACGGCAGGTGGGTGGAAGGGGTTAGGAAGGAAGTTGGTCTGTTAGGGTAAACAAAATACTATTGCTGAATAGTGTAGCTGTTCTGTTGGAATTATCCATCCTTGCAGCAAAAGCAATAGCCAGTTTTGAGCGAACAAATATAATTATTATTATAGTTTGTGAGACAGTGACACGTGTCGCAAACATATTGCAAATTTCCACTCGAAATACACATATAGAAAACATAACTTGTATTTTGCATATTATTTATTTCCATTTTACCACAGGCACGCTAAATGTTCATTAAACTTTCACCTTTTGCAACTAATCGCTAAGCATATAAAATACATTTCACAACATATTAAAGCGATTTATAAATACATACATATTGACGAACTAACACAAGTTAACGTCTAAAAGTCTTAGTCACCCCGCCTTCTCAACACACATACACACACACATACACACTCAGCGCTTTTAAGCACACGCAACGTAGTCAAGAATGTTGTAGAAATTACTGCAAAACCCGCTAAGCATATGTACAAAAATGTATATATATATATATATATATTTATATATATATGTGTTGTTTTTTGCCTCAGTTTGATTTTGTTGCTACTGCTGCTGTTGTTGTATGGATGGGTGACAAAACGTTAATGAACACAGCACACGGAAGCCAATCGCAGCCAATCTGATGCCCAAAACTGTAGGTGCCCCAAAAAGTGAGCCACAAAATTTTATGTTATGTGTTCAATAACTTTATGGAAAATCGAATATATTGTCACCCCCGCAGAGACTAAGCCTGATGGATTAAGAGTAGCTATCAAATGCAATTGCACTAATGTGTCATGAAGTAAATCTTAATTTTCGAGTTCAGTTTCGTAGCAGAGGTACAATTTTTAAATTAGAAGAGAATAAGACTGACAAGTTCGCTAGAGAAATAATGGTGTAGGTCTATATTCAAGACCACAAAACATTGTGTAGACATTTGCCACAACTTGTTCAAGACTCAATCGATTTGATTTATGTTATTTTTAGAAAATGCTCTTCGATTCTGCTAAAAGTAACAAAATGATTTTTATTTCATAAGAACCAAAAAACAAAAAAACAACCAGCAGAGCCTAAGCAACATGGTTCGCTTAAGTTCTGTTAACTTGTACTTAAATAGAGTTGTAACAATTTCGGAGGTACTCAAGTTGATTGTAGCTGAAGTTTTAATAATGACATGTAATTAACTGTTGGTTTGGGACTAGGCTAGGCTACTTTAAGTGTTGCATAATAATGAATTGTTGTGGCGCTACAAATAAACATGTATTTCCAATCCCCTTACTGGGGGTATCAGGAAATGTAGCACATTAATGACAGCAATTTATTTTGGTTCATTGATTGTTCAGATTGTTGTCGTCTGTTGTATTTGTTTTTAGTTTTTTGCATTGCTTTGATTGCTGTTAACTTGCGGTAAATACTTGACTTGAATAAAATATGAGCTCGGCTTAATTAGAGATTTATCATGAATTAGATATGGATATGTTGACATGATAGTTTCGTTTACAATTGAAGCTGTAGTCGGATACAGCGAAAATGGTGTTGTAAAATGCGGAAGGCGCGTTTAGAATTCGTTATAGAGATTTAACTTTAAATAGTCAATGATATGGAAAAATGTACTGGCCAAGTTCTAAACTCAATAAACGAGAATTTTATTAAATTGGATAATCGCTTTAAATAATTAATGATATGGAAATATTCACTGGCCTAGATTTAAACTCAATAAGAGAGAGAGAGACATTATATTATATATTTTTACATAGTGTTAAAGAATGCCTTTCGAAATTACATGAAATACCAGCCAAGCAACGATATATTATGTAAAAAAAAAATCGAAAAGGCTGACTTCTTGAAAAAGATTAAATTGAGCTATTTGGTAAAAATATTGAGTAACTTTTTTGCAAACTTTCACTAAAGAATTCCAGTCTGACTAAAATTTGTTCGTATACAAATTTAAAGGTTCTCTGATTGCAATGTCTATGATAGACAAGGCATCAAGCCAAATAAATACATATAGATAAATAGAGTAGATAGTCTAAGCAGAGACCATAGTTCAGCTTACTTAAGGAAGTTAATGTACATGTCGGCAGGCACTGACTTGAAACTTGGCATGTGTGCAATTTTATTATGTATTTGAAAAGAGACGACTTGAGTTGAGTTGAGTCGAGTTAAGAGCTGGTCTGAATCAAGTGTAAAATGCACTTGAAAAATCAACAATCAGAGACTCTGGTTGGGCAGCTTGTAGTAGGTTTACAGGTGGGTTGGCAGCAAAGTCTGAGCTGCAAGAAAAAAAGTGCGCAGGCTAATGAAATATGCAGCTGCAGCAGTGGCAGCCACAGCTGGCACTGACACACGGAAAAGCGCATAAAGAATGGAAAACCCTAAACCAACGAGTGGCGTTTAAACAATGCAGCTGCCTAGGAAATAAAGAGAGAAAGAGAGATGGCGCGAGAGTGAGATGAAAATGCTGTTGCCATTCAGGGACAGGGGCACAGAGGCATTACAGGCAATTTCACTAAATGGCACTGAACACGTAGCACCATTCTTTGCTCCACACCGCTGTAGCGTTGCCTCTCGCTCGGTCGCGTGTTGATGCTTCTTTTGTTTAGCTGTCGCAGCCCTTAGGCAAAAAAGCCTCAAGGTGTTCTCAGCTCATGCAGCGAATGAGTTTTGTCTTTACAACCAGCCCATAACTGGCACAGGGCCAGGGACCACGGGCCAGGAACCACTTCCCAGTACCCAACACGTGCAGTGAGGCTTTGCAGTAAATTTGTGACAAATCAGCATTAAATAGGTCCAAGCTCAGGTGTAAGTGCAGCCCCAGGACCAGTTCATTAGAACCAATATTGCCATTGGCTACTTCAAAGGACGCAACCGCAAGGCTCACAAGGTCCACTCAAGGGTCCCTTAAGTCAAAGATGCTGCAGCATATGCCTTAGCATCACTTGAATAGAAGGCACATATATACATTTATTTTAAAATAAATTGAAATGCTTAAGATTGGAAATATTAAAGAGTCTTCAGGTTCGAATGCTGATGAATGTTGTAATATCTTACCAGAAGTCTACAACTAAAAATAATGCAAAGGACTCAAGCATTAATTTGTTCTTATAATTTCAGTCCTTATATTACTCAATTCTTTGCAATCGTTATAGATGCAGAATAGTAAAAGAGTATATAGAGACTAGTTTGTGGATAAATAATAACACCTGTTTTAAAGTGATGATTAATATTGCGCTTACACTTGGTAAAACACTTTTTAATAAAATACACCATATATGATATATATATAAAATAAATAAAAATATAACATTTGATCGTTATTCATCTACCATAAGATGACTTAACCATAGTTCCAAAACCATATCTCAATTCACGAATCATTATTATTAAATAATTGGACATATTCTCACAAAGCTTTGTAGAAATATAATTAGAATTTTATGAGCCTTAAAACCCATCTTGGCAGATTAAATGAAATTCAATTGAAATTCACTGTAGTAAGCGTTAAACGCATAAAATCCCTAAAAACACATGCAACACATGTGGCACACACACATAACCACACATATACATTGATTTCAAGGCTAAGACTATAGAAAGAACACGCGCAGCTAGCAAAAGATGCAGTAAAGGGACTGAGGACTGGGAAGAAAGGAGTCCACCAAAACAATTTGAAAGCAAAACCACAAACGAAATAAAGTAGCCAAGTTCTGTTACAGAACCAGGAAGCAAAGGGAAGAGCGCAGATTGTATAATGAAATCGAAATCGGAATTGGACCAGCGGCGCATAGTCTGCAGATATGGCAAAGAGAGGTTGGTGTTTTTTCTTTCTTTTTTTCTTCTTAATTTTTTGCTGAGACCATGACAGGATCTACCCCATGGACACCGCAAATTAAAATCGTTTTGTGGGTAAATGCGCCACGAACTATAAGTGTGTGAGTTAGTGTATTGTTTTGTGTGTTTTAGTATGTGTGTGTATGTATGTCCGTATGTGTTTGTGTAATTTTCTGTTTCAGTGCGAATTCACAACGGAAACAAACGGTTCTTTCAGCTTTTCTTTTGCGGCCCTTCCGGCCACGAAATACAAACGTCGCTTTAGTTTTTTTGTACTCTATACTTTATCAAATTTTATACAAAGGGTATGAAGTTGACAAAGTGTAGGACTGTATAAAAAATTCAAGATCAAGTAAATATGAATGAGTATTGTTTCTTTTAAAAAACAATACAAGAGTATTAAAAGTATTGCTTAGAATAATTTACACTTTTATTTTGGTAGGCTTTAGATTCTTCTAAAGATTTCATAACAATCGAAAAAAATAAAGGTATTTGTTTTTAGTAGTTTGGGCTATAATCTATAAGGCAAATTTGTTAAAAATCAATGTCCTTTGGCTGAGACATTACAACATCCTTGAATTTGGAGCTGTGGTTCATTTTGTCTTTTTGACTCAGTTGGAAAGTTTCTTATCCGACGAATGCAACAAAGGAGTGATTATAAAAAGAAATGACAGCTTGTGGATATCAACAAGGTATCTGCTAGTCATGTCGCCTTTTTTCAACTACATTTCACCTTTTAAGGAAAATGTCAAAGGGCCGTCGAGTTGGCGACGAGTCGTTGGCGAAAGGCCGTGCTAATTGAACGCATGTCATGGGTTGATTAAAGAGAATTCAACAATGGACTGAGTTCATGGGAGAGTTCTGGTGTCCATCGATCAGAGTTGCCGCCTTTGGTTGCGCTCAATTTCACATTCAAGCAGCGACGAGGGCGCCATACTCATAAATCAAGAGGGCGAGTGTGGAGAGACGAGCTACATAATTTGTTAGCAATAAAATGTTTTAAAGTGCTGAGCCAAGCACTAAAACTTGCTCGACAGGTCTCAAGCAGAACAATGCAGAGTGCAGTGTGGGGCGAAGGAGGAGGAACTTGATAGAGTATGCCGTGGAGGGGGCTATTGGCGGCTTATGGTGTTATTTCAGTTCCATTCGATTGCAGTTCTGTATGGCAGCTGCATTTTCGCTGTCTAAGTGAAATGGTCTACGGCAGCAGCCTTAAACTTGAACAACTTTTTTTTGGCAGCACCAAAGTCGTATTTGTGTTTAGATTCAACTGATTTTGCAGAAGTTTCTATTGGGATTATTATCAAAATATGTAAAATAGATTTGAGTCGGGTTTTACTTACTTGAAAATCGTTAAAGACGATTTTAGGTTATTTCTCGAGCTTACCATAATGTTGAGACACGAATATATACAGGCGCGAGCGAGAAGAATTACATCGAAAATCTCAATTTTCTGAGAGTGTATATAAAACTTGTATGGATTTGATGGAAGACATGAGCTAAGTGACATTTTAAAGCCTGGCTATGTAGATAAATTAGCAGGGGATCTAGAGTTGAGTAGTTTGTTTAATATGCTATTTAATATTAGATTTAATTCTCTGAATGATTATTTACCAAGACTATATAATATCCTATCATATTTCAAGAAAACGTTGCCAAGGCCAAAATAAGAAAGAAAGTTAGTTCATCATAAAGTGCATGGCTCAGAAATCTGTTAGTGGTTGTTTTCTGCAGCAGGTTGGCAGCCCCTGTTTTGCCGTTACTGCCATTACGTACATATAAATTGTCATGCATTTATTGTCTGCCTACTTGTCCAACCGAAAATCAACAAATGCGAAGACATAAAGAAAGTCTATAAAATTAAATGTTATTTTTTGTTCTTTTATAATTAAGCGCATGCGAGCAACGCACAAACAGTTAAAAATAGAAGTATAAGAGAAAGATAGAAATATTGAAAGAAAGACGGAGAGAGAAAGAGACCGAGATAGAGAGATTGAAAGTAAGAGAGAGAGAGAGAGAGAAGAGAGAGAGAGAGAGAGAGAGAGAGAGAGAGAGAGTGTGACAGCAACAACCAATGTTTGCAGTTGTTAAACATAAGATTAGCGTCAGGCAATGCAGGCATGCAAAAGACGATATTTGTGTTTGTTTAAAAATTATACGATATTACGATAGTTAGCGTGGCTTGGCGATACTTTCGTTATGCTACACACACACACGCACACACACATACATACACACATAGCCATACACACGCACACATATAGAGTCATACTTAAATGTATAAGCTGTTTACTAAACCTAGCACGCTACTAAATTTTTAGTCACATAGAGCATGGGTCACAGCACAGAGAGAGTGAGATATTGACAGACAGAGAGAGAGAGAGAGTTATACAATATATATTTCATATTGAGAGCGAGACAGAGACAGAGACGAGAGAGAGAGAGAGAGAGAGAGAGAGAAAGAGAGAGCGTTGCGATTAGACGTTTAGACACCAATATTTATAAATTATTTGCTGACAACTAGTTGTAACGTTAAATTTTAGACTGTACCTAATTCTCGCTGGGATAAATCTGAAAGTTTTTTTTTGGCTAGCGCGTTGCATACTTTAAGGCGGTGGAGGTGAGAAAAAGAGAGAGAGATACAGAGAGAGAAGAGAAAAGTGAGCGCATGATAAATTGTAATTTGATGTCGCGTACCTGCGTTGAGAAAAAAAATTAACAGTAAGGTGTAAAGTGTGTGCTTGTGTGTGTGAGTGTATTTTCTTTAGATTTTTCAGTTGATTTTTGTTTTTGTTTTCGATTTTTGTGCGTGCTTCGAATAGAAGTAGTAGCAGAAACAGAGAGAGAAAGAGTAAAGGATACAGAGAAAATAGATGAAACGATAAGCAATCTGTTCAGTGTGTGTGTGTTTGTTTGTATGTTGTTGTGTGTGTGTTAAAGAATAGCTTAAAGATGAGCGCCACAAAATGAAAGCATTTTCAAAACAGTGAGTTTCGTAGGTGCCACAAAATGTTTATAAAAACATAGTTAAAAGGAATTAATAAAATTAAAAATTATAGTATATGTGAATGTGAATGTTGAACGCATACACTTGTAATTCATCGTCACTCAAGTTCTTAAATTTCAAAAATGTTATTGAAATGCAGCAATCTCTTTGGATAAATGCAAAGCTCTGCCTCATAAATATGTGTTTTTATTGAGATGCTCCAAATGGACAAATCTTCATCGCTTTTGTATGGAAAAAAATTAAGCATTTAAAAACTCATAAATCACTCATATCATCAGTTTTGCTTATCATAAAATATAAGAAGGTATGCTTTATACTTATGAGCTGATTTTATCTGGTTTATCAATTTTTTACACATTTGAATTGTGGTCAGATAGGAAATTTGTACATATGGATGGGCCGGCAAAGCTAAATTGAAAGGCTTGCTAAACTACTAAAACACATTTTCGTTATAACGTATTTATAATATTTTGTTATTTGTAGGTAATACGTCAGCTTCGACTTACCCAGAGTGCTGCAATTGGGCAGATAATAAAAAAAATGTAATGAACCCAAACTAAAACCGGGAATACAAACCCCAAAGGACCTTTTTAAACTTATTCTATCGCGTACACGTTGCGGAATTTTTTTTATTGTTGTTTTTTTTTGTATTGTATTTTTAGTTTTCAGCGCTTGCTTCAACGTGTGAATGTTCCACAAAAAATGCAATAAATTCTTTCTGATCCGAAATTAAAATGGTGCATTTCAATTTTGGGCAAAGTATTTTTTCCGCCTTGGCAACCGTTTTCGAGCTGTCAAAGCGAAATCTACTTTAAATACTTTTTGTAAAACATTCAAATTGATTTCTTTGTTTTTTTTTTCTTTAGAATTTTGTTGTTTTTTAGGTTTTCCGTTTTGCTGGGCCTTTAGTATTTTCTATAATTGGCTTTGTGGAACAATTTTCGCAATTGAATCAAGTTGAGCTCCTAGATCGAAAACGGGAATGAGAGGCAAGTAAGCTTTACAGAATCTTTTTGGGAAAACTTGATACCATTTATCATATTTATAGATTTAAATGCATATTTTTGCTTATGTGTGTGTTTCTTTGTTTTATCTAACAATTTATATTTTTTTGTTTTAGTATTTTTTTGATGGTGGTTTGTTCTGGTTGTTAGTTAATGTTGCATACTTTCTTTTTGTTTATCATTGGATTTGTTGATTTGTATGTTTAGTGTTTCTTTTTGTATACGTATGGCTACAAATCAAATTGAAGCTTTCAGATGAGTGTAAATTATTTAAGAAATTATAAACTAAACTTATATCGGTTCATAATAAAATGCTGCGCCCACAAAATATTATTCTGCAATGATGTTATTAACAAATATTTGCAATTGAAAATGGTTCAGTTAGTGGCTTTCGACATGTTGACTATGGTAATTTCTAAATTGATGTTATGTATATTTAACAGCGCAGAATTTGCATGTGCTAATTAAGACGAAATTTATGAGCATTTTCCAGCTCAGGAGCGGTTCTGCGGTTCACAATCAGGGCCGCACTAAAGTCTATTATTATAAATTTGCTATTGTCATTAAAAGTTTCAAGCAGCTCATTCAAATTTTTGTGTTGCTCTAAATTTGTATATCATAATCAACTGTAAAACTGTTCACTAAAATATAATATTTTGTGTGCGACTAGATTTATTCTCATAATATTAAAAAAAACATGTTGATGACATGAGTTGGCAGTCTGGCATTATTTCGCACGTGTGTCTTAAGTTAAGTTGGCAGCTCTTGCGGTACAGTCGGTTGCGCACTACATGGAATTTTGAGGGAGGGGGGGGGGGGGGTGGGTGGTTTGGTACTTTGGTATGTACATGGGTCGTTCAAATCAAAGCAATGAAAATGCTTGTAAATATTCAATGCAATCTTTATGCTTGTTCTTGCTTCTGGGACGATTTCCTTTTGACTACGACCAGGCTTTGCAGTTTATAAATTATTTAAAATATGTTATTGGCTTTTGGCATAATGAAAAAAAAAACCAACAAGAAACAAAAACGTGGACCAAAAAAGAAAAATTTAAAAAAAAAATTACACCAAATGCAGCCCAACAAAACATTTTAAATAATTTATGTGCAAATGCGTAAAGGCAAATTAAAAACAATACACTGGCGAAAAATGTGTGTAATTTCGACATTTACAAATACAGATACGGTATAGAAAGTTTGAGTAGTGTAAAGAGAGAAAGAATTCAAGGCAAAAGCATTTGGATTTATTTACAAGCATTTTCATTGTACTTTCAAATTACAACCAACTGCAAGACGGCAACGTAAACGGCACAACGTGGTTGCGTTTACGGCAATTACGTAAGTGTTCATTACGTTACACATACAAAAACAAAAATAAAATAAAACACGTTACGGCAATAAGAGAATTCATGTGGCATTTGCTTTTGGAATTGTGAATGACGGGAGGAGTAGGGGAATTCGTTTTACGAAATCCTTTTTGATTATCACTTACTTCCGGCGGTGGCGGCGGCGGCTCCGGCAGTGGCGCCGGTGGCGGTGTCACATATGTATTTTTCTAGTTACGCAATTGACATACAAAGTTACGTAAACGTAATGTGATGATTGTTTTTTTACACGAATTTCGCAACGACATCGAGACGGAAAGGGAGAGTGAATTTGAGACGTAAAAAAACAGTAAAACATACTTAAAAAACAGTTGCTCGTTTTAGTGTCACGTTGAGAAGGTAGCGTAACGCACATTACGTATGCGCAGCACGTTACGTAAGCAGCAGCAAGCGAAAGTGACAGCGCGAATAGTTTAGATTAGATTAGAAGAGAATAGATACAAATGTACGAGAGATATGTGGGTGAGCATAAAACAACAGAGAATTTAGAGATTTGAGTTGTGTTGTATTGTGAGTGTATTTAGCTTAAGGAACCTGAAGCATAGATCACTTTGGCTTACTCACAGATCTACACGTGGTTGGTTAACTCAAAAGAAATGCGTGTTTTTTTTTGGTTTTCTAGAAACTAAAAAATAAATACATTTGGTGTCAGTGTGTGTGTGTGTGTTTTTTTTTTTTTGGTTTTTCTGTGTGTGATATCAAATTGGTTGATGTGCTTTATATTTGTTATGTAGGTAATTTGTATTTGATATTTCATAGCTCGCTTTTTACTAGTTGATTAAGATTTAAGTTGAGTTTATGTGGATAGTAATTAGAAGCGTTTGGGCTTATTTAAAGTACTACGGGGCTATTTAATTATAGGTTTTTAAGGTGCAACGTGTGTTGTTGTTGTTGTTGTTGGAAGAGCGCACTAGATTTCTATTATTTATTGTCTGTTTGTTCAGTGAGTGAGTGAGCGAAAAGCTACACACGTTGTTTATTTATTAATTTAGAGAGAGAGAGAGAGAGAGAGAGAGAGAGAGAGTTGAAGAGAGTGAGTGAAAGACAGAGACAGAGAGTATTCTCAGAGCATTACTTTACGGTTAGTTTGAAGCAGGTGCAAAGTAGGCGATTCAGGTGGGGTGAGGGTGGTTGGGTGGTGTGTTAGCAACTACATTTTAAGCTAGGTGTGGTGGTGTAAAAGACAGAAACAGAGATAGATAGATTGGGTAATAGCATTTAGAGCATTTAAAGATAGTCAGAGAGATAGAGAGAGAGAGATACAGAGAAAAAGCCGCAAAGATTGATAGAGGCTGAGAGAGACAGATAGAAAGAGAGAGAGAGAGTGGGTGGGGAGTGTGTCTTAGAAGTAGAGCAAAAGCGCTAGTTATATATATATATATATATATATAGAGATTTATGTAAGTATATTAAAATATTAAAAATAGGTGAATTCAAGCTAATTGTACAGCGCATTAAGTAGTTGGCTGGCAGAGCGCTCGAGACTTGAAATATATATATCTAAAATTTCAATATATAGAATATTATTTAATCACTACTAGACGAGACAGAGAAAAGTTAGGTTATGTACGTTCCAAAGCGGTTAATTGATCTATTTTGTGGGGGAATTATGATTTCACTGCCAAACTGTTTTGGGCACACGCTAAAAGTTAATTGCAAAATTGGAGGAAAACTAGAACTAGAAAACCTAGCATATAACTTGTGCTTCACCTCTAGGCACACTACTAGACTAAAAACATATGCTCTGTGGGAATAACTGTTGGAGGAATTTGATAAAATCAAAATGGAGTGTGTCTTGGAGAACAAAAGAGCGAGAGAGAGAGAGACATATGGACGGAGTACAGTACATATATAGATAGAGATAGAGAGAGATAGATGGATAGAGATAGAGAGTTAGAGAGATAGAGAGAGAGAGAGAGAGAGAGGGATTGCTTGAAAGGATAGTATAAGAGATCTTGGGCTTATTTAGTATTCGGTTGAAGGTATTTCGTTTAAATGGATTTGGATTTGGGGCTTCGGGACTTTAGAATTTCATTTTATCTGATGATTTTCATTTGACGGCTTTTAAAAAGAGTTTTGCGCTCGTTGCTTATTCTTTTAGATAAGGTTTAGATAGAAAGCAATTGAATGGTTTAAGTACTTTGCCTTTCTATTGTTTTTATAGAGAGGGAGAGAGAGTGTCGTATATAATTAATTATAGTTTTTTTTTTTTTTTTTGGTATTTTATATTATTACCCATGACTCAGGTGGATAACGAGGAAATGGAGCTATTTCTTTAGTTGCTACATTACTAGGCAACTCAAGTCTTCCACCTAATTTTCGTAGCTTTCTTCTTCTCGCCACCCGAGATTTCGATCTTAGCATCAATGCGGCCTGCATCTTGTTTGTTGTTGTTGTTTTGCTTGTTGTAAGTTTTTAAACGGTCAAACGGTCACGTTGCGTACTCGTAACAAAATATAAACAGTGTAAACAGTGTTTACGCTTGCGCTACGTTGAACTTTGGTTTTACGGCTTACAGTACAAAATCAATGGGATGATACAGGTTACGTTTAGGAGCTTAATTACGTCAAAACTAAAAGTCACGTTCGTTAATCGATCAGTTAGTTAATCGATTTGCCTGTCGCTGCATCCAATTGCTAAACGTTATTTACGTAATTCTCACAACAATGTTAACACAACGTTCGATTGAAAGAAATCGTAAAGTAAGAGAGCACGTTCAATTAGGCACAAGGAGGAGGATTATAGAAATATATTTAGAAGCAAAGACTTTTTCTTCTTATTTTTTTCGCTAAGAGTATTGTTGTGCTGTTATTTATGGTGTTGAGCAGCTGCGTCAGTGATTAGGTCCTGGCGCAGCTGAGTGGCGGGCTGAGGATGTGCTGCGTTGATTGCCAGTGGTCGGCTCTGCTTTCTAGCTCCGTTACGTCGTTGCTGTCACGTGTCCAGCGATGATGTCTGGCTGCTGCTGCTGCTGTTGCTGCTGCCGCTGTTATCTGCTATTTTCCAGAATGACGCTGCCGTTCACGTAATGTGAAGGGAGCGAGCCTGACGTAACGTAACGAAGTGATGATTGCTTCAACTAATTGAATATGGCAATGACGTGTGTTGATTGTTAGGCTATATCGTTTTGCGTCTATTGTTTTGCCCGTTACGTAGCGTAACGCGTTGCTGCGTTGCTACGTTGCCACGTTAACGTCACGTAGCAACGTATTCGTTGGTGATTTCATTTTCGTTTTAATTTTGGCATTGAAAGCTATAAACATTTATTGATCTCTATATAATGACAGCGGCCTTTGGCGTAACGTTAACGTAAGCGCATTATCACGTAACTGTAACTGATTGCCCGACTTAGTCTATGCATTTCCTAACTAATCTACAGCTAATGCATACGTAGAAAAATTGTATTGCTATGTTCTTTAAGTATTTTTTATGTATTTTTTAATCGAATACCATCGATCAACGTGATTAACTTAATTGCTTGTTAAGTTTAGTTTTTGGTTTTTTGTTTGGTTTCCCTTTAAACTACGATTTCAATTTACTTTTTGCAATGTAAATGAAAGAAGGCAATGTCGTTGTTTGTTTTGTTCTATAATTATTGTAATTTTTTTTTTTGTTCAGAATTTAATAATGTTCGATCACATTTGGTGTGTTTGTGTTTTATATCCATCATTGTTTACAGTTAATTTTCATGTAGAAAATATATTTAAAGCTTTTATCGTAGCTTTCCAAGTATTGACTACGCTGTTTATTTAGTTTCATTATTCGATTTGATTTGATCTTTTCGCTGCCAGTTGCTTTCATGTTGTTTTAGAATATATTTTAGTTTTATATTTATTAGTTTAGTTCGTATCACATATGTTGCAGTTGTTTTTATTTTTCACTTTTTGTAGCTGTGTATTTATTTGAATCATGAATTGTAATTTTTTAGCCTTTTAAAACACGCTATTTAAATAAATCGTAATTTTTCGTTTATTGGTCTGTGTCCATTTTAATTAAAGCCAAAGGCCGAACTCATTGACAAATATAGCACAATCCAATTTCCAATCAATGTTGTCAATGACAACATGTCGTATAAGTGATAAGCAAACGGGTTTTAAAATGCAATTTCAATTAAGATCGTTATTGATAGTATTTAATATTTTTTCAGTATTTAATATTTGTTATATATATATATAGTTTGTGACTTCATTCTTACGTTGAGTTTATTAATTTGTTGAAAGATTTTGTCAATTTAAGTGAAGCTCAAATTAAACCAATCAAAACAGCCTTCAGATAAGCTACGAACCCTGCTCAGGGAATATGTGTAACATACTCAGTTTTCACTCTAGATAAAATAATGCATTTATGGTACAACATTTCTAGGCCGTTGCAACTAAGAGTCATCCAAACAAATGTAATATTTGACTTAAATCGATTTGCTGCTCATTCGCATTCATAAGCAGAGTTTTCATTGCTGTGCGCTGCTCAGCTCAGAGTCAAGCTTTCCAGGCCGTTTGCAAATCTCAAGTAAAAATCATCTAAGTAATGCAAACAGTGTAAATATTTATGGGCAAGACTCGCATAAGCCATGTTATAGCACTGCTAAGCCATAATTCAAATGCCAGCCCAAGAGATGCAGCTACTCAGCACATATACATACCTAAATATGTATGAGTGTTGTGTGTGTGTGAAGATATACGAGGATGCTATATGTATAAATGTGTCAGAGAGCATTTCGCGGCCCCAAAAATCAGAAAAGCTACAGAGAAACGACTGCAGCTGGTGGAATTCATATGCAAATCTAGCCGTGGCGTGTCTTTTGTTGTTGTTGTTCTAGCTATTTTTGTTGTTGCTCGTTTTTGTAGTTTTAGAGCCAGGAGCAAGTTCTAGCGGAATGACTGTGCGAAACTGGCAACTGCGGAAACCAAAAAAAATTTCAATAATTCAACAGCGCAAAGCGGAAAAAGTCACTCGTTGAGCGATGCGGATGAAATTTTAATGAAATACAGATTCATGCCCACTACACACGCAAACACACATACATACACAGCAGCGTTGCAGTCAGGGCCGTTAATAGACAATAACATGGTACACTGACACACACAGTCACACACACATACAGCGACAACTGACATAACGAAAGCAGTGCTTGTAACGCCTAAAATATTGCAAAATATTTGCAATTAAACGCAGATACATAACCACACATACACTCAGACACAAAATACACACACACACACACATACTATATACAACACTCATACATATATTTAAATGATTTTTGGCACTGTGTCCTGCACATGTTGCAGCTGCTGTTGTCGCATGCTGACAACATGAGCGCTTAAAAGTGTGCTATGAAAATTAATTTGCTACACGACTCCACTTTCCAAATATATATAATTTTCCTAATATATGTGTATATTATATATATTAATATATTTGTATATTAATATTATATTTGATAAGCACGAGTTGCGCTTGACAGCTAAAGCCAAAATCAGGCATTCACTGCATGCATTTAATGGACCAATAGTATTGAGTGAGTGCATTAAATATTGTCTGCTCTTCAATTTTCTTAAAATCCATATAAGCTAAACGTTTCAACCGATTAGTCAGCGACAACAAAGAGTTTTAGTGTGCGACAAATTCAATCAATCGGATAATACAAAAGAATAGGTTATTTGATTTAATTATAGAAAATCATTTTTAGATTTAGTACAAATGTGGTGTATGAATGGAGCTTCTGGGTACTGTAGTTATATTGTTTTCGGACAAGGGCAGCCTTGGGTTTGGGTTTTGGTCAAATAAAATGCTTGATGACATTCTCGATCGCGTTTCTATTAAGTCATCAAATTGGTCCTTTAGTGGCGAAAGTTATCTTCAATCTAGTGCACTTGCTGTTGGGAAGTGAGCCATAGAAATATCTGGAAACCGAAAGTACTTTTTATTTTGTCTAAAATCCAACTTCAACTTTCACATTTAAAATGCGTTACAATCGTTTTGAACTTAAGATTCTGTAAGGTTGCTAAATCAATAACAGCTCAAAGGTTGTGTGTTTGCATATGCAAAATGGGCCTATAATAACCGAAGCCAAGTATCCATAAAAAGTAAGTAACCGTTTGGACTGTTGCATGATGGGTCAGTGGTTGCCACAATGTGGACAAAGTTGCAACCGTGCTGCTCATTAATTCCAATTGCCAGCACTCTTACCATATATTCGGTATTCAGCACTCACATTCACTATTCGCATTCCAACATTTTTTGGCACGACGCCCGCTGTCTTGTTTACATGGCATTCACCGAGGGGTGAATATGAGGGCCAGGGGCTGTGGTACGAGTGCATTGTCTTCAGGTAGTTAAAGCCAGTGAATTGTCTATCGAAATTTGCCTATGCCACATGCAATGTAGAGAAATGCCAAATGTTCTCTTTGAAAGTCATGTTATTTGATTGTCCAAGACAATCTAGCTTGTGTGTTATTTGTTCGACCGTGACCAGGAGTTTATTGGCCCATTTTAGGCATTTGATTTCAGGTCAGTTAATTGAATATAAATAAAATTAAAACGATCGTATATGGAAGAAGAGTGTTCTTTAAATCTTTTCTTTAAAGGGCAACAAATAACGAAAATAGGTTGTTTATCAAGAAATCGAAGAGAGTTAGAACTGTTTGTTTCTTGAAAAAATCATAATATTACAAATTATTTAAAATGACTAAAGACGCTTATCGAATGAAGTCCGACAACCAGTTCGAAAACAATCAATTCAGATTTTTCTCGTCGGGGTGTTTGACAGTTAGATAATGTTCTGAAATTATTGACAAATATTTGGATACACAAAGACTGTACACTAAACATTTACATTGACAAAAGTGATTTTCAGAACGGCTCTAGAAATTTGTATGCCCATAAAAATGTCAAATGCAACTGAGATCTGTGGGGAGCACGATATAATTTGTGTCTTTTTAAATACTTTTCATTGTTGACGGCAGCGACAACAATCACACACACATATATATATATATATATATATTTATATATATATATATAAGCTCGAATAATACGATGGTCTTATACACACATACACACTGATATTAAATGGGCAAACATTGAAGATAAATGTTAGTAGAGGAGGAAGCAAGGAAAACGACAGCGGGAAAAAACGCAGTGAGCCAAAAATCGAAAATGAATTTAAATGTGGCTTCGTAATAAACGAGATGCGTTTATCTTGTGCCAAAGATAGGAATTTCATGTGTATGTATTTGTGTGGTTGTGTGTTAGTCAATGAATTATACAAGGGAAATTCAATTTAGTTAGCCACGGAGTCTGAAAGAAAAAAATGGGCAAACTCAAGAGTCGTTCAGTGCCGCAGATTGTCACTTAATTGTGAGATGTCATTGAAAAATTGCAAGTGGCACGGGAATGGGGTACGTGGGAATTCGATATGTCACTTGCAATTACGACAACGGTTACAACAATAAAAAAAAGAAACAACGACAAGCCTGACAAACAATTACGACAACCATACAAAATACTGCACGTCTCCTGTGGGGCCGGCTGGTCAGCTCAACATGCACATGATAAAGAGCCTGTGAAAGGCCGAGAGATAGGTGGCGAACGAGGAAGTAGCAGCAGATCGCATGCCACAGGCGACAGTTTGAGTAATTATTGAGACTGCAATTTTGGACTGGCAATTCGTTTTGTTGATTTTTTTTTTTGGCAGCCAACGCGTAATTGAAAATTAAATTGCTACCCGATGACAATGTCTGAAATGGGCTGTGGGACAAATGTGTGTGTCTCCAAAACGGAGGCTGTGCACTTGAGTGTTAACAATTTGATTCAGTCGTAATGCCACAGAACTCAGCAGCGCTGATTGGTCAGCATTGAAGGGACCCATTAGCTCAGGGACAGCAAATTGCATTGAAATGTATCCATCCGATTTCTAATCAACGATATATTGCAAGAAAATGAGAGAATCACTAATTGAACTAAGAAAGAAAAGACAAATTAAATGTATCGTCATATAATATAACATATAAACAATGTATAAAATTGTTATTCTCCAAGTAATCTTATTAATGGTAAAGATGTATAATTGGAAAGATCAAATTATGAAAAATAATACATTCGATCAATCAAATCATTTTAATTTGATCGGAATCAAATGCAAATGCAAATTGTGAAATTGAGAAATCCAACATTTAATTCCTAAAGCAGTTCAATATTTTAATAGATTAAAGGTTTCAGGAAAGCATCGAAAATAAGTTGTGTAATTATGTTCATCTTGTGCAGTCAGGTAATTAAAGCTAATGCAGTTGCTAAGCTCAATCTCAATGCCGTCATCTGGCTTATTCGTGCTTTGGTCTTTGGTTACCAAGTCTACATGTTTTTACACCTTTCGGAGCTCCTTTTTACCTTTCTAACACGTTATTTGCCATTTTCATTTTCACTTCCATGACGTTGTTTTTTCGCTGTTCGCTTTGTGTTTTCACATTTTTGGCGTCCGCCATTTTGCCGCACACTTTTTACACTATTTTTCAGCTAAATTACCGTGGCCGTTGTTTTTGTGCAAGCCATGTAATATAGGCGAGATAGAAGGCGACTATATACATAAAAATACATATACATATAGATATATAATACGGACTATAAGTGCTTTCTACATATATATCTATGACTCTCTTAGAGACTTGAGTGGCCACTCAGCAAGTGTAAAAAAGATGAGAGAAATGAAAGAGTGGGCGCGGAATATAATAAATTTTAGCCAACATTCGCTTTCCCTGTTTCCTTTTTTGTTTTCCTTTTATTTTTTATTTTTTGAAACCATTTTCCTCAGTACACAGATTTTTCTTTGTGCACAGTTTTGTTTAATTTGTGCATTTATTAATACCCTATATTAAGACATGGGGTGAGACGGGCATTATTGGATTTGCAAATACAGGTAAGAAACAACTACAACAAAATGTCAACATCTACAAAAACACATAAATGTATTTTTGTCATTAAAAATGTCTGCTTCTAAAAGCAAAGGGTAATTTCCATTCGAGCACTCTCGAACTAAAAGTTTTCTGTTATAACATTTTTATACCCTAAACCCATTAAAAATGGGTAAAAAGGGTATAATGGTTTTGTGCAAATGTATGTAACAGGCAGAAGGAAGCATCTCCGACCCCCCAAAGTATATATATTCTTGATCAGGGTCAACAGTCGAGTCGATATAGCCATGTCCGTCCGTCCGTCTGTATGAACACGCAGATCTTAGAGACTGTGAGGGCTAGAGAATATATTGGAATATAGGTTCTCGTATACCAGGCGCAGATCAAGTTTCCGGTATTTTATTGATAACTGACTCCGTTTATCGAATATCGATACATTAAATTTCCGATAGCAATAAATGCCACAATTTTAAAGGCAGAATCTTCTAATTAATACATAATATGCATATGTATATATTATTGATCAACTGCCCAAATTTCATCAAGATCGGATAAGAAACATCCAAGATATAGTCGAAAATATATTTTCTGTATGCGAGCACATGTGTGCGAAAGAGATGGCATGATAATCGCGAGCGTCAATATGTTTCTGTGTATTGTGCAGAGCACCGCTACCAACGATTCCGTGATTCACGTGTTTGTCGGCAGAGAGCGCTTCCAGAGCTGCTCGCATTTTAGTGAAAATCTTTTTAAAGGGGAATTTGCCAATAATAATAGAATATATTTAATAACTGGGTTCAGGGTATATCGTAGTCGAGTTCACTCGACTACAGCCCTCTTACTTGTTCATAGTTGCGTTTGGAAGTCAAATAATTGCACTGCGTTAAGTTTTTTAATTCGTTGCTCGCTCGTTAAGCGCGAGCGAAGGAAACTTTAAAGCCGCAGCTTGAACCACTCGACTTCCGCCTCGTCGCACCGCAGCTCACCTTGAGCCACTGGATGTTGCACTTTTATGACACACATTGCAGGCTGCCTTTTGCCGTTTACACAACAATTGGCAAACGGTTTTTTGCTTGGGGTTGTGGTGGGGCTGGTGTTTGTCTATCGGCGTGGCTGATTTTGTGTCTGAGCTTGCCAAGCTTTTTCGGGGCGTCGCATTATCAGGCCGATACAAATGTACATTATGCGCATCCTATTTGCTTTTGTTGTTGTCAGTTATGGCATCAGTTATCGCAACAAAATGAGGTTAGCTATGGGAAATGTTGCATGAACGCAAACCTAACGAAACAGAATGCCACGATTTCTCGTCCACTTGCGACTAGTGGGACAATTGAAGCTGTTGACTTTGGCAACAGCCGTTCCATATGAGGCACCAAAAATCAAGATAAACCAAAATCTTAAATGCACCAATTTTCTACAAAATCTGCTTAAGCTGATGGAACTTTATTCAGCAAGTTGGAATTCAACTATAGCTTAATTTTTTCCATTTGTCAATTTATCAACAATGTCAAGAGCTCCAACTTAAATTTGTTCACAGCCAGTTGGTGCTTTTTGCAATATAAGCCAATAAATCAAACTAATGGCAAATATTTATAGCGGGGCATTTCAAATATATGAGCCATTTATGTATTACGTTACGAATACCATTTGAATTTGAATTTGAATTTGAATTTACATGAAAAAGCTTCTGCACTCTGAGAATAATGATTATTTTCGGACTGCTTGGAAAAGGGCATTTGAAAGTGATTTTGAACCAACAAATATATATTATTTCATATAGATATGATATGATATGATATGTATGTATATATACATATATAAGTTCTTGATCTTTAGGCATAAATCAAGTATGCCTTTACCATTGAAAGGTTTCTCAAATAAATCAACACATTTACTTGAAGCCAAATTGGTATAAGCACGTAATTGGGATATACATGCATCTAACATATTTTTTGCATTAACAACAACAATTTATATAAATATCAAATAATATATATAGATATACATTAGATGTCCAATCGTTACGGAGACGCACCGGTGCAGCTGTCCATCGACGAGATAGTTACCGCTGTAAACAGTGAGGATCCGGACTTTCGGTTTCTAGGCATGCAGCAGGCACGTAAGATGGTCAGTCGCAGTTGCAACATTCCCATTGATTTAATGATTGGCCGTGGCATCGTGCCCACTTTCATACAATTCCTACAGAACAACGACAAGTATGTTAAAGCTAAACGAATTTAAATTTTTTCCTTTCAATATTTTTCACTATCTGAGCTAGCAATATGCTACAGTTTGAGGCCGCCTGGGCTTTGACCAACATCACGTCGGGTACAACGGAACAGACCCACTACGTCATCCAGGTGAATGCAGTGCCACATTTTATTACACTTCTACAATCGCCACATATGGATCTAGTCGAGCAGGCCGTTTGGGCGCTGAGTAACATTGCTGGCGATGGTGCTGCGGCCCGAGACATTGTGATCCAGCATAATGTCATCGATGGCATTCTGCCCCTGATCAGTAATGAGACACCACTCTCTCTGTTACGCAACATTGTCTGGTTAATGTCGAACTTGTGCCGCAATAATAATCCATCGCCGCCCTTTGGCCAGGTCAGGCGTCTGTTTCCCGTGCTCTCGCAAATGCTTCTCAGCCAGGACATACCGATTCTGATCGATGCCTGCTGGGCTCTCTCCCATGTTTCGGATGCTGAAAATAACGAAATACAGGCTGTGATCGAGGTGGAAGCAGTGCCACGCCTGGTCAACTTACTGCAATCTGGCAACCACCGTATTATTATGCCTGCATTACGTAGCATTGGCAATATTGTTACTGGCACGGATCAACAGGTCAGTTGAGATGGCAAAAATTGAAGATCTGAAATTTAGGAAATCGCCAGAAAGTTTTTCTAGATTCACGAAAATCACTGCCAAAAATTAGAAAGTGCCCATTTTAAATTTCTGGCTGATTTCTTTTCCGCGCATAGAATTAAGCTAATATAGCCTCCCACTATCAACATTTCAGACCGATTTCGTAATTAGCGCAGGCGGTCTGACCAAGCTTGGCCTGTTGTTGCAACACTCCAACAGCCATATTATCAAGGAGGCAGCGTGGACTGTCAGCAATATTACGGCTGGCAACCAAACGCAGATTCAGGCTGTCATAGATGCGGGCATCTTTCAGCAGATACATTATTTGCTGGAGAAGGGTGATTTCAGAGCACAAAAGGAGGCCGCCTGGACAGTGACCAATACAATCTTATCGGGCACCTCCGAGCAAGTTTTAAATCTTATAGAGCAACACAAGATACTCAAGCCATATATTGATTTGCTCGATGCCACCGATCCGCGCATCATCAATGTGGTGCTCTCGGGTCTAGAGTACCTCTTTCGATTCGCCCAGCAAATATGTGGCACTGAGAATCTATGCCTAATGGTCGAGGAGCTGGGTGGTCTCGATAAGCTGAATGCGTTGCAGTTCCACGAAAATGAGTATGTTAAAAGGAATGCCTTTGCCATCATAGATGTCTACTTCAAGACTATAGAATCAACATTAACATAACATCTACACACAAGTTTGTGACTAATGCTTTGACAATGCATACATATGAGCATATTTTAATTTTTGGGTTACACACATGTCTTCACATGATGTCATCATTAATTTATATTTAGGCTGTTAGTATTTAAGAAACATTATAAATTAGAATACGGGAAATTGTGAGCGATGATAAGGGAGTTCTCCCATTTTAAATGTAAGACACAGATAAACAAATTAAATGTTAAATATTAAACAGTATCAACATACTTTAAACGATGTACGTTTTTTTCCGGAAAATATAGTAGACAATGTTAGTAAGTAGAGTGAAAGTAAAGTAAAGTAAGTAGAGCAATAAGTATTTTTGAAAAGCAGCTTACATTTAAAACGATACGTGAAATTTATCGTTTAATTAATTATTACATTTTTTCAGCTTTCCCTTTTTATATATTTATCACATGTCAATGTAACATTTCATAAGTAACATAAATCACACAACTTTAATAGTTGCTTATTAAAATTAAAATTGTGTTAATCTCTTACGCAAAGAAAAAAATAATCCTTATCATTTCTAACCCATAAGACTATTAGAACTTAGTAGTTCATGTAATTTTCGATATGTTGGGACATGCCTAAGTTTTGGAGAGGTAATCACAGCTGACATTTAGAATGCAAATAGCACATGCAACAGTTATGCTTATATTTAAGATAAAATTTTAAAAAAAATACACGCACACGCACAGACATACAAATAATCACAATCGGGAAACCAATTGAATTGGATCCGGATTTACCTCGATGTGCTCACAGACGCAGATGCCCTCCTCGCAGTAGGCGCACAGCTGCCACTTCCGCCCGTTGCCCAGACCCTTGAACAGCAGCTGCGGTTCATCGCTGACTAGCGGCTCGTATTGCGTCTGCTGGAATTGGAGTTCGCGCAGCTGACGCTTGAGGCCGCTGGTGACGCCGCCTCCTTCATTGCTGCTGGCATCGCTCTGCTCGAAGGCATCGCTGCGACGCATGCGATAAACGCTACACTTGCGCTCAAGCGGCCCACTTGGCGGCTGCATCGCCTCGTCCTCGTCGTCGGCCTCCGCTGAGGTCAAAGGTTGACGCTCTGCTGAATCGTGCGGCTCCTCGTCATCATCAGCGCGTCGCAGCTTGACGACGGCAGCGGCTGCCTCTGCTGCCGCTGCATGACCTGGCGAGGCCATGGGCGTAGCTGGCGTTACAATGATCGTATCATGATGTCCAGCAAATATGGATAGCTCAGCTTGGGCGGCAGCGGCAGCAGCTGCTGCTGATGTGCTGGGCATTCCCAAGCCCAAACCCAGTTCGGCTGGCGTCGTTGGCGGCGTTGCCTCTATTTGTGATACAAGCGGCAGCGTTGCCGTTGCCGATTTATGTAGCTTACCGGCCCCTGTTGTCGCCGCTGCGGCTGCTGCTGCCGCTGCCGCTGGATGGAAGCCAGCGCTGCTGCCGCTGTGCCGATGCACAAGTTTCGGTGAGACGCGTCCGTGTGAGGAAGCAAACTGTTGATAGGGCGTCTGTATGGGTGCTGCATGCAGATGACTATGATGCATATGACTATGGCCATGGCCATGGTGGGCATGACCATGCCCCTGCCCCGTCACCTGGCCATGTGTATGCGAATGCATGTGCAGCTGCAGCACCGACTGCGTATCGCTGCCTGCCTCCTCGATGGGCAGCAGCGAACGGGATTGCGTGTAGGTTGCGCTCAGCTTGCGTCCCTGGGGCTGTGGAGCGCGCAGATAGCTTGTGGGCAACTGATGAAATTGGCGCGACTGGGTAGGTGTTGGCGTCGAGGCGCCACCGGCATCGGTAGCCGAACCGGTCGCTTTCGGTGGATGTAGTTTCGCTTGAATCAATTTATTCTTCTTCTCCTGTCGCTGCCGTTGACGCGCCTGGCGCGAAGCCAGCGAGGCGCCACCCGCAGCTGCATACATTTTTGCTGTCTGCTTTTCGCTTAGATTTAACTCTAGTTACACACTAAATTTATACACTTATTTAACATTCGCTTGGAATATTAATTGTAATTATATATATTTTATTTTTGTTTTGTGTTCAGTTTTCAACTCAATTTTCTACGTTTCTACACACAAATTTGCAAATTCTCTAATCTTACTAAGCAGTTCTAAACTTTATTTGCACTTTTCTATTTTTTTAATCTGAATTTTTGTTATTCTAAACTCACATAAAACTGCAAAATGTTGTTTTTAGCAATTCTAACCCTCTTTAATGCTCAGAACTTTCAGTTCTTCAATTTCAATCAAGCAGTTATAACTCACTTTATATAAAACATAATCTCATTGTAGCAATTTAAGCCGCGCTTTTAGCAAGCTTTATCTAAATGTGCAAAAATTTTGAGTTGCTCATGTAAAAAGTGTTGTAAAATAAATGTTAAAATTCTTAGCAAAAGTTTCGTTAATGTTTGTTGTTCTTGTTGATGTCTGTCCCTGTAAATATGCCTAATTCGCAGTGACTTTCAATTTTAAAATGCTGTGCAATTCGTTTATGTCTGTTCCATCTAGGTCTTTTGGTGTAGTTTTTCTTTGTTATTTTGCTTTTTTTTGTCTTTCTTTTTTGTTTGTTTGTTGGGTGTCTGTATTGACAAAAATGATTGTACTTTGGATTACTTGCTTAAGCTTCAACCGAGTGACATATAAAAATCGTTGGAAATAAACCTTCTTGAAACCATCAAAAGTAAATATTTTTTGTTGGTTTAACAATCTTTAACTATAAACTATTTTCGGATCTGAACTGAAGAATCTAATTAACTTAACTTAGGCTAGGGAATACATTTTTGCTTTGTTGTTGTTGTTGGTTTGGTTTATCAAAAAATATATGTATATATTTTTCAAAAAATTTGGTGTCTATTTAAAAATATGTTTCTATGTTGGGCTTTTGTTTTTTTTTTTACAAATACTTTTTTCTACTCTCTGATTATAAACATTAAAAAAATATGCTCTGCTCACAATCGAATTGCATACTTTCGGGGCGTATTGTCTGTGTGTATCCTTTGTTGTAGCTGTACTTCTTCGCTCGATCCATATGATAAAAACAAATATAATTAACATTTATATATTTAGATTAATTTTAAGTTTTTCCTTTTGTTCGGTTTGTCTCGCTAAAAGCTGCCTGGATTATTATTATTATATATAAAATGAACTATACATTTAAGAATACATATATTTGGTTGATATTTGTCTAACTAGTGTTCATTAGAGTACAAAAAGCGCTTAAACCTTAAAGCACACACATACACAATTTAATAGAATATTTTCTAAAATATTTGAGTTAATTCTTTTTCTTCTAATTTTTGCAGCTGATCTAAATGGAAGCGTCCTAAAGCCCGTTTTTCATTAAATTTCCTATTTAGTTTTCTATCTTTTTTTTTCTTTTGCGCCCAACTCACACACATGTACAGCTTTTTGGCCACTAGAAATACACACACATAACGATTGATAATCCTTATTACACAGCAGTTCGTCTACATTTTCAACTTGTTTGTTTCTGTTGTACTTTAAATTATAATTACATTGTTGCTGGTGTTTTGATATTCGGCATTGCACATTGTTTTGTATAGATTTCGCTTGGCTTTATCTAAACTTATATATAATGACGGAATTTCTGCAAGGAACACGGCGATAATTGATAAAAACTGTACTTAAAATAATATAAATATATGGTAGACACATATCTAGAATGTTACAATCTATAAGCTGAAACATGTGTTTTAAATGGGTGTGCATAGTACAGAGTATTATTTAGTATTAATATCATCAAGGGATCTTAAAAATACATCGCTATTGCAAAGTTCTCATTGGCATTCCCCAATATGTAGATAATTACATAAAATATACTGAAGAACTAAAAAATGTACAGCACACTTAAAAATATTTGAAAACTGATTAAATTAAAAGGAAAATTTTTTGAGACATATGAGATAACAAGCTAAAATGTCACGAAGCTGACCAAAGAATATCAAAGTTTTTATAACATATGAAATGCTTTTTATTTTCGCTTTTCTCAATTGCATACATTACAAACTCAACCATCATTAATCAGTTTCACAACTCGTTATGGATGATTTGTTGAAAAACGAAAGAAAAGCGAAAGAAAAACCGTTGAAAACAATTTTCACAATCGACACACTTATTGCCACACCCTTTTCAAAAGTCATCAAACAATAAAATGTGTAAACTTTTTTATTTTGACTTTCACTTCAAGTTCATTGATGTAACTCAACAGCAGCGAAGTGAAATCTAAATTTCATTTTGTGGCAAAAATGACGAGTAGACTTTCGATCCCGTAAAAATGTTCAAGCTCTGAGTTCTGTGTCTAAAATCACTGTCATAACACAAATTTAACAATGCGCAAAATGTTGTTAGCGACAGTTGGACGATAAACTATAGATGACAGTTATCGGAATACAGTAAAACTTTGTTAATGTGTGTCCGATTGCAATGATTTGAAATACACGTTTGCTGCTATTTTATATAGCTTTGAGTTGTATACATTTATAACAATGTTACTGCTGATATTTTCATGTTTTTGAAAATATTTCATTGAGTTGTACGTTTCACGATTGTAGCTGCCGTATATTTTAATGCGGGAAACATGCAATGTTGTCGTAAACACGCAAATTAAAAACGTTTTGGTTTCAGTATTTGGCTTAGTGCGCGCCACCCTAACCTTAACATTTGCCATTGGGAGGCCAGTTCTGCACAACATTCAGGGTTATAATACACTTACTTACTTACATACAAACCAGAACTACAACTTCTGCCTTCAATGATATCGTCTTCTGCTTGCTGTATTTTTTTTTTTTGGCCAGTGTAACTTGGTCAACTGCAAATGCTTGCTAAGTAACGGCAATGTTTAGGCGCTTAAAACGCTTTGATGGGCGTGTGGTTTATATAACAATTTGTTGATGCCCTTTGGCCCAACACACGCACTCAAGGCTAATTAAAACTCAGACCCCGGCCACGCCTCTGCATTAAATACGACGGCCTTAGCCAAAACCGATGACGAGCACTACAGCTATATGAATTTTTTTTTTTTAGCAACTTTGCCAGCTGCCCAAGAACGATAAATGATAGTTGGCCTAAATGCGCTGACGTGTTGTGGCTCCTTTTTAATGAGAGTAGTTTAATATTGATTTACATAAATTAGCTTTCATATAGAACAAATTTATATTCTTTATAATATTAATGCTAATGCATACAAAATAAATATTTGTTTTAAGTTTATATAAGCCAGCAAGTTTGAGTGTCAGGTCATTGCTAGAAATATTTTTAATATTCTCAAAAAATAAATGTTTTAAGTAAAAAAAAGTTTAACATACTCATTTGAAATTTGATAGTTATATTTTGGATAAATATCGATTGTTGTATGTAAGTGGATCAAAATTATAATTTGAAAACTGTAGAGCTGGGAAGCTTGTAGAATGAACTGATTTATTCTATAAAAATAAACCTCTCAGAAGTGTTCAAGAAATATATATACAGTCTCTCAAACCTTATTTCGAGCAGTGTCAAATATAAAGGAATTATACATTATTTTTCAAAAATTTCAAAGACCTATGGCAGGTACATATATTAACCAGAAAAATTAATATATGACTCTAATAAAATGGGGTAACCCCACCAGCTAGGTCGCGTTACTACGGACTACTATTGCTCAACGGAATCTCATCCAGGATCATTTCAAAATCGGATATACACATCGCCAAAAAGCTAGAATGGTCAATCTAAGCAATTCAACTGTGGGCTCTGCTGGAAAATAACATCCGGAATCACAACATATCCAGTAAACAGGATCTCAAAAATGCTCTGCTGGATGAGTGGAGCAAGTTCAGCCCAGAAACTACCCGGAAGCTGGTATCTTCCATGAATAATAGGTTAAGGGAAGTTGATAGGACTAAAGGATATCATGCTAAGTATTAACATCCTTATTTAATATGTTCCTTTTTTAAGACTGCTTGAAATAAGATTTTACATGCATTTTGGAAATGTTTTCAGTTTTTGACTTTTTTTAATTAATTAATTAATATTTTAATAAAAACTAAAGTTCCTTTTTAAACGTGATATAAAATTAAATAAATTAGCATTTAAACATCTTTAGTTTGTTTCCTTGTTTAAGCTTTATAGCACTTTGAATTTTTTGCTTGACACTGCTCGAAATAAGGTTTAAGACACTGTATAAATATATATAATATTTATGAAGGTAAGAGATATTGTATTTATTTAGCAAATATAGTACATATTTTTTTCGTAAATTTGTGTGGCAATTTATAGAAGTGGAGCTTAGAGCGGCCTGACAATTGTTTAAATATACGTATCTTGCGTGCTGACCACTAATTAAAGTGGAACCTAGGGTAATACAAATTTAGATGACAGCAATTAATACAATGAAATGACATTCAACAGCACATGGGTGGCTACCAAAAATCAATACAATTGCAAACTAATAACAATTTGTTGGCGCACACGAAAGGCGTTGGCCAAAACTCAGGCCGACCGACCACTAAATAAGCCAAAATGAAATAACATGACGCTAAATTATACAAGTTAGCTAATTACAGTCTGATGCTGCTGTTGGTCAGGCGTGTATCATTATGGTTAAAAGATACTCTCCCTCTCTTTCCCGACATCAGCCCAACAGCCCAACAGCCCAACAGCCGCACGCAATATAAACAGAAATGAATGAGTCAACTTGTGCATAGTTATGCAAATCGAGGGAACCGACTGGCCGCTGGAGACATTCTATTAGGAGTCTACCCGTTCGAGTCAGACAACGCGGCGTATGCGCCATGCGGCTGGCAAAGGCACAGTCAGGCAGCTAAAGGTAGAAAGCAGCCCAAGCGATTTCGCTTTATTCATTCATGGCCCATGAATATCTAACAGCCAAAGACACAAACTCACACACAGAATCCCCTTTTCCACACACACATACATAGCACAAACAAGCCACAAACGTGGGGGCTTTCCAAAAGTCTCACACATTTCACATTTTCATAAATGAATAATAAGAAAATTTAAATACTGATTATCTGCAGCTATATGAATTATATACACAATTTTTGATTAAATTAATGGGTGTTCAAAAATCAGACGTGCCTGGAGATTTTGTGTGGATAGCGTATTGTGGAACACATGCGATTAAGTCATTTATGCGTCAGTTTACCCGAGTGTGCAATATGCATACACGCTCTCTCACTCTTTCTATCTCTGTAACTCTCTCCCTTATACAAACACACACAGAGAGAGACACTCACACACACACAAACTCTTATAAGCAGACGGTGCCCGAACAGGGACCTGTCAATGCTTGCCGTCAGACCGCACACACACAAAGAGAGACAGAGAGAGAGAGAGAGAGAGATAGAGAGAGAGAGTTAGGGAGAGAGATAGAGAGAGATGGTGATAGAGAGTAAGAGAGAGACACATAAAAGTGGCAGCTGTGGCACGTAAAGTTGTCTACGCAGCAGCAGCAGGAGCAGCAACAGTGGCAGCATTTTGTCGCTGCCACATGTCTGTCGCTGCCACATTTGGCTTTTGTGTGCGCCTGTTGAGATTGAAATTAAAATTTAAATTTATTTTCTGTTTGAGTTTTGTGGCGTGGCAAGTGCTTTGTTTGTTGGCACTCGCTAAGCGCCACAGAATGCTGCACATAGAAGAAAAATTCAGAATTTTAACATACAGTAGAGTGAATATTGGTTAAATATAATTTTGTCTGGCAAGAGTTGAAGACAATGTATAAGTCTAAGCCATTTCTAACTGAAAACTCTTAATTATGCAGTATTTTTTAAGGTGAAGTTTCTAAGTAACCTTGGAAAGCGATGAATAACAATTATATTTTGTCATACAGATAGTGTATATAGTGTTTATATTATGGAATCCATGATCCAGATTCTTGCAAAAATTATGCAAATGGTATATTTATAAGTATTTAGTAATTATTTATTTTAAGATTATCAGAATCCCCATGAAAGTTAAGCCAAATGACTAAATCGAATCTAATCCAACTTCAATATTGTATGCAAAAATACCAGGTTATTGACTCTTCAACTGATTGTTTTCATGATTCTTCGCTTGTCTGTCTATTTTTCAATATTGTTTGGCCTCTCACTGATGAGACAGCGAAAGAGAAAGAGCAAAAGAGAGGGAAATGCCTACTGCAAACTCATTGACAGCACTCGAGGGCGTCAAAAATTTGTAGAATTTACTACAAACAATTTCAGAGCCATTGCCATGCAAATTTGTCAATAAAGTTGCCATACATACACAGACATACACACACTAAAATATGGAGACAGTCGTGCTAAGGGGTCTTTGAAATTGAATGGCTGACAGGCATATGTATGCGCTCGTCCTTAAATGGAGTAAGTCGGAAATGCTTGTAACCAGCGCGAGCCGGAAATATTATTGATTATCGCAACGTTAAACGTTTATTTTCCCTTTAGACTATTATTATTATTATTATATCATTTCCATTTATTAGTACAATCTTTTTTTGCTGGTGGCACGCGTTACATGTGCAAGAAAACATATCAATTTGATAGCAACTATTTGGGGGCCAGTAAGCCAGAAATCGTCTCCCTCTTGGGCCATTTGGGTAATTTTGGCAAAGAACTCGTTTGATTTCTTATGTAAGTGGAGCAAGTGGCGAAACGTAACTCGCAGCTGCTGCTGCTGCTGCTCCTTTTGTCGTTATTGTTGTTGCTGCCTTAATAAGCAGCTATCTGCACCGCCTTACCCTCTCCAGCCTTCTGTCTGTCCTTATTTTAGCTGTTTGCCTGGCTGACTACTTCCGTTTCCGTTCGCATTCTTCCATGTGTTTTTCGTCGTCAACACTTGAGGCAGACAGCTAGTTGGCAAGGGCGCAAATTGCAGCTGGGTCGGGTGCGGCAATAGTGGCTGCTGTCATTCATAAGTTTGTTTTTTGAGTTTTGATATAAAATTTAGGCACATTTTTAATTAGAGTGTTGGCCAAACAACTGATTGACTAACTGACTGGCATGCATGGATCGCAGTTTAGGCACATACTTGAACATTACCTTCAACTCTGCCTAGGTCATGTTTGACAATGACATTGAGCTCACACAAATAGTTCAAATTAGCTGCAATTCAGCAATGCGAGTCAATTGTTACATACTTAATGTTAGATATGTTTGATAGATAGTCTTAACTAACTTAATCATTTCCTCTTTATCTCTGCTAACCGGATCCATGTACATATTTATTATTGAATATGAAGATAGGATATCTCTTGGAATCTAATTTGGTTTTGGCAGTTATGATAAATTGTTTGTCCAAATACGAAACTGTTGTAATTAAATTCAATAAATAAATCAGTAAAAGCAAATATGTGTTGTGGCCCAGTCGCTGCGCATTTTATTTAATATTAATTGCTATAACATTGGCTACTTAAGTTTGCTATATTATAAATAATTAAGGGTTACTTGAGGGCAATAGTCGCATACAACCATTCCAAGGCCAAAACGATAAAAGTCGTTTATTTAAAACTGATTCCCTTATACTGGCAAATGGGCGTACACTTAATTCCGAAATATCGATTACCTTTCGCCTGCACGCCTTGGAGTGTATACATAACATAATTTGCTATCACGTTTGCTTAATTGAAGCCGTTAGGAGCAATGTTGCGTCGAATGAACGCCAGATTAAGACAAAGTACCCATGCAACGGCTTTAAGCAATAGGCGATTGGCAACAGGCAAAATAGCTAAAACATCTCATAAGAGTAACAACAACAGCCACATGGAGATACACATAAATTGCAACACCGCAATACCACCAAGCAGCCAGGCTGGCAGGCAAAAAGTATTGCTCTGCTAAAAGCGCCCAGTGGGGCAAACCTTTGTGCCCGCCCTGTGCCACGCCTCCTGGGACGGAGTGTTGGTCGTTTAACCATTCGCCCAGTTTAAAGCGCACATTGCGCTCGCTGTAAAATTGCATAAAGAACGCTGGGAAGCGACTCTGTTTATTGCCTTTTATGTGCAGGCTTAATGGCTACATTTGGCGCCCAGTCCCCCACTGCCGTTTGCAACTGAAATAAAGTTGCAGCTGTTGTGCACTTGACACAGTCATAGTTGCATTTAGAGCTTACAGTTGCAGTTGATCACCATAAGCAACAGTTTCGAGTTTTACATAAAAAATGTTGCCTGCTTATGCGGGTAATAAAAGACAAACGACATTTACGACTTTCTAAAACCTTGGGCACATAAAAAACAATTGGAACTTGTGCATAACTGAATTTTTAATCAACTCTCTAACGCTCTAGTTAGCACACAACATATTTCACTTAAAAGCTAACTAACTAATTAACTAACTAAGAAACTTTATAAACCTTTGATTCTAGAGTTAATTGATTGATTGAATTATTTATGTCCAATAGAAACTAAGATATAAAATAAAATATAAAATTTAATGCTTGATCTAATTCACTTGAACAGCTCTGTAAATATTTCAACATTTTTGATTCCCATAGAAATTGCAAAAATAAAACAATCAGTGAAAACATTCAAGTGGTATTTTATTTTATTAAATAAGAAATAATAATTTGTGGACAATTTTAATTACAGAGAATTTTCGTTTCCTATAAAAAGCGAAACAGTGAATAATTATATATATCAGTCTAATGAGTAATATATAACTACACAGAAAGTAGAGAAATTTTTCTTTTATACAAATGATTGTCCGCCGGCCCGCACAACTCCCATAAAATGTTGTTTCCCATTTCCAACTAAAAAACAGTTGCACTCGACTTTAGTTGCAACCTCCGCAAACGCCTGCTGTTAGTGGAGTGATAGAGAGAGAGAGAGAAAGAGAGAACCTGAATTGTGACTCACATTTTTTGCTGACCCTTTTGTTCTTTGTGTGGGTGGAAGAGACTCGGAATCTATTTTGCATCGTTTTGCATTCTGAAAATTTTGCAATATATTTTGCTTTGTATATTGAGGTCAGTTTTGTCAGACCCTTCGCTTTGTGTTGACCAGTAAAAAATTAGGTTAGTTTTGTTTAGACAGGCATGACCCAGAGACAAAATACAATCGGTACCGAGTCGAAAGAGATAAAATATTATGCATAACCATTTGCGACCACACACAAAGAAAAAAAAGATGAAATCAACCCAGCAGCAAAAAACAAAAGGCCTTACGATACGGGTCAGCAGAAAATGCTTGACATATTGGCACACTGGGTGTATGATTGATTTTTCATGGTCTCCACCCTTATCATGTTGACCCTACTCTAATGGTCGTTGCTAGAAATACGCTTGTAATTAATAGCGAACCCAACTTGTTGATTCGACGCGCCCCAAATCAAAGTGACAACAAATAAAGCTCGCCGGCTCCAAGCGTCATGCGACATGATAATGCCACAATGTGGACATTGTAGCCGACAGAGAATGAAAGCAAAGAGACAGAGACAACCCTCAACTATACAAATAAATTTCTATGTAAATACATCAAACAACATCAAAACTGAACCCAAAAACCTCGACATTGTCATTTTTATCTACTACAGAGCATGTCCTGCTGCCCATCAGCCACCAACACTCCCTTTGCCAACCCTGTCAAATGCCGCCCAACGAATTGACAATGCTAACTGCCAGTCAAAGTCATCGCAGGCAGCCAGGTAAAAATGTGAAAAGCGGCGCGTTATGCAAATGTTAAATGGTAGATGGAAATTTCTATCTTGTTGACGCTTTTGCTGTACATTCAACATTGCAAATGTCATGTTGACCCAACCCATTCTCCCAAACTGCTACTCCGTTCAAAACATGATATAAATAACAATATGTACATATATATATATATATACAATATATATTTGTTGTGGCCTAGAATACACATTAATTCATGCATCAATATGAGTCAAATAAATCAATTTGATTGAAGTATTTGCTACGCGGCTTTGTTAAAATACATTTATCTGTCAAATATGTATTGCCAATCTTGACCTATTACATTTAAATACAAGGCCTGATTTCGATTAAAAAAAAAACTCAATAAAGGCTTTAAAAAGTCGAAGAACATAAATTATCAGTTTCTTAACAAAGTTTTTGAAAATATAACGATGTGGACAAAAAACAAATTTACTTACATTATGCTAAATTTTTATTTTAATAAAAATCATATTAATTAAAATGATACATGAAAGCGATTACAGAATAATTAAATCACTTCCCAAAATTCCGATAATTAATTCTAAAAGGGCAACGTAAAATATCACAAATAATTTTCGTTTTATTTTCAGAACTGAAATATAGATCATAAATCAAGTCTATTTTTCAGCTCTGCATAATCCAAAAGTAACAGACGAGCGAGATTTCTAGACGGAATAATTGAATAAACTCTTGACCTCAAAATGTATCTGTGGCTGTGTGCGATTTGTATCTATGAGTGTGCTGCTTGTTTTTGTTTATGCTGATTGCGAGATTTCCATATATGTATGTGTGTTTGCGTGTGTGTGTTTGAGTGCAAATGAAGTGCGCTTCAAGTGCCATCAGCGTCATTGCCAATTGCTAGTCGGTTTAGTGCGGGTACTCAGAGCATACCACATACCACATACCACATACAAAATGCCACCTGCCTCCTACCTGTGTCTTTTGGGAGCACATAACCCAATTAGTTGAGACCGTCCACGACATATGCCAATTCATTTTTGGCAGTAGCCAGACGACAAGCTTTTAGATTTGGACACGGACACACAGTTGAGGGCTTAAAGAAGCAACTGTCATATTTGTACATTTGCACTTGCGTCTCGAGCAACGCTTTTTATTTTAATTATGTTCTATAATAAAATTTTCATATTTTAAATGCAGACGAGAAATGCAAAATGCATAAGATAAAATACAAAACTCTCACAAATGCAAATGAACAAGTGAGAAAGAACAAGGACTAAAATGAAGTGAAATAAAATGACCCTGGCAGCATTGGAGGGCAGGACACACACTTGAGCCTGAGGTTGTAAAAAAGAAATAATAGTAAGAAGACTCGTTCGTAGGATACAACTAGAAATACCCTATAAGTAATTCTAATGTAATGAAAGATAAATGATAATTTTGAGTTATGAGTTATGGCTTCTACGCTTATAAGCATACGCTTATACAAAGACAATTAGAGACACAGTGAAAATAAAATATCAACACGACTTTAAATACTCATAGAATATATTCATTGTAATTTGAATATAAATAAATTTGAATAACATACTTTTTCTTTTAAATTAATATGCTTGCGGGGTATGAGAGAAATAAAAGAGAAAAAAATCTAAAGTAGCGGCTTAGAGTGTTTGCTTCCTGGCACACAACAACACACTCACACACATTCATACAAACACATACACCAACAGCAGTGTCAACAGCTTTCATGATTGTTTGTGGGTGAGTACGTGTGTGTGCGTGTGTGTGTGGGTTGCGCTCCTAAGTAGGCTACAACCAGCGTCTTTGCTAAGGCTGGTGAAGAGGGGAAGAGGGTAAGGGGTTAGGCGCTTCGCAGCTCAATGAAAACAAAGCAACACTTAAAAGCTAAAGCAAACGTAAAGCGTCTCGCAAGGAGAAAAAGGGGGTTACGTGACGCAAAATAAAAAAAAAAATGGGTTGAGGGAAGGCTGGTTGAGTTAGCTTTTTGGGTCCTTTATTGAGTAAAGCGATGCATAGTTTACGCTCTGTGAATTAGGTGCTTACTCATTATGACATTTTGGCATTTTAAACAGAGACAATAAAGCGAATTTTTTATTAAAGTTACTGTGGTACTGGTACTGATGATCCTCGAATAAGCAAACGCTATACGCTATATGTATATAATATATATATGTTAAGCAGAAAAATGATAAATAGTTTTTAGTTTAATTGTTTTGGAAATATAATAATTATATTTTGTATGCACAGCGATTCTCTTAGAGTTGAAGCTATTCGAAGGAGACAAGAGGATTTGTTAGAAAATGTTTTTATAGTGTTTAAAAAAATGGTATATGCTGTTTACCCGGTATATATAACATTCGCATTGATCTTTCGAACAAATTGTACTCCCTTTCTATGTTTATAAAACAGTCTTTGCTTAATACAGTGAACACTACATATAATACAAAGCTTTTCAAAATATTTATTTAGCAAGATTTTCTATAGAGCTCCTGCTCTCTGGCTTATGCACATAGTGCCTATGAATTATCTGGTCACAATTTTGGTTAAAGTAAACACTTTGTGCATGTAATGCTATACGAGTTTTCACTGTTTAATTATGAAACAAGTGTTTACAGCGTGAACATTGGCTGACGTTTATTTACTTCCAGAAATGTTAACTGCTGTTGTCTTAGGCCACGTTCTCTCCAATCCTTTTACTGGCAGTCCGGGGGCTTAAATGCAAATTCAAGTTAATAAATGACGGGGCCATCAGCATATCTCCGCGCAAGCTGAGGCTATAAACAACCCGAAATCGCAAAAGCAGAGCCCAATGGGCTTAAAAACACAGACCGAGGCTGATTCATTAAAAAACATTTGCTATTGCACCAGCTCCGATGTCGATAAGCGTAAATTTGCCAAATACAAATAATCTTATTGTCTGTTGTAGATGGCCTAATCCGTGACAAGATTAAAATCTCAACAAACAAAATGCGTAACCTGATAAATATGCGAGCTATAAAATCTAACGAGCTGACTTTAATTTAGATTTCCAATTTGAGAGGGCTTGCATTTGTTTTTTGGTCTTTCAATTCATATGCAAAGAATGAGAACAACAAGAGCAGAATCAACTAACTGGGCAGATATACCCAGTTGGTAACTGCCAAGTTGTTACGGCGCATATATTTTTATGACCCCATTGCAAGAATCTTAACACTCACTGGGAGGAGAGAAGCGGAGGGCTGAGTGAAATTGGGCTTCAGAGCGATGGGCTCCATTGCATTTCAAGTTGTGCAAAGTTTTTAAGTGCTGCACATTGCCTGATTGGCTGCCAGTGCCTGTGATTTAAGCTAATTGCCTTCATTGCTGACTTGACCCAGGGTAGAAGAGCATTAAAATAGCTGAATAGTGAGCACTTTCATTTGACTACAAGACTGTTAGTTCATTCATTATCGAATATTTAAGAAGTTTAATACTAACAAACATTTTTTAAAGAATGAAAATATAATAAATATATATTTCAGTGTTCGTTTTAGTTTTATAGAATTTACAAGACGTTTTTTTTAAATAAAATTAACATGGCCCTACCAGTTAAAATTTTAACTGTCATTGAAACAAATAGTTGGCGGCAAGAGTGGCAAAGAGAGTTGGCTAAATCTAATAAGTTAGCCAGCAGAAGCGTGAAGCACAACGCAAACAAACTGTGCCTCATTTATCTCAGCCGCAAAAATGTCTGCCATATTTCATTTAATATGCAGCACCTGCAGCTCAAACAGGCTCCTCGAAAAGAAAAAGAAAACAGAAGCAGCCTCGAAAGGGACACAGGAAAGTAAGGCCAGACACAAAGAGAGATAGAGAGAAAGAGATAGAGGGAGAGAGCGAAACGTTAAAAACAAAATGTCAACGATAAGAAGCCAAACCTTGATGTCTAACAATTTTCAAATACTCTTGCACATATATAATTCGATTTGTAGTTGAAGCTGGCTGAATTTGGGTAATGTTTTATGCAAATGCAAATAATACGATTTACTTGCCACATGTACCACAAATGCACTCAACGAATCACTGACTTTGTATTAGATGGTTTTAGACATGCTTAGAAGCCAAAATTGGGTATCTTACAAATGCTGCTGAACATTTTTAGTCCAACTTTACATAAGAGTTTTATAGTACAAAAATAACATCAGATTAAGTTTGATATATATATGTACATAGTTCGTTTGGCCCAACCAAAGAGTTTAATTTAAGGTAATACATACTTGATTTCTATAAGATGGTTTTCTATATCTTGAGAAGTAAGAATTTCGTTTCTTATAAAGGATACTGATGAATTTTATTTTTAAACTTTCACACAACAGTTTTATAATACAGAAATAAGATCAGGTTATTTATGTTAGTTTCTTTTACCTAACATAAGAGTCTACTGTATTGTAATATAAAGTGATATAATTAATGATTTATATTAGATAGTTCTTGACGCTCTTGCAACACTCTCTGCTAATGTATAGGCCGAGTAAGCATGGCACTGTCTACAGCAGCATCTGAAATCAACAACATCAGCATAATCTTAACTAAAACAGACAAGAATAACACACACATACACACACAAATTCATAATACAATAAAAGTAATGCAGGAAACCGGCAGATTCATGCCTGTTTTTTAATGTCTGCGACAAGTGAGAAGACCCCTAGAGGAGGCAGTCTCTGAACGAAAACATATCTAATAACATTAAATAGTTAGTTGGCGCATCATTTGAATTATGGCCACGTTCGCCAACGCAGGCGGCACGTTGTGTGGTTGCCCAACACAACCACACAAATACCGCCCACACCTCAGGCATGTCAGCTAGAAATCTTGACTGGCCAAAGCACATACAACCACACACACACACACACACACATGCAGAAACACATATGAGTGTTTAATTTGTGTGTTGTTGTGTCCGGGCTACTTGCACTATTTTGGCTGCTCGGCCATGTGACTAAAATTGAATTTTGAAATATGGTTCGCATGCACGAAATGGCCAAAAAAAAAAAATGAAGAGAGTATGCAAAATAATGATTCCTTTGAAGGTCGACTGACCAAAGACTCGGCACCGCAAAACGTGGTCTCCAAGGTCAAGCATTGCATTAAAACCTACTTTTTCTTTGTTTCTTAAAGTCATTCAAATAAATAAAATATTACAAATAAAATCATTTTACATCAGAACTGTCTTCTGATGTAAGATATGAGACAGATGCAAGATATTTTGTAAAAATTTTTATTTTAGTATTGGAAGTAGAAAACAGACTTCTGACCTACGAAACAGACTTAAAATATTTTAATATTAATATTTATTAAAATAATGGAAATAAGAAATTGAGGTATTTCAAAGGCTCCCAAGAAAGTTGAATTATTTAGATCTATTAATATCTTTAAAGTCCCCAACTAGCGACTATTTCAACGATCGGATATTGTAAATACTTTTCAAAATAAGTTTCCGAGATTTGGTTAAAATAATAAGCAAACTTTTCTCTTTTCCACATAGCATATTTAATTTCAAGGATTTTTATCGCACTCACTCAAATTATATGTGTTGAGTATTATATGTATATAGTATGTATATCATTATCAGAGTGCTGAATATTGCGCTTGCACGTGCGTTAAACTTGCCATGCTGCCAAAAAGGCCAAAGGTAGGGCAAGTTGGTGTGACAAACACACAAAAACACACATACACAAACCCACCCCTCAAACCAGACCCAAAGCTATGCTCAACACTTGAAAAACAGTCGAGTGGGCGGTTGAGAGCGGAGTCGGAGAGCATGTGCTGACAAAAAACAGGAACCTGAACATAGTTGTCACAACTAGCTGCTGGCACTAAAAGAAGATATGGGAATCTTATGGCAAACAAACATTTTCACATTTGCATTTGTCGTTCGCTTATGCTTTATGTTTTATTTTTAATGCCTCTCATTGAAGTGCAGACCCCTAGTTAAGTGGCAGATATTAGCGTAATTGATACAAAATGGGGGCGAGGGCGACCGCAATTAAGGTGCCGGGAAGCGCATGGCGTATACGCAATGAGGACGAGTTTTGCTGCGGGCTCAGCGATTTATAATTTGCAATTAATGGAGTTATAATAAAGTAAAATCGATGCACGATTCTTAGTCGCGTATCCTTTGTGTGGGTAATTAACTTATTTAACAACCGCCAAATGTCCTCCTTTATAAGCAGATATACGAATGTATCTATGTACGTATATAAGTAATCACTTTTCGCATTGGCTGTGGCTGCCACAGTTGCGGTTGTCATTATCATTTTTCACGCAGTTTTGTTGAATTTGTTGTTGCTATGGTTTGTTGTTGTTGCTATTTGCTGTTTGCTGACGCTTGTGGTTATTATAAATGTTGTTGTTGCCACTGACATGTGGCAGCGTTAGCCGCCATCTCTTCATATTCCATTTGCTTTGTAACAGATTTATTTTTAGGTGTTTGCTTATTTTGCACGATTGCTTTTATTATTTTTCATATTGCATGCAATCTGCAATTTCCGGGGATTATATAAAAGTAATGCTGAAGATTGGAATAACCGTTGCTTCAAACTGTTCCCTAAATTTTAGTATTATTTTTAAATTTATTATATTTTTCAAATTATTTTATAAATTGCAATTATTTTGGTTTTAGCAGAAGTATACGCATATGACATAATAGATCCGATTCCGAGTCATATTTAATAAAGGATCTGATCAATTTTTGGACATATTTATATTCCAAAATTCTATAACATTAAAATTGTGAATAATTTTTTAAAAGTCATATCATCTGAGTTATTTGAAGACACGTTTGTATAACAAAAATTGAAATTCTTAACATTTTTAAATAATAGACCAAAATATATTTTCTCAAAACATATATAAGATAACTTAAGTTGTTAACTTTATGGATTCTTATTTGTGAGAGATTTTATAATTTTGATACCATAATGAAAAATATTTATTTTTTATTGGTAATATGTATATTAGTGAGTGACTTGTAATTACTTATTCAAAATTGAAACTTTGAAATTGCATTAGTATATTAAAGTATGTAATTATTATGCATTGAAATATGAATTCGTACTATTTTGCTCGAAGTAAAATGGACACATGACAATAAAAATTGCATATTATAATATATGTTGTATTTTTATATTTTATTGATTGCATTTCACTGCATTGATTGCTGTTTTGTTACTGTTGTTGTCTGCTTGGTGACAGTTGTCACTCAAGCGTCTCCTTTGGCCAGGACGACATTGATGAATTTTTAAAGATATTGTATGAGAAAATTGCTGGAATTTGCTGTCGTTGTTTATTACGGGGAAATACAAATTATTTTTACGTATTCGCTTTAATATTGGCCATACATTTGCACTGTAATTGAAGCATTATTAATTAATAATGCACAGGACTCGCAGCGGCCGCCATATTCGTATTATTAAATTATTAACGTGATTTCTTGTTGTAAGGCGATTTTTTAATACACAAAATTATTGCTAAGGCATTTAATAACTCAATTGCGGATTGGCGAATTGCACTTGAAATTGCACTGAATTGAACAACATGCGTTAATTTTAATTGGTAGAAAAAGTGTAGAAATTTCTTGTTGGTTTTATAGTATTTTATAAATAGTTATATATATATGTTGTTGTTGCTTGTTAGGCAAGGGGCAACGCGACGTGCAAGGTGCAGGCGAGAACACGGACCCAGCCTCGTAACAAGACTCCCAATGCAAAGTTCTGCTGCGGCAACTGCTGCGGCTGCGGCTGCTGCTGCTGCTGCTACTGACGCCGCGACGACAACGGCAACGACGACAGCGAGACACGCGCGATGTACTACAACAAAAACACGACTGAGCCGTCCAACGGCCAGCAACGAATTACATATAAGAAATTGAAAGCGAACCCGATATCAATGCCGAGGATGGCAATGTCGTCGTGTCTCAGGTTGAACGAAATTGAAAGCCGTCCCACACGAAGTGGGTCGCTCGGTTGCTCTGCATTGCAGCAGCAGCAGCAGTGACAGAGCGAAGGCTTTGTTTACATGTCTCACACATACACACAGACGTACAATCAAACGAAGACGAAGCTGAGCGTCAGGTAACTTAACGAGCGATGAACGAGTCAACCAAGGCTCGTTAAAAGCTCAATGCACGCTCTCAGTCAGCTGTGTGTGGGCGTTGCATGCGTACGCTTCTCGGCTCTCTAGCTCTAGCTGTTCCCCTCTCTTTCTCTCTCTCTCTCTCTCTCTTTCCCCCTCTCTCTCTCTCTTTCTCTTTCTCTTTGGCTGGCTGGCGAACAGCTGTTTGTGCGCTCTGATTCTTACATTTCTTTGCCCTAATTTGCTGACATTGCTAAGGCCGCCTCTCCAAAAGCTTCGTCTGCAATGAGCACTTTTCATGTGCCTGCATGTTATCCTAGCTGACATTGTCAACATGACCAAAATGCATGTTCCCCAAGGTGTGTTAGTGTGTGGTTGTGGCGGGGGAGGGGGGTTGTTTGTTAAAGACGCATTTGAAGTGCCAGCGCCACATTCATTTGCATATTTGAGCACAGTTTGTGTCGAGTGCGTGCACACTCAGAGAAACAGAGCGTATAAGAGAGAGAGAATGGGTTAAAGAGAGGGAGAGCGAAGCCTTTGGTCTCATGTGTATCGCAAAGATAAGTTCAACTTAATTAAAGTTTCAGCAAGGTACAAATCGCTGGATAGCCCGAACTTCAGAAATGATGACCATTTTCTATGTCATTTGCGAGATGCTCAGAGAAACTTTACTATTTATACTGTTTCATAATTATCCTTACGTATCTTGTAAGGCCTCCATGAACTAGTTGCTTATTTGCATTCATTTTAAGTGTCAAATCATCATAGTTTGACAGCTTGAGCCATAGCTATTTTCTCTCAATCTCACTTCTGAACTTTTGAGGGTTGGCTTATAAAACTTTACATTTAATCTCACTTCTAAGCAATTTATATTTCTTTCGCACTTTGTCAATGTGTACTTTAATTTCTGGAAATTCTCAAATCTTATTTTTATTTATCTAATGTAATCAGTAATTATTTTAACAATCCTTCAGTTGTTATGTTCTCTTGCACAGTGTCATATATTTTTAATCCTGCCAGTAAAGTTCCTCGTCTAGCAATTCCTGCAGATATTGCAACTCTGCCTGGTATTCAGCCCACAGAGTTGCCCTGTCCGTCGAATAAGGTGGATAAGTTCTAGCGATAATTGTTTCTCGTCGTGCCATCTCTGCAATGCCGCGTTCATGAATCAGAGTCTCGTGCTCCTTCTGGGCCACTTCTATGATATTATTAATCTCCTTGCCGGCACGCTCATGAGCAGTTCGCAAAAATGCTGGCCGCTGTTTCTTGGTGCCATCCACCATCTCAAAGGCGGCTGGTGGCTCGGACATGTCAGGCTCACAGTAAGACATCGAAATTGAAATTTTTCGTAGCGCAAAAAATGTTCAAATAGTTAGTTCGACAATTAATTGAGAATCTGACATTTAAGTCAGAGAAGGGGTTTTATTTTTGTTGAAAGGGTGGCCATATTTGAATTGTGGCCAATACAAAAGTATCTAATCTTTAAAAATCTGAACATTTTATAATTTTCAACCACTTGCAGTTTTATTAACTTGCAGAGGGTATTACGTATATATATTCTTGAACAGCATCACTTGCAGAGTCAATTTTCTCTCAGTCTTTCACTTACATCGGTTAGCTTATATTTCAAGTTATATTATATAAATCTTATACCCGATCAATATTTACATTGTTTAATGTTTTATTTGTAACTGTGCTTGGTTTTTGATTTTTTTGATGCTGTCCGTCCATAAAACATTGATGTTGCTTAATCTCATGCTCTAGTGCTGCCTGCTTGATCACCTCAGCTACTTCCAGATCCGCAGACTGATCTTCCCCCTGGTGGAGATGGGAGTTGCTGGGCACCTCCACGTAGGCGGCGGGCTCAAGGCTGTACCAAAAGTTGGCCAGTTTGTCTCTGTTTGTAGACCCTGCTCGAACTGATTACGAAAAAAATTCCAAGTACTCGCATAGTTGGTGTTGCATACATAGATTTAAGTCAGCGCAATTCTAATAAACACGAACATGTGATATATGAACACATGGTACGCGGCTCCATCTCAATAAACATTTGCCATAAACAAAAGCAAATATGCTATATCAACAAGTCGACTTGTTACTCGATTTCAACCCTACAACTCCACACCGTATTGCCATTCATTTTAATTTGTGTCAATTTTCAATAAGCGATTTATTTTGGCTACAAAACATTTGGCTCTTTGATGTCATTGAGTGCCTGCCTCTGGCCAAAAATACCGCATAAATCTCCAGTAGTTCATTAAAGGCATAAGAGCTAATTGGTCATGGTCCTTTGTGCATACTTTCAGAGAGCTTTTTGGCAGGTCCTTTCCTAGTGCTTTCGCTGAGCTTTCTGCAAATGCTTGTTGGTTGGCGTCCATACTAACTGGGAATCAAGGACACGTTACTGAGTGTTGCCATAGTTTTAAATACGATGGGACCATTAGGTAAAGTAGGTATTAAAATATAAATTGTAAAATATTGTTAGTTCGAAATCTTAAATTATGTTGAAAATGCAACTCAATATCGATTATAATATATTTATGGAAAGTCGTTAAGCCTTGACAACATTAAGAAAATATCATTTTGAGATTTGAAACATATCGAACAACTTTTATTAAACTGGAAAGGTGTGTGTGTGTGGTAAATATGTAAATCGAAATGATAAACTGGGAGCATTATATCAATTTAAATAGTAATATGTTATTTACCATGAGAAAGTTAACTGGCAATTACACAATTAACTTGAATATTTATTTGAGTTTAATTCAATGATTGTCTATTTTAACATGAAAATTACTAAGATTTCCACTCCCCTACGCCTCCCACTCGTTACTCGAAAGTCGCTTTTTGTTTGGAAACCATCAACTGTCAATCTTAAATGGCTTGGCAATAAGCATTAGCAATTGTTAATCAAGCAACTCGAACAATGATCCCACCGAGCTACATATATAAATAATCATCTTTATATATAGCGTGTTACGGCAAAAACCTAATGCATATTGATTGGATAGGCAAAGAGCTAGGTAGGTCTCCCTCTTGTTCTACTTAACAAATTATTGTTTGTTTTCATTGCTGTTAAACTGTGGACGCCCAACAAGGAAAATTTATAGGAAACTCTATGTCACCAAAACCTAAATAAAATGCGACACCTATTCAATTACGTGGCAATATCATTTAAAATTCTATTGGGGGCGTTGGTGCGCTTATAAAAGTGTGAGGAAATACAAGTTCGATATTTAATGTGTTTGGTGTAACGAACGACATCAAATTGCTTTAACGCATATCAAAAGAAAATCACGAACGCTGAATATCAATTATAGACACCTGGACAATGGAATTGATTAAATAAAATATTTGTTATGCTAAGTGGATTTTGGTAAGATTTGATAGATAATATCAGGTTAAGTTAGTAGTATAAAAAAATCTAATATTTCGTATTGAGTAAAAAGGAAGCGAGAAAATTTGTAGACACAACTTAGATTTCAATCAAGGAAATATACTTAAATATTTAATTGGTATTGTATACATAGCAAATTATGCTATATGTTAAAAATTACTTCACTCTTAATCTGTCGAGACTTTTATATCTATTTATATGTATTTTAAATTTTACTCTACGAATTCATTGATTTACATTTTCTAATGTTTTTAAAATACAAGCAGTTGGATAAAATCTTATATTAGTTCGAGCTGTAATACCCATAGTAAATTAAAATATTTGGAGCATTTACTGGAATTTTCTTAACTACATGCAAACGAAAATCCTGACCAGCAGCAACCACAAAATAACACAAAATAATATAAAGGCAAAAAAGGAAGAGAACAAAAACAAGCTCCCAAGTCTGAGGCCAATGAGCCGCATAAAGTTGGCGCCAGCCAAAGAAAAAAAGAAGAAAAGCGAAAAAGCAAACTAGATAAACAGACGCAGAGATTGGGGGTGGGAAGTGAGAGTGAGCGGTATTTTCGTGCAGGGGACATGTTAGAGGTAGAATAAGAAGTAAAAGAAGCTAGCGAACCGCTTAACAATATATCTTGGCATGCAACGCACGAGTTGAGTCTTAGCACAATTGTTATTGCAACTTGTTGCACTTACTATGGCAGTGTTGCTGTCCCCCGCCTGCAACTCCGAAGGCTGTTGCGGCCTCTGCTGCTGGTGCTGCTGCTGATCCGATTCACCGTTGAGGTAGTCCGCCAAACTGGGCACAAGAAGGACGCCCACCTTATTGCTTGCCACCTGCTTTTGCGTGCGACGACGGCGCGGCGGCAGCATCATGCGATGCGCCACCAAAGCCATCTTGCCACCTGCTCTCTAAGACGCACTAACACACACAAACACCCACAAACACTAACACACACACACGTTAGTTTAACAATTGCACGAGCGCGCAGTAATCCAAAGAAGAAATTCGGAAATCCCAAAATCAAAAGCAGCCGCGTGGTTGCTTGCGTTTTGGTCGAAGAAAACGCTCGCCGCCAACTGAAAAGCGTCGCGTCGGAAAAGCATGGCAGCGACACTGAAACGCACCGGAAAAGCCAGCCAAAAGCACATGTCAACAAGCTCCATCTCGCTCTAGAACTCACACACGCACACCCACTACAGTGGAATCCACTGCAGTATGAAAATGGTTGAAAACTTAAAAAAGTTGTTTTCAATTTATTTATTTACAAGGTTTTTTTTTTATTTTTTATTGGCCAATAAAAAATTTGAATTGTTAATTTTATATTTGCATATAAGAATGAATTATGAAACCGAAGCATTCTAGTTTGCGAGTGACTACTGTAATACTATCTCTTTCACTCTCTAACTGTGTGTGTGTGAGTGTGTGCTTGTGTATATTTGTGTGTGTGTGTGTTTGCGTATTAAACGCTGCATGTTTGATGAGACTTTTGTTGATGTTGTTTTGTTGTTGCTTTAACGTTAATATTAATGCCCGCCGCTACTGTCTGCCAGCTTTGTCTGTGTCTCTTTGTTTATGTGTGTGTGTGTGTGTGTGTATGGGTGTGTGTGTGTCCTGGCGACAGTGTGTTTGTATTAGTTTACCAACACGTGCGCAAGACATTTAATAAAAACAACAATAACAAAAAAGAGATACACTTACAAACAAGCGGAAAACATACCGCAAATATCATTTTTGTTTTTATAATAAAATTAGGAAAGATAAAAAAGTTGACAAGTTAAAGTCAAGTTGCGACTGCCAGATGCCCTATAATAATATGAATATATTATATATATATTTAATATATATATATATATCAATATGTAAGTATGTAGTAGTACATTTTCAGTTAATCTATTGAATGAAATTTTTTGTTTTTTGTAAACCAGCAAATCATTAAAATCAAGAGATTTGGACAAATAAAGCTTTTTGACAAGATGAAATTTGTCAATTAAAAGCTCATATTCGGAAAAAGATGTTGAAATACCAACCACAACTTCTGCAATCTTTAAAAAACAGGCAGATTCAGAGAGCTGCAAATGATATATTGGAATACAGATGGTACCGAGTTTGAAGTATCTGATTTATTTTCGGTACCCTGTAATTCGAGACTGTCTGGCTTGGTTGATTCAGCGTCGTCAATTTGGCACCGAAAACTTCAACAACAACTGAAATTGGTTTCGGCAATGTGCGCGAAGAGTTCTACATCGGACTATATAAACACGAATTGTATATTAATCTACAGGATTTTAAAAATAATACTCGATTTGCAAAATATAGAAACTTTTTCATTCGTATCGATGAAACAATATTCTGGAGATACAGAGTTTTAATTTGTATTTATGTATATTTATCTTGTATTAATCTAAATGCAAATTATCATAATGTTGAAGTTAAAGCTTACACCTTATAAAGGTGTCAAAATGAAGAAATAATCATAAGTAATTTATGTCTTATAATTTTTGGGAACTATTCAAGGATTTTGCACCGATTTTAAGATATCCTATTTTATATGTTGCGTTGTTTGCTATGCTATCTTTTATATTTACAGATATGCTCAGACCGACAATTATAATTTGACACGCAGGCACACATATGAATGTGCACATATACATACATGCACAACAACAAAAACCATAACCCATACATTGCATCCAATTTACCTCTTGCTAAGCAACTTGTTTACTTGACCTTTACAAGTTAAGAACAACAACATCAATAGTAACAGCAACATCAACAAGAAAAACAAAAATGGAAATAACTTTAACATTTTTGGGCGGAAAACAAAGCGGAAATTAGCCGAGCTTTCATTTTGCTCGACATTGGGTCTAACTAACAAACTGTTACTGTCATGGTATTAACGTTTCGGTTAGTTGCTAGCTACGTCATTAAGAATGACTCTGCACAAGGTCAAAAGCACTAAAGCACATATGGGCAAGGCTGCAGTTGTGTTCAAATAATAAAATCCGACAATAAAGGAAATCGTAAAAAATCTGAAGTACATAAATATGCTACAAGTTCCAACAGAAATAGATTAAATAATAAATGGGAATCAGTATTAATCAATGTTATTATTATTAATTCATTCTGGGGATTGCATTGAGAACTTTGCAATTGGAGGTATGTTTTATCGTCTATTAGAAATTTATTGTATATTTATATATATATATTATTTGACTTACCTTTCCTATGCCATTTTAGACTCTCAGCGAGCTACACCAACGGCATGACGTCATTATAGTAAGCACACACACGTACTCACTGACTTGTATACCTGTATATGCATATATGGCGCTATATAGGCAGTTGAACAGATACATTGGGGGGTCGGTGTGCAATCTGTTCCATATCTAACGGTTCTTGAGAAAACGCAACATTTTATTGTTGTTACTGTTTTTGTGTGTGCATAAATTAGATGAAAATTAGATGTGCGTTGTAATGCCTGTAAAGTAAAAAGTTCGCATATAAAGGGCGAAAGGGAGAGAGAGAGAGAGAGAGAGAGGATTAGCAAAAACTAAATCAGTTTCTAAGCCTAATGTCTGATAACACGTATGCTCCATTGTTCGATGCTGTCGAATTCCAATATATTTTTGCCAATGTTTTCTCATATTGTTTGAGCTATAGGAAGGAAGTAAACGGCGGAAGGATATGAAAAACACAAAACCAAAAATAAAAAAATAAATAAAAGAAACACAGCCAGTTACAAAATTTGAGCAGCTGTCCGCAACAGAAAATGCTTTCAGCTGTTCAGTCATTTTGTTTGCCGGCTTCCGACTGAGCCTCATAAATCAAACTAAACCAAAACCACTTACAGACACCCTCACAAACACACCCCCACACACACACACAAGATAGAGTGGCCAAAAATATAGTCTATGCAAAATTTAAGTGGCTCAAAATGATGTTGCCAAAATTATATATATATTTATATTTATTTTGCAGATTATAATTTGGTTTAATATACTTTTCATGACAAACCATTAAAATATATTTATATTTTTACTCAACAAAGGGCCTTATCTAATTTTGAAATATTGGCGCCCATTTGAGTAAAGCAGTTGCCGCATAGCTGCGAGTGCCGTAGCAGTCAGCTGCCAAGCGTATGCACAAGGCACAGCTGACTTCTTGTAATCGAAATGAGCAGAAACTATCGACAAGGCTGGCAATGTTGTATGTTCCTGCGCATGCAAAACATTTACAAGTTGTGCGCTGAAAAAATCACTTGCATGATGTTTTGCGATCGCAAAAAAATTGTTTAAATTAATTGAAGCGTTTGCGGAGATTTGTTGAAAACGAATTGTAAATTAATGTTGCTGTCGTTTCAAGCAAAAGCCTAAACTATTACATATTCAGATTAAAACTTTTGGCTATTCAAAGTTCGGCCAAAGTCTGCAAAACCAACGCAGAAAAAAGACAGAAAATATGTCACCCTTGTCTAATACAAGTCCAATGATATCCACCAAGTTAAGTCCATTTGTGTATTGGTCGCAAACCAAATACACGCTACTGCTGAAGGTGGACCTCAAGGATGCACAGGTGAGTTCAAGCTAAATTACTTCGTTGAAATAGAAAAATCGATAAATTCTAAACAGCATCCAAAATGTTGTTGCAGGGCGTCATTGCGGATTTCACGCCCTCAACGCTATCGTTCAGAGCCAATGGCGTTGGAGCACGCGGCCGGAATGCATACAAGTTTCAAATGCATTTCTTTCAGGAGGTCGATGATGAGAACCCCGCACTTACTGTGACAGACCACAAGATTGAGCTCGTCATAAACAAAACGTATCCGGGTTGGTGGGAGCGTCTAGTAGCAACGCCACAGAAACCACATTGGCTTCGCGTTGACTTCGATCGTTGGCGCACCGAGGACGATGGTGAGCCTAACGAGGCGCCGGGCGACGAGCGAGATGTGCCGGATGTGCGGGATGTGCGCGAGGATTATGTAGAGGAATATAACAATCTTCAGAAGCAAGAAATCGGTTATGTTCGGGGTGAGCATTTAAACAGGGAGTTACATTTCAAGTTGTCGTAACAACCATTCAGACACTTTAAATACAGTTTAAGCATCAAGTGTTACCTTTGTCACTTTTCTCACTTTACAGAAAATGCCAAGAAGGTTTATTTGGTCATTTACAATCTGGCCATGTTTGTTGGTTATCTACACATTCTGATCATCATGGGCGTGCTCTATATCCGGGACGGACCCGCTAGCATAAAGCATACGTACGAGTATGTAGGCACATCGTTTAAATTTGTACAACTGATGCAATACATGGAGGTAATGCATCCACTATTTGGCTACTCTAAGGGCAGCCCGCTGGTGCCATTCTTTCAAATCTCCGGACGCAACTTTATACTCTTCCTAATGATCGAAATGGAGCCGCGCATGCATGCCAAGCCGGTGGTGTGCTATGTATTCATTATATGGTCACTAGTTGAACTGGTGCGGTGAGTGCGCAATCGACAACTTAAATTAAATAGCAACTAACATTTTCCTTTGCCCCATAGGTATCCCTACTATGTTAGCCAGCTGTTGAAACGGGAGAACGATTTGCTCACCTGGCTGCGCTACACTATTTGGATTCCGCTCTATCCCATGGGCATTATCTGCGAGGGTGTTATACTGCTGCGCAGCATACCCTACCTGGAGCAAACGAAACGCTTTAGCGTTGATATGCCCAATAAATGGAATTCGACCTTTGACATGGTTATGTTTGTGAAAGTGTATCTGCTGCTTCTCGCTCTGCCGGGCAGCTATTTGGTCATGTCGCACATGTCCAAGTTGCGCGCCAAGAAACTGGGTCGCGGTCGCCCCAAACCAAAACTTAACTAAGAATATTCTCTAAAAATGTTAGGTTTTTTCTTTTCAAAATTTTCGCTTAATTATTTTCGTTGAAGCCGATTAAAGATGTCATAAATATACCAACTAGTAAGACAAGGTTATATACCAAGTTAATATGTATAACAAATGCACAGTCAAAGATTATAATTCACACAGTTTGCATTAAAAACAGAAAAGAAAAAAACAAAACTATATGTAATAAAATATTACATACTTTAAATTTATTAATATCAATAAAATCTCTGACTTTCATTGAAAAGAAATCAAATAAAAAAAAGGTATCAGTAAAGTTTCATAATATTCGTAAAACCTGATAAAGGCTTTTTAGCCATGATAATCATGGATGATGCTAGGCTATAAGATTTTTCATTCTATTATATATGTCATAGTCATTTATCATTTACACCACATATTGATTATTTGGTTTATACGGTGCGGTTCCTGATTTTATTAATAAATGTCTATTCTGGTTTTGCTTTAACTACTTAAATTCTACTTGCATACATAGTGTTTACATGCACTTAAATTGTCGCTTAATCTATATTTAATTGTGTGTCCATATGTATGTAAGTGTTCAAATATGTTTGTGTTGAGGGTTACTAAAATATAACTTTGCTTGAGGCAAGTATAAATATTTTTTATTTTAATTTTTTGTTGACAATTGGTATCAGATTGACAAGTACTATAAATAAAAAATTGTATGAACAGACATTTTTGTGAAAAATAATTGTGTGCAGATCATAACATTTTTGTGTTGGTTCATTATTATATACAAAGGGTGTTGTGTCAAACTCCTCAGGGAGTTATCAATATTTTTTGGCTGAATTCTACTACCCTCTACTAGGTGTATAATCTAAATTAATTGGAATTAAAAAAGATATTGAACAGACACATACCAACAGATCACGAGCATTTAGCTTCAACATTCTCTCCAGCATTGCCGATATTATTCTGGTTTGTTGTCTTCTGTGGCTGGCTAATCTAATTTGCACTTGAGCGTTAGACAAGTGGTTGCCGTTGCTCCTTCTGCTCGAACCACTCGAACTGTTAACTGACTTTGGGTTAGGTTAGCTAACTTCTGTTACCCACTGCGAGCACAACTGTTTGTTATTTGATATTCGTTTGCTCGCTCATAATGTTTTGGGAATTACCACTCAATAATGAATGAACTCGTGTGTATTTTGATTCAATAAATTGCTTTTGCTCGAGGTGTCAATCAATTTATTTTGTGCTGGCGTTTATTTTCATGCTCAAGACGTAGCGACTGCGGCAAGTGCAACGAATTTCGGCTGCCACTGAAGATAAATGCCATTAGTGGCGCTATTAATTGCCTGAGTGCTGTTGCCAACACCCAACATCTACCACGTCCGCCTGTCAAATTCACGATGCAAATTTATCCGGAAAAAAAAATAAAAAATTATGCAGTCGACAACTACAGAACGAAAGATACTCTGTTCCACTGTGTAAATAAAGCTGACAAACTATATTCGATATACATACATTTATAGGATATTCAAAATTTGGATTTATAGGTCGCATGGTATATATGATATCATCGCTCAAACAATTCTGCGTCTCAAATATTAGATTTCGAATGTTAAACTGTGAAAAATTGATATAAGCATTATGGAAATTACTTTTATTACATGCCAAATTAATTACATTTTATTTGCACAAAGAATGAGACAATACTTCGAATAATATGTAGATTAGAATAGCTCGAGAATCGAGACAACTGTACCACTAGTGCTAACTTTAATACTTGTATTCATCTACACATTGTACTCTTCTACGCCCTTGGGAACAGAGTATTACGGCAGGCAAAACGTCTGCACTGGCCCATAAATGAATAATTCAATGCAATTTGCAAGCGCATCTGGGCAAAAAGCATCCGATCCGGACCGAACCGAACCGAACTGAACTGAACTGAACTGAACTGCAGCGGACACAACGCACAACTAATCACTTGGGTCTACGGACTAGAGGCACTCACTAGGCCTCACCATGAGGAGCTCTTGGCCACCCAAAATGAGTTTTTGATTAATGTACCACACAGAGTGGGTAAAAGAGGCGTGTGTGGTTTGAGCGATTGATTTTTTTTCTTTTTGTTTCCTTTTTGTTGACATTGAGAAGTACAATTTGTGATAGCAAAGACAAATGCGTGGATTAATGTTCGATGGCAGATGGCGGAAATTTACGGCAAAGCGATTGGAGCAGTCAGCAGTTGGTTTTTGATTTTAATTTACTTCTACAGCAATTGTCAAGAACGAACAAACTGACCAATTGGACTTCCGACGTAATTCTATATTACGAGCTGTTGTAGTACCCCGAATTGCGATTAAGTGCAGTGACTTTGCATAACCGTTAACTGGGCTAGAATCGGACGATTTCTCATTTAAATAATACTATATAGTATTTTTGAATGCACACCTAATTGTATTCCCAATGGTTACCTAACGTAATTGAACTCTATTCAGTCATATTAATTTGTGGCTATCGTATATCTGGCAATCTATAGTTCTATTTGCTTAGTAGTGGTCAATAATAATTTATTAATTTCTTGATATTATTATAAGGATGTAGGGCATTAAATCGATTCAAATTTCCAATTTGTTATTATATTCAAAATTCGATTATTTTTATATTTGCTTAACTATTTTCGGTATGAACTTCAGCATATAAGTTGTCTTGAACACTTAGACATTACAGTAATTTCACAAAGTGTCTCAAGCCATTTCAAGATTCATATATATATATTTATATATATATTTTTTATTATTTTTTTTACTGTGACCACAGGCTACTGGAAATAAAACATAGCTGGAAAAACAACCTGAAGTTACAGAATCCCATTTAATTAAAAATTTTGTATTTAATTTAATTATTAAATATCCAATAAAGAATATTTATTATTTATTACAAATTTAATAAGTTTTGGGTTTGATCATCATTTGTACAAACTTAAGTGGTTTAAAATGCCAAGTTCTCCATTCTATTGCATTTGAATTGTCAACATTCCGTGTATTATAAAGACCATTGAGATTACTAAAAAAATATCCCATTAAAATTTAGATCGTATTTAGTTGTCATTGGTTTACCAGAGATAACATCCGCTATTGAACCACCAGCCAGATTTGTAATTTTCCGCACAATTCCGTTGGTTATCAATGGATCGATCAGGTGTGGAAAATTTACTAGTCAGATGCTGTAACAAGGCATCATCCGCAGTACCAGAATATTCGCCAAGACTTTCTAATTCGTACGAATTGGTTTCCTTGCCTACAAGGAAGTTACTATATCGTGCATAGCGAGTGTTATTATTGAAGTCCTTTAGATAAATATACAATTCATGTGGCTGCGATTTAGTTAGTAAATGCAGTTTTTCGAGTCCGATGAAGAACTCTCCGCGCAAATTGCCGAATCCGGAGCGATAATCTGCCCAATTGCGGTTAAAGTTTTCGGTGCCATCTTGACGACGGTGAATCACTGTCCAACCAGCGGAACCAGCCAGACTTGAATCGCAGGGAACCTCAAAGTGCTCTATGCCAGGCACCTTTAAAAGGTACACATCATTCAACTTGCCTAGACAATTGCTACCCAGATATTTATCGATTATGAAATTATGATTTTCTTCCAAATTATCGATTTTCGCAGCATTTAGATTTGCTCTGAGATCATCTTCGATAAAACTGTAATTTACAAATGAGGAATTTAGATTATTTATTTGCAATTGATTCTTCTCGTTCTTTACGACGTTATCTCGACCAGAGATCTCAACTTTTTCTTCTAAACTGCGATTCAATTTGATTTGATTGTGTTGTCCTTCCAATTTTGCTAGTAGTTGAATCTTTTGAGCTAGTCCCTCATCGTTCTTCACCTGAGAATTTATAGTTTGATTTGCTTTAATAAGAAGCTCATTTATATTTTCAAATTTAAATTGATTTAGGATCTTAGCTTGTTCTTCTGAGATCTGATTCAGTTTGAGACGCTCTATCTGAGTCTGTAATTCCAGCAATTGCTTATTCTTTTCGATTAATAATTCGTCTTTAATTTCATTTGATCTCTTATATGCATTATTCAGTTCTAGTTGCAGTTCCAATTGGATTCTCTTATCCCTAATAGTGCTCTCCAAATGTTTTACTGTAGTTTCTAGGTCATGTATCTTAATCACTGATGCATCGAATTGTTTTTCCTTTGACTTTACATATTGTAAAAGAGGCATCACTACTTTGTAACAATGCGAACCGCATTGTTCATCTTTTTTCCGAGAATCCACGTAAAGCTGTACAATTTAATAAACTTTAGGCAATATAATTAACCTTTATAATGCATACTCTAGGCTTACGGTGTGTTGGTCTTTGTCAGACTGTATTGTTTGCTCGCTCACTTCTATGAAAACACATATCAGTACAATTAATTTGAAAATGCGCAAATACATTGTCTTACTTTAAAATTTGCTGATCGTACGCTTCGAGAACAAATTGTTAATTAAATTAAATGTACGGAAAAAGCTTTAGCGGATAATCTCGATTTTTGAACTTTGGCAGTTTGTTATCAACATATACTTTGGACAACGTCAGACAAGATTTGCGGTTATCAGTTGCACATTGAAACTGATCGCTCGAATATCTACGCTAGAGTCGTTTATATATAATATAATATCTTACATTTTATATATTTAGCATTTGATACGAGTAAAAATAAAGCAAGCAATTGGCAGTAATTAAACCCAAAACTCAGTAATAAAACTTGACAGCACGTCAATATGTAATTCCAATTCAATATAAATTAAGTTTTAGATTGAATTTGATTTCATTGAATATAAAATGTATATATTGGGTATAAAATATTAAACAAAAAAAAAACCACTAAATTTTCAATTGTTATATATGTTATATATATGTCGAGAAAAAAACACCCATGGAATCAAATAAAATGCTATTAGATTGCAGGTTTCATTTTGTAAGTGTGATGCAACTGATGTAGGCTGAAATTATATAAATATAAATTTAACCCAGCCAATAGCATTTGGTTTCTAAAGTATAAATGAAACCCACACAAATTGTGGGAACCGACAATTGAATCAAATGCAATCAAATGCAACTGCAGCCAGCACTGACAATGGCAGTCCTCAGCAAATAATATCGAATTTATCTATATATATATACACATGTATATATATCATATACGCTTTCATGCTCGTTTATTATGATTTGTATGTGGCTAGTTGAATGTCTCAAATGACGCGCTGTCGATGCCTTATTATGTGTGTGTGTGTGTGTATGTGTGTGTGGACTCCTGTGTGTAAAGCACACACCCACACACAAATATACACTTATAGACAACTCTACATACATCCACACTTTTGTATATACGTATTTATATATGTATATAAACTTATAATGTCGGCTTAAATCCCTTGTGTGTCGACGTTTGGCCGGTTATTGGCAACTGTCTTGGGTCATCGGCTACAGTCTCGCAAATAGTATGCGTCCCAGCAGGTCACGTTCGGTCGTATACTTTTGGAGGCATGGAGAAAATGTCGGAAAAAAGCTGCAGCAGCTACAAGCAGATTTGTATAGTTCTTTTTGGAAACTTATGATAAATGAAGAGCAGCTGCAAACAGATGCTTCTGATAACTTCGCCGGACAGTCGAACGAATGGACGGACAGCCGTAAATGGGTATATATGAAAAACGAGCTGAAATGATTGCCTCGGCGGCAGCCTCAAAGTGTAAGTCCTGCAATCAATTTCCATTTACTCTTTCGACTCTTTGAGCTTGCTATAACTTAAGAAATATAAGGATGCTTGTTTTTATGATGAAGCTCCATGAATGTGGAAATTTGTAAAGTATTAAGCACATAATTAATTAAACTTCATGTAATTAGCGCATATGTTATTTATTAAACATTTTAATAATACTTTCAATAATTATAACAAAATGCAAGCGTCATTTTTGTAATGCCAATAAAAGATATGCTGAACTATGTCATTATTAAAAATATGATATTACATTTTGGTGTGAGAGTTTAAACTGTGTATTTGTCGTAGCCTCAATGCCTTTTGCTTTATGACACTTTCAAACGCCCACAAATCTTTTGGCGATGGGTGGGCAATGAATCAACACCCACTTAACCACTCACACAAAAGGCCAAGCAATTGCGCCAAAAGGGCTGACTGAGTAAAAGAGAAACTTCCCAAATTTCTTTTATAATTTTTGTTGTTTTTTTTATTTATTATAGTCTATATTCACTAGCTGGGTGAAAACTTGCCGGCATTCGCTCGAGCTCTGGTGCCCTTCTAGCACCCGCCCCGCCCCACTCCCTGGCGACCTAGAGAAGGCCACCACAATTACTGAAGTGGATAATTAGAGTCTGACGTTGGCGCTAGGCCCGTTTTGGAGCATGTGGCTGAATAAATATTTAAGTTGGTTTATTGAACGGAACGCAATATAAGTCTAAAGAGCCGTTTGGTTAAATGACACTATAAAGTGACTGCGCTCAAATGATTGTCCTATACATACATAGCAGAATACGAGCTCCTTGCTTATTCTAATTAAAGGCTCATATGTTATCTTAGCAGCTATTGATTTTATTTTCTTTGTCTATCGCTGAATCAACAATTTACAAAAATTAATTTTAAATAAAGCAGTTCCAAGGCTTTCAAATTAAAGAGTTTTTATTATCTTAAATCGTATCAAAATTTGTCGTAGCTCAGCCACTAGAGTAATATTTTCTGCGATAAATTATAAAATGTATGGCTTGTTAGCCAACCTACACGACAACTGGTATTTTTCTTTTAAAAAAAAATCAAATCAAATAAAAATATAAAATATATGACTTTATTTTCAGAAGTGCTTTTCAGTGTCAATTTGATGACTATAATAGGGTACACGTTTTGAATTTAATTAAACAATTATATACTTTCAGCCAAATCAATCATCTGGGAGGTGAAAAAGAAAAATGTAGTAAGTGGAAAATCACAATTTCAAATAGCTTCCAAATTAATATTTTTAATTTCACTTACTCGTATCTTATACTGTTTATAAAAATTTAGTTTTTATGGAATGCCCGAACTCTAATCTTACCTTACAAATAAAACGCTAACGAATATGTATTATAATTGTACCAATCGTAATAATAATTGTAATTACAACTAACTGGAACTGTGCAATGATGACTCTTTAAAAGAGAATTGTTATTTCGAGGGGAAGGCGTTTAATACTTATTTTTGAATTTTGGAATATGGCAAATATTAGATATGAATTATAACAATGCTATCCTTTAAGGACAGATCACAGCAGCGGACCCACATGCTTCTTCTGTCCTTTGAAAACGCGTTGATTGTGGGGCATGGCATAGCGCAGTTTACTCCAGAAGAAAGGATCTCCCCACTTGAGATAGGTGTTGAGCTTGAGGTAGGCGCGCAGTTCGCTATCGATGCCCTCAAAGTGCTCCAGCTCCTTGTAGAGGATAATGATGATGCGCTTGCGCTTATCCTGCAACGTTGCCTGGTAGGCAATACGAAACTCCATTCGCGCCCACACGGACTCAAGGAAGTGCTGCGAGAGAATAATGATGACCCGCTTCGAGTCGTTTACCGTGCGCACAATCTGCTCGGGAATGCAATCGCCGATGAGCCAATCGCGTCCATGGAGGCACACACGAAAGGAGTGCAGGTCATTCTCAAGCTTGGGTATCAATTGCCCAATTAGTTCCTCGTCCTTGTGCGAATAGGATATGAATGCATCGTACGTCTTGTCCTTGTCCAACTCCTCCTCGGACACCCACCACAGGCAGAAATTATTATTGTACAGCCAAATCTTAATCTCCTGCCGATAGATTAGATAGACGACACTGATCAAACAAACCACAATCACAATTCCACCCACAATGCAGCCAATGAGCAGAACGTACGAGGGACACAGCTCGGAAACCTCCATCTGCTGAAATGGCTTATCCGGGCGATTGCTGCAGTAAATATCTGACACATCATGGACACGTTGCGGCTGGGCACGTACAAATCCCAACATGGGCAGAGCGGAACAATCGCACCTGAACGGATTGCCACCAAGGACCAAACTCATGGTATTATTGTTAAGATAGTTGATGAACTGCTGGTCAAGGACAGTGATCCGATTGCGACGCACATCCAACACACTCAGATTGCTTGGCAGCTGTCTCTGTCCATCCAAGCTGCTCAGCTGATTGTCGGCCAGACTCAGTTTGCTCACATTGGCATAGCCCACAGTCTCACTAGCATCTGGCAATTGAGTAATGCTATTGTTGTTCATCTTGAGCGTTGTCCTTACCAGCGTTGTGTGCGGCAACAATGGGAATTCCTTAAGCGCTGCCCCCCGACAATCCACGAAGAGGTGCAAGGTATCGCGAAGCACCCAACAGATGCACTGCGGATCGCATTTCCAGTGCTCCGACTTGTACTGACAGATGTCCTCGCTGGTGCAGACGAGCGCCTCGAATGGCATCCACAGCAGCATTCCATAGAATTGTGTGTCACGCATATCGATAAGGTTCAGACTGTGCACATTCCCAAATGTGGTCGGATCCAATGCAGTCAGCGAGTTATGATTGAGCAGCAGCTTCGTTAACGATGTAAGTGTTGTAAAAAGTTCACTGTGAAACAGTGTGGGTTAGTAAAGCATTTAAAATTCCGTACTGCTAGAACACAACTGAACTAGCATCCTTTACAAAGATATTTATTCTACTAAAGGAGACTAAAATTTTGAATTTTTTTTTTCTTCTAATTTTCAAGTGACGACGGTTGATTATAACATTTTAAATTTACAATAAGTACAAAAATAGAATGAAATATGAAAAACTTAAGAATCTTCAATAATTAACCCAATTCTAAAAATATATTCCACCTCAACTACAGGTTATCAAAATATTATGTTTTTGATTAGTGAGATCACAGTTAATATTTGAATAAATAATAATGAGACTACCACTAGCAAACCTATAAAAGTTATTTATTATTTATTACATGTATAATATTTAAAATTGTTGTCTTCTAATATCGAGCGATACAATAAAAATGTTAGGGTATTAAGACTGTTAAGTCTGTTCAAGCTTACTTACAGAAGTAGAAACCAGTTGCTATATGCTATATACTACTTAAGTTTGTTTCATATCGAAAAGTAGATAATATATTTTAAGCACTGTAAGCCACGAGACAGACCTGAGAGACTTTAATAGATGGATACACATTTAGCTTGAGTTCTTCGTATCGTGAGTAGTGCCTTCTTTTAGTCAGCACAAATTCTTTTCACCCACCTTGATAAGCTAGTTAGTCTATTGCTGGATAGATCCAAGAGCGAAAGCTTGAGCAGGCCATTAAAGAGATCCGCTGGCAGCTTGGTCAATGCATTATGTGACAGATCCAGCTGCATGAGATCGCCCTGATCAACAAACAGTTCGCGGGGCAGTTCACTTAGCTTCGCGTTATGATTGATGCCAATGACGCGCAAATTGAAGCTACCCCGGAGCATTGTGGCATTCACGTAATTTGTGGCGCGCGACAAGCGCAACTGCTCCAGCTGCTGCATGGAGATGAACAGACGTTGCTGCTGCTGATTGGACTTGCGTTCAGGTGGTTGCGATAGCTTCAAATTTAAATTGCGCATTTGCTGCAGCTCCTGCATCAGAGCTGGCTCGAATGTGAACATGTGCGGATTTTGAATGAACAACGTTTGCAGGCTGTGTGAGATGGTGGAGAAGAGCTTTGCAGGCAGGCGACGCACAGACAGACGTAGCTCCAGTGTTGTCAAATTGTCAAAGGCATGGAAAATGGATTCGTTCAACTCCAGTTGACTGCTCTCGTATTTGAAATATTCCAATGCCGGCACTGAACTAAAAATCCAGCTGCTCACATGTTTGGTAGCTGAATCCTCAGCGAGAGCATCCTCAGTGGGTTGGGCTTCGAGGCTGCGATCACGAAAGTGTATGCGGAGCACCTGTTGCACTCCGAGCGCATTCAACAGATCCCCGAAGAACGTCTCCGACCAGTAATTGTATGCATCGAACTCAAACTTGGCCACCTGAGTGACGTTGAAGCGCGGCAGCCAACGGACGACTCCATTGGAATAGTAGCTCATGGAAATGTTTGTGCCCGCATCCGTAATCTGCAATATCATTGCGTACTCATTCCGGCAATATACTCTCACCAGGTTACCCTGAGGCTCACAGCTGCACGACTGGTGCACATTATGGCAATATCTCGACAGAGGTATGATCTGAGCACTTGCGCTCGAGATCGCACAAGCTACGATAAGATATCGATAGCACAACATGTTCTCGACACTCCACACTCACTACTCACTAGTTCTAAGCATTTAATTCACGCGTTTAATTCACACAATCACGTTTATCTATCGACATTTTCGTTCAAGCAACTTCAACGCATGAACTCTGACTAAACACTTGAAAATTTGGCCCGGGTCTCAGCTACCTTATCAGCATTCCCCGTATCTTAGGAGGCTCTTTTTCAGTGATACCCATAATTCCATATACGCACATATCTATGGGTCCGTACATGCAATATATACAAAAGAAATACATTGAGTTGACTGCGTGAGCTGTAAAAATAGTCTTCATGAATAAATGAAAACTAGTGATTCTATTTACAAAATCAATGGTTTATGAAACTATTATAATTTCCTGTGTCAAAGTATACAAAGAAGAAAATGTATCTCAACATCATAAGTGCTAAGATATGAAATTATATTAATCAGCCATAATTTATATTGTAATATAGTTTGTATCCAGTGTTCAAAATAATTTGAATTAATTTGTGTAAAATAGACAATTTTTTACAGTCAGTAATATTATTGCCAGCTTTCTCTAAGTCAGTAATATGAAAGTAGTCTATATAATAAATAAGATATGAAATAAAATTTCATCAGGATTTTCGTGTCACGTACTCAGTTCAAGTGCTTTCAAGTGCAATTGGCACATTGCGCACAATCTTTCCAATTACTTGACCATAATCAACAATTCAAATCGGTTTCGCATCTGAAATATCTTATCATTCCCACACTAAATTACCGTATAATTGATTTCTGCCTTTCTATTTTCAAAATAAATCAAATTCACTCACTTTATCATAATATTCTGTTTCTTTGGTTACTTGCGAGCTTGTCAATAAAAAACTGCGAAACTATTTTAAGGCACCCATTAATGAGTCAGTTGTTATGAGAAATATTGTTGCCTACTTTCGAGAATCAATGATAAGCACAGTAAAATGTCTAGTATGAACTGTTATCGCAAGTCATGTCATTTCATATTCCAAATGAGCAATCAGCATTGATTGTTATCTATTAGACAAATATAGACTATCTTTTATCGTCTAGCATACTTGAAGCATATACAACAATTCAAAATATTGAAATAGAAATAGTATCTGAGCCTTGTTACAGCTTCCCATTTTCATTAGCCAAACAAAAACCAGTAAGAGTGCTGTAGTCGAGTGAACTCGACTACGATATACCCTGAACCCAGTTATTAAATATGTTCTATGATTATTGGCAAATTCCCCTTTAAAAAGATTTATACTATACATATTGACGCTCGCGTCGGTATTCATGCCATCCCTTTCTCACACATGCGCTCGCATATTTATGCATACAGAAAATGCTTGCGGCTGCTGATAGAAATGAGATCAATATGAGAATATATTTTCGACTATATCTTGGGTGTTTCTTATCCGATCTTGACGAAATTTGAACAGTTGATCAATAGTATGCATATGCATATTATGTATTAATTAGAATTCTGCTTTTAAAATTGTGGCATTTATTGCTATCGGAAATTAAATGTATCGATATTCGATAAACGGAGGCAGTTATCGATCAAATAACGCAAACTAACGCCTGGTATACGAGAACCTATATTCCAAATTTGAAGTCCATAGCTCTTATAGTCTCTGAGAACTGCGTGTTTATACAGACGGACGGACTGACGGACTGACGGACGGACGGACGGACTTGGCTATATCGACTCGATTGTTGATCCTGATCAAGAATATATATACTTTGTAGGGTCGGAGGTGCTTCCTTCTGTCTGTTACATACATTTGCACAAAACCATTATACCCTTTTTACCCATTTTTAATGGGTTTAGGGTATAATAAAGCAATTCTCATAATCGAACCGTTTGCATTACAAATTCATTGTACGACTGACCTCAAAAAGCAGCTTTAATAAATATTATGCATAGCTATAATCAATAAGGCGACCACAATATTTAATTTAAAGACACACCCACCTCCACACACACCCACACAGAACCTAAGCGCTGGCAGTTGAGCTCAGGCACACGCCCAATATATGAATACCTTCAGACAAAACGAAACGAATCGGACAAGGAATAGAGACTGAGTATAGGACTGGGGCCAGGTGAGACGTGTCTCACATGAACGAATACGAATACGAGTACTCAAATATAAATTACAATAAGGCCAAGTCAATCAAATAAATAGCTGGAATAACAATTGACCCTGAACCTGCCAAGGATGTCGTCGCAAAAGCCCACCGCGAAAAAGGAAATTGCCAAACTTTGGCAAATTGTGCTGGCAGCCACGTAAAAGTTGAGCACCCAAAGCAACTTTTTCTTAATTCATTTTCGCGTTCACGCTTGCAACTCAATTGACAGTTTTTAAACAAGTGAACCAAACACCCACCATAATTGGTATTGTGTGGAGAGCAACAACAACGATGCAATGACAATAATTTATGCAAATTTTTACACACATCCACAAAACTGACCTTTACATAATTCTATGCCCAATTACTCATCATTTAAGTGGAGAGTCGCACCTTTATGTCCACCCACTTTTGTGACAAATTAAGCATACGCGGCATGTCGCACGTTGGACTTATCAGCGTTTTCGACTCATAATAATTACTTAAGTCAATTATAATATGTCGTTGAAATTAATATATAGCTAAATTTCTGTACTTTAAATTAATCTAATCTATATTTTTTCGTATTTTGTACTTCAAATTAATCCAATCTCTTTTTTCGTATGTCCATTGAAAATAAATATGTATAGTTCTATATATTTAAAAAAAAATTTAATTAAATTTAAAACTATAGATTTATATTTTGCCATTGAAAACCCACTTTCTCATCAGGAGGCTGTCTCAAATACTTCAAATGTCAGAATTCTGCCCTCAACAATTTATCGGAGCACAAAATAGTGTAGTAAACAACTTTGTAAGTTTTGAGCTATCAAAAGCATTTTTTGCTTTGTGTGTGTGCTGATTTCATGCCCTAAATATCTAGTGGGACACATATGAGACGGCATACAAATTGCCACATTGGGTATTCGCAATGTTGCACATGTTATTAAGTGGGTGAAGTGTTGCAGTTGTGGTATGGGTTGCCTTAAGTACTTCAACAACTGCTGTTGCCTTGCATATTATTGATTTTTAACAAAGAGCTGATCTTGTTTACAATGCTGTCAAATTTAATTTGCGTTGATTTTTCGAGTGCACCACAAAGAGATAGAGAGGAAAAGAAAAGCCACGAAAATGTTTGGCAGAGAAGTGAGGGAAATGCTTTTCATTTGTTGATTGGTTGTTTTTATTATAGCTTTTGCTGCGTATTTATCAATAGTGCTTAGGGTCTAGTCATGGCTATGTATATATCTTGATTTCATTTACAATGCACTACATTCGCCTGAGCTTGCACCCAATAAGTAATTTGATGTGCAATAGTGGTTGGGTGGGCGGTGAGGGGTTAAGCTGCCATAACAATTGCATTATCTGACAGTTGCCAGCTGCCGGTTGCCGAAGCCCCGTGCCAGGGCGAGGCACCGACATAAATTAGCCAAGTAGTTGAGTGGTGTATGTGTCTCTCTCTCTCTCACTATAAAAATATCTCTCTGTGTCTCTCTGTGTCTCTCTCTCTCTCTCTCTCTCTCTGAGTGTTTTTTGGATATGGAGCACTTTTGTGTTGACATTTATGTGAAATGTCCTTTTAAGCGGTCCAAGCTCTGACTGATTGATGTGGCTTAGAACCGCTGCTCATTGCCTTTACCAAACCCAACCGGCATTTGCGTAACAAAATCTGTGTGGCAACTCGGCCCTAACAGAGTGTGGCTCGCTTTACTAACAGACAGAGGGGAACATTAAGTTTTGCTCAACAAAAGTTTTTATAAAGCATAATTTGCGACTGAACGGCAGACGTAACATATATAAATTATTCTAACTATTTGGGGGAGGGAATAAAATAATATTTATCTAACTTCGATAAGCTTGATTTCTTTTCCTTCGATTTTTTTTTCCACCTGTTGCAAGAGTATTAAATATTGCAGCATATTCAATGGGTAATAGGATTTTATTTATAATTTCTTGTTTTATATCCGAAGAAAAATAAGTTGATGCTATTATATTTGGTCAAAATAAATTATTATCTCTTCTTTTCAGTTTTCTAATTTTATTTTGTTGAAATAATTTCCCATGACCTTTTTATTTTCCCATTTCCCTAATCATTTTCAATTTTTTCGCCGTTTTGTTCCCCCATTTTGTTAATCCTCTTTCTGCTCCATTGCCATTGCTACCTATGTCCTTAGTCTTTATGTCTGCATCTCTGCATTGTTCTGAAATCATGCCATCATAATTTCTGCTACACAATTCATCACTTTGAAAAATCTTTTTAATCTCAGTCAACTAATTTTTCTAATCCTTTTAAATGATGTTAAGCGATTCATTGTTTTTTATCTCTACCTCTTGTTTCTTAAAAAATGGTTCACATTTTGCTAAAGTTTCCGTATTTTTGTGAAACTTAGTTTTTCATGAGACTAAATGTCAGTTTGCTAGCTGGAGAAAATATTAAGTATTTGGCAGATATGGTAGATATCTGCACATTTCTTAGCCACAAACTTGCAACTACTCAGCTGTCCAAATTGTCAAAATGCCACAACTAATAGCGACTATAGCACGACCGCCTTTTGTTTTTCCTCTTTCATATCTATCTCTCATTTTGTAGGAGGTAAATTGAGAGTAGTTCTCAGCATGTGAGTGTGTGTGTATATATTTTTTCATCTTCTTTCATTCATCATCCTCTCCTATTAGACGTCCGATTGTCTTTCTATTTTGTTGCTCTGCTGCCGCTGCTCTCATTTTGTGCAAAAATTGTTGTCAACATTTCCTGCAGCTTGCCGCTTGTTTACCCCTAAGGCGGCTATCCAAATCGCCGGTCAGCACTCTATGTGTTTAGTAAGATTAATTGCATAACATGAAATGCGAGATTAGTTCTGGAATTCTTGAAAACTTACACACATTGGAGTTATGTAAACAAAAATATTTTTACATACTTATAAATTGCAAAATGAAATACGACATTGGTTTTGACAGTCTTAAACATTTTTTTTTTTTTGTGAGTTATACAAACCATCGTTAAAACTTTAAGCATTGACATACTAAGCATTGACAATGAAAAATAAGTTGATCATTTGGGGATTTTGGAATATTTTTTAGATTTAGCTTAGATATTAGATACTAAAGTTTAAATTAAACAACTCAAAAGTATTCTTAATGATGTTTTCTTTTATCTTACGCACCTGTGTGTGCATCAAATGGATATGTTTATGTTTAATTAAGAAGAAGAAAAGACCATTAAGTTTAATGCTCAACTGCAGTTCAAAGCTGGCTATGTGTAAGGATACAACTTTTTTTTATATATTTTTATTTATATTTTTTTGTTGTGCTGCACAGCACTTATACAGCATTATAAAAGCAGCAGCAACTGCTGTTTGGGGTCGTGTTTTTGGGTCTATGAACATGGGCGTCGACTTGCCCATGCCGTTGAACACGACAAGGACACGCACAACACCAAACACACACACAATCGCATTCACTTGCTCACATGAAAAAACAAAAAAAAAGTAAGAAAAAAAAAAAAAACGTATTGCTAGCTAGCATATACCCTGTAGTTAACTTGGAAAGGTTCCCTTGAGTAATTTCGAAAACATTATAAGCGTTATTTATGAAATTGTGCTTGCCTTTTTTCAATATTCTAAAAAAATTCTATTAAATATTATAATATAATATTGTACTTCTATCTTAAATATAATATTGTTTCTTTTTTGACAACTTTTATGTCTATGGTAAAGGGTATTAAATATTTCATTAAGTATTTCATAAGCCAACACCAACACCAGCTACTGATGAGTTTCTCTCAACTTTGAATGCAGATTGAGGCGACATCGCAAGTGTTCAAATGCAACGTGGCATGAAGCGACACGAAATAAAGCAAGAAATTTGGCAGCAAATAGCGAATAAAGTATAAACTAAATTTAAAAAAAATGTATGTTTAGGATACTCTGCTAATACAGGTTGTAAAAACAAAGCATTTTCAGCAATCATTTTCCAATATTCTTGTCAAATACTATCCCCTCTATAGTATATATATTTTACAATAGATACTCTATCTCTGTCGAGCAAATGTTCATTAAGCCCTAAGCAGCAAAGGCACACAGGGTATATACAATAAAAACGTAAAAAAAAAGGGGGGGAAAAAGAAAAAGAGTTTCCCTGCATATTCCAAGTTTCACGTAAAGCTGCGCACAGCTTGTATTTTTATAAAGTATGCATCTCTATATAGTATGGTAAAATCTATAGTCAATTTTAACAATAAACATATTTAAATGCATATTTTCTGCAAAGAACAACTTTAAATGTTAAGCGAATTCACTCCACTGTTCGGCATGCAGCGCCACGAACATTGAAACTGTTATCCATAATACCTGCGGTGCAAAAATCATTCAAGTTGGGTCAAGAGCAAAGCACACACACACACACTCACACACACGTACAGAGATGTGTGCTTGGCTTTCAGTCATCTTTTGCATCTGTTGCCACTTTTTTTGCATTTGCATTTGCATAAGCAGCAAAGTTGCATTGCAAAATTGTTGCGTTCGCTGGCTGCTTTTGTCATGTGGCTAGTTGTTGCCGATACCAACCACGCCCAATCACCTATACTCCTAAAAATGCAAATGCCGCTGACGCACCAACCCAACCACCCCGGCGTCGCCCATTTCGCATGCGCTCGAGTGTAAAAAAAACATACAATAAATTATAAGAGCAGACTCACATGCACCCACACACACACTTGCATACACACACACACACACATGACACATGTTGTTGCATTTGAAGCTAGTGGAAATTAATGAGACGTAAAAAGGTGCTGCAAGAGCGTATCGTAATGCTGCAAGTTTCATAGTTGAACAACGGCATCAGTTGCATCATTCGATTCAGTGAACTGTAGAATTTTTACTTTGAGAAAATATTCCTACCCGAAGAGCAGCATCGAATTGCCGGCAGCTCTAATTGCAATAAAATTTATTGTTGCAGCAGTGCGTGTGGGAAGTTGCAATTAAACGAGGTAGAGCCAAGACATTAATATATATTTTGCAGGGCATTAAAAATGGAATCATAACTAATAAATAAAAATTGATCCAGTTTTACTCTATTCATTTGTGGCCTTGCACCATGTGATTTATTTGACTCGCATGTCATTGGAACTCTGTTATTTGTTACTGCGAAAAGTTTTTGAATGCATCTTTTACAATTTTCTTCATTATCGTGTCTAGCTTCATACATATAAATTTAGGCAAGCCCAGAGCAGTTCACGGCATAAAGCAAAAATCGTGCGATGTATACCGCCAATTTGTTAAGATGATCTCTCTCATAAATTCAAAAATAATATATAACAAAAAATATATTTTAATTGCGACAAGGAATCGAGGCAACTGGGTAAAAATTGTAGCAGCATCTGGTTAAACCTATTTTTGAGCTTTTGCAGAAGAAAGTCATAAGCCATGAGCATAAGGAAAATGGGAATTTACAATCTACACTGGAAAATATCGAGAAATAGCTGATAAATTTAAAAAATAACATAAGTAGGATTCTAGTGTTGGTGCCAATTTTCACTTTAACGTGAAATTACTCTAATTTCTTACGCACAGTTACTAACGAGTATAAAAAAACTAAAGCAGCGCATATATTTATTCACAAGCCCGTACTCAAATCACCGGCTTGCGATGTTGCACTTCTTGCAGCGATCTTAGGAAGGGGACATCCGGTATTAGAAAAAAGTTGAATATATTTATAGTTTCATGAAGATCGCTTTGAAACTGACACGGCTCTGTTCATATAAACATAGAGGTAAAGCAGATATGGTTATATCGAGTCATTACATTTTTGATAATCTTTTGATTTTATTCAACTGTATAAGAAAGTGAAAAAGTGTACAAGGACATTAGTATTGATAGGCAATATCTGCAATGCATCTGAATCCCTAAGTACTTTTGGTTTGCTTGCTTTCCATAAATTAACCAAAAATTATAAATTATATTTGGCTGAAATTTTGCTTTTGGCATCAAATGTGGAGAGCAAATCCTAATCAGCATTATCGACATTTTTACATTAACATCAGCAACCCGCATTTGCAGTTCAAATACAATTAACTGCGAACGCGAAAACTTTGATATACTTTTTGCCCACTTTGATGTATTTTAGCTACTTGCCCACAAGGTCGGTAGCCTAATTAAGAACTTTTCAGCGCGAAGTTGAGCGGAGAAAAGGAAAATATAAAAGTAGACACACATCTTTAGGTACATACATGTATGTATATTACATGTCGATATGTGTATGCTTATCGTATCGTCATCTCATAACAGGAAGCAGCAGGAAGCTGCTACAGCGCCCAACTCTCTCTGACATCAGGCGGAAACTGCAGAGCTCGATTATGTCATTCGCACTCCCGGTATCACAGCAATTCACTCATAAATGCTATATAGTCATAATGCATGTAATATCTGCCGCATCAGCGATGCCAGCACAACAAACACACACACACACACAGTAACAGCAACAACAAGAGCCACAATAACATACTGCAAACTTAGTGCGTGTTTTTATTAGCCCTGTGTTTGCTTATGAGCCATCCGATAATTTTAATAACAAGAGGCAAAGCTCGTTGTTGTGCTAAAAGTTAACTCTTTAAACATGACACCAAATAAGCCATTCAACTCATGAGCTGAGACTGGTATAGGACATAAAGTCTTAACAGTATGCGGAAATTTTTAATTCATTTTTTTTAAAGTATGTGAGTAGAGAATATGGGCCAAAGTCCAATTTTTGTCAAATATCTTAGAATTTATGTTATAAATAAATATTTGAATATATGCAAAATACATTGTTGAATATATCCTAAAGCTAATTGGGCCATTCAATAAGTATGAAAAAAAAAGTTTCAAACTAAATTCATCATATTCGTAATTACACTGAAATAAACTGTTCGAATCCATACTTTGTTTATTTAGATCAACATCATGTTGATGAACTGTCTGAAGCCGAATTTGATAATCGGATTTCTATCTTTAGACTGTGTTACAGGCGACATTACCTATGCCAATTTGTTTGGCCATACTTTAGAATCTATTACGCTTTCACTTGTTTTATGGTCCATGTTGTCCAGTCCCTCTACGGCTGTAACTTATCCAGAGAACGTGCCGTGGAAATGAACAGGAAGGGACGCCTATCTTAGGCACGCCCAAGATTACATACTCTTTGGAGCTTAAAATATATCATTTAGTGTTCGGATTCAGACAGGCGGACATGGCTTTATTGACTAATAAAATACACAAAATTCCGTACTCTATAGTCGCCTAGTGATGCTGATCATGAATATGTGAATGCGGTCGGAGACTTCTCCGTCAATTCATTGCGAATTCGAAAAAAAAAAAAAAAAAATTAAAATACCTTCCACAAAGTGTATAGTATATAAAAAAAAATGTATTTATTAATTCAGAAAATAAGAAATAATACTTTAGTTTGTGACCACAGGACGCCACAAATATGATTTTAATAAAAACCAAAAAAACAAATCACATTTTTAGGCACAATGTCCAATTCCTGTAAAATTATTCACAATTTATGACTGCTGTCGTTGACGCCAATCGCAAAAACAGTAAAGCTGCCAAGTCATAAAAGGAATAAATAAGGCAAATTGGCAGAACCAATGGGGACAGAAACTGACATCATCCTCATAATTATTGATGAGCTATAAGCAAAAAATAATAATAAATAAATATATTCATATGTATCAATTAAATTTGAATAAAAGTGCACTCACATAAATAAAGGCTGCATTGGGTGTTAAATGAGGCACAACCACTTTTGCCTTTTGCCTTACACACTTACTTACACTTACACACACACAAGAACACATCCTGCCACGCATTACAAGTTTATTATGTTCGTTCTGGCGGAGACTGCAGTCGAAGCTGATTCCGATGCTGCCAGTTGTGGCTCTGCTTGCCTCGTTTTACGAGCATGTAAAAATAAATGTGCATAATTTGTCATCACTAATCACTGTCGATGGCCCCCATACCGAAACTTGTCGCTGAAACTGACCAACCGGAATACAAAGTGCAGTAGATCAAGGATAGTGCGTTGTTAATTTGCTTACTGATTGAGCCGAACAGTTGTACAAAAGTGAGTTTTAGCTGTTGTTCGTCGTGTGATCTTTTCACTAAGCCGCAACTTTCGATTCATTTATAAATATTTAAGACTTTTAGCTATTTACACTTGATTATAAATATCAAATTCAAAAATCTTCTAGAAAAGCCAAATACCTTGATTTGCTGTTATTCTTCGATCCCTGATTACCTTCCAATACGATATACCCTGAACCCAGTTATTAAATATATTCTATTATTATTGGCAAATTCCCCTTTAAAAAGATTTTCACTAAAATGCGAGCAGCTCTGGAAGCGCCCTCTGCCGACAAACACATGAGACACGCAATCGCTGGTAGCGGGGCTCCGCAGAATACACACAAAAACATATTGACGCTCGCGTCGATTATCATGCCATCTTTTCTCAATCGATCAATATGCGAATATATTTTCGACTATAACTTGGGTGTTTCTTATCCGATCTTGACGAAATTGGGCAGTTGATAAATAGCATATGCATATTATGTATTAAGTAGAATTGTGGCATTTAATGCTATCAGAAATTTCATATATCGATATCCGATAAACGGAGATAAAATAACGCAAACTTGATCTGCACCTGGTATGCGAGAACCTATATTCCAAATTTGAAGTCTCTAGCTCTTACAGTCTCTGAGATCTGCGTGTTCATACAGACGGACGGACAGGCGGACAAACGGACATGACTTATCGGCTCGACTGTTGATCCTGATCAAGAATATATATAATTTGTGGGGTCGGAAATGCTTCCTTCTACCTGTTACATGCATTTGCACAAAACCATTATACCCTTTTTAACAATTTTTAATGGGTTCAGGGTATAAAAACACTATCAGTGACCTACGATTAATAAAACATCATAAGGACATAAATAATTTAAACTAATCTTCAGTTACAGTAACGTAGAATTAGCTGTAACCGAACTATTTTTCAGCGTTTCAGCTGTGGCCCTGAGCAATCTAAAAGTAGAAAAACTGGCTAATTTCATATGCAACAGTCACCCAACAAGCAACAAAGCAACTAAAGCAGAAATATTCGGTATTTGTTTTCTCTCTTTGTGTTTTTCAACTGGCTAATGCGCGACCAAGCACGCATGCCACGCCTTCCACTAAAATGGGTACCCAAGGCAGGCGTAAGTTTGGATGTCGTGATAAGTTCAAATGCAGCTGCAGCTCCAGCCGGCTCGTCGCAATTGCATGACTCGGCCTTGCCTGTGTAACATGTAGGGTTGCCACCCAACCACCTAACCATCCACAACACCCAAAAGACCCCCCACCTGGCCGAAACAAACGTGTGAGCGCTCCCGCAGAGTGGCAGGGGTCCTAAGACGCCCAATGCGTCCTTGAGCGCACTTTTCTGCCACTTGCCTTCTATTTGTAATTTTAACGAGCTTGCCTTGTTGTGTTTGTTGCCTTTGCTGTTGCTGTTTTGCTTACTGTTTGTGCAGCTCAACGAGTGACGAGTACTTGTGCAACATATTTGCTGCACGGGCTCAAAGGTCTTGCTTAGTGTTGTTGTTGCTGCCATTTTCTTTTCAACCAGTAACTTTTTTTTTTGAGTCCGCAACCCAAATAAATAAAAAAAAAGAATTTCCTTTGGCATTTCCTTGTCTTGCTGTGCATTTCAGAAGATTTTTTAGATTGATCCCACCCTACTCGCACAATTACCCAATCAGTCTGTCTCACTCTTGCACATGTGCAGCAATTTCCGGCGGAAGCGCGCAAAACTTTTGCAGGTATTTAAGTGGTCCTCTCCTCTCCGTATCCAACTCTCTTCTTAGCCAACTTCTTCGATGAGCTCTTTCAAGTTAGTTAAGCCAAGCTACTCACACAACACGGCTACTAGGCGACTTTGAGTTGTCACATTTCTCGCTGTTTCCGGCGCGAGGCGCTACAACTCCCACAAATAGTCATCTTGTAAAAAAAGGAACCGGAACTAGTACTAGAACTGGCTTACACTGTTTTCCAAGATATCGATTAATACAATACCACCAATATGAATTCGAATTTGCTTCAAGTGAACAGTCTGTAGTGGCATATTTGTTCATTTACGTTACAGTAAAAGTGTATTATCATAATTTAAGTATTAAATCTGAATTTATCGATTTTTCAGACTTTATTCCAAAATCAATTTTCAAATATCTTATATGTATTGTATGTATCCTAGAGTCTTAAAATAAGCAAAATAGTACTAATTAAATAAGTCAAAGTATGGCATGAATTAAGAATCTAATACTCTAATAAGGCAATAAAGAAGTTTCCCATCATACGTGACTAAAGGCTGAAGTTCCGATAACTTTTCAGATCAAAAGAAGATATTGTTATTCCGGATATCTTGTTGAACGACAAAACTCCTTATATAAGAACATATCTTTCAAGCGATAACTGCACACTTTACCACAAAATTATAATACTCTTTGCAAGGGAATAAAGGAATAAAAATAAAGGAAAAAAAATTACTAAAATTGCCAACACTGACCACACATACATACTTTGATTACATTTGCATATTTTGTTGTATGTGCCAGCGGCTGACATGATATACGATTTTGTATTTACTTTTACAGCAATTGGCTCTTAGCACCGGCTCCTGAGACAAACCTAGCGTATTATGTAAGCATTCCACTTGACCGATTTATGATGACAAGCGTCAGTTGAAAATGGTTTTGATCAATCGCAAGTCGCATTTCCCACATAAGCAACAACTTTAATTAAAAGCAAACATTTCAGGTATTATGTGTAATTTAACGAACTTTGAGAAATCACTAAAATAAATATGATCGTCTTGCAGTGGTTTGCTAAATTCACTCATATGCCCCATGCGTTTTGGCATTAAATAAATTTTCTCTACTCCAAGAAGCAAATTGGCCTTCAAATTTCGAATATAGGTTCTCGTATACCAGGAGCAGATCAAGTTTGCGTTATTTTTTTGATAACTGCCTTCGTTTATCGATACATTAAATTTCCTATAGCAATAAATGCCACAATTTTAAATGCAGAATCTTCTAATTAAGAAACATCCAAGTTATAGTCGAAAATGTATTCTTATATTGATCTCATTTCTATCAGCATCCGGAAGCATTTTCTGTATGCATAATTATGCGAGCGCATGTGAGAGAAAGAGATGGCATGATAATAGACGCGAGCGTCAATATGTTTTTTTGTGTATTGTGTGTTTCACGTATTTGTCGGCAGAGGGCGCTTGCAGAGCTGCTTGCATTTTAGTGCAAATCTTTTTAAAGGGGAATTTGCCAATAATAATAGAATAGATTTAATAACTGGGTTCAGGGTATATCGTAGTCGAGTTCACTCGACTACAGCACTCTTACTTGTTTTACATACTGTAAGAAATGCATTACAGCATGTGATTTTATCTTTGGCTGTATGATTTACATTTGTATTTTCTTTTTGGAATCATAGGAACCTGATATGTTTGACAGGTATTTTTGGTATTTACTAAACACTTAATTCGAATCGTATTATTATTGACTTAAATTTTTATTTAATTTCTAAAATTTTATGTGCAAAACAAAATAAATAGAAAATATATACACAGTGTTGTCTCATTCAAAATCACACATGTTAGTTGAAATTATATATTTTAACAAATTAATAGAATCTTGATCGTATGGAGCCTTCAGATAACAGACCCGAATGGGGTAAAACCTGTAGTAAAGGTAAATGAATATAGATTTGCTCTTGTAGCCTTTCTTTAATCGCATACCATGTCCATAATTCCAGGCTGCCTGTTGCCGCAACGCGTTGTTATCACTCTGATGGGTTTCTTTGCGCTACTCTGGGCATATACGCACCGTATCTCAATTTCGCATGTTATAACAGAACTGGTTGTACCCATAAATCGTACAGATTCAAGCACTGCACAGGAGGATGTGTGTCCACCAGAGGTGATCGAGGGCGGCCAAGAGGTTGGTACTCTTATCGATGTATGCTACACTTAATTATAGTTTTTGCTCGTACATCTTAAAATGATAATTCGAGGACATCCAATTGAGTTACTTTCATATTATAAACAGGCAAGAATGCTCTCTTCGAGAGTTCTCTGAAATCCATCAATCGTATACGATATTTTAAACATATATATATATATATATATATATATGCTAATAATGGAGTCGGAGATGCTTCCTTCACATCCTGCTTATATAAAAATTATAAATAAAATAAATATTTTGTAATTTCTTTTCGCACACACAGAATTTAGGTATATACGAATGGTCGGAGCAGATGCAGGGCTACGTGCTGGGTAGCTTTTACATTGGCTACCTGATCACTCATATGCCCGGTGGCATTGTGGCTGACAAATATGGTGCCAAATGGGTATTGGCCATTTGTATGGGTGTCTCGTCTCTATGCACTATTTTCTGCCCATTAGCCATTGAATACGGCAAACAATGGGGCTTGATGTGTGTCCGCATTATAATGGGCGCTGCACAGGGACTCCTGTTCCCCTCTCTGACTGCACTGCTCTCGGCGTGGGTGCCCACGAAGGAGCGCGGTAAATTGGGCACCTTGTGCTACAGTGGCGTGACTGCCGGTACAGTCGTTAGCAACTTAGGGTCCGGTCTTATGCTCCATCATTTTCATTGGTCGGTTACACTCTATGTGTTTGCTATTGTAACTGCGATCTGGTTTATAATATTCGTAAGTATGAATTATAGACATGCATACAATTTATATATTATTTGGTTTTTATTTCCTATTGCAGATTTTCCTATGCAGCAGTGGGCCCTCTTCGCATTCGTGTATTAAGCCGAAAGAAATGGCCTATCTAGAAGAAGAAATACCAAAAAAGTCTGGGAACAAGATGCCAATACCTTGGAAAGACATGATATTAAGTAAGGAAATGTTCGCGGTGATCGTTAGTCAGATTGGACACGACTGGGGCTACTTTGTGATGATCTCTTGTTTGCCAAAGTATATGGCCAATGTACTTCAGTTTTCAGTTCGGTCCAATGGCATCGTTACATCCTTACCATTTATAGCTATGTTTATTAGCACTCTGTTGTTTGGTTACGTGGCTGATTGGATTATACGTACAGGCAAACTTTCGATTACAGTCGAACGTAAATTGTTTACAATTATTGGTAAGTGCAATCAAACATATATCAAACTCTTCAGTCTATAAATATTGATTCTGTAACTTAGCTGCCTTTTTTCCGGGATTGTTTATGGTGCTAGCCTCGTATGCTGGCTGTAATAAGACTCTGGTCGTTGCCCTATTTACCATATCAATGTTTGTTATGGGCCCATATTATAGTGGTCAGAAACTGACACCATTAGACATGGCACCCAGTTACTCGGGCACTATCATGGCCATAACTAATGGTCTTGGCTCTTTCGCCGGTATGCTCTCACCTCCTATTGTCGGACTTCTTACGCCCAATGTAAGTATTTTGTGTAGAATTGGTAAAAATTCGATATCCTAATGCAACATGAACTAACATTGAGCGATATTCACCCCAACTAATGGAACTACTCTTTCATTGTAGGCAACTATGAATGAGTGGCGGGCGGTATTCTGGTTGGGCTTTGCTATATTAGTTATATCGTCTATTGTATTTGCAATCTGGGGCACGGCTGAAGTTCAGCCCTACGATCCAAGGTTCGCCGAGAAGAAAGCGGGATAAATGCATAATGCTTTTCGCATTTTGCAACCTATAATTTATCCAAATATGTTGATCACAACATCGAAGTCATTTAATATAAGGCAAGCTAATCGATAAAGTGAAGCGATTTTAATCAAGACCTGTTAGCGGCAGGCTGTCCTTGGAGTCCACTCAAACTGACAGACAGCAAGATAGGCTGACATGTCTCAAGAATCGAAAAATATACAGACTTGCCAATTAAATGATCCATTTTTCACGATAAGTCTACCACAAAACAGGAGCCAGGAAAAAAGAAAGCAGAAAAACTGTCAACATGTCTTTGATATGTGTGTAATTTCTTTTGTAATGCTTTTGTTATTGAGATTTAAAAATATATAAATATTATTCTTTATACCAGTATACCTACTTTTATAATAACTTTCAACAGAACCCAAATGACAAATATAATAGATACTCTAGGTTGAGTACCAAAGAATACTAGGTAACTTGCTCAATTATTAAAAATTATATTCCAATTGAAATATATATATATTCCATTTATTAATATTTATGAAGTATTTAAGCAATAAGATATTAGTTTGTTTGTTTATTTAATACACAGATTTAGAGTCTTTTGCCAGTTGTTCGTCAGGCAAATTATTTTCTTCTTGGATTCCTTATTTGCGTAATGGCTCATTTAATAATTTATTGCCCCCTTTTTGCGTCATGTTTGATAAGCCAAATAGCCCTGCTATCGTTCTCAAACATGTCTCTATAATTTCAGCTGTGTTTTTCCTCGTAAATCTTACAAATAATGCCTATATTTGCTTTGTTTTTGTGCCTGACTATGGCTTTGGTTTTGTTCTGTTTTTTTTGTATGCCCAGCGAGTGCCATAAAACAATTACCCAACATGTTTAAAATTGTGTGTGCTATTGACTAAGGGCAGAAGCAGAAAACAAACACACACAACGATAAACACACACACAGACGCACACACATATATATCTATATGTGTGACGAAACTGTTGACTGTCTATGATTTCAGCTGCTAACTTTTTGCTTGCTTTACCTTGGATTTTTATACCCTGAACCCATTAACAATGGGTAGAAAGGGTATAATGGTTTTGTGCAAATGTATGTAACAGGCAGAAGGAAGCATCTCCAACCCCACAAAGTATATATATTCTTGATCAGGATCAATAGTCGAGTCGATATAGCCCTGTCCGTCCGTCCGTCTGTATGAACACAGATCTCAGAGACTGTAAGAGCTAGACACTTCAAATTTGGAATATAGGTTCTCGTATACCAGGTGCAGATCAAGTTTGCGTTATTTTATCTCCGTTTATCGGATATCGATATATGAAATTTCCGATAGCATTAAATGCCACAATTCTAATTAATACATAATATGCATATGCATACTATTGATCAACTGCCCAATTTCGTCAAGATCGGATAAGAAACACCCAAGTTATAGTCGAAAATATATTCGCATATTGATCGATTGAGAAAAGATGGCATGATAATCGACGCGAGCGTCAATATGTTTTTGTGTGTATCCTGCGGAGCCCCGCTACCAGCGATTGCGTGTCTCATGTGTTTGTCGGCAGAGGGCGCTTCCAGAGCTGCTCGCATTTTAGTGAAAATCTTTTTAAAGGGGAATTTGCCAATAATAATAGAATATATTTAATAACTGGGTTCAGGGTATATCGTAGTCGAGTTCACTCGACTACAGCACTCTCACTTGTTTTCTATATTTATGACAACGTTTTGACAATTTGTGTAGCATTAAATATTGATATTTGATAAACATTTTCGCCGCACAGTTTCGTACATATGATGAATGTTTCACATACGACCCATTGACAGTTCAAAGTATTCAGACATATTTGATCGAGATATAATGAGATTTTAGGTACATTCAATATACATATGTGTATAAAGCAATTCGGATGGCTTTTAAATTCTACTGTGACCAACAAGTTCTATCTAAACAATGGAGCATACGTAATGAGCTATATATAAATAGTTGAATATATATTCGATTTACTATATATGCATGTGAATAATGTTCCAATAATAGCGTGGTTTACTCATTTATATGTAAATAATCAAATATACTAATATATAATTCTAAGTTTTAAAATGAACTCTTTGCTACTTTTTTATTGGAACAATTCATAATATTTAGTATTTACTAGAGAGACCATTAATATCAGCTCGTTAAATTTGTACTTACATTTGGAGCGCATTGTGTTTGAAATAACCGCCAATTGAAGCCTTGTTTTGCTTATTTCAGTTTGAACATTAATTGTTCATTTTCCCATTGTGGTAATTATCATTCTGCGATTGTTATTGAGACTACACTTTATAAACACTACTCTAGACACTGACACCACAATAATGTGCTTTTATATATAGATTTGCTTTTAGCAATTTAGCATACTTTTGAAATACGATTAAATCTGATATCTAAACACGCACAAACAACGATATTTATACACGATATTTTAATAGCCACCGAAACAGTTGTGAACTGTGAGTTGGGTTGAGATTTAACTATTCAAATTATATGCTGCGACAGAAGCTGAAAGTATAAAATTTAAAAAAATTGTGAAAATTTATATTAAGTAGTGTAATGAGTATATATTTAACTGAGACACGCTAAAGCCTTTAGCTAATTTACCACAAAAAAACAATGGCCTTGGCCTAAATTAGATACAATTTCCTATAATTTATTGAAAATGCACGAGTGAGCGCCAATAACACAAGCTATTTTACCAGACAACATCATCAACAACGACAACAAGTAATAATAAACAGAACAAAAACAACAACAATTTAATACATTTATCTGAGTGTCCGCTCAGCCATGGTGAATATAATAATGGCTTTAGCTATACACACAAAGCTGAAATAATATCTTTATATGCATAGATAATTTTTTTGTTTTCGAATATCAAATATGTAGCCGCTGTGGTTCGAATTTTTGTAAAATTAAAACATAAATATTAAAAATAAAAACAACATTCCTTACAATACTTTATGAATATGAAATGCACATACTTATCCAAGAAATACTTGTGCGTACTGAAACTACAGAAATCAATATGTATACATTTTCGACTATAACTATAATTCACATCCGATCTGGATAAAATTGGTTGAAGTGGATCAATAATATATTAAGGTATATTAGTTATCAATTGGAAGGATCTGCCTTAATTGTGGCTTTTATAGCAATCGGACATCGGTATGTATCGATATTTACGAAACGGAGACAGTTATCGATAACAAAATTAAAAAGCTGTATCTACGCTGTGTATGTTTAACCCAATATTTAAAATTTGAAGTGTCTAGGAGCGACGTTCATAGCTATATCGACTCGGCTGTTGACCCTAATCAAGATTATATATATTGTATGGGATCTTATACATTTTTTCAAACTATTTGCTTTCTTACTGCTTGTACCACTGTCGTCTATTTACGAACTGTTTTTATTTATTATTTTTTTTTTTATGTTTTTAGTGCACGTTTTTCACATATTTAATGCATTTACTGTGCATCCCATTTGCTTATGTAGCATTTCGTGAGGACTTTAATAGGATTTACATATGTAAATAAACCCATCACCCACGCCATATTAATATACTAATAAATTGTGTATGTAGATTGAATTTCAAAAAAAATAAATATATATTTTATATCTTAAAAAATACAAATTTACGGCAGCTATAAAATTCGATAACATAAAAGTAAAAGTAAATTTACGTTAATATCAATGGAGAAGCCATCTGTATTTACGAGAGCTATCCACAAGCCCACACATACACCCACATACACATTCGCATACACACACACAAGCACAATTACAAAAAAGCTATGAACCCATTGCCTTATGGCACTCATAAAAATCGCATCGCAAATATTTCCATTTGTCATCGAACTCTGCTTCTAAAAATATCCTTGTCACTCTGCATAATTGAATTCACTGCTTGAACATGTGACTCCTGAATAAGTATTAAGTGTTTACAGAATTTAATTATTGTGTAAATGTTACAGAATCGTAAAACACTCAAGTGATATATACGCTTGACGCTTGACCATTTTAAGATGTTCAACTTGACTGAACCAAACAACAATAGCTGACACAAAAAAAAAAAAGACGAAAAAAAAAAGTTTAAAGCCATTTGCTTATTGCTTTAATAGGCATAGAATTTATTAAGTAATTGTGGTCTAAATTTAATAAAGTAAATAACAGAGATATATGAGATGATCGTTTATCTTTAAAATATATATTATACTATATTTTTATTTTTATTTTATTCCAACAAAAAGTTTGCGGATCATGAATGCTGTCTAACACATTAAGGTTTTTAAAATGCAGGCACATGGTTGAAATAAAATAAAATATTCATGCACTGAAAATAAAAACGTGTGGTCTACTGGATCATTTAATTTTCTGGTAAAAATGTACAATGTATGAGCGCAACAAAATTTATGGCCAAGTGTCATAATTTTTACGAAATGCCGGACAAAAAATATTCCGCCCACACAACCATAATGAAATCAACAGCAAGAACAACAATATGTGAAAATGTGGGTCAGCAGTGTTGAATTGAAAAACCGCCATGAAAACGGCGACAACAACAATGAATTACACCACATATGTAGACATTGGTGTTGTGTGTATGTGATCATGTGTGTGTGTGTGTGTGGGTGAGCTTGCTTGAGTGCTTTGTACTTTGTTTGTGACACTGTAAAATCAATTTTCATTAAACTATGCCACGCGTCGTATGCGTAATAAGCAAGCAAACAAACAAGCACAGACAAACGTGACGTATGAGTAATTCGTGTTTTATTTCTTTTTGTGCCTGTTGTTGTTGCTGTTAACATATTGCACACTAAATATAATTGCTGGCCTATAAAGCTAACGCATATCCTTTTGTACTATTTTTAATCAAATAACTGAATATATAAAAAGTGACAAAAGAAAACAAAAGAGTATTGTATATTTTTTTTTTTATTATTTGCTTACAGTCCGAATTGATAAAAACTAATTTATCTAATACCTAAATATGAGCAGGACATGTGGTGGTCAATCCATATACCAAGTTAGCATATAAGCAGACGGATGTGTAGGTATATAGACAAAGAGATCGATAGGTAAATATATATAAATACTATATGCTTTATATCCCACCCTTATTTATTTATACAAGTAAAACAATTAGCTAGTTATAGTTTACAACAATAGTACGCAAGAATTTTATATAGCAAAAGGCGAATTTAATAAATTGCATGGCTTTAAGCCTTTTACCTTGCAATCTAATTATATGGTCGCCCTAATAATAAAGTTTGAAAGCATATTATTCAACTAAAGACATGTGCATTATTTATAGGCAAGTTAGCTGGAATCGGAACACTTGTATTGATTCAGACCAGGTATGTGTATACCAAGATTTGTGATAATTCCGCCCCTTGCCACATCCCAAAAGTAGGCAACAAAAAATTACCTGCTGCGCTTTGCATGTTGTTTGCGTGTGTTTTATGTTAAATTGTTGTTTGTTCTTTGATTTTAACAGAATTAGCTGTGTTTTAAGCTTTCGGTTGGTTAATTCCCTTCTTAGATCAACATGACAATGATGATAAAATAGCAACAGCACATCAATATTTTAAAGCTGGATAGCCTGGCGCCCTTAGCGGATTTGCGTGGAAATTGCAATTGAAACCCGAACTGGCTAAAGCTGTCTTCTGGCGTTTTATTCTCGTTGTTTCCGTTGTTATCGTTGTGGTTGTTGTGGTCGACGGTGTTGTTGTGGGTGTTGCTGCTGCTGCCCCCGTACTGAAAGTTGGCGCAATTTTTAATGCACATTTTCCTTCTTAGCTGACCTTTTGGTGTGTCAGCAAAAAAAAAATTTATTTGATTGCACTTTCCACAGTTTTACAATTGCCGTTTGCTGAATTTTTATTATTTATATTTAGCTTGTTATCAAAGTTACTGAAGTTTTACTTTCAGTTTTAGTTATAGTAATAGTTATAGTTTGTCTAGTAGTTTAGCCTTGCACAGCGTATAATTTGCATAAATTTTCCTGAAACATGAGGAAAACCCCAAAAATTCGAATGAAAAGACCATTATAAATCAACTTGCCCAAGCCCGTAGAAAACAACAAGAGAAACCAAAAGAAAATAATGACGAAAACATAAGAGCAACAACTATAACAGCAACAAAAGAAAGTTCATTGATAATAAACATGGCGAAACTTACAACAACTGAAGATGAGAATGTGAATGACAGAATGGAAGACTTAAGTTCAAAATCTTTTGCTCAAAGAATTACAATAAACAAATAAATTGAGCGCAAACAGTCCTTAACCCAAAAAACCAAGTTTATAAAAACATAACAACAGCAGTGAACGGAAAATCGCTTTAAGATTATATAAGCATCATTATTAACTGGCTTACATATTTGAGACTTACATGGTCACAGTTTGGACAAAATATAAAAAATTATATTAATAATGGCAAATTTTAATGTATGCTTTGCAAGCATTATTGAAAATTATAGCATGTCACACAAAATACTGCTGATTAACTTTATGTCCGAAAATATTAAAGCTTAATTCTAAATAAATAAAGTTTGTAGCTAGTACTCTAGCTCTAAAATTTGTATATTTGTTTATTTTAATAAAAACATAAAATAGAACTAAATATAATTCTTAGCAGCTCCACAGGTTCTATTTTATTAACGTTGCTTTCTAAAGAGAAAAGTTTATATATTTTTGATGAATTACATTTTTTGGTTGATTAACATTAAGCTTAATCATCAAAAAAACAAAACTAAAAGAACTCTCTTAAAAAATAACAAATTGTTTAACACATTTAATATAATTTAAAAAGTAGCAAATTAAAAAGTTGATTCAGCTCTTCAAATTTAGAGAAAGTTTCAACATATAAATCCTATTTTTTATTTCTTCACGTTCACATTTCTAGCTGACTTCATTTCACACAATTTGGTTTTTTGTTGAGCGTCATTCAAAATTGTAATCAGGCACAAAAAAGTTAGTATTACGATGACGGCTAGCGAGAGCTGGGGAAACAACAATCGCACATTGTCATTGACAAAGTGGGATTCGTATTGAAAGTCAATCGTACAATATTACACATAAGTACGTAGAATTGTGAGGGCAAGTTGCAAAACTTTCACTTTTCACAACACTTGTGGGGTTTTTTGGCGCTGCTTCACCTGCTGCTGCTGTTGCTGCCGCCTGTGGAACGGGCCTCGTTGCCTGCTTACTGGCGTTTAGTAAACTAAGGCCAGATGCCCGAGCAGCTGCGTCTCAGCTCCTGTGGGAAGAGTGCGTGTGTGTCTGTCCTGTGCGCTCTCTTCTTGAAATGCGCGCGCAGAGCGAGAAAGAGAGAGAGAGAGAGAAAGACAGAGAGAGAGGCATCCAGAGAGTTGCCTTCGTTCCCGACTTGTTTATGACAACAAGAAAAATATCGCAGCAATAAAGTGTATAGTCATAGACGTTATTATTGTTGCTGCTGCCGCTGCACTTAACTTGAACTGTTTGAAAAGTTGGCAAGACTCATGGGCCGCCCTTTTTTTTAACTGATTTCAAGGGATTTACTTAGATTTCTCCGCTCACTCGCTTTACTCCATTTTCTCTTCTATTTTTTTCCTTGGTTTTTAACTACTGAGAGAGTTAGGCGTTGGAAAGTCCACACATATGGCTGGGCCTTGCCAACTAAGTTTTGATTGTGCTTGTGTATATATAAAAGTATATGTGTGAGTTTGTGTGCGAAGGCTTGGCTCGACCCACACAACTTTAGTCAACCACCCACACGATGACAACTGTGAAAGAAATACGCATTGGCCTTTGGTTTTGGCTCCAGCTTTGGCATTGACCAGGCACATTAAAGCGACAACTTATTCCAATGTTTTAGCATTCGTATTCACCAAAATAGCTTATCAGGCAGGCAACAAACTGAAGCACTCCTTCAGCTTAATATCCATCAATCCATTGACTTGTCAAATTGACTATCCGCCATTTAATTGGACTTACCCAAGTTCACAAAATAAAATTCTATTCCAAGAACTAATGTATTGTCAGAACGAAGCCTAAGTTTTGATAATATAGTTTTATCAAATTAAATTATAATCTGGACAAAATTATATTCTGCATGAACATACTATGATAGTGTGAAGTCTAAAACTTTACAAATTTCATTTTAAATGTTGTTTTCTATTATTTAAATGAGAAGAAGCTTACACAATTAATATTAAAATGTATAATATAAAATTGTATTCTAGATAATTATCGTTAAAGATTTGGCTTGAATGTTAAAAGTTGAATTTTAGCTGAATATCTAAATGAGATTAAAAAATTAGATGTCTTTCCAAAGCTAAATAAATACAAAAAAAAATAAGGGTCCTATGGTAAGGGGTTTGGGAGGTTTGGGTTTGCTTAAAGAAATTAGTTTATTTTTAATCAAAAAAAGATAACAATTCTTTGACTAAGAGATTTTTTAAATATTAACTACATTTTTAGTTTATTCTAGACTGGATACACCCGAAATAATCTTTAGAATATGTTTAAAGATGCTTTAGGCAAATGCAATTCAGATTGGCTTGCCAAGTCGATGCTATAATTTATTTTACATAGCAGCTCAACACTCAACAATTCTCCGCAACCTTCTAAGAACCCCCTGCACCGACTCCGCACACCCCCACCCTATCATTATATGCAATATATGTATGCGAGGCTGCCTTGTATATGTATTCAACGATATTATCATCTGGCTTTTGTACGTGCCGCCTAGCCAAGTTAGAAGTCTGGCGTGTCCTTGTACCTCGCCAGCGCCACAAGCTTTGGGTCGTGCAGCTGCGCTGCTTGCACCAGCAGCCCTGCCCCCTACTTTATTTTTTGTGCTTATCTCATGGCAAACACTGGTTGCTTGCGACTGCTTTGGGAAAAAAATAATCCAACAAAAATGTAAATATTCGAGTTAGACAGAAATAAAAACAAATGCCAAAAGGTGGCCAAATGGAATTGGAGCAAGAAATTTTAAGTTAAATGTCGAAATGCTTTCTTTGTTGTTTTTTTTTGTGAAGTACAAAAAGGGTACTTAAAAATTATGCACTTCTTTACGGCAAGTCAAGTGATAGAATAGTTATTCTTTGCTTGTTGCCAAAAGCATAAAAAAAAACAGAAAGACCGATGCCTCAACAAGTATCTTAGTGGACAAGAGGCTTTGCCAACATTTAAAACTTGCGTTGTGGGTAAGTTCAAATTGTGTTATGAATGTATGTGTGTTTGTGTCTGTGTGTTTGTATGTGTATTTATGTACAATGAATACGAAAACAACAACAGAAAATACAGGCAGCTAAAAGCCAGTTTTATATTCATTACGAGTCAAGCACCACAACAAACAACAGCAACAACAACGGCAACAATTTACGACTTCAAAGCAAGCAGGTCCACTTTTTTTATTGCTACGGGCTGCTAACCTTATAGAAAATGCGCTCTCATGCACACCAACAAATACACACACATACACATACACAGACAACGATCCTGTAATAGTCACCAACACAAAAATAACTTAGAATGAAAAAAAAAAAAAAAAGAAGATTAAAATTGAAAACAGTAGTTATTAAGATAGTCTAGATATTATGAGATATTACAACGTTTTTTATTAACTATCAAATTAATATGGATTTTTCGAAAGTTGCTTCTAAATGGGAATTGTGTAAAAGGAATATAAAGATTAGAAAATACAAAGCTTTAAAGTTAATAATTTTACTTTTTGTATAATGCCATAATGATATAATAAATTTTCCTATTATTATTAAATAAAAGTGTAAGTGTAGTGTAAATATATTTCTTAATATGTTTACAAAACACAAAGAATAAATTCGTACAGTATAAAAACGAGAGTATAAAAACAACAAAATGAATAAATCTCAATGTTGGCAGAAGTTCAACGATTGCCAAATTGTTGAAGGACGGTCAAGCACACAGAAAAGTAATAGAGACACCTGAGAGTTGGACGGACGCACACATACCATCTAGATGTATGTACATATATGCGTCTTCACCTGGCTTTGGCAATAACAACAATTACAACAAACGGCAAGTACCAAAAGTCAGAGGCAGCAAAAAAAACGAAAGTAATGACATAGTCAAAGTTTCTATTTTCCATTTGCCTTTTGCTTAACTAACTAACTCAAGTGAAACCCAACTTGGCTCATTTTGTCGGTCTCTTTGGCAGTTGCTCGTGCCTTTTGCGATTGTTTATTTATTTTGCGCTAAAAATTAAACGTCCACGAAAGTTTTGTTGGGCGGGTAAATTACTTTACACGCCACTTGAACACGCAGGCAACGTAAATTCCTGACTCAACATGAGCTGAACATTTAATTTAATTAAAAAATAAGAATAAAATGTGAAAAGAAACTACCAAAATTTTGAATGGCATGGACGTAGTCAGAACGAATTAAACATAAATTAAAGATGTTATTCGGCTTTGTAGTAGTAGCTTTACTTCTAATATAAAACTAAATAACATTTTGTTGAATAATATATTCTGAAAAGTTTTTCATAGTTGATTTACAGATTCAAATGTTTTAATAGTAAGAAAAAAATTAATAATAACACTAAAAATTTAATACTTTCGCAAAACAATTTCTTTACGTTTTATTTTGACTAATCACAGAACACCAAAAAAACAGTGGATAAGCTAAATACTTTTATTGATTAGCATGTTTCGCAGTTGAAAGTCCATGTTTAAAGACAAAAGGAATATGACAATTATAATGCCATTATTAGCTGTGTCTGTCTATCAATTCCCTCAAGGGTAATAATTACAAAGTAAACAATCAATTTCTGGATACCTGATTATGAAAATACTATATACATTGCTTATAAGAATTAAAGCATTTCACAGTAACGTTTAGGACAAGGTGGCACTTAAAATTTCTAAACTCATGCAATTGCTATACACTACAATTGCCAGCATTTTTATCAGCATATTTGTGCTCATATTTGGCCATTAAAGCGCTTCGCATAACTTGGCTGATAAGAGATACATTTTTTTACGTACTTTCGTTTCGGAGCTACATTAAGAGCAAGAAGCACAACAAGGATACGCACTCGACGCTCACGGCAGGATACATTGCTTAACAAGGACGACACGTTAAGCAACAAACATTGTAGTTGTTTTTTATGTGTGAGTTATATTATTTTTAATTACATTAATTAGTGATATTTATTATAATACACGACCGTTAGACAGGTGCACACAGTTAAGCTCATCAAACACTAGCATATCTTTTATATTTATTAATTATTAATTATACGGTTTTTGAAGCATTATTTTGGGGCTTACATTAATAATATATATAAATTTTTTTTTATTGGTAATTCTATTAGTTACGGTTGCTGGAGTTTAAAGCCAGTTTTTGTTGTGCTGCGTGTCTGTGTGTGTTAACGAAATGAGGAAAGATTGTCTACTAAATTTGCAAAACTTGTCCCGAACCAAAAAACCCAAACGAACTGAGTCGAGACGAGGCGAGCGAGCCAAAGCCAAAGCCAAAGCCAAAGCTTTGCTGCTGCTCCTGCTGATGTTTCACGGACAACGTAGCGTATGTGTGTTGTAGAAAGTGCGTGTGTTCGTGTGCCGTACAGTGTTGTGAAATGCGCGCTCAAATTGCCAACGCTTGCACACAACAGGCAAATGGCAATCTCGCCCACAACAGCTGAGCAGCTGAGAAGCCGAACAGCCGACCAGCTGCTGAGAGAGCCAAAACGAGAGCGACGGCACCAGTGACAGCGTGTGTGCGAGAGTGTAAGAGCGAAAGAGCACGCGCACAGTGTCCAGGCCAGTCGAAGTGAAATTATTTTGGTTGATTAACAGCCCAACAGCCTAAGCCGAAGCTCCCCTAAGCAACCACTCGACCCGCCCACCCAACCACACACTTACTCAATGGCGAGTAGCGATTCGAAAGGTCGCCAAATTCACTGATAATAATTCGACATTGATGTTGGCAATGCTCTCAACAAAAATTGAGCATGCATTCGAAAGAGATAACAATAGTAAGAACACGCTTTTTTGTTGTGATGTCCACTCAAGAATAGTGGCCCGGAAGTGCCTATTTGTAAGTGGAATTTCCTGCAGCAAACAATTGTTAGCCTAATAAAATGCATTCCAAGCATCGAACTATGGGCACAATATATGACAGATAAATATTACATTTCAGCAGATTGGTATTCTCAATTGGGCTAATTTTCATCAAATAAACTCGAATATAATTTGGGCATAGCATAATAAAAAAAAACAAATTAGAATGGAAAATATATTTAATAAAAAACAGCCAAGAAAAAAAAACAACAAATATTTAAATTTTTTCTTATTAAGTAATAACAATAATTATTAAGCCAAGGAATTTTAAAACATATTCTTATGATTTTTGTGTTTCGCAGTTCAAGTTATACCCTGAACCCATTAAAAATGGGTAAAAAGGGTATAATGGTTTTGTGCAAAAGTATGTAACAGGCAGAAGGAAGCATCGCCGACCCCACAAAGTATATATAATCTTGATCAGGATCAATAGTCGAGTTGATATAGCCATGTCCGCCTGTCCGTCCGTCTGTATGAACACGCAGATCTCAGAGACTGTAATAGCTAGACTTCAAATTTGGAATATAGGTTCTCGTATACCAGGCGCAGATCAAGTTTGCCTTATTTTTTCGATAATTGCCTTCGTTTATCGATACATTAAATTTCCGATAGCAATAAATGCCACAATTTTAAAGACAGAATCTTCTAATTTATACATTATATGCATATGCATATTGTTGATCAACTGCCCAAATTTGCGAGCGCATGTGTGAGAAAGAGATGGCATGATAATCGACGCGAGCGTCAATATGTTTTTGTGTGTATTCTGCGGAGCCCCGCTACCTAATATTGCGTGTTTCACGTGTTTGTCAGCAGAGGGCGCTTCCAGAGCTGCTCGCATTTTAGTGCAAATCTTTTTAAAGGGGGATTTGCCAATAATAATATAATATATTTAATAACTGGGTTCAGGGTATATCGTAGTCGTAGGTCACTCGACTACAGCACTCTTACTTGTTTTGTCTTGTTTTTATTTGTTTTGAATTCGGTTTATAACGTTTTACATTGATTTTCTATATAGATATAATAATTGATTCTAATAAAACACGTTTTTGTGCATATGGAAAACGACTCAAGCTAATCAAAATTCAAAACGTGACTGTCTATTGTGTGATATATGGAAGAAGCGTCAGAGCGTTATCTGAGTAGCCCCACTGTAGAATGAAAATCCAAATGTTGTCAAAGCTACATTTACATGTGGACTTGCACGCCAAATTTAAACTTAAAGCCAGCTGCTGCAATCCAATACCTAAGTCAATAAAGCTATAAAAACAAAGCAAGAGCCATAAAGCTGCAACAGTCAGCGAAAGTCAACAATATGGAGAAGAAGCAAATTCTGTGCATTATCATCTTCACTCTGATAGCTTTGGGCAGTGCAATTCCAATGGATGTGTCACGATATAAGCAACTGGGGTAAGCTCAACGTCACACATGTTTTTTGTGGTCGACTTTATTTGTTCACTCCTAACTTAAACAGGTCCAAGAAGCCAACGGGGACCAATTCCAGTGGCTACAACAACAGCATAGTGACGACCACAAATCGACTGGGCGGAACACCGATAATGACCACGACGACGGCAATGCCACAATTTGAGTATGCTCTGCTGGGTCAAGATCCGAAGGATCAGCACTGGTATCGCGTCAGTCTAATGCCGACAGATAATAAGTCTGGTTATCGTGCTCAGTTTGCCACAAGAAGATCGCCGCCATACGATGCAGAGCAGGCACACAAGCATGACAAGACCATCAAGGAGCTGCTTAATTTCTTAGAGAATTCCGAGGAGCACAATCTGCAAAAGATATATGGACAAATCTTGGACAGCGAGGACTACAACGATCAGGACGCTAAGAAGAAGCGCAATGGGGACAAATTCGAAATCGATGTTGATAACGATTTGGATATAAGGACTCTTTCGAAAATCGATGACAATCGACCATTGGCTTTAGTGGGCGATCTGTCAGCAGCCGCGCCTCCTACTAATAGCCAAAATGGTAGCGATTCGACAATGTATAAGAGTTTTGTCTACTTCATAAAGAGTTTAAAATGATTGCACAATAATTCGGTCTTAATAATAATACCAGGTTTTAAAAAAGCGAATTACAGTAAGAGTAAGCGAATGTATTGTAATATCAATGTCAAAGGCACTATTTGAAAGCTTAAATATTAAACCAAATATTTATTGTTTATTTCCCATTTTTCATATGGTATTAGATATTCGAAAAGGTATACAACAAAATGATAATGGAATACATATACATACATATTGTATTCTTTCAAATAAGTTCGGTGAAGTATTAACATTTAAAAATTAACTAAAAATTAATTTAATTTCATCGTCCAACAGTCTAGAGGTCGCAGTCTATCTAAAGTGCCAATGTGTCTGTCTGTCTGTTGATCAGCTCCACTGCCAACTTGAGGGCGTCATTGAATGGTTGCAGCAGCATCAAATACGGCTAAGTGCAGTTATCTATGAACTGTTCCACTTCCAAGAACAGATCATGCGTGCTTGATAATATTCTCCGATTGCTGCAACTTCGTCAACAATTGCTTGCCTGCGGTTCTCTTTGAATTTTGTTCAGTCGTATAGCAAGAGTGCCACATCTTCACTGAATACTGACAAAAAATTCGAGGCAAGAGTTGTTGCCGAAATATTATTGCAATGGCTTTCCTTTAATGGAAAACGCGTAATTTTTGGACATATTCTAGTAAGAAATATGTAATGTGCTAATCACTCTTGAAGTCGTCCCTATTATGAACTGATTTCAATTTCACAGTTTTTTCGAACTTTGTAGCAAATAACTTTTCTTTATTAAGAAATTGGAATATCACTATAATATGTAGTGATTTTCTGGGTCCAAGCCACTTTTATACAGTTAAGATGAACTGTATTTTTATATAAGTTAGTCATATTAATCATGCTAAAAGACCAATTATCCATTTAATATATTTTAAAGTTAATATTTCGATCTATTACATAGGCATATGATTATTTAGCAGAGCAAAATAAAATTAATTTTTAAATTATAAAAAGAGGTTATCAAACAATTAACAAGAAATCGTTCATAACTTCTTTATTTCCTTTTCTCATAGATTCGTTGTACTTCCATTTCTTTGCCTTGATAAACAATATATAACTATTTTGATATATATAAAAATCGCTTCATCACTAGTAAAACAAAAAGCGCAGTGAATATATGTATTAATAAAAAAGCAAATGTGAAAGTTATTTAGCAGTACAAAATGTGGAACTTTAAAAATCGCTGAGTTGGTCAACAACACAGCGCAACTTCCAACTTGGTCAATGCTTGGCGCTGCAATTTTATGCAACAACTGGTGACCCTATATAAAGCCCACCGTGTGCTGCATTCAAAATCGCAGTTCGCTTCAAACCAAGTTCAGCAGACCAACCAAAGCAAGCAATATGAAATTCTTTGTGATTGTCGCCGTTGCCTGCCTGCTGGCTGCTTCCGTTGGTGCCGATAAGGACGACAAGATGCTGGGCTCATCCTATGGGGCTGCACCAGCTGCGCCTTCCTACTCTGCACCAGCTGCGCCTTCCTACTCTGCACCAGCTGTGCCTTCCTACTCTGCACCAGCCCCAGCGCCAGTCTCCATTCCCGCGCCACCATGCCCAAAGAATTATCTGTTTAGCTGCCAGCCCAATTTGGCCCCAGTGCCATGTAGCGCCCCAGCTCCAAGCTACGGATCCGCCGGTGCCTATTCCCAATATGCTCCGGTCTACGCCGCCCGCCCCCTGCATTGGTAAAGAGTTACATCTCTGAACATATCTAATCATACAAAATCGAAACATATATAATAAAATAAATAACCGCAGTAACAATTAAACGTTTATTGTTTTCGACTTTTTGGGTACTCAAATCTAGATATATGTTGGTAAGGATTTTATATTCGGAGGATTTGGATATTTATGTCCAAAAGAAAAAACCTGCTTACTTTCAAATTTAATTAAAAAAACAAATTCAAATAGCAGTTAGATTTGGAATTCGATTAGTATTTCATACGAAAACTAGAAAGCTTCCCAATTTTCAGTTTAAATTGATTTTTAAAAATTGGAACAAGTAGAAAAGTTATATTTTTATATTTAGAATAATCAGCTATTTATTGTCAACTTTTATTAGCAGCGATTTCAATTCCCAAAAGACGCTAAACACATTTAGTTACAATAGATCAGTATAATTATTATATGTATATATATATATATTTTTGTAAAACGTTAACAAACCTTATGACGTAAGTATATAAATTTGATGCTGCACGAAACAGCAGAAGCACATGGTATCATATCATATTTGAAATATTTTAGGGGGTGATATTTTTAGATAGAAAAACATAATGGAACAATGTGGAATGAGTTCAAAATTATAGTGAATGTAAACAATTGTCGGTGCAGTGAAAAAAAAAACTGAATGAAACACTAAACGTGAAGAATTTTTCGAAAGTAGCTGAAAAATTTCCGTTAACCATTGCTCAGTAATCGTCGTCGTCGTCGTTGTTCTCCTCGTCGGGTACGTTCTGGACATCATCATAGAAACGTGCCGCCTGCAACTGTTTGCGTATGGCTCCCACTTGAGTCAATATTTTTGGTGACGATGTGGACACCATAAACTTTTGCACGGCAGGCACCTAAGGTAGATGAAAAAAAATATAATAACTATATATATATTTGTTCACAAATAATCAATTCTATCAATTAGTCGATGCAGTACCTCCCATCGCTTCTTGAGATTGTCCATTTTACGATGTCGAAACTCGGCGGGCGTTACATCCGTCTCCTTGCGCGTCATCTTGGGCATTTCGCGCAGCAGCGGCATGGATAAATTCGGTGTGGGCGTCTCGTTCAGCACTACATCACGCCTGGCCAGGGATTGAGGAGTTGTCTGTGTGCCGCGATGACGTGATTCACTTTTGCTGCGGAGCTGCTGCTGCTTGGAAGCCAAATCGCCATAGTTTTTGAGATAACGCGACAGGCGCTGATCCGTTTGGCGACGCACACGCTCCATGGCCTGCTCATCGGCACTGTCCAACTCGAAGCTGTGGTTTGCGCTGCCTGACACGGTGGGCAATTGATCCACCAGCATCATTGGCTTCACGGGCGTGGCCTTGAAGTCGGCATGGAACACCGAACTGGGTGGTATATTAAAGGAGTAAGGAGGCGACAAGTTATTAGCCTGATTAGAGGCAGTTGTTTCGGCAGCATAATTTAATTCGAGCACACGGAAAGCATCATCCGATTGCGGTTGGTCTAGGTCCGGCTGCTCGTTGATGTGTGTGCGTTCCGTGTCCCGGCCACAGGCAATCTCCTCCAAGCAAGAGGAGCACAGATTTCGACGGCAGCTCATGCACACGTTACGTTCCCGCTGACAGGCGCGACACACGTCTCTCTTCACCAGACACTGACTGCACAGGGCATAGAGACGTTCGCATTTCAGACACACCAGTGCGTAACTATTCTGGCAATTGTGATCCACAGCATCCGCTGGCTCCGTTTCGGTATCAGCAGCAGCACCACCACCACAAGCAGAGTCTGTCGTATCCTCGCTGCTCTGCTGCTTCATTTTCAGTGCCAATTTTCGCTGGCAGCGCAGACAACAGCTCTCATAGCTCTTTAGCGGCTCATCGCACAACGGACAAATCTTCTCGCTCAAATGGAAGCACTCTCGTTCGATCTTTGCCATTTCGGGCAGCTCGAAATCCAGCTCAACACCAGCCGGTAAGGGGTGTCCGCGTCTATATTCGTGCCGAGCCGAATTGCTAAAGTATTTATAAACCTTGTTGGTATTTGTGTTGTTGCTGTTGCTATTGTTGTTGTTGTTGCTGTTTGGGTTGCCATTGATATCCTTAGGTTTAGTTCTACTCTGCTCTATTGCTAGATTATTATGCTCCTTGGCTTTCAACATCTGCGCATCCTGCTCCAGCTTGGCCAGCAGCTCTTCGCGCATCAAACGATTTTGTTCCGATTGAATGCGTGCCTATTAAAGCATTTTAATTGAAAGTGATAAAATAATGAAATATAGTCGCGTATCAAAAAAGTAATAATGAGTGTTATCGCTTGCCAGTGAATTTTATGAATATTAATTTAGTTCTATTGACCTTTTCGGCACGTCGTCGCTCTTTCTCCAGTTGTTCCTCCAGATGCATGGTCTTGAGCTGTGCCTCTAACCGCCTGTTTACGGCAATTAAAAAATTAACAAACTCATTTATTGATTCGTGAGTAATTAAAACTCACCTGGTCAGGGCCTCATCCTGTCGGCGCTCCTTGTCGCGTATTAATTCTATGGAGCGTCGCTTCTCCTCAATCTGTTGCATCAGGTCCCGCTGATAGTCCTTTTTGCGCGCCGTTTCCAGTTCGGCGCTGCGCATATTACGCTCCATGATGCCATCGCCGGTAACAATGTTGGAGAGCTCGACGTGACCAAGGTCCTGCAGCAGCTGATGGCGTGTGGTGTTCGGCCGTATTTTCGGCGGCACATAGTTAGGATTACTATTTACAATTAACTCTAGGTCAGTCTTATCCGTTCGGCTATTGGATGTGCTCGTGCTCGATTGGCTCAACCGCGCCGTTTGCAGCTCCTCTGCGGCTGGCGACTGCGGCGCTGCCGCTGGCGATGGTTTAAGGTGACGTCGCTGCTTTGCAACAGGCGGATGCAACATCTGCAACACAATCAATAAAAACAAATCAATTCAATTAATTGTTAGGTTTAAATTTTACACTAATTACTGTAACGGATGGCGATATATGTATAAGATTTTATGCCACTTTACCTGGTGTTTGAGAAAGTTCTGCTGATTCTCGCGCTGGCGCTCACGCAAATAATTTTGACGTTTCTGATTTTCATTGTTAAAGCCGGGAAAATACGAATAAAATGTGTCCGTAACCCATTGCTCCATATCATCCTGTCGAGTGCGAGTGAAAGAAAATAAGAAAAAGTATGTATTTCGATTATTATATTTTAGTGTGTTATATTCGGTTTTGCTTCTTTTTTTTGTTGTTTTTTGGTGACACTAACCACCAACAGGAAGCTCGTATACATTTTGTGCCGTGCCCCTTAAGCGAGGAGGCGTGTGGCAACGGGGGGTAAGCTGAGGCAACAAATTATAGCCCAGGCGACGTTTCTTTCCTTTTGGGGTCACAGCCTATAGCCAGCGACTGGAGCTGCTCCAGCGAAGGCTGCACATTGCCTACTGCCACTCTTTTGCCACATAATTTTATATGCCGGCAACGCTGACGTCGACGTCGCAAATCGCGTGCGGCGTTGGCATCAAAATTTATATAGAAATCAGGTAAGATTTCTAGCATGAAAATTATATTGACTTTTCAGATATCCTGGACCTTATTATCTATAATTTACAAGTGAGGTAAGTAAACTAGATTTTGAAGAGTTCAATGACCAACAAAAAGGGAACGAGTTGAAGCAAAACAAAGGTTTTGACAACTCGTTAAAACATTAGGTAGGAAGCATAACTTATTACCACATATTATAAATGTTATACGCTCCTTGTACAATATTTGTTACTGGGTAAAAATAATACAAAGAGCGTTATGAGCAAGGGCGGAGCAACAGCCAAAACAACAACTGCGTCATCGGCACAAGTCAAAGACGTTTCCAATGGCAGTTTATCAACAAGGCCCAGCTGTTCGGAGCTGCTTCTAAGCGCTTCGAGGCCCAGACTCGGTTTATTGCCGAACAGCAAGTACAACAATTTATTAGCTGCATGCATTTCACTCGACTTGACTCAAATTAGTTTTGATGTTCGCCTTAATTAAAAGTTCGTTTTAACAATTTCATCACTTGACAGCCACAATTTCTGCAAGTCGATTAAATACTTTAGCTCTCAGCATAATTATATATATAATATATATATATATATATATATCTGTGCGTATCTACAAATGGTGAGTGCCAGCTGATGTTATTAGTCTGGCATTCCGTCAACACTCCACAAATAATTTGCATACTCTCGCACATTGTTATTCAGGTCAAGGAAACTATCAACGAAAGTAGGTGTATATATAATATGAATGTATATGAAGTGAGGCACAATGAGCGCTCTACGGATTGCTTGAAGTAAACAAATAAATAGTCCAAGCGTCTCGTATTGGGTTGGGCTTCAACATTATTTATAGTATATTTAGGTGCGTTGATCTAAAATTGCTAAGTGCCCGCACAGTGGGCCAAAATGGCAGATAAGTGCATCAATTCGAATCATTTTTACATGTAACGCATGGAATAAGTCAACTGAAAGATTAATACTAGTAGCTAATGGAAAGAATCAAGGAATTCACTAAATTAATAGAAAATCAGTTGACAGAACTGTCACGGAAACATTAACTTATCCTTATAATTTTTCTATCATTTATGCATGCCTCTTAAATTTCTCCTTTGGATTAATTAAATATTATTGATTGTTTGCTCAAAAGTATTAACTTTTCAAAACAGATTTTTTACCTTTACTAAAATTACTATTCAGTCAACATTTACCCAGTTTAAAAATCCTTAGAAATCCCATAATGTACATACTAAATAATAACTCGGATAATTTATATTCAGGAAACATTTCTACGGTCTTATTTAATTTACCAGTTTACAAATATTCAAGAACCTACAGCTAAACTAAATTTTGCATTTCCATATTTATACTTATCAACAGCAATTTCACCATTGTATTAGCATTATCAAAGTTTTACTATTTCCATTCATTAGGGGCACCATTTGCGTGCCGTATTCGATTTAGGCTAACTAAGTGGTAAACTGGATTTAGTGTTCGCGAAAAGTGCGCGAAACGCTAATGAAAACGCGTGAAAAGGCCGTGTAATTGAATTTCAGGCATGTGAATATGTCGTCACATGTGATGTATGTAAATTACACGTAAGCACAACCAAAAAACTGAAAGCTTTTAGTATCACGCTTTTCAAATTAATGTTTACTGCTGACCGAGCGACAAAAATCTTAATCAAAAGAACGACTAATAATACCAATTCGTAAACAACAACAATGCTGGCCAATTAATTTCAGGGTTTGATATTATCTGACCTAAACTGACCTTGTGTACAGGTTGCGTCCCTGTTATTTGTTAGTTTCTTGGCTCTAATGACTTAAGTGGCCTAGCCACAAAGAATTGTGAAAACTATCGATGAGGGTGACCAGCTCGTCAATCATCCACATACAAAATTGTCATTAGCTATTAAGTAAGAAAAGCTTCTACGGAAATGACCAGACACTAAACACACCCCGCACAAGGCAATCGGCAGCCGGAGGAAGTCTCGTGCCACATGAAAATGGCACAATGCACTTGCCGACGGAAATTGCATGACCAACGCTTTCGGTTTTAATGCACTGGCCATAAAAAAAACAAAAAGTACTTGCTAAAAAATTCAAAATTGTTGGGGTAAAAAAAACCATATTGCCGGCAAAAATTCATATTTGACCAAAAGGGGGAGGACATATTTGATACTCTTTATCAGATGTAAGACAAGCTTACTTTTGTTTTACTTTTTGTGCAACATTTCCAACTCTTAACCATTATCTATACTAGCAAGTTTGATATTTTTAAAGTCTTTTAGACCAAGAAAAAAGTTGGTTATTATGAAGTTGATTTCAACAACCCACGAATAACTGTGTCGGTATTGGCTGATTGCATCACTTTCCAAATGATGAAGCAGATTATAATGACCCAATTAGAAAATGGAAGAATTGTGTCGTTATTGTTTGACGGCATCATTTTCAAAAATAGATATACTATAAGCAAAAGAGACTTAATGGCACATGACACTATTAAATTTACAAATATGTACATATATATATATATTTGTTTAATTCTTTTAAAAATATTCTTTTAGTCGCACCTAGACTTGAGGTATGAAATTAGATTATTATTGAAAAAACTGTACATTTAATATATGTATGTATATTATTTAAAACTTTTCAAAGTAACTTAACATGAAGAGTATTCAATATGAAGTGTTAGGCAACGTAGCAATTTTTTGCGTCATGTGTTAATTTTAGTTGATTTGTTTGCTAGCATTTTTCACTCTCAGGCATTTTGCAATGTCCAACGTCACAAGTTTTAATTTTAGCTTCGCTTTGCTTTAATTAAAGCAATTAAATTTCACTATATTGTCTTCTTTTTTGTTTGTTCCGGTTTTTTTGTATTTTAATTAAAGACAAATTGTCAGGTCATGCCTTTCCGCTCACCTATACATGTATTGTAATGCGTAATTGGTATTTTTTATTCTGTGGTAAAATTTCAAGTTCAGGCCAAAAAAAAGCAAACAACGCAACAAACGGCCCTTAAATTACAACTGAGCAGCACAAGCGAAATTCATTAAATGAAATGGACGCAAATGCAGAGCCAAAATGCTAACTGGAGCACGAAGAACAACGGCAACAACAAAACAAAAACAACAGCAATAACCATAAAACCAAAATATAAAAATGGTAACAGCCGCGTGAAGGGCATAAGTGAATCATGTGGCCCATCGATGGCAACTTTCAAACTTGACAAAAGAATTATTCAATAATTAATATTATTGCCTTGTGTGAAAAGCAGTACACCCTCGATCCGTTGGCCCAGTTCAAATTATATACATATATATTGGGACACACGAGTCGCAAACAAACGTAAGTATGGACAATTATTGACAACATGCGCGCCGCAAGCGCAAACAGCGTCAATTAGGAGAAGTGAAATTTGAAAAGTTAAAGGGTCAACAGTGCATGCTCAAAACTTTTAACTTTAAACTATGAGAATCAATATTATTATTAAATTTGATTTTACACAAGAAAAAAGTTTGAACTGAGAGAATTTGTATCTTTTTTATAATTGTTTTTATAAATTTAAAAAAAAAAAACAGTTTAAATATACAATTTAAAAATTTGATTTTTTTTATTTAAATATTCCCTTACCGAAAAAGAAAGCAGCAATTCAAACACTAAGAAATGCTGTGAACAACTAAAGTTACGCTTATAGTTGCTTTTCTAACTTTTTTCAAACAGCTGGGCGAGGAAAACGGTATACGTTGAATGGCCTAACGAGCCGTAAAGAAATTGGCACAGTTATGGCAAATATCGGGAATGATTTTTTGGGCGTTACGCCAATCGAGCGTGAACATCTAAATTGGCAGCATGTGGGCGCCAAACCCCACTCCCAGCCACCCTGTCAGCAACTTACTCTTTACTTACCGCCTTTTTGTGCTTCTCAATTGGCAAACGATTCTCGCTTTGCGGCCGACGTTCGCTTTCCAAATTGCGATACGACGCATTTGGCGATTTATATTGTCGCGCACTTCCAATGAGCAATTCGCGCTGATTCACAAATTCCTTGGCCGATTTTAGCAGCGATATGCTCGGTACCTCCTCTGCCCCCCTCTCCCTATGCTCTTCTGACAGCTCCACACTCAGCACCAGTGGCAGCTCAGAGTTTGGGCTTGCGGTTGCTAAGGTTGGGGACGAGACTATTGTGGGTTCATTGCACTCGCTGCTTGTGTTGGCCACCGTCCGCTGACATTTCCCGGGCACAAAATCCTCCATCTGCATTAATAAGGCAGCAGGACAAGTTCCTTGAGCATTGCTATTATTTTCAAGTTCTACGCTAAGACGCTGGCGGTCCTTTTCCAACTCCTTGCGTTCCAGCGATAAAAATTCCTGCAGATCCATGTTTGTTTTGTGACCTGCAAGAATAGTTAGAACAGTTCTTATTATAGCTGTAATTGCATTGCCAATGCTTCCAAAATTTACACACTTGTTGAATTGGCAAATCTTGTGAAACCTTCTAGGTTATAAATATATGCGCATAGGACATGATTATTGCTTACTTTGTTCTCGAACAAAAGCATATTTTAAATCTCACTATTATTGCCTTTTCGCGCTGTTTGGCAAGCCAAAATTGTCAGCACTGACTGCAGTGCTACAACGGTAAACTAATTTACATATTCCTCACACACAACGCGCCGATTCGCACTAGTTCCAAGTCAGTTACGGCAACTGCATGAGCCATAAGCTTCGTCAACTACTACATACAATTTAATAACATTACTAATCAAGCACTAAAACATAAATTTCGAAATCCTTTAGCATTCTGCGCGCTTATTTGTGATGCTACGCGGCGAAACGAGGGCTGTAAACTGAACGTCCCAATTAGAACAGTGTTAGAAAACGTTACAAAACTAGCCAGCTGGTCATACTGCAATGCAGCCCTGTTAATTTATTTACATATTTTAAATGTATTTTCTTTTAAAAAAGCAGGCTATAATAACTTGTTATTGTTCGTGTATATTCTATTTACATTCAATGTAAGCAAACATTTTTATATTTAAATAACAAAAAAAAAAAACATTAGGACTTTCGAGTATATAGAACAAAAATACATCTTACTACATTTAATAATCCTCAGAAATATGTCAGCTCGCATAAAATGACTGAAATCGAGGCGATCGTAGAATCGCATGAAGCAAGAATACCTTGGTACCATCATATATACAACTCAATTAAGGATGCGCCAGTCAACCTGAGTTCTCTGCTAATATCGTCCATAGTTTTCTATAAAATCGAAAGAATAAATCGTCAGCACAGGTAAAAACATTCATCGTCGGACCATTTGGAGCGTGACGAAGAAGCGCGCAAGATTTAGAACCATAATGAACAAACTAAAATGTAACTGATATACAAAAATTAAATCTATGAAAACCGAAAATTTTCTGTGACCAACACTGCAAATGCAGCAATTAAGTCGAATGTTTACCAACACTGAAAACCAGCTGTTTGTATGTGACAGCAGTTGTCAAACGGTGCGTCTACTTCCGTTTCTTTTCACTTTTGACCAGCAAGATGAAGTATGTAAAAATAAATAAATTTACAATAATGTCAAACATCATTGTGCAAACGCAATTATATCGTATATTATGATGCAATTGACGGTGTCCATTGTTTGTATGCTATGTTATTTTGTATGCCAAGGCTAAAAACAATTCGTTTTCATTGCAGAATCGGTTTGTGTGCATTCAGTGGGTATAAAATTTACCCCGGCCATGGCAAGACCATGGTCAAAATCGATGGCAAGGTAATGTGAATGTAAACAAAGATTGGAATTCGAACTGCCAGCTAATTATATATTTATTTTTATTATTGAAGACCTTCACCTTCCTGGACAAGAAGTGCGAGCGCTCCTACCTGATGAAGCGCAATCCCCGCAAGGTGACCTGGACTGTGCTGTACCGTCGCAAGCATCGCAAGGGCATCGAAGAGGAAGCTTCCAAGAAGCGTACGCGACGCACACAGAAATTCCAGCGCGCCATTGTTGGCGCCTCCCTCGCCGAAATCATGGCCAAGCGCAACATGAAGCCGGAGGTGCGCAAGGCGCAACGCGATCAGGCCATCAAGGTAGCCAAGGAACAGAAGCGCGCCACAAAGGCAGCCAAGAAGGCCGCCGCCCCAGCACCCGCCAAGAAATCAGCGCCCAAGCAGAAGGCCACCAAGGTTACGCAAAAGGCCGCTCCTCGCGTCGGTGGCAAGCGGTAAACCGTAAACAACAACCAACCAACAAACACCATACGCGTTGTGCGAAAGTTTTGTTTTACGGTATTTACAACAACAACAATGATTTAAATTATAGTGAAAAAATTCTTTAAAAAAAAAGAAATGAAAGCTACGAATGCAAATTCGTAGTAGTAAAAAAAAAACATCACCGATCTTTGTTTTTAACGGGTGCGCATGAAAGTGAAGTACAAAAACAAATAATAAAAATAGACAAATGGCTAACTGGAATTTTGGTAACAGAGATTAGCGCCTCTCACAGCTTTAACCCGTTGGGATTTACAGTCGATGGTGAAATAGCAAGGCCCTCATAAAATCTTGTTATATCTTTTAACTAGTTATAGCGAAATTTCATTGTACAGAAACGAGATTTTGCTGTATTGAAATTAATCCATTATATTAAAGTTCATTATGTGGAAGCTCGACTGTATATGCTAATAGAGCAACCTCTATATATAGTTTATAGGAATTCCCCTATACCCCATTTTCTTAAACGTCATATTATTTTTTAATTTCTCTATATCCCATTTTCTTAATCGTTTTAATAGATGGCAGAATCAAGTACTAAGGAGACATCCTCCTATATAGCATATAAATTTCGGTTCGACTCTTGCTTGGCTTGCATTTATAATTAGCGCTGCTTAGATAAATTCCGAGTTGTATTTCTTAACGCCCACAAAGTTGGTGAAATTTTCGATGGCATCCGCATGGACCTTAATATAGGTGAAATTGGGATCGTAAAGCACTGTGACCTGCTGCTCACTGAACTCCTCCTCATCGCCGAAGCACTCCAAGTGCAATTTTGGCGGTTGCAGCTCCATGAGATGTATGCAGTCCAGCTGACAGAGCAGTTCCAGCAGCAGCATCGTGTCCACGGGTAGCAGATGTGGAAAGCGCAGGAATAAACTGTAAACAGTGCAACCGTTTCGAGTGATGCACTCACTCAGCACGGCGCCCATCCAGCGATCGAGGACGCGTCGATTGAGTGAGGCATTCACTCGTATCCAGGGCTGTGGCCGCATGACAATCACATCCCGTGCGGAGTCTGGCTCTGTTGCAGGCAGTGCAACAGCTGCCTCCTCCTGTTTGGCTGCTCCACTGGTGCGCTTGATGCGTTTCGAGTGACGGGCGCTGAGTTGGGGCATCAGCGCCTCATCATCGTTGTTGTTGCTCTCCTGCTGCAATAGCTGTGCCTGCTTGCTGGTGCTCGGCTGCTCCTCCGCCTGCTCCTCCGCCTGCTCCTGCTCCTGCTCCTCCTCCACCTGCTCCTGCTGCTCAGCCAGCTTGCGTTTTTGTCCGACGACTGCTGGCAGTGTTGACGGCGAGGCAGCGACCAAAGATTGGACACGCTCCCGCTCCAACCGCTTAATGTGGAAAGTATGGACCACCCAATGACGCATGTGCTCCCTATGCACATACATATGGCTGGCCACACCCACGCGCTTGATCAGATCATGCGCCTCCAGTTCGTGGAGTGCCTCCAGCAAAAAGTTGCCAAACGGAAAAGTGCATCGCAGCTCCACGCTCTCAGCGCCCAAGGGGCGTTCATGTATATACTCCAGTATGTCCTTCACATGTTGAATGGCGCTCGCATCATAGTTGCGCTCCTGCTCCAGCGTCGGCAGCAGCGACTCAAACGTATTATCCGTATACCTCCAATAGGTGGCTCTGAAAAAAGAAAAGAGATAAAAACTGAATGTGGGATTTTGTTTGATTGCTTTACTTGGCCACCATGTCAAGCACAGCTTTGTGCAGCTCCTCTTGCTTAGCCTGCAGCGGTTGGTACTCCGTCTGCTCCATGCGTATGGTGGGCAGATGCACCACAAACACATCCTGCGCACGGGCACGCTCCTCCTTGTTCAGCGACGGCTCATAGTCCTGGGTGCGTTCAGTATCCTCTTTGCCCGCCTCAAAGTCCAGCAGACGGCTGCACAACGAGCGCCAATCTGTGGTCCTGTGCAGCGTGCTGTCCGCCAAAGCTTTACCGAGATCCTTCTGCTCATGCGGCTGCTGCTGCTGGCGCCAGTACGTCTCCAGTTTGTGGATGAGCGACAGCAGATTGCCTGTCGAGACGATAAGTGTGGTGCTGCTGGACGTGGAGCTGTCCAGCTGCAGCTGCAACGGCGACTGAGGCACTGCATCCGCGACCAGTTGACGCAACGTGGCCCGATGCTCGTAGACAATGCGCTCCACAGCGTTCAGGTAATTGCCACTGCGCATGATGCAGCCAAATGGGCATTCGTCGTGCTCTAAGCGGGCACAACTGATATTGACCGACTGCCCCAGTGCATCCAGGGCGCAAAAGAAATGCATGCAACGCAGTGGCAGCTTGTTCAGCAGATTGTAAGCACTGCAGAGCACCCGATATGTGAGATTCGCGGGATGAAAACGCACTCGAGCTGCCTGGCGACCACTGCAGACACTCTCCAGCCGCTTGGCATACTCCGTTTGGGGTGCATTATCAAATATGCTGCTATAATGATCCAGTATGCGATCCGACGAGGAGCCGCTCTGACGCGACATCGATGTCGTGTCCACCGTCAGGATATTCGCTGGCAGCTGCAGCGTGAGATACAAGCGACGCTTCGCCACCCGTTCGGCGAGCATCAGTAGCTGGGCAAAGTTGGGTGAAGCCAACTGGAGGCTGGCGCCGCCTTTCGGATCCTTGAGACGCTGTCCAAGAGCAAAATACGCATCGAAGAGTATGTAGCTGTACTTTTGGAAAACCAATCGATACTTGTACTTGGAGCTGAGCAGGTGTCCGGGTCCCGACACCTGACGGTTCACATGATGTATATTGCGACGTCGCACCGCCACCAACAGCGAATCGGCGCGTGCCTTGTTAAAGGCGGCATTGAGCACATCCTCGGAGAAGTGCTTGTAAATCTCGAAGGCCTGCAGATTGAAGAGCGTCTTATCCTTGTTGCAGCACAATATGCTGTGCAACACGCCAAACACCACAGTTATCTGTAGATCTGTCTCGCTGCTGGGATTCGCATAGAGCAGCGTATCCTGTTCAACATTCAGTGGCGTGAACTCCCTGAACCGGCGACGATAATCCTCCAGATTGTCGGGCAGCAAAAACTGACGATACACATTCTCCTGCAGTCAATAAAAATATAAATAATACATATATCTATATATCGTTCCAATATTTCTCAATCCTTACCTCATTGATGATCATGCGATGCAACTTGTTCAGAATGAGCAGAAAATGGATGAGGAGCGCGTCGATTTGATCGCTGCGCACGGGATACTCCCGCTTCAGTTGCGGCAGGAAGCGCTCATTGTAGATGTCATTGAATTCCGGCTGTGCCTGCATCATGTAGATCCAATTGCGCACATCGGGTTGATCACGCTTCATGCGGATGAGGAACTGCAGCCGGCGCACGCATGCCTGCGTCGTCTTATTGTTGATGCCCAGATATTGACGGATGACATCCCGGCAAATGGTGCCCACATTGTACAGCGAGAGTGCTGGCAGTGGTGCATCGATGAACAAGTAGACAGCGCGTCCCATCTTCAGCAGGCGATCCTCAGCAGCACACCAGGTGACGCGCAGTGTGCGCATATTGCGCAACGCATCCCGATCGATGTCATCTCGAGGTCCGCCTTTGCGCTTGCGTGTATCCCCCGATGAATTGGGATTGCGTGTCTTGCTGAATCTCGGCACCGTCTTCAGTCGCATCAGGCTGAGTCGTTTGCGTACGGGAAACTGTGCTGTCGACTGGCGGGCATTGCTGGCCGTCGTACGGGTGGCAGCCACTGAGGAGCGTTTCACCCACGACCAGTGACGGAACTGATGTGCATACAGCGATGAGCTGAGACCAGCTGCGCCCTGTTGATCACCGGACACGGTGCCATCATCCAGCGCCAATGCCTCCTCAAAGTCCACGGTGCGCACAAAGGTCAACAGCGGCAGACGCTGATCCTTGCGGCTGCCCACCTTTCGCTCGCGATGTTTGAGGAAGCCCAGCTTCGTATAGATGCAGATATTCTGCAGTTTGGCCCAATAGTCATCGACCTGTTCGCGTGACTCAAACTCAAAGTGCAGCCGCTCGTAGATGCGCTCCGGACTGATGCACTTGAAGTTGTGGCCACTGCTGGTGGTGGTGTCCAGCAGGCAGCTGCGTCTATTCAGGTAAATCCAACGCTGCAGTGCATCGCGTCCCAGTTGGCGCTCGCTAACCTGTAGCAGACCCATGTTGTTGAGCAGACGCAGTGTGTTCAGATAGCGCTGCTGCAGATTGAGGCGTGGTATCAGATTCTGCAGCTGCAGCTGCCCCAACAGATAGTGCTGCCTCACTGGATGCTGCAGCTGCGAACGCAGCTGATCCGCCACATCTCGCTCCACGCGAAACAGACGCATCATCAGCGATAACGGCATGCGCTCCAGTGCATCAATGAAATAGAGCCAACCGGCTGGTTTATCCGCATACTGCGGCAGAGGTGGTATAAATGTACGCCAGCTAATCTCTTGGGTGTAGGGAAGCACCTGGGACTCGCTTGCCTGCCACTCGTCGAGGAACTGGCGCGTCAGCAGCGATGGCTCGCTGCGCTGCCAATGATGCAGCAGCTCCACATTCATCTCCAGCGGCTGCTGTTGCGCCGTCTGTTCGCGCAGTAAATAGAAAAGGAACTCGTGCAACGTACACGCGAGCAGCAGTTTGGGTGCCGTCGGCTTCGTCTTCAGGGCCGACGATTGCAACAATCGATCCGCTCGCAGCTTCTTGCGTGCGAGCACCTCGCGTCGCTCGGTCTCGCGCAGCTGGGAGGGACGCAAGAGCCGCTCCTCGCTGAGTAGTCGAAAGTTGCTCTTCAGGCGCAACACCTCGCGCTGCAGCTGCTCGTGCTCAATGTCGATCTTGGGATGGGTGACCAGTCGGTAGATGCGCACCAGATGCTCATACTCGAGCGTCACTTCGTACGCATTGACAACATGGGCGTGCTGCATCCGCTGCAGCAGGCGGAACATCGATTTGCGACAGATCTTGCCGCGCCAACCAATGTTCAGCTCCAACTGGGCAATGGCTCGCACCACATCCGTTGTGTGAACGATGCACGTCTTATCGATTTGCTGCACAATTATCTTCTTGCGCTCCAACTGACGACGCGTCTCATTCTCCGGATTGCTGCCCATTTTCTTCGGAAACGTCATGTGGCGCACATTGGACTTTATGTTCGGCAGATCATTGACCACAATATCGATGTTTGGCGGAAAATTCTAAAAAGAAAAAATAGCAAAATGAGCAATACTGCGATAAAAAAAAAGCAAATTAAATGCAAGTTTTGAGTTTATCAAACAGTTAAAAAACCAAAACAATTCAATTATCTGGATTGAAAACCAAATGCATTTCAAGTCAGGTTGAATTAGATTTTAAACTATCACAAATAGCAGATTCTTATATATATATTATGTGACTCTAAGTAAGATGCTCCTTTCGATAGTAAAATCTACAGCTTACCAGATCCTCCTTGCACTGCAGTTTCTGCTCAATTTTCTCCCCCTGCTCTGATTTCGGATCGCCGTCTGTCGCCGCTGTTGGTAATCCAATTGCCACGTGGCGAATGATGCGCGTTTTGCCCACCGTATCCGTATATTTGTAGATCTTCTTCCTGGCCAGCAGATGCTTGATGACACCGCGTGCCAGCTGGACATTGATGCAGGTATATTGGGACAGTTCTACGGTGCTCATGCCGCGTTCACCGAATCGTTTGATGGCACGCAGGCTTTCCAGTTCGATGGGCATGCTGATGTGGACGTGACGCTGGTTCAGAAAATCATCCGACGGCTGTTTGTCGTCTTTGTCATCGTTGGCGTTCACTTGGGTGAGCTCATCGAACTTGGTGTCGGAATTGCGCAGACGAATTACCGATATTCGGCGACCCTTCTGCTGATCTTTGGACGTGCCGCTGCCAGCAGGCGGTGACGGATGCACCAGCGACGTCTCAAAGAACTTACGAAAGTTGTGCGAAAGGATCAGCTTCTTTAGTCTCGACGAGGTGAGACCCTTCACCCGCTGCTGTACATCATTGGTGGGCACATACTGCTCCGGACTCGCCTTCACCTCGACATACACCCGCTCGATGACGCGTTGCACGTGACTCTTGTAGGTGCGATGGAAGCGCGGCAACATAACCAGTAACGACAACAGGGTGCGTCCATTATGACGCTCCGTATACGGCTGACTGAACACTATGTTCATCTTCATAAATTTATTTCTGGAAACGATTGAGTTTGTATTATTCGATTTTAAATGCTTTAAATAATTCTTATATTTCAGCTACATTTACTCACTTGGTGTAGAATAGAAAGCAGGAATCCTTAAAGTAGTTGGTCAATGACCAGGGACCCCTGGTCGTTTCGCCGTTGTAGCGGGAGCGTCCAATGCACTCCCAGAAAATGTACTGCTGCACAGACAGCTCCCGGGGCTTCAGCAAATTCGCTGGCTTCAAAGCCTTCAGACGTTCATCCTGGCTAGCAACTACGACAAGTGTTTGATTCCACCGTTCGATGGCCTCTGCGACACTCATTTCGCGTAGCACTTTAACATGGATGGGCTTGCGTTTCTTGTAATCGGAACAGTTGCCCATAATGGGACCATCCTTCACGGGAGCATAGGGCAAACGCAGAAAGGGGCAGGTCTCGGGTACCACAGGCATACCCAGTTCTGGGTCCTCGTCGTTGATGCGATTATAGGGTGGCAGCAGGGGCCGCGCCGCGGGCAGCTCATAAAATTTCACCTTGTCCGTCGAGCACAGCAGCAGAGTCCATACCTGTTGCTGCAACGTCTCTGACAGCGGTTGGCCGCACTGCAATCGGTTCGCCAGCAAGGACCAAAGATCTAAGATAATAATAATAATAACTTTTTTAGGTTTTTAATTTTTAATACGATATTTTGCTCAATATACAAATACTGCTTGCTCACACTGTACACACAGCCACAGTACGAATATTGCCTACACTTCGCCACATTTACTCACTTGGCAGCGTGGTGCCTTCCAGACCTTCCAGCGCAATTTCATCCAGTATGGCACTAACCCAGGAGCCGCCTGAGTAAGCCGAACACATGTCGTTGCTTGTCCGTCAACAAGTTTATTATTATTTTTTTTCTATTTCGCTTTACAATTTCATTTATTGCTTCGCGTCGCCTAAACAGCTGTGCCGAACAGTGTTGTGAGGCGTCGTGGCACATTTGTAAAAGAACGAGACAACTCTACTGTCTAGGTGCAACTGTCAAAACGCAGCTGCTGCAAACAAACGCCGATGCCGCTGTCATTTCTACCGCTCTTTTGCGAGGTTAAAACAAGAAGAATTCGCAAGCCGCTTACAAAAAAAGTACAGTGCGAACAGATTCGATATTTAATTTATAATAACAATACACATATAAAAAGAGTAAATCATGGCAATGGATAGCTTCAGTTTCGCCAGCATGTCCGCACAGGTTAGCGAGGAGCAGTGTATTTCATTTCAGGATAAAGCTGAAACTTGGGACGATGCTGAACAAGGTAGACAAAGTGCAGAAATTGAATAAATATATTGATTCACACTGATTTTGCATAATTGTAGTCAAGGCTGTTGTGGATGCCCTGAACGGGACGACTACAGTGCACGCCCTCAATCTCGATGGTAACACGCTTGGCGTAGAGGCAGCGCAAGCCATTGGCGAGGCCCTGAAACGGCATCCGGAGTTTCGCAAGGCGCTGTGGAAGAATCTATTTACACGACGCCTCAAGTCAGAAATACCGTTGGCTTTGAAATATCTCGGCGCTGGCCTGATAGCTGCGGGCGCCAAGCTGACTGTACTCGATCTCAGCGATAATGCTCTGGGTCCCGATGGCATGACAGGATTGGAGGAGTTCCTACGCTCACCCGTCTGCTACTCGTTGCAGGAGCTCTATCTGAACAACTGCGGGTTGGGTCCAGAAGGCGGACGCATGCTTTCCGTGGCGCTGCTGGATCTGCACGAGAATGCCAAGGCAGCGGGCAAACCACTGCAACTGCGCATCTTTGTTGCTGGCCGCAATCGGCTGGAGAATGAAGGCGCTAAGGCATTGTCGAAGACATTTAAACAATTGCAAACTTTGGAGGAGATTACCATGCCACAGAATTCCATTTACCATGTGGGCGTCGCCAATCTGGCCAAGAGTTTCAAACTTAATCCTCACCTGCGCGTCCTCAACATGAACGACAACACGCTGACCATCAAAGGCGCCACCAAAATAGCCGATGTCTTTATCTACACGCCTCTGTAAGTGCATAATTCGAACACGTTCTTTTAATTTTCATAAACCCATCTTCTCGTGTAGCTTGCGGGAAATCAATTTTGGGGATTGCTTGCTGAAAACTGATGGCGCCTACCTCTTTGCCGAGGCCCTTGAGAAAAACCATGAACATCTGGAGGTGCTCGATATGGGCTTCAACGATATTAACTACGATGGTGGCCTGGTGCTGGTGACAGCCATGCAGAACAAGCCCAAGCTGCGCTCATTGAACATAGACGGCAATTGGTTTGGTCATAGCGGTGCCAAACAGATTGTTGCCGAAATGGCCAAATGCAAGAATCCAGCGGCATTGCAGTCCATGGACGAGGTTGTATCTGAAGAGGAGGACGAGCCAAGCGGTGGTGAGGATGATGATGATGACCAGACAGTCGAGAACACGGACGATGAATATGCCGAGGAAGAGGAGGATGATGGCGAATACGATCCGAATGATACAACCGAGGAGGTGGACGAAGATGATGACGAATATGGCAATGAAAATGCCGCCGAGGAGACAGCTTACGTGACAACCAATCCCTTTCCCACCAAGGTGTGTTTGACAGAGCCCTTAATGTTTTGTTTTTTTGTAGCCGTCTACATCTCTGTCTTATTTCAATCAATCTTGATGATAGCATACTGTCAAAATTTTATTTATTTCGATAAATTTAATTTAATTTAATTATCTGTATATTTCCTTTTTCGCAGCTATTTAATGACACCGTCAACTCCAACCTGGACATGAACACTTTGAACATAGCCAGTAATGAGGACAAGTTATCGACCAACAATAAGTGCACCACAGCTGAATTCTGCCTGAGCCAAAAGCCGTGCACGCTGCAGCAATTCGATTCTCTCGAAGCTGAAAACAAGCTGCAGGCGCTGCAGAGCATCATCAATGTATGTATTTTAAACCCAAACAAGCGCTTGGGCTGATATACAATAAAATCACGAAATTCTATTCGGATTACAGCTATTCACCGAAGATAATCACTTGCTGCTGCTCATCTTTACGACGCTTAAGTGTGCGCATCTGTCAAAGACATCTAAGGCGGCTCTGGATCTGTCCGTTTCCCTACTGCAGTCCACCTTCGAGTATGCTATCAAGACGGAGCAGGAGTCGCGAGTGCTGGACTACTACCTCAAGCAGCTGGGCCTGCTGCGCAGCGAGGAGCACTTTACGTCCGACTACGATGTGAAAAGCTGTCGCTACGCTTTGCGCGAGGCGCTCTCCAAGCAACAGTTCGCCAATGATAATATTAAAAATACCTTTAAAATATTCCTCGATCAGCTCGATGTTTAATGTTTCATGTTTAAGCATTCAATTCAACTGTGATGCGATACATTTATAATATGCACACGGTTCAAGAAATATAAGCGAATGTTATAATAAATAAAATTACAGTACAAACCTAAACTAAACTTTTTGCAATGGCGGAAATAATGAAGAGTGCACTAAGACAGATGGATCTACTAGAAGATACCCAGTACTCAGATCTTTGGCAAGTAAAAATAAAATAGGCGAAGATTAAATACATTTGTAGATCACATTCTCTCCTGATCAGTTTTAAAATTATAAATTATAGAATTAAATCATTACATTTCATAGTCGCCCCACGCATAATGTATCATACATAAAAAAAATTAAAAAATACAATCGTGTTGAAAAATTGATATATGTAATTAATATTCAGATATTTTATTTGACTTTATAGAATTTCTGCAATGCTAAGTTAGCACAAGTTTATAAGGAATAGTTGGATAAGTACAATTTGTGTAAAGCTTAAACAATTCCTACAGAAACTAAAAACATATTTTCCTCAAATTCACCATTTTGTTATACTTTGTAGATTAAAAACAAGATGATTACGTTAAATAAATTTATTTACATGGAAAAAAAACGTATTTGTGTGAGACTACAAACTATGCTATAAAACATGATATTTTGGTAGACTTTAGTATGTTCTATTGTATATGTGGCTTGTGGACAATCTTTGTTAAAATCTACAATTAAAGAATGTTGCGAAGTTGTTATACAATATGATTAAAATATGAATGTTTGCCTATATTTCTTTTTTGCTGTTTCGATTTATAGAGTTGTTACAGACAATTTCAATACTAAAACTGATCTTTTTGGTTATATATGATTATATTCCGTTTGTGTGTGTTAACTAGTCTTAACTAGTTGCCGTTGGCAAATTGGTATATTAGAAATACTTTTCACTTAATTAATAAGGAATATAACCTTGAATACAATTTGTATTCTTTGCTTGTATTCGTTCTTTTTGGTAAAAAATTTGAAATAATTTACCTCGATGTAGATCATCATTCATCACTATGACGATGACAATTGGATGCATATGAGAACATTAGTAATATATATATTAATGCCTAGGTGGGTGCCGTATAGCTTAAACCTGATAATCGGAATCATCCTCATCGTCCACAAATGCAACATCGTCGTCATCGTCGCTATCAATAATATTTCGACGTTTTTTGGGTGCCGCCTTCTTTTTGGCTCCGCCGCTGCTGTCCTCGTCGCGTTGACGCTTGACCGGGCGCTTAAGGGGCGAGTCATCGGACTGGTCAGCATCATCATCAACGCTAACGACGTGGCTATTATCTGCCGTAGTATTACCGCCCTCATCATCCGAATTGATTAATGAGTAATTAACTTTTTTACTAGCCGCACGTCGACCAGGACGTTCCACACGTGGTGCCGCTTCCATTTCCATATCCTCAATATCAGAATCATCCGAACCCTTTCGCTTTTTACCCTTTAATGGGGAAAGAATTGAGAAAGAGTTTTGTTTTTGGGTAAACAGTGTAGGAATTGATTTTTTAGTTTTACACACTCACCTTTGTCTTGCTAAATTCCAGTTTTGATTGCTTGAGTCCGTCGCCGTTCTCTTTCTTGGCCCGTGGCACCTTTTTAGCCGCAGGCCCTTTCTTCGCCTTGGGGCTAGCCTTTGCTGTGCCGCCTTCGACGAGCGCATCGAACTCATCGATCGCATCGCCGGGTTCCTTTTTGGCAGCAGTCGCTTTCTTTGCCTTGGGCGATGTTTTTGTGGCGCCGCCTTCAACGAGCGCGTCAAAATCATCGCCATCCTCGCCAGGCTCCTTTTTCTCCGCTTTAATCTTGGGCACACGTCGATTAACAAGCGCCTCGTATTTCTTAAGTAGTTCATCGGTGAGCTTAAATGCCACCCGCTCGCCGATGGGATCGGGAAAGATATCCTCGTTGCCAGCTGCAGCTTTGCCCTTCTTGCCACGACCGCTTGCTGCCTTCTGCGATTTTATAGCCTTTGCCTGCTTCAGATTGATGCCATGCTCTTCAAGACGCTCCTTCTCCTCGACCTCGTCGAGCTTCTGTTCGAGATTATCGAGATCATCCATCCACAGATGATTTGGCGTCTTCTTCAACAGATTATCCAGTTCGATCAACTTAGTGTCGCGTTGCTTAAGCAGCTCGTTTTTGCGCTCGTCCGTTAGCATCCACATGGACATGCCAAGTAGATAGTCGAATTTCTTGACTTCGGTGAGCTTTTGGAATGCCTTCTCTGGATCCAGCTCCTTTTTGACCTTTTTGGCAGAGGCAGACGATCCAGCTTCCTCTTCTTCTTCTTCTTCAGCATCGGCTGCTTCGGCTTCCTCTATTTTGATGCGTCGCTGCCATTCCTTGACGGGATCGGGACGATAGCCACGCTTGATCAGCTCATCAATCATGACCTTGCGCTGCTTGTTCTCAACCACCAGCTTCTTCTCACACTTTTCGAGAATGAAGCGCGCCTGATCGCTGAGGCGATCCGCCTGAGCCGTCAGCTGACCAACAAGATAATCCTTGCGTCGGTTATAATACTCCAGGCGCAACTTGAAGAACTCCAGCAGTACATCCTTGGGCGAGGAAAAGCGACGCAAGCAATTGCTATCATCGAATGCATGCATTTGATTTGTAGATATTGAGGAGCTCAGCTTAAAGACGCGATGGAAACCACCATTCTCTTTGCGCAAACGCTCAAATTCACCGGGATTGAAGGTAACCACAAAACGCACGGTTGTATCCGTATGAAATTCACGATATTCACTGACAATCGCTTTCACCTTCTCGGTGCCATTGGACAGGGCCTCCAATACATTCTCCTTGTACGTTTGAGTCCACACACCAATTGGCAGCTCAGTAATCTCGATGCGATTTTCTGGCAATATCTGAATATTACCCGAGTGCACGTAACGACCATCGTTGACGTAGTCCATGCTGCCGGTGAAGTTCTTATACCATGGATGCATTAGCAATGGCTCCTCGCCATTGATCATGCGTCGCAAATTGTTGATCAATTCGCGTGGATTATAATTGGCTATCTTAGTGGACCAGCCGGTGCCAATGCCCTCGGCGCCATTAACCAGAACCATCGGGATGATGGGTATATACCAAAGTGGCTCAATGCGCTGTCCATCATCCGTCTGATACTGCAGCAATGGATCATCCAATGGATGATAGATGAGACGCGTCAGCGGCGACATCAATGTGAAAATATAACGAGCACTCGCACAATCCTTGCCGCCCGTTAATCGTGTACCGAACTGACCACGTGGCTCCAGCAAATTGATGTTGTTAGAGCCCACATAGTTCTGCGCCAGATTCACAATCGTCATCTGCAGCGACACCTCGCCGTGATGATAAGCAGACATTTCAGCCACCGAGCCCGACAGCTGGGCCACCTTCACCTCGCGCTTATCGTTACGCTTGAAGCACGTGAACATCACCTTACGCTGGCCAGGCTTGAGACCATCCACCAGACTGGGTATGGAACGTTCGTTGTCCGCATTGGAGAAGAGCACCAGTTCTAAATTGATAAAATCTGAATAACTGACTTGCTTGGTGCCCTTCGTATAAAGGTAGCGCTCTGGCAGGCCTAACTGCTTGCGTCGCTTCACTTCGTCCATGTGATTCGTTAGCCATGTTTTGCGCGAATCCACATGCTTCTTAGCGAATGCCATTACAATGTTATCATCATCCACCTGACCATCGTATTTAAACAGAATACGATGGCGCTCCATGTCCTTTGAACAATTTGATTGAAGACATAATTAGTATTTTTTTTATTTGATTTTTTAGATATCGATATTATCGACGGACAACATACCTGGAAATACTCTTTGGCCTCCTTGGAGGTTGAAGTACCGAGACCCTTATAGTACTTGATGTTATACGTATGATGATTGGCTGTATCCATTTTCCATTCCTCGAATTCGGGCATCGAATAGAAGGCGAGCTCCTCATTCTTTTTCGTTGCCTTCACAATGGGCGTAATGAACTCCTCGAGGAACGGCAGTCGCAGCAATTCCGGCCAATTGGTGTGTATAAAATTTATGAGCAAACCCTTGATGTGGGAACCATCCTGATCCTGATCAGTCATGATCATCACCTTGCCATAGCGCAGCGACTTCAGATCATCGATACTCAAATATTTCTTTTTATACTGCAGCCCAATGATCTTGCACAGATTATTGATCTCGGCATTCTCAGTCAGTTGCTTGAATGTGGCCTCGCGCACATTGAGCAGTTTACCGCGCAGCGGAAACACGCCGTAATAGTTACGACCAATGACGCCCAGACCGGAGACGGCCAATGATTTGGCTGAGTCACCCTCGGTGAGGATAAGCGTGCATTGTATGGAGTTTTTGGTGCCCGCTTCGTTGGCATCCTCTAGCTTGGGTATGCCCTTGATTTTGGACGACTTCTTGCCGCCGGTTTTGGCAATATCGTTTTGTGCCTTGAACTTGGCCCAAGCTAGCACAGATTCAACAATGCCCGCCTTCGAAACGAGCCCAATAAATTTATCGGATAACACACACTTGGAGCCAAAACTCTTGGCCTGCAACGTCATGTTCTCTTTGGTCTGTGAGTCAAAGGTGGGATTCTCGATCAGGCAATTGACGAATATCCACAAGTGATTGCGCACTTGAAACGGTTTAATACTAATGCCATTCTTGTTCTTCTTCTTTAAGACCTCAATAAGCTGCTTGATAACGTTGTCCACAACATGATCGACATGACGACCACCCTTGGTTGTTGCTATCGAATTGACAAATGAGACTTGCTGAAAGCCACGCTCCGATGGGCAAACGGCAACCTCCCAGCGATCACCGCACGCTTCATATACCACCTTGATGGGTTGACCCGAATCCTCATCGTCATTATTTACAAACAAATCAATGTAGTCCTTAAAGCCCTTCACAGGCACCTTGGTGCCGTTGAGGAATACAGACACACCCTTCGTGGAGGCGGCCACATCGTAGGCGCGTCTCGACATCAGCGCCACAATATCCTTATCAAGCGAATCCATCTTAAACTTGGTTAAATCTGGACTAAACGTGATCCGGGTAAAATCAGTGCCGCTAGAGTTACTTATCTGCAATAAAGTGAATTTTATTGATATAGTTAGAGTTTAATTTGAGAAATACTGTTGTCTGATATTTGTTACTTACGATTGGTTCACCCGCTTTGGCCATGTTATTACCCCAGGTTTGCTTGAAACTCTTCCTGAACTGCTTGGTGGATGTTTCCACTGTGAAGCTGTCCGAGAAGATGTTGCACAATTTGGCGCCGTAGCCATTGCGACCGCCAGTGACCTTCTTCTCATCATCGTTGTAATTCGACGAGGTCAACAGATGTCCAAATATCATGGTGGGAACATACATATTCTCCTCCTTGTGCATAGTGACCGGAATACCCTGGCCATTGTTCCAAATCGACACAATATTCTTCTCGGGATCAATGTCCACTTTAATGGTGTTCATTGATTTGTCACGCTGCTTATTATCGGCTGCATTCACCAGGATCTCATCAAAAATCTTGTAAAGACCCGGCACAAACGATATCTCACGCTGCACCATGCGATTTTTCTCAATATCGAAAACCCACATCAGCTCCTTGGTAAACTCAACGGAACCAATATACGAGTCCGGTCGCAACAGAATGTGCTCCAGCTGCGATTTCTTCTGGTACATCTGTTCGATGGACATGGCGCTTTTACCGTTCTGCATGATGATGATGTTGTTTTTATTCTTGTGCTGTAAATAAAATGATATGCCGTTTAAGAACAACTTAAAGCTCCACAATCAATCAATAACAACTGTACCAAAAACGTTCTGCTTTGTTTACGAGACTAAAGCTGTTGCGTATGCTGCGATTATTAACATGAGTAGAAAAACAGTTTACAATAGATTTTGCGTTGAATACTGAAACGATGCGCGCGAGTATGCTGTATATTGATAATTGCTCACTCATATTTCTACAATTTTTAAATTGTATATTTTATTAACTATTTTTTTTTATTTTTATTTTGAAATTTTTTTTTTATATATACGACACCAATTTAATTTTGCACGTATATTATATATATATAGCAGCATGATCAGCGTACCTGGCTGGAAATGAAAAGAGCGCGCACAATCCGTGGCTGCCTGCTCGTAAAACAACCCTGTGTTCGACGGACAGTTGAGCCGGCTACTTTATGCACTAGAGAAACTGCAATTCCTGCAAGACAAACAAGCGTCAAAAAAAATATTCAAATATTTTTGGCATTACAAATGTCAGCCCACCATTAATTGCGCACAATTTAAATTCACACAAAAAGAAAAACAAAAAACAATAACAAAATACGCATGTTTGGCGCAATTTATATGAACGTGTGTGTGTGTATCTATGTGCAGCACATTTGCCGGCATTATGTTAGTCTTATGATATTAATGTGTTAATGTCAATTTATAAAAGAATTGGCAACAGAAACTACAGCTATTTAATGTTTTAACAAAGGCATTTCGTATACACAGTTCACGAACAGAAATTCTATCTACATGTCCAGCGCCATTTTTAATTTGCAAATGCGACGCCGCTGGGCCAAAACAGTTTATTTATTTTTTTCAAAATGCCACACAGAACACTCATTAGAGCAGCGCTCAAAATGTGGCTCGTCACCATTATCTATCTAAAACACTATTATTTTGCTCACCTTATCAATTAGTAGTTTAAATTCTGGGGTTCGTTCGAAGAAACCAACGCGCGGCAGCAAATGTAAAAAGTGCATACACAGCAGACGCCACCGCACTGTTTTTGTATGTGTTGTGTGTGTGTGCGTCGCCTGCGCTTTCGACTGTACGTTGATGGTGTACAGTAAAACTTATTACTATATACACGCAAATTGTTTTGTTGCAACACTAAATAAAACGGACTTTACAATAAAATTCAACGAGATGAATGTGAAAATTGCCTGGCCGCAAAGCACCCGTCGTCAAACAGTACAGCCAAAGTTGTTTTTCGATAGCTATCGATATATGTTGCCAGACCTGGGCCAACTTCAAAATTGTAATGCACCACATGCAAAAGCAAAGGCGAGCAACACAAGAGTTGCCACATGAGCTCTGTTCGGCTTGACATTCAATCTAAACGATCCAATCGATAATAAATTATTAATTGGCGGTTATGTTTCAATGAAATCTTTTTCATCCGGTATTAATCAGTCCTAGACTGGCGAAGCTTTGTAAAATTATGAGAAAATTCTAAGCTTTAATTAGCCAGCTGTCGCTTATTAAATTGATTATGTTGTACTTAAATTATGATTGAATTTCATGCCAAATTAACACAAATTAAAGGCAAAAGGCCTGGCAAGCAAAAACTAGTTTTGCCACAGACCCGGCTACTTATCCTTGACCAACGACAATAAAGAGTTTGTTGCACTTGAGCCTGTGTGGTTTTCTTTGCAAGTTGCAACTAAAGCTAATTCGTATATATTTGTAAACAAAGAATGTTCTGGGTTTAGAAAAGTATCTAAAATATCAAATGACACAGAATCTGCAAATAATGTTGTTGTTTCGATCAATTACCTAGAAATAATTACTTTCACTGCCTCTACTAAGGATTTTTACGTCATTAAGAAGCTCGTTGTGGCTCTTATTACGTGTGTACATGAATACAAATATACATTACGCTCGGATTACAATCATCATTATCAAGTTTTGGCCTCCATTTTTAACCTTACTATTTCCAGTTCCAGCTTCATATTATATTAACTCTCACTGGCAACTAATGACATAAAAATGCTCTACTTTTGGGCTTATGGCACTATTTGTACTTTCATAATTAAAAATCAATATTACAACCATCCTATGATTTTAGTTAAAGCAAATATCTGAAATTGATCTAGGTATTGCATTTTTTTCATGATGTTGCATAGATTTAATTTGTAAACTTATTTAAGAAGCGTGTGTAAGAGTCGATATATCTTTTTTCCTTTTTTTTGCATTGCATAGAACTTGATGCTTTTAATTTATCTTGCTACCCGACTTGAATACGGGTTTTCTGTGAGTGTTGTTCTGAGTGTTGGGGCATAAAATGCTTTGTTCTCGACGATCTTTAACTCAGTCTTAATACAAACTTGTGCGACGACGATGTTAATTTCGTACAAGAAAAAAAATGTATTAATACCAAATCTCTCAGTACGTGATAATTATTAATAACGACAATAATTAATAGTTGGCTACAACAATATACTTGGTAATGAAAAAATAAATGAAATGTATATCATGTTAGACAAAATTGTTTCGCTTTTAGAGCTAGTTTGTGTTTTCAAGTGTATCGTTAGTAAATAAATGTTATTTATAGTATTTAAAATATCAATTAGTATATGCTTAGGCTAATAAATGTGATTAATTTTTAAAACCGATATAAAACAATAAAAGAAATGTCATTCGGGAAGAGTTTGGTTTTCACAATTCGGTTAAGTGCGCTTCCAATTAACACATTGTAAAGAGAGTCGAGGTTCGTTGACATTTTAAACTGAAGGTTAAAAATGCATTAGAGTAGTATGCTCGACTGTAATTTCCAGCAATTATCGCCCGCTAAAAATATCAATTACTCGCAAAAGTCGAACCTAGCTTGAAGCCTGTCAATCTTTGCAGTTCGAACCTGTAACTTTGAGTTTAGAACATTGAAAAGTTGCACGTATTAGCTAATTTTTGCTTCGGTTAGCTTAGAGTACAAATAGATGAGATCTGTAATTTAACGCGATTGTTCTTTGGAAACCTTAAACGACCTCGTATACTGCATTACAAGGTGACAGTGCTGTGCCTTAAATAAAGTAAGCTTTCATTTCAAAATGTGTATACATTGTTCTGTAGATAGAGAGTTAAGATTGCACATTAAAGGTTAAGAAAAATAAAAAAAGAAGTGAATAATATTTGATTTTACTTTAAAAATCGCAACAAAATAATTATAATTTGACGGTCGAAAAATGGATTTGTATTTAAATGACCTGAAGCGAATGACAAATTAAAATTAAAATTATAACAAGCGGTCACAAAACAATAAATAAACGATACTTAAAAAAAACTTAATATAAAATGCAAAAACAAAGAAATATTCAATCAAATTAAAAAACATAAATAAAATAACGATTAAATAAATAAATAAATTTATCTGATCATTTTCAAAATAAAAGCAATCGCTTTATTTACTTACGCTTAAATATTAATATATGCCCCTTGCTTACTCTATTTTATTATACCCTGAACCCATTAAAAATGGGTAAAAAGGGTATAATGGTTTTAGGCAAATGTATGTAACAGGCAGAAGGAAACATCTCCGACCCCACAAAGTATATATATTCTTGATCAGGATCAATAGTCGAGTCGATATAGCCATGTCCGTCTGTCCGTCCGTCCGTCCGCCCGCACGTGTTTGTCGACAGAGGGCGCTTGCAGAGCTGCTCGCATTTTAGTGCAAATCTTTTTAAAGGGGAATAATAGAATATATTTAATAACTGGGTTCAGGGTATATCGTAGTCGAGTTTACTCGACTACAGAACTCTTGTTTACACTAAAGGAGCAAATTCCTTTACGTAATTCCTTTTGCAAATAGACTTTAGCACTTTAGGTGATGTATGTACTAAGTACACTTCGTGATGTGGAAATTACATATTTTTACATATGAAAATGTCAACTATTTAAATTGCGAAAAGCTGAGTAATTATCGAGAGACTTACAACGTGCTTGCAAAATATATAGACATTATATATATATATATGTATATGTATGAATATATATATATACATATGTATATATATATGTGTGTGTGTATATGGAATGGAACAGATTGGAGAGACGTTACTCTTATCAGGTTCGTTGAGCAATTGGGTTGAGTTCAGGAAGAGCTTTGGACTGGGGTAACGCTCTAATCATCATCGTCTCATTTTGTGTTATCGCAAAAATTGTTTTATGTTTGTGTTATTTATGTTTATAAATTGCTTGGGATTGAAAACATTTGGCCTCTTTCCGATGCCTCATTCGGTGGCTCAGTTTCAAACTTGAAGTTGAACGTTGAACAAGAACAAATTAATTTTCAAAATGGTAATGATACTTTTAGAGTCTAGTGAAATTAGTTAAAGTCAAGCTTCACTGTGTAGCCTTTAGAAGTGAACTAATGTCGACACTAAAAAAAATTTTGCTAACAATGACACATGTGAGGTTAACAATATCTCGATCTAATCCCAAAAGATGTGCATCATCTTGTTCTCAATTATTGTTATTACTTATGTCAATAATTAATTGACAGCTCGCAAAAAAGTCTTGCAAAAAGTGGAAGATGCATCAGCAACATTAAAAAACAGTGCGGACAAAACCAAAATATAAGTGGATCATAAAATGTACCACAAATCACAATCACAACATGTAGCAACATTCAATACTTTTCTCTACCTTAAAGGCCACAAGTGCACGCAACATGCCAGCCATAGAATACAAATTGAACATCACAGAGGAGGAGATACCAGACAGTATACGGCTTATAGCCGAACAGCAAGGAGAATGCCAGAAGACCAAACAGGAGACAATTGCGCAATTTCGCGACTATATTTTGGGTAGCTACAATATTAAATGTGCATATACGATAAAAAAAAAAACGTATTTATTTTATAGAACACAACGATTGCCAGCCACATCGAAATGATGACAAATATCTTGAAAAGTTTCTTCGTGCCCGCTTCTGGAAGCTGGACAATAGTTACAAATTGGTATATATTTAACTATGATATGAGATCCCTTCCTCGGTATCATGATTGCCATTTACAGCTGTGCAGCTACTACAAATTCCGGGAGGAGAACAGAAACTACTATGAGAAGGTGCGTCCAATTGATCTGCGGCATCTGGGCGATGAGAATATGTTGACAGTGACGCCATATCGCGATCAGCATGGACATCGCATACTCATCTATCGCTTTGGCATATGGCGACCAAATCGTGTCACTGTCGATGATATATTCACCGCTACAATTATTCTACAGGAATTGGGCTCCATGGAGCCCATCTCACAGATTATGGGCGGTGTGGCTATATTTGATTTGAAGGATTTGGGCCTGGAGCATCTGATCCATTTAAGTCCTGGTGTTGCACAGAAAATGCTTGCCTTATTAGTGGTAAGTTGGCTAAAGGGGGCAATATTTTGTGATAAGATAGTAAATTTGATTATTTTTTTAGACATCCATGCCCATTCGCACATCCGCCCTGCATATAGTCAATCAGAACTGGCTTTTTAATGCCGCCTTTAAGATTTTCAAGCCTTTCCTCAATGCCTCCATGCGAGAGCGTCTTTTTATACATGGCAGCGATATGAGTTCCCTACACAAGCACATCAATCCCGAAAATCTGCCTAAACTGTAAGTTAATTACGGAATTTTCTATTGTATTTTATTGTAAAAGGCTTTCTATATGTGATAGATATGGTGGCTTGAATGAGGATTATTCCTACACGCTCTGGTTGGAAATGTTGGAGCAACAGGGTGCGACCAGTGGGGTTCAGAAGGAGATGGAACAACTGGGTTTTATTTTCGGTTAGGCATATTCAAAACTAATTTTTGTACTCTAATGCTCTCTTAATTTATATACATTAAAGAAAATTTGGGGAAAAAGTCAATTAAAAGCAAATTGATTGTCGTTTCTATTTTAAACCTATTATTCTTTTAAATGTCGTAATAGTTTATTTATAATAATAGTAAATATGTTAGCACTCTCTGATTATTTCCTTTAACCAGAAATTTAAATACTCTACACTATGCTGACAATTTGATTATTATCTAAAAGCTTTCATCTTCTTTCCATATCGACGACCAAAGAAATATTTCTAAGCTAATCAAATGCTTGGCTTATATTAATCAAAAAGCAAATAACCATTTGAGGTTAGGGCAAAGCACAATTTTGAGGTTAGATCCCGTCAATATAAAATTTTATGCGCCGTACATTAGCCGCACAACATAACCAAAAACGACAACTGCCCCCGAGGCAATAATAACAAGAAGAAAATCAAATGAGGAAGTCAGTCTGTATGGAAATTAGTTCCGGTCAAGGAATCCAGTTGAGGGAAGACAGGCATCGACATGTTCGTTTTATGTATTTTATATGCAAAATGTGTGTAGGTGTAAGAGCGAGATGGCAGCTGGCCGTGATTTTTCCGTTATGGTAATTGAGTGTTGGACAACGCATAAAATGCAGCACGGTAACATAAATATTTTTGCGCTTCTTCTAAATCAATCTGCTCCCTCCCTCTCTTTCTCGCACTCCCTTTGAGCGTTACAAATATGTTTGATATTTTTTATTGAATTCGTTTGGGGGGAGCAGAGAAGCTGCTGTCTTTTCATCCAAAACAAACAGTAAAAAAGTTGACCCACCCCTTCTCCTGCCAGCACCCCCCCCCCCCACCCCGGCCCCACCAAAAGTGGTCAAACGATAGTGAAATTGATTTTGATGCCAGGGGGTCTCTGGTCTCAGAGCGATGATTTTGTCCCCGCACATAATCTCTCTGTGTGCGCCATTTGTGCGATTAAAGCGACAAGATTAAAAAATTTATTGCACAAATATTTATGGGGGACAGTAGCCCAACAAAAAAAGAGACAACAAAAAAACACACACACACACAGGCAGCTGGCATAAGCATAGCCTACATATGAGCGGAGGGGGCGGGAATGGAATGGGAACACGGACACTGTCCCGTTATTAGCTCAGATCCAAGTAACACGTGTGCGAGCCAAAGGCTGAACTGAATATAATTTATGGCAGGCAAAAACCAAATTTATTTCTATTCCATTGGGAGCGGGGGCGCGTCAAGGGGCAAGGGTTTCCACATTGCGAAACTGTGCTATTCAACATATGCCACATGCGAATAAGTAGCAGAAAACCTAAAATGAACAGAGAGGGATATCTTTTATTTTATATACATTCGAAATATGGTGTCTGAAAATAAATCCAATGTTCCTGGGTGGACAGTAATACAATTTATATATAATTGTAATGTAAATTGATTACCTGACCTAACGTAAAGCGGATAATTTTCACGCATTTTCCTTTCTTGTTTCTTATTTCCAAAAAATTTCAACATTGAGTCAGGATAATGCCACTTTTTTTTAAGGAAAAATATTATAGTTATATGCATTTTACTTACACAGATTTCCAGTCAGGTTGAGATGAACCACTAGCAATCTCGTACAGCTTCTAGTTCTCAACTTCGATTAGCGGTTACGTTTTCTGTTTAATTGCCAGCCTAATACCTGCAGGTAAACTTATAGCAAAGCCATTGTCTTTATAATCGTAATCCGTACCCGGAGTAAGCATGCCAAATCCTTATCGTTAAGCAGCGATTATAACTCAATCTCAGCTTAATCCGCAATGATTTCCTTGGCACGCAAACGGCTCGCCCCAACCACGGAGGGCAAGTGAAAGATATATATGTGTATTTTGCAACCATTTATCAAGGCATGGTGGTCCCACATCGATGAGGTTGTGCTCTGTGTCCACGCCGGTGTCTGTGCTCTTAACCAGGGGCCATAACGAGCCGCCATTTATACAGTTTACACCTTCGCCTCCGGGCAGAGGAAGTGGAAGAGGAAGATGATACCAAACGGAAGTCAACACATTGACAGCAAATATTTCAATTATTTTTGCCAGCCAGTTTATTTATGGGTTTAGTGCTGGGTCAGTTTCGCTCTTTTTGGCTGACTTCATGTTGTTTACAAATCGCTGCCCATAATTTATTGTTGTTCCTCCTGTTTTGGATAACATTTCTGCGATTGAGTGAATGATAAACTGCGACGTCTGATAACCAACGACATTGGCTGATGGATGATGAGGAGATGAGTGCAGAGGGGTGAGTGCTTGGTTATAGAGCTCATTAGGAAACAATTACAAAAGCCGACAAGCGCAGAGCTGAGGGTTGCCAACAAATGTCACCCTTCTGAGAGAGTGTCTGTGTGTGTGTTTGTGTGTGTGTGTGCAGTGTGAAAAAGGTCAGGTACGGCATGTCCAAGTGTCAGAGTTGACTGACAGTTGACAGCCGGGTTACGCCCACAAATGTGGCACTCATATAATATGGTTAATTTTCGAGTGTGGACAAAATATAAATGTTTACTGCCAGGGATAGTATGTTTTATTATCTGTCGCTTGAAAAAGGCTTGTTTCTCTTGTTAGGTAAAATAGGGAAATAGCGTCAAAATACCTTTAAAATATTATTATTCATATTAATAAAAGTTGTCGAACATTCTGTGATTAATTCAAACTGTGTAACTAATTTAATTTAAGAAATCAACATGTAATTGCTTAATTATTCAATTAACAGTATGTATTATATATATATTTAAGACTAGAAGAACCTGTCCAGATAGAATCAAGATTAGCATGCATACTACAATAAAATAGCTAATGAGTTATAGTCGAGAGCGCGAGATACTTTATAATTCGATATAATTTCCGGTTACATGCATTAAATTATTATTTTTATATAGACTACACGCATAGACTATATTAAGTTTTTAATGTAATTTGCAGTAGCAAAGCTTTTTCATCATGATGTTGTCTCCAGATTAAAAAAACATTTTATCTGAAAATAGAATTTTGGGATGATAAAAGTATTACACAATTATAACTTTATTTACACTTCACAGAACAGACGTTATAAGGCCATTTCAATTTCATTTGGGCTTAATCTCTATATATATATTGCATTAAATGTTCAAAGTTAATTTCATTACTATATATATAATCATTTTAGTATCACAGTATAAAAGCATATTAAGCAGAGCATTGGAAAGCGGATAGCATATGTATATACAATGTATTCTCTGCATACGTATAACAGTTACTAAACATATAGCATTCACCTGCTAAGCTCAACTTAATTCAATTGATGACATTTAAACCGCCCGTCGAGTTTCCACAGAGACAACCCGCTGGCCGCAACTGATATGAAAACGAGGAGAAGGAACGTTAGACTGGGTAAGGAGATGGCAATTTCTGTGCAAGTCGATGTCAAGCGCTGGCATCGATTTTCTGTTGATTTACCAGAAATTATTTGTGATAAAACACGATATTTGCTCATGTTTAAAGTGCACTCCAGGAGATGAAGCAATCATTGGAGAGCATGTGCAGAGAATGAGAGAAAGAGGGAGGAAGAGGACTGGTTGACAATCAATCACATCACATGGCAGACTGAAGACGGGTGGCGTTTTGAGAAGCAGTGGATAAAATGCGAGGAAATCTATGCGCTTTTAATGCTGCCTAATCCGGCGTAATAAACATTCACGTAATATGCGGGAATCAATTGAGATGCAATTGAAAAGGACTCGTCATGCAAATATTTGAAGGGATACAGCGAATGACAATGGGTAAAACACAAGTACATACACATACACAAACACTCACACCCACACACACACACACACACACAGGAACTTAGTCTAAGTCAACAAACAAAAGTCGAGGCACTTCAGCCGCGAATTAGTTGTAAATGAGCAGTGAAAAAACCGCGGCATACTTTTGGGCATGAGGGCTTAAAGTAAATAGCCGAGGAATATAGGAAAACCCGCCTCTCTCCAACTCTTTCAGGCAGCATCAGCACGTGTCCTGAGCGCCACCTGGCTGAGGGAGATCCATGCCAAATACCCTTTCACCACGAGCAAACGTTGATTATTACTATATTTTAATTGGCAGCTGGCAAATATTTGCACACCTTTAACCCTTTTTAATATGGCTAAGTGCTACAGTTGTCTATTCGCTGAGTTTTTTTTTTTTACTCTCGTCCAGTCACATAGAAACTTCAACGGTTAAATCACAGCAGCCTCTGAGTGCCGTTGACTCGAGTCATTTTGCATGGGGCCAACGGAACGAGAAAAAATATGTTGAGTGGGAAGGCAAATATTAAGTGGAGCGACTGCGTGATGCCATGTAAAATGTTAATTTCCTGTGGTTGACTGATCTATAAACAAGACTGGTTTTCTTAACTTTGATTGTTACGCTGTTTAAATAAATGTTTATATTTTTGTATTTTATTATTGTCTCTTATATTAAAATATAATAAAAATCCATTTCATTCTTTCTCCACTTTCTTTGCTTTCTGCATTAATCTTTTGTTTTTCAGATTGCCTTGTATTTTAAAAATACCTATTGAGTCTTGATCTGCATATATAGATATAGTGGTTGTTGGATTGAAACCGGATATTATAACCAAAACTGGTAAATTTAACTTAAACAGGGTGTTATAAAAAAAAAAAGAAATCCCAAACAGCAAAACAAATGGAGCATGCACAAGAGAATAATTCGATTGTGTTCAATTTAATTTTGACAAGCTTCAATGGCACAGCAATCCAAGCCCAAAGGATCTGCCCCCGTGTGGTTTTGGTTGTGTGTGTTTGTGTTTGCCACCGCACAAGAATTGGGCGAGGCGGCAGTTGATTTGATTTTGTTTTATGTTTCCTGCTGGCGGGGAATACTTTGTTACTTCACCCCCTCGACTACAGATTGAGGCGGGCGGGTTTCGTCTGAGAGCAAGATTCGAAGTTGAAAACAAAACAACAGTAGCAGCAGCCGCAAAAAAATGTTGTGGTCAGTTTTTGTGGCTTACAAGAGATGAGTATAGTTAGATAGTTCGTAAGCTCCGATAAGTTTCAGTCATCAATAGAAAAGTCACCATAAAAAACTAAACAAGATAAATCCGGCCTCCTTACAGGGATTGGAAAACATTTCAAGAATGTGACTGAATCAAACTAGCTTACATGGCTTAAACTTCATACTACAGGAAAATAGTGTTATTAATTTATGGGGTTCAATCAATCGATAGCTTAAGATATGAAATAAATGATATGATAGAGATCGGTTCAATTTCGGAAGAGTTATAGTCTTTGAAATCTAGGAAAATCTATTACTATTAGAAAGCGTTAAGCAACTAAATAGCAATACAATAAATTCATTTGACAATAATTTGAGAACTTTCGATTGATTAAAACAAGCCGTAAGTTAGACTAAAAAAAATTCTACAGTATAACATCTTTAACATAATATATGCTTAACTTTCTTTTCTATTTTTATCAAATTTCAATTTTTTTTAGGCCACATTTGGTGTTCTGCTCTGTCCAGAAACAACCAACAGCCCACACTCCCTCCCCCTCAGAAAAAAACTTGTTGCACAAAAGTTTGTGACCATAAAATACACAGCTCCCAGTTCGCATATAGTTCACCAACAATATTACATAACAGAATCAGAGAATCTGTTTGGTGTTGGTAGCCAAAACATTTGCACAGCAAAAGAATCAAATTAAAATAAAACAAGCAAAACTCTCAACGCCCTTGTCCAAATGGTCCGGGTCCGAACTCGAAGGGAGGGACTAGAAATTTTTCTGCTGCCTCAGCAGCATGCACCTGTGCAGTCCAGTCCAAAATCCTTTTGCACAAGTCAAACCAATGCAAACACAAATACAATCATACATATATACGACTAATGTATGCACACATACACATATATATACATATTTATTTATATGCAAGGAGTTCCTATATACACAAAACGGGCGACTTATCAGCACTAAAGTATCTCCCATTGACTTATGCACTGGAAAATGGAACAATGGATGCTTCACAGGATGCTCATATTGGTCCCCACCCCCGCTCCCTTCGCGTTGGCTACTCTTCCAGTGCAAGCGCCAACCAAACGTTTGCCCGCAACTGGAAAGTGGACTATGTAGGAATTTCTGTGGTAGTTTCTCATAAATATGCGCGCACACAGCCACACACACATATATTCACCTATACAATCTATGGTCAGCAGCAAGTGGGCGGAGCCGCGGTAGCATAAGGTGCGCTTGTATGTGTGTATCGCTGTCGCTCTATGCTTGCTTATGTATATATGTGTGTGTGCCATTTTTTATGAGCTCGACGGTAATTCAAAAACGCCTACTTCAAGAACAGCAACAACAACCACCACCACCACCAGAGCACAGCAAAGCAAACCGACGATAAAAACGACGAAGTCAAAACCAAAGCGAACAAACATTGCCGAAGCTGCACGGAGAGCGAAGCAAAGCTTTCGATACGTTTGTGTTTTTGTATTCCTGCACAGTGGGACAAGCTCGTAGCAAATGTGTTGAGAGTAAAATTTTAGTTAGGAGCTGCAAAGCATTGGAAAATAGATTTTTATGAAATGTATGTAAAGCTGAAAAACTGAGATAACAATATGCACATTATGTAGTAAATTATAGATAAGTGTATATTTCTATAAGTTTAGTCGATACATGTGAGGCTGTGGGCTACACCCTTAGGAAAATGTATAGTCGAGACTGCACTTAATTTTTCACAGGAAGTATATTTTTAATAACCAAAAAGAATTGAAATTGTGACTCGTACAAAATGCTAGAAAAATGAAAATTGTGCGCAATTTTGGGCGCCACTGTGCAGAAGATGAGAGGCTTTCGCATTTGCTATGCGAAACGAGAGAGCACCAAAGGCAAATGGTAAACTTGCATGTTTAAAAAGGGTGCCAAACGCTCTCTCAGCTAATGTTTGTTGTTGTTGTGCTAAGCTTTTGTAATTCCAGCAGGAGCTCAACAGCGAATAGCGTGCAAGCTGGCAACGTGTGGAGCTGTCGCTGCTGCTGTTGCTGCTTTTCTCTTTGCCAACACAAATACACACATACATACACACACACAATCACACATACATACACAAAGAGATTTGAGGCGATGCGCGCGTCGCGGCCATTCTGCGGCCGGGCCACCCTTCAGTCAGCCGAATCAGCTAGAGCCAGACTCAGTCGCCACCGTTAACTCTTTGAAACTGGACGCTGCGAGCGGCAACAAAACAGAATTTGGTTACGACGCGGTCGCGCCAAAAACAGATTTAAAAAAAAATAATTGGAAAATTTTTGGGCAAAAATTTAAAGCAAACGAAAAAGCGTATAAAAAGAGATTAAAGGGCAAGTGCAGTGAGTGTGAACAAAGCTACAATCGATAATAGAGAATCGATAACCGATCATTGCCAAGTGCCAGTGTGAGTGAGTGCCCCCCGCCCCCTGACTTAACTGTTGACAACCAAACCCCCACCACCACAACCACCACCAATACTTCCGCACTCCCGAAGCCGTTGCATGTGAACCGGCGATCCGATGAAAATGGAAGATCCCACCATTGCCGACACATACGTGCAGGAATTCAATTTGGATCATTTGGGAGTCGGTGTTGCCGGCAATTCGGTGACTACACTGACGCCACTGGCCGTTGCCGCCATTGGGCATGTGAAGCGTGAGGATCACAGTCCACCACAGCCGGTGAAATGGACAACAGAGCCGCCAGCGGATGATGAGACGGAACCGTTGCCACTGCCACACCCACATCCACATACACATCCACTGCCACTGACACTGCCACTGCCCATTGACGTGCCTGAAGCAGTTGCTGCTGGAGGCGGTGCCGGTGGCGGAGATGTCTCTCAGCTGGCCTCCGTGTCTCATATAAAGCTGCGCTCCTTTTCCGGTCATCAGTGGCACATAGATGAGCGACGGCTGCAGCCGCTCAGTCCGCCGCCCGAGGGATATGTGGGCGGCCCGATGGGCGGACAAGCGGTGCTGGTCAACACAACCTCTTCCTCAACCACCTCATCCTCCTCCTCCGCCACCTCGGCGGCAGCTGCAGCGGCGGCTGCTGTCTCAGCGGCTACCTCCGCTGTGCCTGGTGGTGTGCCATCCACACCGCCTGAGACGCCGCCCGTGGTGGGTTCACCCACCGGCAGCGGGAGCTGCCCCAGTCAGGCCTATGCCCATCATTACCATGCCGGACGCACCAATTCCTCGGCCGTTGCCAGCGTTGCTAATGTTGCGGCCGTGGGTCTCAGCCAGGAGATGATGTGGTTGCCAAATTCGATGCGAGTGGAACAACAGCCGTTGGATTTGCGTCCGCTTGCCTGTCCCGGTTCCCAGGAGGAGGCCGAGGAGTGGGAACGGCAGCGAGAGTATGCCATGCATGCCGCCGCCGCTGCGGCCCATCATCATCATGGTCATCCGCTGATGCAGAGCCATCACCATCATCATCACCATCATGCCCAGATGCGTGTGCAGGCGCAGACGCACACCCCGCACCATCATTTCCACAGTCTGGAGCATACGCTGCCCATCAATATGCACTCGAATCCCGCCAACTCCTATGCGGGCAGTCCGGGTCCCGTCTCCAGTGGCCAAGTCTGCGCCACAATGTCGAACTGCGGGCCACAGCTGGCATCAACCGGGAGCAGCAGTGGCGCGAGCAGCGCCTCAAATTCACGCGGCTGTGTGCGCTCCATGCTGCAGCCGTGTCGCCCACTCTCCGCGAGCTCCACACGTAGCTCGAACAATTCGCCGCACACGTGCTCCGGCGCGTATAGCAATGCGACGATTGAGGATTGCCTCAACGATGATATGCTTACAACGCTGACGGTGCGGGAACTGAACAAGCGACTCCATGGCTGCCCACGTGAGGAGGTAGTGCGTCTGAAGCAGAAACGGCGCACACTCAAGAATCGTGGCTATGCCCAGAACTGTCGCTCCAAGCGTCTGCATCAGCGCCACGAACTTGAGAAGGCGAATCGCCAGCTCAATCAGGATCTGCATCGGCTCAAGGTGGAGTATTCGCGTGTCTGCCAGGAGCGGGACACCCTCATGCAGCGACTTCAGCAGCAGAGATCAGGCGCCGCCAGCGGCGCCGACAGTCAAAGTTCCCCGGAGTTTTACCTATGACGCCAACTGGCGGCGGCTTCAACAGCTTCCACCTCCAATAATAACTCGCATTCGTTGCAGCAGCAGCAGCATCAGTCGCAGCATCGTGCCTCGCATCCACATCCGCATTCGCAATGGCCACCGCAGCAGGTGGTCAACTAAAGTAATCGGGTAAAGCTGCACCTTTAAATAATCCACAAATAAAAATTATTCCAAATAAATTTCAAAATGCCTTCTAATTTGGTATTCGTCTCTTAATTTATTTCCTAAAATAAGTTCTCAAATTGTTTTCATATAAGTATAACAAAAAATAGTTTATTTCGTCATTATATATATTATATATATATTTTTCTTTAACTCCAAAAACAAATATTATTTTTTTGTTTATATCCAGAAAGAGTTTTCTTAAAACAACCAAAAAAATACAATTATAATTGTACAAATAATATTTTACTGATCCACTTAGTTTGAAGAAAAAAGATCTTCGATGTTTTTTTTTTAATTTTTACAAAATTTGGAAAATATACATTATTTTGGAATTAATTATATAGTATTTTATTTTTAGAAATTTGGTATTGTGGCTCAAGCGAATTTTGTTTAAGATAATATTCATATATGTATTTTTTATAGTTACAGAACTCTTCAAAATACCTATATAATTTTCCTTTTGTTCTGTAAGTTGTTTTCATTGTGGATTATTTCAGGGCGTTCCTTTAATCTAATTACAACTGCAAAAGCTATTTTTCAAGCATTTAAAAAAACACATACACATTTCGTTTAAGAAAAAACAATTTTAACTTTCTATTCGTGACAATAAACGATTTCCCAACTAATTTTGTAAGTTCTTGTTAAGTTAACGATCGATGCGATTCGAACTTTGGCTGATAATCGTTTCGTATAAAGAGACAGATAGGGAGAGACAAAGAGAGAAAAAGAAGATCGCCCCTTAGTTTAAATTATTGATTATGATTATAGAAAAATGAATAAAAAATAAGTAAATGCAAAAACCACATTAAACAAACATTTCTGTCAACTACTGATTAATCATGATCCATCGACCGATCGCAACATTGTATTACAAATTACGAGTTAGTAACACACGCTTATTTGTTGATTAGTTCTAGCCCTAGTTTTTTCTAGTATTAAGTGAGAGACAAAAAAAAAACAAAACAAAGAAAAAAGAAATAAAAAATATCATGCACCCTATAAATACTTATGTATGCAAGTAGGGTTAGACTAGCTGTATAGCATGTTTCATAGCAGATGCTTTCATTTAGTTTCCATATCATACAAGACCCAACACACACACCCACATACACTCACACATTCACACACACACCTTGAAGCCCATGCAAAATGCAATAACTATAAACTAAAGGTTGTATTATGTTTTAAACACAAGCACTCGAATCTGTTGGAAATACTAATAAAAACAAGTCCTATATATGTAATTAACTCAACGAAATAGCAAACAACAACAAAAACCAACAACAAATATTGTAAATACAAAGCAAATTGTATAAATTTTAAGCTAAACCATCGCTGTCTGTCTATATAATAAAGCAACACGTAATGAATACGATACTGATTGCGACAACAATTGTGAATATTTCTTAAGTGTGCATAATGAAACTAGTAATAAATGAAAAAAAACTTCAAATTAAATCATATTAAGTGTATTTTTAATCAAATATAAATAGTACACTATAAGAGATACATTTAATTATAATTGAATTTTTATTTATAGAAAGCGCAAAGGCAAAAGAATAGCATCTTCATTTTGATTTTATTTCGATCGTCTTGAAGAAGCTTATGACAGTTTAAATTTCTGGCTGATTGTAAGAATGTACATAGGATGTATTTCAAATGAATATATATTTAACTTATAGGAAAATTATCTTTAATATTTTATAGTTTTGTTAATATTGAACTTTTTTTATACCCTTAACCCATTAAAAATGGGTAAAAAGGGTATAATGGTTTTGTGCAAATGTATGTAACAGGCAGAACGAAGCATCTCCGACCCCACAAAGTATATATATTCTTAATCAGGATCAATAGTCGAGTCGATTTAGCCATGTCCGTCTGTCCGTCCGTCCGTCCGCCCGTCCGTTCGTCCGTCCGTCTGTATGAACACGCAGATCTCAGGAACTGTAAGAGCTAGAGACTTCAAATTTGGAATATAGGTTCTCGTATACCAGGCGCAGTACAAGTTTGCGTTATGTTTTCGATAACTGCCTTCGTTTGTCAATTATCGATAAATTAAATTTCCGATAGCAATAATCTCTAATTAATACATGATATGCATATGCATACTCTTGATCAAATGCCCAAATTTCGTCAAGATCGGATAAGAAACATGCAAGTTATAGTCGAAAATGCTACCTACGATTGCGTGTTTCACGTGTTAGTGTAATTTTTTTTAAAGGGGAATTTGCCAATAATAATAGAATATATTTAATAACTGGGTTAAGGGTATATCGTAGTCGAGTTTACTCGACTACAGCACTCTTACTTGTTATTTATAAGATAAGTTCTAAATTAAGTTCAATTTTAGTTTAATTCAAATTGAATATGTTGATAACCGATTCTAAGATTCGATCGAAGTTGGTATATTGCTTTGCATCACTTTTATTTAATAGAATATTGAATTGGAATCGTTCAAGTTCAGGTAAGCATGTAATATTATCATAAGCAAAGGTTAATTTCACATGGGTTATTTTTACATAGTACATTATACTTAGCTACAAGGTAACGAATAACTGATTTATATATAAAACTGCACTCAATCAACTGAGACATTTCTACATTTCATGAATTTTAACCTGTCACCTCTATGATTACCAATGATTCTGTTAAAAATAAATATTCGAATCACAGGGAGACAAGTTAACTCAAATCCAATCCTTATAAAATTAATAAGAGCTTCTCTTAAAGATATACAAAGAAGAAGAGAACGTAGAATTATAAATGAATTATTCATCAATAAATTGGTACACAACATTAGAGTACAATTAATATTTTTTTAGATAGATACACTAGCAACTAAGAAAACTTTTACCTGAATATGAATTCTTTTGTTAAGCTCAAACTTAACTCAATTCAGCAGATCCCAAAATTAAGATTATGTTTTGTTGTTCGGTAGCTCTCTGTTTGGGTAGCTCCAGCTACCATATGTAGTTTCCAAGGAATCAATTTTGTGTGGTCTGTCGGCGTTGATAAAGCGACCACCAGCAACAGTTGCAAAACTCGATATGCCAAAGTAAACAAATATACCGACTTACCAACTGCGACATCGTCCAGCATCTGCACTGGATGACCAGTCCAAGTGCAAGGATCCCGAATTGTGTCAACAAACAAATGAATATCAATGATTGCCACTTGCCCCCTATAATGTGCGATCTTTGGGCTATAGCCGGGCTATAGTATTGGATTACCGTCACACTACATCAACAATATGCAGATGCACAGCAGGCGACGTCTCTGTTTATAAACAGCTCCCGACGTGGGGCTTGGAGCTGGGGTAATTCGGAGCGTAATTCGGTGAAGTTGACGCCAAGATCTCGGGTCGAGCCCATCAAGTTCATTAATAAAAATTTCCAAATAAAATATGCGATGCCGAATTTTCAAATTTTGTTTGTTTTCATTGAGCAGCATTTGTTTTCACTGTTCTTATAAAACAGTTTTGGGTCTTATTGCTGTAATTTGCATACCCTGTATAAATGGATTTGGCAGTGGTGAGTGTTGGCTTTTAGCCTTTAGAATGTAGATATTTATCATGATCACTTTGGTTATGTTACCTGTATAAGCTCATTGATACTACGCGCTATAGCAAATGAATATCCGAGATTGTATAGATTAATATGAATGTCCTTCAAGACATTGTATTATATATATTTATAGGAAATTTATTTTTTGGCGATGTCTTTAAATTTTTTTTATTTCATTAAGTATTTTTAAGAATTATACAAAAAGTAAGAATTTCTGTATAATGCTGCATAGCTGCTTGTTAAAATTGATTCAGGGATTAATAAAAGAGTGTCTTCTAGTTGTTCAGTACATTTATATTTTCTGTTTTTGCACATTTTCATGAATTTCCTGTTTTACAAGCAAATCCAAAAAGTCTCCATGAATATCAGCTCGTCTTTATGTAATGGAGAACGAGACTTCGACGTTTGCGTCGAAGACGACAACGCGATAAAGTTGCGCAAGACTTCTTTCGTCGAATTTGATTTATAGCGTATATATGTTGTGTACAATATGTATGTATAAATTCTCTTCATAATGATTGCTTTGACAGTGTCGATCAAGTGGCCATTTTATTTTGATTTCTTTTCATATTTTTAGTATTCATTTGCTTATTTGCTTGTCGTTATGACTCTGGCTGTTGCTGGCTATGTTGGCCAGCAGGAAGTGTCGAATTACAAATTTTGGCATGAAAGCGGCACATGTAACTATACAGAAGAGACCATTAGTAAACAAAACAACAAACACTAAATTTGATGGAAACAATAAAAAAATAGTTCAATTTTTGTCTACAATTTGGAAGATGGCAAACTAGTCGAATAGCATATGGAACATACATTAAAAAAATTCTAAATTGTGTATAAAAAAAATAAGTTATTGAAAAAATATTCTCTCTGTAATGTAAAAGAAATTCATTAATAAATTTACGAAAATTTTAATAAATATTTTGAGAAAATTACGGAGAATGTGTTGAATTTTTAAGTTTTTGGCGAACCAAATTGCCAAGTAACTCAAATTAGGGATTATTCTTAATCAGATTATGTTTTATTTTTAAATATACTTAGTGTATACATATTTATTCAACTATTTATGTAGCTAAGAGGCATACATAATATGAAATATTTTATGATATACGTAATGGTAAGTCATTACACATTATTTCACTGTTGTAAATCTCTGAGACCACTTCAACAACTTATATTAGGTATCAGCTTTATTGCTTCTTTTAAATACTTAAGCTCACCAATAATTTTGAAGCTCAAAAAACATTCAAACGCTGCGACATTTCGATGTCTTCAAGTGCATATTAAACAATAATTATTGAATTCTAATGCACATCGACGAGCACTCGAACTTTCCTTGGCTTTTTGGGGTAATGTGAGAGAAGAGTGCCGCAAGTGATGGGGAACGGTTGGTGAGGGGTCAGTCAGGGATGGGCTAGGGGCAGTACGCAGCTCGTCAAATATGAAATTTATAGATACGGTGAAAAGTGGCAATGAGAATTGCCATGAGAACAGGGTCTCCGGTTTGTGGGCATAATCACAGCCACAGGGCATTTTGGAAAGGGAGGAAGAGGATGGAGGTGTGGCGGTGACCGGGCAAGTTGTCAACGTTTATTACACACACACACGCACAGTTGGCTTGATTATGCTGCGTACTGTTTTTATGCCTGCAGTGCGACGTGTTGACGGCGCCTTGCGACGACTTGGATGAGGTTTGAGATCTGGGGTTGTTCGTCTCTCATCCCCCCCCCCCCCCTCTCACTTTTTTCCTTTTTTATGCCTCAAGTGGACGACGACGCGCTTAAGTGGCTACATGCCACCTGCCCCGCCCCCGCGCTGACTCGTTGCGTTTTTGTCTTAATTCAATCGATAGTTCACACATGTAATCGCATGATTGGGGGCTTCCTGCTTTCTTTTCTCTTTTTTTTTGTCTCTTTTTGCGTGTGTCTATTTTTATCGTGTTTGCATGCGGCACACGTAGTGAGCGACATTGTAGAAGGGCGCGCAGGGCTGGTGTGGTGGGTGGGGGTGGTTGTGGGAGTTGGCATTGGGGGCTCACTTGTGCTGGCATTCCAAATTGAACGTACTGACTTTAACCTTAAATCGTTAACACATCTCTTGCCGGGCCACTCATTTGCCGCGTCATTCCTCTCCAGCTCAGCCACTCATTAGGCTAATGAAGCGCTCCACTTGCAACATTTTGGTGGCGCTTCAAAAGCTCATTAGTTCATTAGTTGACGCATTTGTTCAACTTGCTGTATGGGAAAAAGTTTGCGGCAAAATATGCTCGTAAATCTCATTCGAAGCAGCATGAAAAAGCGAAATTTATCGCGCTAAAGGACAAATGCCAAAAAGTTTCAACCAATGCTTATCAATCATTGACGTATGTGCGGAAAATGGGAAAATTCTTAATGCGTCTGTGAGCCAAAGGGGAGAAAAACACTCGATCAGCTCATCTATATAAAAAGTTTTCGTGTGCTTGTTAGTTTATTGCCGCGTTTAACAGTTGGTGAGCATTTGATATTAGTAATTTACTAACAATAAGCGATAACAAGCTTTGTACAACACTTATAATATTTGTATTAACATTGTTTTAATTGTATTACAGTATTATGCTTGTTAAGCATGAGTTGTTTGGCTTTATTCACACGTTTCGGTTTCATTATGATATGAGTCAATAATATGGTTCTCACGTATAACAGTTGTACCACACATGTTTCTGATAAAGAAATGGACTAACAGTTAATGTAACAGGGTATAACAGTTTGATTGCTATTTAAAATGTTAGATAAATATTTCAAATGCAGGTGTTACCATATTTCCATAGCTTATTAAAAGTTGCAGAACATTTACAGTTCTGTCCTCCAATAGCTTGATGTTCCTTCAAATTTGTAACTCTGCAATTCAGCCTAAAATGTATTGTTAAAACTTTAACTTATGGCATATGTTGACGGGTTTCCTGGCTTGCATTACAGTTAGATCTAAACTTTAAATCTAAGATATCAGACACAAGCATTGATAATCTAGACGCTTTCTTTGTTAGCTCTGTGCCAGCGTATATCTTCGGCTGGCATCTTCAGCCGTAGCATAAAAACCATTCAAAATAAACCCACTTGTGAGCATTTTGCTCATGCCCATGTCTGACACGCTTTTCGGTATATTTTTTTTGGTTGCGCCCCATTTTGTGTGTGTAGCATTCATTGTCTTGCAGTTTTATTGATGGGCTGCTGTGCTGTTTTTTACGACTTCCCCCACGGCCCAATGGACTGAACTGAACTGAGCCGGACAGTTGAATTCCGTGTCATTCAAACTCGCACATTCCAATATATATATACATTTTTGCTCCCTTGCAGTTGTCGTCCCCAAGGCGATTTTCATACATATCCACTTCCGTTTGCAATGTATCTTTATCGCTTTATACCGCTTCCGTGCGCCTGCCTTCGGACGGGTCGAGTCGATTCGATAGATAGTCGGACGGGGCTCGCATAATTTCCGTAATGACCAATGATATAAATGGAACTCATTTGCCAGTCCTCCCCTAGCCAGTCCTCCCCTAGCCCAGATCCCAGTATTGATGCTTTGCCGTAAATCGACTCAGTGGACTCCTTAGACTCCTTTTAACGTTTGTAATAATAAATTAAATCACATTTCGGCTTTGCTACATTTTTATATTCCCTTCGTTTTTTTTTTTCGGTAGTCTACTTTTTTGCGCTGAAGTCGTCTTCGGTTCACTGGCTGAGCATATGAGGATTGGATGGCTCTCTCCAACCAAGTAAACCCAACTAGTAACATGGTGAAAAGGTTTCGCAAAGTTGTTGGCCTCATTTCAATGTGGTTTACTTTAAGAACTGTTTTGGGCCAACCTTCGATGAAGAAGGTTGAGCACCACCATAGCCGAATTTGAAGCCATCGCGGTAGCTTCAAGCCACAACCAGGTAGTTGCAGGTGCTTATATATTATTGTTCTTTTAGCTTTAAATATTTATATAAATATATATGGCATATATATAAATGTATGTTGTTTGTTTGTTTTTGGTGTCTGATTTCGGCTGAATTGGCAGATTTGTGCCGCTGTTTTGGGTCTTATATAAAATGCCAACAACAAACATCAACAGCATAATAAAAAGTAGAAGAGTAATGAGTACACCTATATATATATTATAATATAGCGCACTACATATTTAATATGATATAGCTCTTATGTATATACTTTAAGTACAGATTCCCAGAAAATCTCCAAGGAATGTGTTGATTTCTAAGATAGACAAATATTTTCCGAAGAAATATTTCTGATAAGAAGATTAAAACACATTGTTAAAAAATCTGACATATAGAGCAGTGATGGTATCTATATGTCCACCATAATTAGATTATTCTAGTCTTGATTATTTTCTTATCTGAAGAAATCGAAATACTACAGGAAATTTAGCTAAAAATAATAAAATACAATATAGGATATCAGTTTTAACAGAAAGTAGGGTTCTCTTGCGTATTTTAAATAATTGAGACGTGTTTACTTACCGTAATAAAAACAAAAGTACCGTGTTTATTCAGAATCAGTGTCATGTTTTACATTTCACAGTCTAATCAAATTTTCAAGCGTGGGAACATAAACAAAGAAACACTGTCCGATGATCACGTCTGGTAAACAAGTAGAATTTCAATTGAAAATCATATATAACAAAATGTCTTCAAACAATAGTCGAGGTTGGATTTTCCAGACTAACCGCCGAACGTAACCAGCAAATCTTTGCTTCTGGCTAGATGATTGTCTAGAAGGATTGAGGGGGTCTCGGGAAGGCTGTGTTTGTAGACCTGACGATTTGTGCTGATTAAATAAAAGACATGCTACGATTGCAAATCGTTAAGGAGATAGCTTTAGGGGGGCGCAGAAGCGAGGGGTAGCTGGTTGTGAAGTGCTCGTGTCAGCGTTGTGGGGCCGTCTGTGTCGGTCAATGAACCGCGGGCGGAAAACTAAAAAAAACTGATTGCGCTTGCACTTAATAACTCAGGTTGAGCTTACATATATAAATATATAAGTATAAATATAAATTTTATTTTCTTTAGTTTTTTTCTACGAGTCGAAGTTGCTATGAAATGCACGCGCCGCAATGACGCTGAATTCAGCGCATAATGAGGTTGCAATTAAACGCAATTCTTTTTGAAAATTTTCCTGAAATGTTTATAATAAATTGCATTTCAATTTCGACAGCATAATATTATCAAACCAACAACTAACAACGAAAAAAATATATAAAAAAAAAAGTAAATAAGTTTGCGCAAATTGTTTTTAGCGCTGAAATGGCAATTATTTAAAGGGTAGCCAGAGAGAAAATTAAATAAGAAAAAATGAAAGAAATCAATTGATCGACTATAATGACACCTGATATTTATGGTAAATGAGCAAAAACTGCTTGGATGATGAGTAGATTGTTATGTAAAGAAGTTACTCATCTTGAGAGAGTACTTTTAGAATTTCGAATGGAAACGAATGGACAACTCCGTAGTTTTCGTACGATTATAATGGTTTCTGATAATTATGGTAAATGGGAAAGTACAGTCTGGGTAACAATTAGATTGCTATATAAGACAAGAGATATGTATATCGATATGGATATTGATTAAAAATTACTTGAATAGAAGAGACGGAACTAAAAAAAATCGTTACGGGGAAGAAAGAGATGCGTAAAGTAAAAATAAATGCACTTACTGATAATAATTATTAATAATAATATTGATAATAAAAATAATAAATGCTAATGGAATCGTTGATTATCTAATAGCATTTTACGAAGCACTAATAAGACCACAATATAATAAATATGTATATTCAGCTATATCATTTCAATTTAAATGTGATTATTTCAACTTAAATGTAATTACCTTAACATTTAAATTGAAATAACATAACTGAATATACCCAATATTGAAATTTGAAGTGCCCAAGTAGATAAAATCGATTGCAGAGATCAGCATTAAGTGCTGTTATTCTTTGCCGTCGCTAAATTTATTTATGGTGCTCGCATAAAATGCAATTTGATGTTTTAATTAATATATTGAATTACATACACATGCTGAATGGTTTCGCCGGCCCTGTCCAATTATACAATCATCGACATTGCAATGTTTGTTAATTGGTGTGTGTGGCAACTGTACCTGCGCTGTAAACAGGGATTCGCTCTCTTTAATTTATGCCTGGCAAATATTTAGCATACAAACACGCACACACACACAAACACACATATGCACACGCACACAGAGAGCTTATTAATTAAGTGAGACCGAAACTCAAACTCTTGCTAAGGCGACCTTCTCATCTTTTCGGCCTCAGCCAGCCGACGACTGAGCCAAAAATCGAGAAATCATAAAAGCGTAAAATCGAAATGCCGCCATTTCGTGGTGGCTGATGCCAAACTTCCAGACTTCCTGTCTGCCACAACGCTTCTGCGCCCCCTCCCACTCACTTGCCTGCATGTCTGTTCTGTCTGTTCTGTCTGGCTGTTATACAGTTTGGCTGGGCCTTTATTAACACGCATATCAATTCATTTTGATTGTAATTTATGCCGTAACCAATGGCTGCATATCGCTCACATTGAACCCATCCTTGGCAGGGCAATAAAATTATTGTTTATAGATATGTTGCGGCTGCATTTAAAAGATACCCAGATATAAAAAGGACATTCATACAATGGGATTCACGTCATATGTGGCTGGATAATTGGGCTACTTTCTTTTGCTGTCGCCGGAGCACTGAAGCGTGATCTTGAAATGGACAAGAAAGGCGGATAAAACAGCGGGGTGACTAAGTGAAAATATGCTTGATAAAATGGTCGAAAGAAAACAAAGGCAAACATATTAACTGGTATAAATCAGTTGCAAATAGTTAATTTTATTCCGTTTAAAAATATTATGTGTACAATAACAAACATAACGGAAATGAAGAAAAGAAATATAAAACGATACAAATAGCTTTTAATACCTTTTCTTAGATGTTGGGCTGCATAACAAATATATGTCAAGTGTATTATGTGTAAAAGAAATAAAGATATAATATAATATTTATTTATTGGTGGGTAATCTCTATTTTATATTTGCTGCAGCAAAAATCATATTTAAGCTATATAATAAAAAATTATAAAATGCATCAATCAATCTTATATCAAGTATGTACCTTGTAAACTCTGCCTTAAAACATTTGTAGTTCAATACTGCGATTTGAGGATTTTGAACAAATAAATATTAATACAACTGGTATAGTAATAGTTTGTAATGACTCGTTATGCTAACTTAATTTGTATGACAATTTTTACTGTAACCCATTAAAATTCAAGAGATTCCGAATCTTTACCTATTCTGCTATAAACTGCTGTAAATGTAAAATACAAGAATTTCTTAAACTTGATTCGAATAAAAACATAGAAAAGAAATAACAATTTATAATTTTATAATTTATCAGCTCTCCAGCTTGACAGTGACCATGTCCCAATCAGCCTAATTGGGCTAACTGATGGCCCATTTGGAAATCAGGCAACAACTTTAGCGTTTTCACTCCTGCTGCCACCCAGGCCTGGAAGTCAAAAGACAAACGCCAACAAATGACCCAGCAATGAGCTGGGTAAATTAATCAATGAATGTGAATGCGAATGCGAATACGAATACAGGAATAAGAATGGAAATGAATGTATTCGGTAACAATTCATTAAGCAAATAGAAATGTGCGCTAAACGCATTAAGAGATTAGCACACATCAACAACAACTGTGGACAGGGAATAAGAGGATGAGGGTGACACAACAATTCTCATCGATAAACTGTCGAACTGGGCAACTTAATGACCCTCATTTCATGTAAATACAGCCAGGGGTATTCATTGAGCAAGTACCTCCGAGGGTTGAGAGAGTTGGCCAACATTTAATTGCAAACGAGAGACCAGAGACCAAAGACTTGTCATGTGTGGTTAACTTGGCTCTGCATGCGATGCATGTGTGTGTGTTTATGGTGTGTGAATAGGTAAAATCATTTGCATTGCTTTATTAAGTGCACATTGTTTCAACAACAATGTGACCAGACTCACGCACAATCTGCAGCCGGAAGTTGGCAGTTAAAACATCACTTAAGTGCAATTTTGGGTTTAGGTTGACAGCAAAGGGGTTTGGAATTTTAGTATACGCAGTCGGCGATTTTTAAAACAATGCAGAAATTCGGGCAAGAAGTAATTCTCACTAATTTTACAGCTCCTTTTAAATATAAGTAAGGGGTTTTTAAACAATATTTGCATAATCTCTGTTATGTTTTCTGCTGATTTCATTATCTATTTCATTAGTCTTGTCTCTGCATAATTATTTTGTAAACAATCTCAAATTCTTCAAATTTGTGTAAAAACTAATGCCATTTTTGTAATTCTTTTCCATGATTTGATTATTTATTTTATTTATCACTTCTAGATTTAAATTTTTAAAGCTCCTGTAAAGTTACAGCATTTTTACGCACTTCATTTATGAATATTTTATTCTATATTTTCCATCATAATTTAAATTTTTAAATTACAGCCCTTCTAGCACTTTGGTAGTTTTTTAATCTTGATTTTTTTAAAGAAATAATAATATATTATATTTTACAAAACTACAGCCATGTTTTGCATTTCTTCTATAGTTATTCTTGATTTTGTAAGAGATCTTTCATCATATATATAATATTATTGAAACTTATACTTTTCCTTCCACCTTAAATTTATAGGACATGTTAAGGTATGCTAAAGCTTCTTCCTCTTCTTCAGTTAAATTGTTCATAGTAATATCATGTACTTATTTCTCATATATATAAACATACATCGGTATTGTATTAGAAAAAGAATATACCTTAGGGTCTACCTCTTCTTCCAAACTCTTAAGATGTTAATCAGACTTCATTTTTCCAATATTAAACATAATTATTCCTGCTACCTCCCATCTCAACTTTCTTCAGAGGGGGACACATATATTCATACCAAAGTCCTTTCTTTCAAATATCCGGATGCTTTCCTCATGATTCGTCTTCGATTAGTCCGACTCTTTATCTTCCTGTCAGGCAAACAGTCTGACCCACAAAGGAAGACACATTTCGATCCGAGCGTCACGTTCCGTCGTATCCTTTTCATCAAATTCGTGTCTCTGCTCATCTTCGGCCTCCACGTTTCTCTCATCCAGGGTCCATCGCCTTTGTTGTCCTCGGACTATGTGATAAACGTTTATGATTATTTTTATGGACGTCCGCTGAAGTTTTAACTTGGCTGCCAATTTGTACGCTGATATCCCGGAACTTGATTTAGTTTAAATAGCACAAGGCGCAGCACGCCACAAGGGGTTGCAGGTGGTATGGGCAAGTGTCCCCCACCGCCTAACCTCCATCCTCCTTTCGACAAATGCAATTTATGTGTGGTGAAAAAAATGAAATAAGAAAACTTGACACGTGACTGCAGCGTCCAACGCTGCTGGTCAGTCAACATAAAAGTCATGTACATGACTGCTCCTGATCCTGGTCCTGGTCCTTCTCCATGCATTGCCCACATGTGTGAACAAATATTTTTTAGAGGGTGTCACTCACTTTATGCGGGTCCTTTTGGTTCTGGCCACAGCTACGTGTCATTTGGCCTATCTGGCACTGCAAATCTTTTGCTCCCCAGCATCCCAGCAGGATAACAATTTCCATAATCGCTGGTTAAACAAGGCTGCACACACAAACATACACACACACGCACATGCTTGGTCAAGCTGGCCACTTTGAGGAGTAGCGGGGTAGTGAAGGGGGAGCCGCAACCCGTTTAGGATGCGCACACATTCCATTTTATGTGCATGTCCATAAGCCTTTGCCTTGTTTGAATTATGCTTTACATATTTTTATTCACTTAACACATTGCCCCCCGAGGAGGAAAGGGGGAGGTGTGGGTTTAATCAAATTATAGCTTATCTCGACTTAGCGGAGGTCAAAACGCAAATAGCCATAAACATGTAGATTATAAACAGACACCAGAAGAACTCAGCCAAAAGGTTCTACTCCGTTCATCTGACCTTGTTTCTGGGCAATTTTTATGGCATCTCTTTAATGAACTTTAGCCGTGGTGCATTGCAAAATATAATTAATACAACATCTTATGAGTTTACACAACTCAGCTCAAACTAATTTACTGATTTCATTTATAAAATATTCACCGTCAAAAAAAGAAGTTGCTCTTGGTATATAAATCTTGAGAGTTGCAAATATTTGAGCTTGATTCATCGGAGTAAGCATAGTTACTGGCTAGAAAATTTGCAACATGATAAGAAAATAAGAATTTATTAATATTTATTGATTATATTTGTTCAAATATCTGCTGATATTATATCAATGATGTAACTAAATTAAAGAAGTGACTATATTCAATAATTCAAATTTGATATTCCTAAAAATATCTTTATAAGATTGTTATTCTCAGTAGTCTAAAAAGCGTTCTTAAAATTGGACGGATCAATAATTTACTTAAAGTGCAGAACTCCAATAATAAAATGCCCTGACAATGAAAAATGCTTACTCATCTCATTCAATTATCACGAATCAGCGTAAGGTTAGTCCCGACAAACTGTTATATTTATATTTATCAATATGTTACATTTAATTTATATTTGCTGTAAAACAAATACATTTTTGAGGCACTATTCACCAAAAATATTTCAAATAATAAGCTTATAGACATACAAAAAAATAGAAATAAATAGAAATAAACCACAGGAAATTTTGCGTTCTTCAACTAGGTTTGCAGACGTGTAAGAAAAATCTAAAAATATCGACAACTGGCTTGGAATCTTTGAGGCGAACCATGTCAGGAGCCGGGCATCATTTCATGCTCAATTCAAATGTTGTTCAATCTCATTCAAACAATTTGTATTGTAGTTTTATTACCACAATAAAACGGATTAAACAGCCCGTCTACAAAAGGGATACAATGAACATCGCTAGCAAAGTGGGTGTGCCAAAAGGCGACGCCCTCTTTCTGGTATTTTAATGTTCTGTGTGTGTGTGTGTGTGGAGCGCCTTTTAAATTGACTGAATTTCCGCACGAATTAAATTTTCTGCCTAACCAAAAAAAAAAGAAGAAAAAAGTGAAGAATATTTCACGCATCAACTGGCAGAACAAGAAGACTCTGGGCAAGGGGGGTTTTGCCCATATTATAGAGTCCTTATAGAGGCCCATTGCCGGTATTTTCACACTTTGCTGCTGCTGCTCCTGTTGCTGTTGTTGTTGCACAATCAACGACACGTGGCAAGTGCCATATAATTTTGATCAACGTCTTAACTTTATTTTTTTTCATTATATTTTTCAGTCTGTGCAAGTGTCAAATTTGATATGCTTTAAATTGTTCAGATTTTTAAAGGCATTTGAGCTTAAGCTTGAATTGAATACTATATCAATTTTGTTGGCTTTTCGTTTTACAAAAATTCATTTAGCTTAAGTCTTGTTCTTTTATACCCTGAACCCATTAAAAATGGGTAAAAAGGGTATAATGGTTTTGTGCAAATGTATGTAACAGGCAGAAGGAAGCATCTCCGACCCCACAAAGTATATATATTCTTGATCAGGGTCAACAGTCGAGTCGATATAGCCATGTCCGTCTGTCCGTCTGTCTCTCCGTCCGTCCGTCCGTCCGTCCATCCGTCCGTCGCCCGTCCGTCTGTATGAACACGCAGATCTCAGAGACTGTAAGAGCTAGAGAAATTTGGAATATAGGTTCTCGTATACCAGGCGCAGATCAAGTTTGCGTTATTTTTTTCGATAACTGCCTCCGTTTATCGAATATCGATAAAGTAAATTTCTGATTGCAATAAATGACACAATTTTTAAGGTAGAATCTTCTAATTAATTCATAATATGCATATGCATATTGTTGATCAACTGTTTCATCAACATCGAATAAGAAACACCCAAGTTAGTCGAAAATATATTCATATTGATCTCATTTCCATCAGCAGCCGCAAGCATTTTCCGTATGCATAAATAATAATAAATAAATAAAAAATAATAATCGACGCGAGCGTCAATATGTTTTTGTGTGTATTCTGCGGAGCCCCGCTACCTAATATTGCGTGTTTCACGTGTTTGTCGGCAGAGGGCGCTTCCAGAGCTGCTCGCATTTTAGTGCAAATCTTTTTAAAGGGGAATTTGCCAATAATAATAGAATATATTTAATAACTGGGTTCAGGGTATATAGTAGTCGAGTTCACTCGACTACAGCACTATTACTTGTTTCATTATAACAAGAAATTAATTTTCTTTAGCAAAATATTTCTTTTCAACTTTTTACAATAATTTGTATTCCCTAAGCTGCTTGTCCAAAAACGCTTTCAAAGTCATCTCTTCTATTTTCTTTTATATTTATCAATTTTGTTAGATTTTACGGTGCGGCTGTTCCTTTCACAGTTTTGGCTCTGATCCCTATCTAAATCTATTACAATTCATATTCACATGCCGCACACACGTCTCCCTTGCCCCTTTGCTAGCACGCAACCTTGGTTTTGCTGTAACATGACATAGTCAGAAAGTGAAATCAAGTGTTAAAGAGTTTTGAAAAGGAAGTTGGACAATCTTGAACCCTTAACAATGTCGCATTTCTCTTCTTTCATTTTTTTCCTAACCCTTTTACGAGCCTTGCCGTTTGCTGCTTAGCCTAATATCGAAATAAACATACTTTATCCGTTATTGCCGTCAAATTTATGGTTTCTTAAATGCTAGCAGCCCCGTCCCGGAAATATGAGACGCACATGCTTCGCATTATGCCAGCCAAATTGAATGGATTTTGAAAAGGGTCGCGACTACTATGTGGCCAATGTTTTTTTTAGAGATGTAGCCAGCAATTGGATTGGTTGAAATTGCAGAAAGTTGGCCAAGTTTATGACAAGACGAGAAAGTTTTGGACTGGTTAAATGTTGTCCGCTGCTTGTTTTCAATTGCAGCTTCAAACGTAGCGCCTCCAAAAAATGCGCATTCACAATCACAATTAAAACCTAGTTACAAGGTCACAATTTTTGCACAGACAAGGGAAAAATGCTAAAAGTGACAACACTAACAAAATTGCAATTTTGCACATGAGAAACAATAGTCCAAGTGCTTAAGTGTGTGTGTGTGTGGAGTCTTTCCATGGAATGCAATTGAAATCTGTGACAACATAATGCCAGGCAGCGGTGTAGGGGCAGGGCGACACCACCTCAGTAGACACCACCTCCACGACAAAAAAAAATAAAAATACAAAGGTTTCCCAGCATGGCTTTTGCGCAGGCCCAAGACTGGAAAATGAATTACAAGTGTTTGTGGTTGTGATTGTGTTTGTAGAGGGGCAAAAGAAACAGCAGTCAACTCCCTACAACAATAACAACAACAACAGTGCAAAACAAAACGCAATCATGGCGGACACCTCTTTTACTACTGCTGTTCAGGCGAGTTCAGGAGAGTTTGTACGCACAAGAGAGTCGTAAAAATTATCGAAAGAAAAGAAGAATAAAAAAAATATATGTATATTGTATTGAAGCAAGCGCATAATTCATATTTTACAAAAACAGCAACGCCCTCTCTTTTCTGTCCATCTCTTTCACTCTCGTGTTGCATACATTCAAACTTTCCCGCATTCCAGAATTAATATGCAGCTGTATGTGTTAAGGACTTCCATTGCATGATGTATGCATGACAACACGACGACACCTCTCCATTGTTTTCTAACACTGTTTTGTCTTTTGTCTGTCTATTTTTTGCTATGTTTGTTTACATTGCATACGAGATGTAAATTAAATTTGCATTTAGGTATTGCCAAACTCTCTCTAGGCGTTGCCAACTGTAATGTAAATCGATAGAAGTGATAACGATGACATTAATTTGATCTTTCAACACATGCTGGCGGCTGCAAAGAAAGTAAATCTAAAAGCCACCAAAATAAAGAAATCATTAGAAAATCGTGTAGCACATTAGTCTATACCAACTATCGGCAGCCACCCACAATTTGCCATAATGTTGAACACGCAAGTCAATTGATGCAATTTGTTCGACAAGCTGCCGGCAATTGGGTCCTTGGTCCTTAGTCCTTGTTCCTTGGCTCATGTTCATGTTTGGGTCCCCAGTGACAATTTGACATGAGAGTTGAAAATGCCGTAACAGGTTCACGGTCTGCTGGGTGGGTGTGTGCGTGTGTTGTTGATGGTGTGTGTGCGGCGCTCATCAACAGTTTGTAGCTGCTGATTTAAGGGTTGGCCGCCCTTAAATGAATTGCGGCGATTTATTGCGGTAATACTCATTTAGTCGCCCGCAAGAAAAAAAAGAAACAAAAAAAAAACAGTGGGAGTTGTGTGTGCTCAAGTCGAGTGCAAACAATGCACACAATAAAAATAAATCTCCAACTGGTAGCAGCATGAGGGATTGGGATGGGTAAGGCGTAGGGGGAGTTGTCTTTGAATTTAGGTACAAGTGTTATACCGTTAGTTTAGTTATACCCGTGGGAAGTCGTCTGTGGCGGCGTTTTTAATGGCTGTCAATGCTCGTTTGGAGTTGCCAATTACTTTGAACCTGATGTCGCATTGATTACCAACAGTTTTTCGTATTCATGTCACTTGCACTACATTCTGTATGAATCTGTGTGTGTGTGTTGGCAAGTCTGCCTATTACAATAATCACTATAATTGGGCTTTGGTTTGACAAAAGCAGAAAAATGTACGTGATATGCATTTTTGGCTTTTGGCTATGTCCATGTTCTGGGCAATTAATAAGCCAATTTCTTGGCACCACACTTACCAGCGGACCACGTAAATCAGCATTATGTTGAAAGCGGAAATGAAAATGAGCTCAAAATTCAATTATAGTCAGCAAGGGAAGGGGGAGAAGGATGGGGATGGGGTGTCTTTCAAGATGCCTGCATAAATCAAGAAACCTGTCGTTGTGGCATACATAATTTTGCCAAGCTAGGCGTACGTCTTATTACAATTTAAGCGGATTTGGAGCAAACCAAGCAGCTCGAAACAGCTCATAACTCATTGCTTTGCTTGGCTGCTCGACGTTTGTCGCATATTTTAATTTATTTTGTAATTTATGAGCAGCTTTGCCACCTATTTAACAGGTGGCGATGCCAACTAAACGGAATAGTGTTGCTCAATGATAATTGCTTGATAATAATGAAGACTTCCTGTGAACATAATAGCATAATTAATCGATATTAAATGAACACACAGCACAACAATACATGCAGGAAAACCCATAAAAGGTTAAATTAAACGAAGTAATTGTTACCGACACAGCAGACAACAGCCAACCCCTCAAGCACAAGCTCAAGTTCACTCTTGAGGGTTGGGCACACTGGCGTACAATGCACAACAAACAGTTGCCCAGACACGCACCAGTCAAGGGATGAGTTGAGAGTTTTTGATTTTTAAACGCGCCCGTCAGTTGGTTTCTGGGGGGAGGGCAGATTGCGGACTGTAAAGCGCACAAAGTCACACGGCAGGTGGCGGCACTGAGCCGGGCGGGGGTTGGACCGCAAAGTGATTTAAATGCATTCTTAATGGGATGAAATTATGTGCTCGGTCTGATTTGCGGTTTCACTGATGGCTTCAGCCCCCAGCTCAAGGGCCGCGACGTTCTCGTCGAATATATATATTTGCTATGCAGCTATGAATATGCATAGACTTGCGCTTTTGATGTGTGTACTTCGGCACATACTTGGGAAATCGTTCCTCGATCTGAAACTAACTTATGTTTGTCTTAAACTAAGTTTCTTTTAATTAAAAACCTTGCCTATAAAATTCTTATTAAAGTTGAGAATTTGATGAGGGCTGCGCGACCCACGAAAATCCGCTTAAAATAATAATAACAAAATTACAATTTGTTGCGGCTCCCGTTTATGGGTCACATTAAGAATTCTTATCTATGCTAAGCAGCGGTCACATTTTCATTGGACCCCAATGACCCCAGGAATAGCAGCTTAACTTATTGGGGGACGGGGATAGAAAACTGCTGAAGTAAAGGGATAAATAGAGAGCTTGCTTAATATATTAACAAAGCTAAAAGCTGGAAAGGAATATTTATTAATAAATAGTATTCGCACAGAAACAGATTGACGGATGGACATGAATATATCGAATTGAATATTGATGAAGACGTAGCCAAGTAATTTAATGGCAGATAGGTCTTATATTTATAAAATATTAGTAGCATTAATTGGAAGGATATGAAAATTGTGCTAAAAACCAAAAGTCATATCCAAACTGACTCCAATTATCTACATTACTTTAAGCCAAACAGTACGCCAGTTAGAACATCCCTCCATAACTTCAAATCATTATTATAAATTAGAAATGAGTTCAGAAATTAATTATTTTTTATTATTTTTTAAACAAAGCATTTCAAATTTGTATACAGAAACTTTACTGACATTAAAATTATTAAATTGCCATATTAAGAATGTAAACATTTAACAAATAATTGTAATATGTTTATAATTCTGACTAGCCTCGCTCTGATCCGTAACAATCAATAAACAAAGTTTAAAATAATATTTATAGTTAAATATAATAGCAATCAAATTTCATTGACTAATTTATCACCATTTAGCTGTTAGATGCCTAAAGCTTGTGCAACTGGGCTTGCAAACTCTTTGGTGGCAAGTGACAATTTTAAGCAGGGAAATTCAGGTGTACTTAAAAAAAAAATCCCGTTTAGTAATTCCATAACGATGGACGCATTTAGAGCGGTCTGGCAACTCTGCCACGCTGTCCGCAATTTCAATGATCTTTGTGGATAATTGTGGCTCCGGCACATAGAGATCGTCATCTGATTTGGGAGATGTTAAAGTTAGAGCATAGTCCAAATGAAAAACAATTAAATAAGAAACCGAATCTGGCAAAACAAAAACGATCCCATCGCTGCAGCTGTAACAAACTGGCAGAAACATGGTGGTGCTTCTTCTGGTAATTCTTGATATACAGCAGTCGCAACAGCTCATAGACTTGTGGTGGCAGGAGCCAAAGTTCCCCATTCAGATACAGACGCAGCAGTTCAAAGGGAGAGCGCCACTGTAAGTAGGTTAATTATGTTAAAGTTTACAAAAAGGAGTGTTATACACCAACTAACCAGACACTCCTTGACCTCAGTTGGCTCCATCTGCAGACTGGGTTGTGTTTCCACAAAGGCCATGTAAAATACTGATTCATAGCTGCAAGAAATTAAATGAGACGATCGTTCCAACGGTTTATAAATCAATTATAGGTTATTATTTACATATGTATCTTTAAAAAACGATTGATTGCAAAAAAATATTTGTGAAGAAATCTTAAAGAAAAAAGTTTAGATCGATTTTGAGATCGATAGCCACGCCCGCCTAACACCGACATACACAAAAGACATTTAATTTATACAAACAGACGGACTCTGGTCAAGAATACATACGTACGTGTATAGATGGTCATAAATATGTATTTTCTATTTTACATTTTATTGAGACTTTCCTTGTCCCAAACTCACGCTTTTTTCATAATCGCTGGACTGGCCCTCGCGGACCACTCGTGCAACACCCATAAATCTGAAACAACTCGAAATTCACGGCACAGATGCAGGAATTCACTTGGCTTGTTGTGCACTCGGCGCGGCCAGGCCTCGCGATCAAAGTTGGGACGTTGCTGCTGAAACTGCGCTGTCAGAACAACTACATTCAACTGTTCCTCGCGACTGCGACAGAGCAGAATGCCCACCTCCTCAAAGCATTCACGCAGAGCCGTCAACCGTAGTGTTATCTCACTATATATACATTATTATGTACCACAATGATTAGACGTAATGTGTAATCTCTTGCATGTACCCTGAACTCACTGTGCCCAAATTTTGGATCGCTTGAAGAAGCGATCATAGCAACCGCTGCCCTGTGGTGCCAATATTGCCGGTCTGTGCTCACCAGACCTGACGTCGCAGTGCCGCCTGGGAAACACCAAACTGCTCAAAGTAATCCAGCCAGGCGACGTTCCCATCCTCCTACGCATCCTGCAAGCCGCCGGCCGGGAAACACACTATGATTGGAGACAATAGCTGTTGCTTCGCTGCGCTTCAGCATGAGTAGCTGCAAGATATGAAGGTCCTTTTTTTTAAATTACCTGTTGAATCAAAACGATTAATCTGCTTACATTGTAATCCTCGCCTGCTGCTGCTGCTGATAATAAAATGATGCTCGCCGAGGTTCGCCATCTATTGTTTGGATTTATTGCACTCTGTGTCATATTATTTTTTATTTGTCGGATGTTTTTATTGCCAATTTGCAGTTGATTGCGCTTTAAATAGGCCATCATATCGATAACACCGATTATTGTTGCAATCGATTTCAAAAAGATAAGCGCAGCTATATTCAAGTGTTAGTGAGCGGGTGGGGGAAGTGGGGACTGGGTACAGGCGCACCTGAAACGCTTATTGGCTTATTTTATTACAATATCAAAGTAATGCACACAATGTTTTCCCATGTATACATATATATATATATATTTTTAATCAGCTTTTGACATTTTAGGTATTTGTGGTACAATTTTTATTCTCTTTTTTTTGATAGTTAAGCATAGTTTTAGTGCACAGTTTTTGATAAACCAATAGTTTGTTTATTTTTTGGTTTTAAAAACATACATATAAATCTTATAAATATACTACTCCATTAATTGCTAAATGTTTTTACAGCTTGCCTGTGCCAGTGTGTCTGCTTGGTGTATTGTGTGCGGTGTGCGTGTGCATGCATATGTGTGTGTGTGTATGAATTATAACTAGATCGCAATAACTGAACCAGTCTGAATGAATTCTCACGTTTTGGTCTTTTCTTGCTAATCATCGTTACAAAACGAAAAAGATTTCTGTGTCCACACTTCCTCGTCTACTCGTTTTTTTTGTTGTTGTCATCCTCATCGTTGCTATCGTTATCATAGATCGTCGGCACCTCACCATTACGCAGCAATTTGCCAACATAATCGTATTTCTCCTTGAATTGCATTTCCCAGTCGCGTATCGAGTCCATTTCCATGGCGCCCAGATCGCTCAGATCATCGTATTCATCCTTATCATTGGCAACAACACTGAATGTGGCCAGATTACGTGATGCATCGCGTCCTGCGAATGTAGCATATGGTCCGCCCGGGCCATAGAATCGTTTACCCTTGGTGACGTCATAAACGTTGCCATTGACGGCAACGAGTACCCGACCATCTGGCTGATTGCCATCAAATGCACGCAGCTCCTTAATGGTGAAATCGCGGCGCATTTTCGGCAATTCCGGCTCGGCCGGTTGCTGTGCCGCATCTCGGGCGCCGGGTCCTTCGCATCGATCACGCACAATTTTGTAGATCAGAAAGCAAATGATGGAGAGTAGAGCCAGATTCATGGGACTGTAGAAGATTTCGCGCAATGCGCCCGCCAGAAATGAGGATTCGACAGTTGCATCAGCCTCAACTGTATTTGTGGTTTCCATCTTCTCAAAAAATTTAAGTTTTTCTTCTTGCGTTTCGTTGCTTGTTGAACTTTGTACACGTTTTTACTAGCAGCGCTTGTGTCGCTTTCTATGTATTGGGTACTTATTTATGAGATGTAAATCTAATGCTAGACGCACCGAATACAAGCAAACGAATATTGAATTTATTTATATACAGTATGTTAACTTTTCTTTCTAGAATAAATTAGCCTTTTTTCGCCCTATACTTATTGCTCAAACAGCTGAAAAGCGACGAGCTAACAGCTGATAGTGAGCATGAAACTGCATGAACAATCGGTTATCGGTACTAAAGACACAATGTCGGTACTTGTTGCTCCTCCTTTCAACAAATTTATCGACACTGCAACTCAAATTAATGCACTTATTTTAATTTTTTTACTTTCTACGTCTTGGCAATCAGTTATTCCCTCATACCTTTTTTAAATAATGCATTTATTTGTTTTCTGACAGTGACTATTATTAGCAGAATGACCGAACGGATATTTGTGTTACGGATGTGGTATCGGTACTTCTTGCTCCTGATTTGTAACGGACGGTAGAAGCTTGAATAGAATTTATCAGCACCGCCGCTTGAATTCGTGCACAACGGCAACTGGCGAACAGCGAGCAGTAGCCAAATTAATGGTGATTTGCCTCACAGGAAAAAAAAACTTGGCAGATAGCTAAAGATGCACTCTGACACGTGCGACTGCAGCCACTCAAATTTTAAACGTATTTAAGCTCAACCCACGCTTTGCCAAAGGTATTCGCGCTTGCTCTTTCAGTACCCAAGCAAGCACTTAGAAATGAGACTTCATCTAATAACCACATTATGGCTGGGCTGCATCTTGGCAAGCTCAGCTGCTGCGGATGAGAAGAGGCAGATTGAGGAATTGCTAGAGCAGAACACCAAAGAACTAAGCGAGACCAAGCAACTTCTTCATCACATTGACAGCACAAATGATCAAATTAAGGCCAGCCTAGATCAACAGCGCAGCTGGCTACAGGCGATTAATCGTGTGGACGGATTGCTGGCGAAATTAAACCAAGTCGTCAATGCACAGACGGAGGTAGTGGTGGAGACACTGAAGAACACAACTCTGAAGTCTAGCCTGAGTGCTGATCGTGTGGTCAAGGAACTGGGCGCCCTAGCGCGCTTGCAATTATCCACGAAACAACAGATTAACGAGCTGGAGCAAAAGTTGGATGGCTACCAGAAGAATGTGGTGCAAAATGCACGCGGCATTGACAATAGCATTCTTGAACTAACTAAATTGATAACTCGCGCCGTCCTGCCACAGTTGACTGGACTTCAATGTTCTTTTGACAGCCTGGAGACATCACACATTAATATCGAAGTGGAGCTTAAGAATCTGCCACGCATCAAGGAAATGACCGAGGACTCCAATCGCAAGCTGAATGTTCTAGGCGAGAAATTGGTTAGCCTAAATCACACCCAGAGCGCTCGTCTTTCCGTGCTGACGCACTCCGTCTCCAAGCTGAAACCTCTGAATGACTGGCAGATTAAGAATGCGTTGCGTGAGCTTATTATCTCTCAGAAGAGCATTGAATTAGATCTGGAGGCGTGCGAGAAACTTTCTGCGCCACATTATCCCAGTACGCACAGTGTCGAAACTTACTCTTCCTATGAAATTGAGTCACCGTCGCATAATCATAAGAGCAAGCAGGTGGATGTAGTGCAGAGTAGGTGGTGATCACTTTTTTACGCTCTTACAACTGATTTGTAACTCTTCCGTATACTTGATAGGTGCGCGTGCGGGTCCCTATCGTGCAAGCGCTTATGCCCAGGTGTCTGAGCCAATGCTGAAGACTGTCCAGCCCGCCCGCAGGTCCGGCTCAAGCAACGCATATTCCGTCTCCTGGCAGCAGCCTCTACCCTGGGAAGCCGTTGCTGCTTATCCAGCCGCCTCAGCGCCAGAAATTAAGACAACAAGCGCTGCACTACCTTGGCAGGCTGAGCCACAATATCCAGCGCCAGATATAGAGCTCTACAAGCCTGGTTCCAGTCGCAGGAGACCTGTACCCAATCAGCCGTCTTGCGCTAAGAAGCAAAATCCACCGCGCCATTCAGCGTCAACTGCCTATGGATCACCAGCGCCACAGCAAGAGTCCTCTTCCCAACAATACCAGCAGCAGGGCCCCAACGGCGGTCAATCCTTAGCCCAGCAAGGCAAATCCCTCTGGTACGGAGACGAATCGGACAGTTACTAGAAAACATCCACTTTCCAATTTGTGATGTTTAGCAACAATTTATTTTTTACAGCAAATATGTAAAAAGATATAGCAAATAGTATATTTGGAGCCATGTTATAGACAAATTTTATCCACATAATAAATCAATTAAACTTTCAACAAAGCTGTCTTTTTCTATGGATATATTTTTTACAGCAAACAAACCAACATAAAAATTCCAGTTATGGGATTTGTTTCAAAATAAGACAATCGACTTGAGAAAATATGAATATTGGGTATTATTGTTATCTTCTGTTGTTAAACACATTTGATTATTATACTTTAGAAAATTCAATAGGATTGTTATACGGAAATGACAATTTTATTACCATGGGAAAAATATTAAAAAAAAAAGAAGATATATTTGAAAAAATATTTGCCAATCAGAAATAATTTAATAAAGGAAGATCTTAAGATTTGAGTGCATACTCTATTATTATTACAATTTATACATAATTTGATACATCGCATTTTCTTGAAAAATAAAATATAAAGAAGCCTTTCGTCTCCAACGTGTTTAAATAAATCTAAGTTATATTTGTAAAATATAGAATGCGTGTAGTTTTAAAATTTGACTTTATCTCAGTCGAAATTATAGTTCTCAAGAAATCAGTTATTATACGAAGGTTTTTAAAAAATCATATGAATATGCGACGTATAAGGTAAGTACACGAAACTTTTTAATGATATTACAATTCAAACATGAAAGTATTAAAAATTTGCATATCTATAATATAAAGTCTTAATAATATGTATTTTGTGTAAGTTTTTTGCTATGGAACAAAAAATAACAAAAATAATAATAATTGGGCGACATTTACTTAATGAATTTTGAGAAGATAAGTATGCAAAATTTTTGAATATTCCGGAAATAATAGTGAAATTCGGCACGTTGGTTTTTGTCCGTTCACTTTAAAATGTTGGTCATTTGGGGATATAAACCTATTTATAAACCTCAGAATGTGAAGACGTGACCCAACAAATAATACGTATCACACTCAAAAAGACGTTGAACTATGAGCAGATTGTGAAGGTATGCCTCATTTTTTCTTTCTTTTTACCAAAAGTGGGTAATGCATAAGACATGAGATTAGCTGAATAGCTTGTGATTGTATATGATATAAATTACTCAAGTTTCTTTTTCGGATACCCATTCCTAACTTTTATCAAATATTTTAATAATACTCGCTCTAAAAACTAAATAGATGAACAGATTAATCCAATTGTGCACCTGACACGTTCCAACTGGGCGCAGCCACCTCTATTTAAGCTCCAACTCACGCCAACAGAGCACAGTCCCAAGTCAACGGTCAATCATGAACACTCAACTAATGGTGCTAATTGTGTGCCTTGCTGGTATACTAGTCTCTGCCCTGGAGAAGAAAGTGGAGCAGGTGGGTCCATAACGAAACATATAGTATATACACACATAATCTTTTATTACTTTATTAAATAATTAATTAATGCCTAAGCGTAACACACTTTGCCTGAAATGCATTATACCCAATTGAAACTTTTTTAATTGTCTTCAAGACACAGGCAGAAGTCAGTCGGCCAGTGGATTTTAGTCACTTAAGCAACGCTCAGACTTTTCGTCTTCTGGTGGAGAACCGTGAGACGCTGCAGCGGTTCGACTCAAAGACCCTTGGGATCAGTAACTCTCAAAAGGGTATAGAGCAGAAGCTACGTCTCTTGGGGCAAGATGTCGCCGGCATTGGACGCCTGGAGGATAACCTCAACAAACTGAATCGCTCCATCGCTGTCAACTCTCAGCTGACGGTCAACAACATCAAGACTCTTACATCCAGCATCCGAGACGCCGAGAACAGAACTGTCAGAACCATTGACACTCTTAGTCGCGGACAACTGGATATCAAACAAGAACTAACCAAGGTGGATCAAAATCAAAACCGACACGACCGCAATCTTGATCAGCTGGGCAAGTCAGTGCACCAGCGCCTAAATGGACTCGACAATCTTGTGAAGCAATTGGTGCTAAAGGAGCTGGTCACTCTGGGGCAAGTTGCAAAGAAGCTGGAGCAAGGACAAAAGCTCATCGAGAGCAAGGTTGTCCGCTTGGATGAGCTGGCCGCACTGAGTAGCATTACAGCGAATAAGGTGCAGCATCTTGAGCAGGGATTGCGTTCAATTAATAGCACACAACAACGTCAGCTAGCAGCTATTGGGCAGAATGTGCAGCAGGTGGGCGCCATCACCTGGCAGATAGACAACAAATTGGGTGTTCTCCTCAGCACCCAGAAGAATATTGAGCGAGCTGTGGTGGAGTGCAAGAAATGTCAGCCACAGCACAAGGATCGCAATCCCCACGAGCACTGGCAGCAGCCCCAGTTCCCAAAAGTTGACGAGTAGGTGTCCTAAACTAAGAAAATCTTTTTATATTAATTGCATATACTCCTCCTTTCAAGACATAAGGACGCGCAGAAGGTGCCAGTGAAGACCGAGTACGAGACCAGCTATACCAATGCCGATGAGGCTTCCTATCTGTACCAGCTCTGGTACGGCAAAGATAGCAAATCGATGAGCATAGGGCAAAGTTAATAATTAATGCGACCAAAAATTTTTCATAGCCTTGGGAAATGTAGTCCGGAGTGTATAGTAGTCCGTAAGGTATAGCAGTTCCATACCTTATGTTGGAAAGTCATGCAGTCTAGTCGTATTATATCATTAAAACGATATTTAACAATCATATCGTACAAATATAAACATCAATACAAGTTCAATGAATATCTCTACAAGGCTACACCATTATATTATTTGTTTTTTTGTATGTTGAATTCCATGTTAAGGAACGTTCAATAGACTAACTAACACCAATAACAGTTCGCTTTTTAAAACTAACAAATGCATATAGAAGTTGATTCCAATTTATTTAATATAATGTGTAAAAATTGATAATATATTTACTTGATGAACAATAATCTCCTGTAGTTTGTCTATTTCATTTTGATATTAAAAATCTTTTGGATCCAAGGGATTAATTTGTCCATCGGCGAGATGATAGTTAATAAGTATCCGCGATTCGAACTGATCTTTATACTCGGTACGATGAACATTATTTTTGGCCAAAGCTCGGAAAGCTTCTGTGGACAAGCCAGTTTCGATTCTATCGGTGCTGGCATCCGGATTCTCAGGATACATGTCATCACCCGGTAGTAATTGCACCACCCCATCAGTGCATTTGTAAATAACTGGATGTGCGATGAGTACATTGCCCTTGGCTTCTCGCAGCTGAGCGAACTGACGCAGTTGCTCCAACGATTGAAAGTTGAGACACCGCGACAGTTCGTAATGTTGCGGCGGTGGGAGCCAGACCTGCTTTTTTTTCGCAGACTTCAGATAATCCATGGGGGAGCGCCACTATAAAAAAATGCTACGCTTTAGGTTTTATTAAAAATCCTTATGATAAACTAACCGCATAGTCTTTGACCTCATTGGGTTCACTTAGTACTTTCGGCTGCTCCTTAAGCGCTGTCAAAAAGAAGGTAGTTTCGAAACGCTTGGATGTGAATGTGGAGGGTGTGCGCCAGGCGCTCCATTCGTGAAGTGACCACAGATCCGGCAACACATCCAGCTCATTGCAGAGTGCGAGGAACTTGCTCGGATCATTGTGGACCTCATGTTGCCAGTGTTTGCGATCAAATTTTTCATTAAACTGTGCATAGCCGTCGGTGCTGGTCAATGTTTTGCGATCCCGGCACAGTAAAATTCCTATTTCCTCGAACGTTTCACGCAGGGCTGTCAGACGCAACGATATCGCACTAAAACAATACACAAAATTGAGTTAGCGATTATGTAATTTGTTAAACACTTTACGTATTGAGAGTCTCCTTGCTGGAGTCCGTCAGTGTAGCTGCAATCGGACATAGCTCACGCAATTTGGCAGCACCAATATCGTAACGCTGAAAGTGTTTTAGCCAAGCAAGCGAGCTATCTTCTGCATCACAAACCCCACCGGGAAAGACGGAGGAGTCTGGCATAAAACTAGATTTGGAGCTACGTGTTAACAGCAGCGCCTGTCAAATAACAAAAACAATTACATAAGCCTCACTAAACGATATGACATGTACAAACATTATAATCAAAGATCGATGGCGCAATGCTGTTGTCCTTAGCCAAGAGTATTAAGCTGGCGGACGGACGTATTTTAATTAACACTTGCTTCGCCATAGCTTAGATAGCCAAAATATATCGACAACTATCGAAACTATCGGTTTTAACATTTGTATCAGCTGTTAAACTCTTCTCTGTTCGCGGTACAAAGGTGATGCCAAAAATGATTAGAATTAATTTGACGGCTGGAGGGATTACCCACAATTATCATATCCTAGCATGACTGCCGTCAATAACATCCAGACGGTTTATAGACCTTCGGCTAGCTTAATACTAGCAGGCAGACAGCAGTCCACAGACAAGGAACAGTTTGATTATAGAGTAAGCGTAAAAAACATCTAAGACAAAGGAGTCATAATATCATCCACGTATTTTCTCAGCTCTTATTGATCAAGCGCACGGAACGCACAGCTTTCGCCCTAAACCACTGCGTCTTTCCCGGCGGCGTTCTTGACCCCAAGGCAGATGAATCCCTCGATTGGGTGAAATATTTCAAAGATTGTGGCATTAGCCAGGCGCAATTGGATCTTTTGAGCAGTCGCCAAGCCACTGATAGACCAGATCTATTGAGCCGTGGCGAAAATTTCACACGGGACATCTCGCTACGTCTAACTGCGCTGCGGGAGACCTTTGAGGAGGTAGGAATTATACTATGCCGCAACAGTCCGAACGATCTGGACATTGGTCAACCGGCAGAGGTATTGGTGCAACCGTTCGAGCGCCAGTTCTGGCAGCAGCGAGTCCACAACGATGCACAACAGTTTTTGGAGCTCTGTCGCCATATGGCTGTGATACCCGATCTGTGGTCACTGAGTGAGTGGTCCGTTTGGCGCACCCCAGCTTCGGCATCGAGTAAAAAGTACGATACAGTCTATTACTTTGCCGCCTTGAAATCGAACAGAGTCGATTTGCTGCTCGAACCAAGCGAGGTAGACACGGCTCACTGGCTGCACCCGGGCGACTGCTGGCGCGCTTCACAAGACGGCGTCATCTGGTTGCCCTATTTACTGCTCTACGAGATGGCGCGGCTGATGAACCTGGAGCGCTGGGAGCAGCTCTTACAGTTTGCCCATCGTCGCAGCTCTCGGGGCAGCATGCTGATGCAACCGATCTATTATCGCACCACTGACTGCCTTATTGGCGTACTTCCTGGGGATGAGCTCTACGTGGCTGAGCCGCACAATTACACCGAGTCCATCATACTATCGACTTCCGTAAATGAACTTAATGCCCAGGCCAAGTGCTACAATCGCTATATGATCTATGGTTTCCAGCGGGTCGACTTTGCCTGCAATGTTGTGCCCCACGATGGACATCTGCCGCTGCAAGCGATTGTCAACACACGATTATCTAAATTATAGTATGGATTTTGTTAATATATGCATTAATATCTATTATATATACGAAATGTGAACTATTAAAAAGTTATTTAGTTTCTCCGCATTATGTTATAATGTAATAAAGTGATTTTTGACTGTACAACATTAATCCAAAAAAGATCAAATAAATAACCCAAAGTTTCAAGTAATCAATCAGCTCTTTTTCTTTGTATTTTGTTACGTCTCCGACTAAGTATATATACTAATTAGAATCACTATCAGCAGTTAAATTTAGATTTCAGCAGATTAAAATAAACTGATTACAAGTGATTACGTTATGGTACCACTATTTTCGACTTGTAAATTTCTGCAGGCGTGACACAAATCTTTCGCTGCTGTCAAGCGCTGCCTCGCGCGCTGCTCCAAGACCTCCATATTATCATGCAGCTGCAGTGCAACGCCAATTTCTGAGACGGCGCGTGAGTATTCAATTGCCAGCAGAGTGTCTGAGAGATGATGATCCAAAATGGATTTGCACAGAGTACAAATTGTGGTCGGATCTTCGTTGGTCTGTTGCTTGGCTGCAATTTTATCACCGGTGCGAAAAATTGTGGACACGGTGGATGCATAATTGAGTTGTAAATTGGCCACAAAGGCGCTGGTCAAATTTTGGAGGCTGGCTGCGGAGGACTGGTCAAGTTCATTCTCGGAGTTGAACGGTTGCAGTTGCTGGGCGTGCACATAAAGCTGAACTTCCTGTTCGTTGAGGTTTTTCAAGGGTCGCAGCAGCTTAATGTCATCGTGCAAGCGATCGTCCAGTAGCGCCACATCCAAAGCAACGCTGCCGCCACGTCCTAAAGCCACAGACGTCAACAGCTGTGTGGCCAGCGTGCTGCTTATGCTAAACTCAAAGACATGGCTGCACTGCAGATGGGCGGCAACGGCTCCAATCAGCCGCTTGCGCTGCTGCAGTCCGTAATCCTGGCGTGCTGTCAGGCTGCGCAGCTCTGGTTGCGATACGTTTGCTATGGACGCACTATATTCCTTCAATGGCAGCAAACTTTTGGGCTCCGCGTTCAGGTGTATGACATAGAATTCAAATGGCGCATAACGCTCATGAAGCTTGTGCAAAGACGATAGTGAATCATCGCCACGAGTATCTATGTAGAGCACGCGCGCATTGCAATGCAAACGCTTGAACGTGTTTTGGGTCTGTGCAAAGTGGAGCATGTCCAGCAGCACCAGGGAAGCGGCGCTGCCATCAACCAAAAGCAGAACTTCAGCACTCCGTGGCAAAGCCTTCGCGGCGCCAAGGGCTGCACGGAACTTGTGCCTGGCGTAGCTGAGGAAACATTGCTGGCATTTAGCGACTTGAAAGTTCAATTTGTAGAGCTCATCTGAGGCAAGGCTGCACTTGCTGCAGCTGCCAGCATTGAGCACAGTGCCTGTGGCCGATGAACCAGGCAGCATAGCATGCGTTGCACCCTCATCGCCAAAATCATCTTCTCCAATACTGCACATTTGATCTTGTATTTCACCAATAAATGAAATTAAATAACTTATACAAAAAAAAAAAAAACTGGGCGCGTGTACCTATATAGAGATGGGATTTTAATGGCATACGAAATGTCATCACCAGTAGAGCTGCATTCAGAGTTGATGTTGATTTCGATATCATCGGCTATCAAATTAATGCGATATGCAGCCAACACGTCTAGCAAGCAACCTTGCGCCCAACAATTAAGTGCAGTGAAAAATATAAAATAAACTATTTAAAACTGTTATTTGTTGTAAAAAACAACTGCATACAATTAATTTAGTGCTTAAGGTATGTGGAAAATGTGTTAACTAGTAGGAAAAACTAAATTAAGTGAGTGAAAATTAAGCGCAAAATTGTAGGTGCTCCCTGTAGATGTGTGTGTGTGTCTGCTTGTGAATGTGTGTGTGTGTGTGTGTTTGGGTAGCCAGCCTTGTACGCAAGCAAAAGTATCGGGTAGCAAAATCGAGACACTTTCTTATTGGAACATATACAAACGAGTGACTGTCATAGGTAGTAAAGGCTCCGTGTACGTACAAAATACTACTAATAATATTTTGGAAAACACACGACTCGTCTGAAACAAAATGAAATAAATATGTATTTGTGCACAGCCTTCTTGAATGTCTGCCTGCCTGCATTGCTGTCCTTGTATTGACAGTAGCAATAACCAATAACAACAGCCACAATTCGCTGCCAGCGTGCGTGCTTGCGTGCATGTGTGTGTGTGTGTGCATGTGTGATAAGCGTTGTAATAGCAGAAGAAGAAGAAGCACATTCGTTGCTTTGTTGTTTGTGTATTAAGCCGAAATTTGTAATTTTAAATAGGCAGCAACTCTGCTGCATAGAAACAGTGTTGTTAGCAAATTCATTGTATTTTGTTTGCGTTTGCCTATTTTCAGCATTTTAGCTAATATTGTACATATATAGTATAAACGAGTGCAGTTAACTCGCAGCAGGCGCCCCGGACACTCTACGTGTTGGGTAAACAGAGACAGCGAGTGACAAAAAAAAAGTGAGAGAGCGGTAGAGGTCATCTTAAAAATAAGTATATTTTTGGCCCCCTACACTACTAAAAAAAAATAAATAAAAATCAACAAAAAACACCAAGGAGAGCAGAGCAACGCAGACCAACGCAAGCAAAACGAAACAACATTTGGGGCCATCCAACAAAATGATATTGGAAAACTGGGATAAGCTGAAGGATTGGCTGAGCGTTGTGCTCGAGCCACTGTAAGTATTGACAACTCAACTCAAACTCAATACTCAATACTAAGTAGAAAGTATCGATAGCATAGCGTCTATTGCTACTTAGGTGGGAATAGAGTAATCAATCAATTATTAATTAAAAATCATACGAATTTTCTTTTGAAAGCTGCGATGCTGACTCCTCGGCTTTGGCACGCTACGTAATTGCGCTGCTGAAGAAAGATAAATCGGATAAAGATCTCAAGCGTATCATGATCGAGCAGCTGGATGTGTTTCTATCCGAGGAAACGACCCGTTTCGTTGATCGTCTGTTTGATGCCATCGCCAGCGAGGAGTATCTAACAATGCCCGCTCCCACACTAGTGGCAACGTTAGCCGTTTCCGAACTGGAGCTTGACCAGGACCTGGAGGTTGGTTCCGATATTGAGGCCGTTTTGGCTGCCGTCTCATCGCCACCACCACCACCACCCCCGCCAAAAGTAATTGTGATAAAGCTCGACGGCAATCAGCAACAACAAATCAACAACGATATCATCAGCAGGGAGCCCGCGTCCGAAGCGTCCAGCGCATTCGTCAGCGGGAGCAGCAGCAGCAGTGCCTCAATTAACACAGATGCTAGTACAACAGGGACACAAAGCACCAAACCAGCCTTCGATGTATGTTCACACCCCGCACCCCATTTCCTAATTATGACTTACTATTTATGTTTTCGATCAGTCTAGCTTTATTAAATAGTTGATTTATATCAAAAACAAGTATCACGCTCAGCATTTACGAACTCAATTATGCTTCTTATAATCTTAGTCGTAGTAGAAACAATCTTCCTGCAATATGCCTTGTATCGTTTAATTAAATTGTTGTATTGTTGTTCTGTTCTTCCAGCACAAAACCAAAGACTCTCACAAAGACCCGCAGCAGCAGCAACTAATGCATCACAGCAGCGGAGGTAGCGGCGTCACTGGCATTGTGCGCAGCGCTAGTCCTCCCCTACGCAGCAGCGGTGGTCCAACTGTTGGCACCAATGCCGCCGACAAGGAGAATCAGCCACGCGATAGTCGCCGGCGTCGCGCGTCCCTGCGCTCTCGTTCGCGTTCTCGCTCGCGATCCAATGAGCGCTCGTTTAGGCGTTCACGTTCCCGGGATCGTCGCATCAATGAACGCGAGAAGAGCCAGCGACAGTTTCGCAACAAATCGCCGCCTTGTGGCGCTAGTGATCCGCGTCACCGGCGCAACAATAACAACAATAATAACAATAACAACAGCAGTTTCGACAGGCGTCGCATCGGCAACAACAATAACAACAGCAACAATAATAACAACAATATGGATGATCGTGGCCAGCGTTTTGGTGGCAGCAAGGGACGCCACTCGTCGCGTAGTCGCTCCGTTTCGCCTGAGTCGAGAAATGCGCGTCGTGGCATGGAACTCGCTACCTGCTCGTCGGCGTCGGCCGCATCTGCAGTGCCAGTACCGCCTCCCGTGATGCATCCAGTGCCGGCGATGCCGCGTCAGCGTTGCCGCGACTTTGACGAGAAGGGATATTGTGTGCGGGGCGAGACTTGCCCCTGGGATCACGGCATTAATCCTGTTGTCTTTGAGGGCATTAATAATTCCACCCTGATGATGTCCATGCGTGAGTACAATCCGGATGCGCCAGAGATCTGGGCTCGCGGTGGTCCACCAGGTGTGCCGGGTGTAGCGCCACCAGGCGGAGGCAATCAACAGCAGTTGCCGGTGCCGCCGCAACCCGGACAGACGAGCATAAATCCGTTCAGTGGCAATGTGCGTGCCTGTGCACCATTGGGTGTGCCCAATCCCGCTGACTATGCCCGGCAGCCGGGTCAGGCACCGCCGGTGAATGCACCGCCGCCAATGATGCCATTTCCCTTCAATCCGACGGCGGTGACAACGCCGCTACAACGCCAGCTCATCCCCATACCCGTGATGGATGGCGGTGCCGCCGGTGGTGGTGGCATTGCTGCTGATATGGGGAAACGACGCTTCGAGCTGGAGGATAGTGTGGCCGTAGCCGATGTGCCCAGCAAGATGCGTAAGGTGCCGATCAATAGTCGGCTGGGACCGCGTGTTAATCCCAATATGCAGCAGCACAATAGCTCGCTGGAGCTGCGCAAGGTGCCGCGCGGCCTGAACACCATTGCGCATCTGAACAATCATTTCGCCAAATTTGGCAAAATCGTCAATATTCAAGTGTCATACGAGGGGGATCCCGAGGCAGCCATTGTGACGTTCTCCACGCATGCGGAGGCGAATGTGGCGTATCGCAGCACCGAGGCGGTGCTCAACAATCGTTTCATCAAGGTCTTCTGGCACAATGACAACAACAGCAATAGCAGCAGCAACAACAATAGCAGCAGCAACAACAACGAGGCGGCAGCGGGCAGCATGGGAAATGTGAATCGCAAGAGTCAGTATCATTTGCATAATGTACCTGCGGTGCCCACGCCAAATGCGGATAGCGCCAAGATTATTAATAACAACAACAATAGCAGCAACAACAATGGCAGCAACAACAATAGCAGCAGCAGTCAGACAACACCGCTCACCGAAACAGGCAATACGCTCAGCTCAATGCCCAGCTCAGATCAGGCGTTGGCGAGCACAGCAGCGCCTTCGTCGATGCGACTAAAGCTCAACACAAATGCCGCAGCTAATGCGACAGCGAATGGGGCGATACGTGCTCTGATGCCGGCGGCGAATGTGGCGAGCATACGCAAGAAACAGGAGGAGCAGCAGAAGGCGATGCATCAGCTGGCGAATGGGCTGCGCAAGCGCAAACAGGAGCTGCTCCAGAGCTATGTGAAACAAATGAAGACGGCGCTGGAGCTGGTCGAACGAATGGATCAGCAGGATGTGCAGCGGGCGCCCACTCTTGAGACGATCAAAGTGCTGCAGGCGACCATAGATCGATTGCGCAAGGATGTGCACGCCGATCAGGATCAGCTGCAGGCGCAAATCCAGCAACAGCAACAACAGCAAGCGCTGCCCGTCAAGAAAACCAAAGAGCAACAGAAGAGGGAACTGCTCGACATGGAACTGGAGTTGTTTGCCCAGCAGCAGGAGGGCAACGATACAACGGCCATCCAGAAGCGACTCGAGGAGCTGCAGCGCACGCTCTCCGCCACAATAGGCGGGGGCAATCTATCTGGTGGCGCCAAGCTACCCGGTGGCGGCGCCCGCAAGCGTTCTACATATCCCGAAGGGTCTACGCGCGTCGATCGCCGACCAAAGGCGATTGTTGTCACTGGCTTTGCCGCCGAGGAAGCTGATTTTGTGCTGGGTCACTTTAAGGTAGAGTATACTTTAATCCTATTCTCTTAAATTATAGGTAATTTATTGTTATTCGCTCCTCCAGCATTTCGGCGAGATATCCAAACACGATGTGGACCGTGAGATTCCCCAACTAATACTCTCCTACGCAACGCGCTTGAATGCCGAGCAAGCGGTGCTCCGTGGCAAAATGTACAAGGACAAGCGCCTTCAGGTGAGTGAGGATATGGCAAACTTATTGATATCGTGATAATGTTTTAACTCTTACTATCTGTAGATATCCTGGGCACCTGTGGTGACGGCACCTGCAGCTGCAGTGCCCATGGGCGCACCGATGACCGATAAGACGCCGGCTGTTGTTGCCTCGCTGGCTGGCGATAAGATGGACAATCCGAAGCACCTGATGCAATCTGTCAGCGAGAGCGAATCTCTGCTGGGCAGCGATACACTGCCAGAGCTGCGCTTGGAGGATGAGGAAGAGGACGAGGAGTCCGAGGATCGTTCTTGGCGTCGTTGATGTAACGCCCCGCATCCCTCCTCCTAGTGGCTTGTTGGCTCCATGTGGCTCATAATCGTTAGGAAGCGTTGATTGTATTTCTATTTGTTGTTATATTCTATATCCAAAATACTGCACAGATCCATATTTATGTAGGCATTGCATATATGTGTATGTATGCATGCAAGGAAAACGCCGTTATTTGTATACAAATGAGCAAACACATGCTAATGTTATGTACAATATTTTATTCTAAAAGGCAAATGTCCTAAGACACCACACACACACACACACACACACATACACTGCACGTACATACACAACACACACATACGCAAAAACACACAGAGAAAAACTGGACATTTAAAACTGTTGGTAGCTCTTCTGCTAAATCCTAGAGGAAAACAAATAATAATCTTTACACGTCTTAAATTATACAAAACGCTCTTAATATTACTAATATTTACGGAATATATAAGTTATGTATGTATATGTACATCGCTTTCGATCTACGAATGTATTTAGCCTAGCGCCTCTTTATAGTCCACAATTAACAAGAGCAGTAATAATAACAACAATATCGGAACAGAAACAACAACAACCACTAAACAACTATACGTTAATAATGCAACTAAAATGCATTGGTTAAGCATCTTATATTAGGTACTACTCTTTGTATTTACATATTTTTCCCACTATCCTTATGTTCAGTTAAAACAAAAAAAAAAGCGTAAAAATCACTAAACAAAAAAATGGTAAAACTAAATCAAAGTTAAACAAAAAACATGGAAACGTGAATACAAAAGCAAAGTTACATAGAGAGAGAATATAATAAATAAAATAAATAGTTTCGTATTTGCTATTAATTTCACATAAAAACTTCAATTGTTTCATTTATAAACAGCAAATTGATATTATTGTTCCTATGACATATATTTCAAGTAGTTGTGTTTGTTGACCATTTCTTTTCAAAAAGCTATGAAATATTCGAATTAATTTTCAATTTTCCAGTCATTTGAAGTGTTAACATGCATAAACGCTTAGCTGAGACCTGAGACGTTTTTATTTCATTTTACATTCCAAAATAAGACAAAAAATGTTCAGAGCAAATTTCCAAATTCGATAAGTGTATCGATAAATTGATTCAGTGTCATCGGCTGCAGCTTATCGGTAACACTCACTTGTGATATACTGACATCGACTCCACAAAAAAAGCCCCGTCTCTATAAATAAAAATAAACGATTGTGGCGGGAATAAATGGCTTTCCCCAATGAAATGTGACTGATGTTATTTGGTAGTATAAAATGCTTGCGATTGGCCAAGCATGTGCGCTATTACGCTAAGCAACCTAATGAGATGAAGTTTCTAAATGTGGCCGAGAAGAATGATGCGGCGAAGACCATCGCCGGCCTCCTATCCAATGGCTCAGCGCATCGCGTAAGCAACAAGATTTTGTTCTTATCTGCTTGAATTGTTTAAAAGCTTTATGTAACACCGATTTGCAGCGTGAAGGCTACTCGGTGTACAATAAGGTGTACGATTTCGAGGCACAGGTGCGTGGTCAGAATGCCAAAATGGTGATGACCTCTGTCTCGGGCCATCTGATGCAGATTGACTTTCTCGTCTCGTATCGCAACTGGCTAAATGTAGATCCACGATCGCTGTTCGATGCACCCATACGCAAGACCGTCGGCGAGAAGTATGAGCCCATTAAACGGACGCTGGAGCGCGAGGTGCGCAGCTGTCAAGGCCTGATCATCTGGACGGATTGCGATCGCGAGGGCGAGAACATTGGCTACGAAATTATCAACGTCTGCCGCGCCATTAGGCCAAGTTTGACTGTGTATCGCGCCAGTTTCTCAGAGATTACGACTGCCTCAGTGCATCGCGCCCTGCAGCATCTGGGGCAGCCGGACAAACGACAGAGCGATGCAGTGGATGTGCGCACAGAACTGGATTTGCGCACAGGTGCAGCCATAACGCGTTTTCAAACAATGCGCCTGCAGCGCCTATTCCCCGAGAAGATTGCCAAAAATCTAATTTCGTATGGCAGTTGCCAAATACCAACATTGGGATTTGTCGCGGAGCGCTACAAGGAGATCGAAGCATTTGTCTCCGAGCCCTTCTGGAAGATCAAAGGTATGTGGCGATTATAAGCATCTTGGATTTTTTTTAGTTTTGCACCTATTTTCCGAATTTGACGAAAATAAGGTTGATGCAATAAATATTACTTAATTATTTTGTAGTACTTCACACCATTGAGGATTTGACGGTGGAGTTTAATTGGGCCCGCAATCGCTTGTTTGATAAGGAGGCCTGCGAGAACTATCTGCTACTGTGCATGTCCGAGCCAGAACCACGCGCCACTGTGGAGAGTGTGACAGTCAAGCCAAAGCACAAATGGCGACCGACACCGCTGGATACCGTGGAAATGGAAAAGCTGGGCTCTCGCAAACTGAAGCTCTCCGCCAAGGAGACAATGACCATTGCCGAGAAGCTCTATAGCAAAGGTATCATCAGCTATCCGCGCACAGAGACCAATCAGTTCTCCAAGGAATTCGAGCTAGCACGGCTCGTAGAGCATCAGACGGGTCACGAGGTATGGGGTGCATTCGCGCAGCGTGTGCTAGAATGGGGACCAAATCCACGCAATGGCAACAAATCCGATCAGGCGCATCCCCCCATACATCCCATCAGGCTGGTAACTGGTTAGTTGAATGTTGATTATTTGAAAAATGAATTCATTTTGCAGCCAATAATGCATTAACACGATTACGTTTATTTATCATAGGAGAATTTTAAACTAATTTTATATGTTAAGCAGTACATTTGAATTCTTTTTTAATTTTAGGTCTTCAAGGCAACGAGGCGCGAGTTTATGAGCTGGTCGTGCGTCACTTTCTCGCCTGTGTCAGCAAGGATGCGGTTGGATCAGAGACGATTGTAAATATCGACATTGCCGGCGAGAAGTTCGGCGCGAATGGACTGGTCATACACGAGCGTAACTATTTGGATGTGTATGTGTATGAGAACTGGAGCGCCAAGCAGATCCACAAATATGAGCAGGGCCAGCGGTTCGAGCCCACGGAGATAATGCTGCACGAGGGTGCAACAACGGCTCCACCGCTGCTGACCGAAGCGGATCTGATAGCGCTAATGGAGAAGCATGGCATTGGCACAGATGCAACGCATGCGGAGCATATAAATACTGTCAAGGAGCGTGGCTACGTTGGCGTTGTGGACAAGGGTGCTCTTGTGCCGGGAGTCATTGGCATGGGCCTTTATGAGGGCTATGACGCCATGGAGTTGGCCTTGGCCAAGCCGCTACTGCGCGCTGAATTCGAGGCGGATCTGAAACGAATTTGCCTGGGCGAAAAGGATCCCAATCTGGTGCTGAGCGAGCAAATAGTTAAGTATAAACAGGCCTATCAACAAATTACGGCTAAGATTACAGCCATGGATGCCAAAATATCGCAGCGCCTCAATGAAACCCCAGCGGCGCCGAATGCGACTAATAATCCATCGGTGCAGACCAGTGGAATTGTGCGTGAGCTCTTTCCCTGCCCCAAGTGCGACCAAGCAACACTCGCGCTCAAGCCAAAGAAGAATCAGACAAGCTTCTTCATTGGATGCCTCAATTTTCCAGACTGCAAGAACGTTGTGTGGCTGCCCGAAGAGTGCACAGAGTATAGTGTATTGGATGAGTGCTGTCCCAGCTGCGGCGATGGGTATCACATGCTTAAGTTCCGTCTAAGCAGCGCCTATTATCGGGGTCTATTTAATGCACCAAATGGCTGGTACAAGAACTGCCTGCGCTGTGATGAGCTCTTCCGTAGCACGTTCGATATCAATCTGGATCAGGTGAAAAGGATCGGTGGTATTGTGGGACAGGCGGCGGGGACAGGAGGCGGTCCAGGGCCAGGTCCGGGACCAGGAGGAGGTGGAGGTGGCGGATCGGGAGGAGGCGGTCACTCTCCCAGGGGTGGTGGCGGTGGCGGCGGCGGCGGTCCCATAAGTCGTTCGGGTGCAGGTGGTGGTGCATCTGGCTCTCAAAAAGCAGTCAAACCAAAACCGAAAGAACCAAAAGCAACAACAGTTGCTGGAGCAGGAACAGGTGCCAAGAAGGCAACGAGAACCAAGCGCACTCAATCAACAGAGAGCATTAGAAGCTATTTTACGGGCCCGAGGCAGGACACGGCCAGTCTAGATGGCTTCTTCGACATCAACGATGGCTTCGAGGAGCAATTGCTTGCTGCAGCAACTATGGCAGAGTCAACAGCTTCTCCTGAATTCGATGCGAACATTGCAGCCGCATTTGCTGACGACGATGATGCGGAGTTTGAGGCGCTTGTAAATAAGGGCGGCAACAGCAGGCTGCCAGCAGCAGCTGCTGTTAATTTGGACACCAGTTTGACGCAGTGGATGCGCAATGCCTACGAGTCCGTAGAGCAGCCTATGTTGTGGGGCAGGCAAGCGCGTGTTGCTGCCGAGGCACAACCCACTGCAAAGCGACCGCGTTTGAATGTAAACGATTCAGTTGCTTCTCCTGCGGCAGCTGTTGCTATCACCACAGAGGTAGTGCTTTGCGGTGGCTGTCATCAACCGGCGCGTCAGCACACTGTTCGCCGCGATGGACCTAATCAGGGGCGACAGTTCTACAAGTGTCCCAAGCCCAAAGAGTGCAAGTTCTTTCAGTGGGCTGATGACCAGCCGCCAGCAACAGCATCGAAAACAAACAATTGGACCAGTGCCAGCAGTGGTAGTAATTCCTCAAGCTTGGATACACGAACAGATAATCAGCGAGTTGCAGGCAACTCTCAGGAAGTCGGCAACTCGGGTTGGGGTTCCAGAGCAGCAGTGAATACGTCTTTACGCAACTCTCAGGAAACAGATTCATGGGGCACAAGAGGAGCAACTCAACAAGGATCTAGCAGCTCTCAAGAAAAAGATTCATGGTGCACGAGAGGAGGTAATCAACATGCAGCTAGCAACTCTCAGGAAGCAGATTCATGGGGCAGTGGCAACAACTCCTCACATAGCACAAGCGGAACTGTTCAGAAAACCACAAGCGCCTCTCAAGCTGCTATTTCATGGGGTAGTAAACGCCCCACAGCTGCCACCAGCAGCAGCAGCGGCAACAACATTTTCATGCGCTCCAATTCCAGCAGCACTGTCACCGTCACCCAACCTTTCCAATCTAGCGATATCAAATGCAACTGTGGCAAGCCCGCCAGCAGCCTTACCGTGCGCAAGGATGGCCCCAATCAGGGACGCCCCTTCTATGGGTGTCCGACGCGCGAGAAGTCCTGCGGCTTCTTTCAATGGGGCGATAGGAATGAGAATCAAGGTAAGGACTACAACTGTAAAAAGAGTGCTTTATTTGTATATCGAGTTTATTTATTTTGTCAAATAAATAAATTGTAAAAAATTCCAATTAAATTAAAAACAAATCATTCGATAATAGCCATGAAGGATCCGATATATCATGTTGGTTGTAACCGCTATTTACTTTTTTTCTTGTAGCAGGCTGTTCCAATCCAGCCAGGGGCTCTAAGGGCGCTTCAAAATCTAGCTGGGGTTCCAGCAATCAACGACCGCAGCAGCAAAGTGCAGGCACGACTGAGTCAAGCGGGAGTCGGACAGGGCGACGCTGTGGTTTGTGCCGCGGCGAAGGACACACGCGCAACAAGTGTCCTCGGAAAGCGGAATTCGATTACTGAAAGTTGCACAAGGAATCGGATAGAAGCAGAAGTGTGCATTAATTTCGTTAATTATAGTTTTAAACATTTATTACAGCGAGCATCATATATCGGTTATATAGTCCAACCCATCTGTGGGTTGGGGTTACTAAGCTTTACTTTATAGCTTGTATAGCGCGAAAAAAAGAGGGATATATAAAATACACACGCACAGTTAAGGTACACGTTCTGTATATAAGATGTAAATATGGTAATTAAAAAAAAAGTATATATAATGGACGCGTTGTTGTAGATCATTTTTCAGTGAAAATAGGCTACATAGAAAGTTGCCATATATTGTTTAATACTCACAGAACATGCCTTTTAAATTGTGTACAAACTATTCGATTATTTGAATTCAAAATTTTTAAATACAGCTTAAGATTTTTAAGCTAATACTGCAAAGCTGAGCGTAATATTAAATTTTGTATGTATCTAAAAATTATTCTGGAATAAAAAGTATTTTAAATTAAGATCTTAAATTGTGACACCTGATTTTGTAAACACTTAACAGTATATAGCTTTTTGAAGTACAGTTACATGTTATATAGATTTTGTATTTATATCTTCAGCTTATAAAAGTCTATTTTATATAGAATCGCGCATATATTTTAATACGTCAAATTGAATTTGGAAGTTGGTTTAAAGTCACGAAACATTGTAAAATAAGTATTAATAGTAAGTTGAGTAAATAAATAATTGCGTTTATGTTAACAACAATAAAGTTTAAACTAATAGTGTGATTATTGAATATGCAATAAGACATACACAGTTGAAAATGTTAAAACCAAAAAGAAAAAAATGGCTTATGGGAGGCCTCCCAAAACGGATTTAAAAGTGTAACATTTATAGGTAATTTATAATAAAGTTTTAGGGCCCCCACATAAGAAAGCATTTGAGATGCTTAGAAATGAAATGGGAACGTTTTAAGTACATAATATTGATAAACACAGACTTGGGATTACTTAAGTTAATGGACGAGCACTCAACAAACCGAGTAGACTGCTCGCATTGAGTTGTTTGGATTATGGTATAATTTGCCCAACTTTTAATCGGATATCTAAAAAAAATTTGTATAGAAATTTAATTCAGGCATGTTTCTTTTTTCATAATCCTAAATTTCAATAAATTGTAATCCGCTTATGAAACTTGAAATAGAATTTATCTTTACACGAAGATAATACACAAGTTTAAAACGACTGTAGCTTAATATTTTAAGACTGAACTACATATTTTAGATAGTTTTAGGAGAAGGTAAGGGAATCATAACATAAAAAACTCGGCTTTTGTAAGAATACTTTTAGTAATATCAATGCAAATCTATCTTGCAGTCTTATATGGAATGTTTTAGTTAAAGATCGTTAGGACAAAGAGTGAACTAGCAAATCAGATAGGTAGCAGAGGATTTAAAGAAATATTCAAGTCAAGGAGACAAAATGAAAAAAGCTTAGCTACGTAATACGAATTATTCAAGCAGTTAAGCTTTAAATCGTTATTTCTAACGATAGTCAATCTCTATGATAGACTCGCATGAAATGCAGGAATGAAACAGGGAACGATGAGAATCGAAACAGCCTAAAGTGTCATGCGAATTTTGTGAAATATATAAGGTAAATAAGAAAGAACCTAGGCAAATGATTCCACATATTATTGAGCTGCAATTGGAATGTCTTTTTAAATTTCGAACTCTGGTGTGAATTTGCGTCAGAAGTAGATCTCCTCCTCCTCGGCTTTGGCACGTGGCGCTTGGCCTGGAGCAGCTGCTGTCCGCACACCCGGTCGACTGCTAGTTGGCGTCTGTACCAGACGCTGCTGCTGCTGTGACTGCTGTTGCTGTCCAGCATATCCAGCGTAGTGCACATCCTGTCGCGCCACATTTGGCGTTGAATTGGCAGCTGCTGTTGTTGTTGTTGCAGTTGCAGGAGTTGTCGCTTGCTGAATGATGGCCGGCGAGCTGCCGGTACGCGAATGCTGCGGCGTTGGAGTCGGTGTGGGCGTGGCCATATGCCGCTGCTTGTCGGCCAGTTTGAGTGGGAACATTTGTTGCATACCACCGCCGGCTGTGTTGGCTGGGGAGGAGCTATTATTGAAGCTGGCGGATTTGTCAACGCGTGCCCCGGATGATAGCGAGGAGAGTTTCATGGGCAGCTTTTGTTTGACGAGCGTCGAATTCGCTTTGGGCGCATTGTTAGCGCTGAGCAGATTAACTGGTGGCATTTTGCAATTGGAGTTGCCGCTGAGCCATTTATCCTTGCGCCGATCAATCGTCGAGGAGGATGTAGTTGATGTTGTGGTCGCACCCGTTGGCGTGTCCAGTTCATGTGCCTCCTCGGGCATGGCGACGGGCGCCAACGTTGGGAGCGGTGTGCTCGGCGAGAGCAACAATCCCTGGCTGGACAACAACTCCATTTTGCGGTAGAGCTGTTCACGCTGCTGACGCACATCCTCTTGCTCGGCCTTAATCTGCTGCTGGAGCTGCAGTTGCTGGGCCCGCATCTCGGCCAGCTCGTCCTGCTGCTGCTGCTTCTGTCGCAACCAGGCGGTTTTCTCCTCTTGCAGCTTGTCCTGCAAATTGCGCAACTCCTCCAACTGATCCTTGTGTGTGTATGCACCAGTGGCGCCGCCGCAGCCACTGCTGCTATTCCGTGGCGACTCCCTGTACAAGGCCAGCTGCAGCTGCAGACTCTGGATGCAGGTCATCTGCTGCGAAATGATGCAGAGCAGCGTATGCAAATGATGGGACACCTGCAGCACGGCATAATGCTGTTCCTTGCTGTTCGTGGGCAGCGTGCTCGCATGCAGCTGAAGTGTGGGATCGGCTGATGTGATTGCTGGTTGCGTTTGCGCTTGGGTTTTCAGCTCACGCTTCTCCTCCAGCTCCTGCAGACGGGGCGTCAATGCCTGCAGCGTGTTCAGCTTGGCATCGCGTCCCACCTTGGCACGCTTCTCATCGAAGCCCGCAAATGTCTCTGCTCGCTTGGGCAACGTGGGCGAGGAATATAGTACGCTCTGCTTCTCGCCAACGCTACTAACCGTGCGGGAAACGGGCAGCCCGGTGGCGGCGCTGTAAATGCTCGCCGCTAGCTGGCTAATGTCCTGCACGGTGTTGAGGACGCGACGCCACAGCTCTGCTGTATCGCAGTCCGTGTTGACCAGTTCCTTGTAGGAGCCAAAGGCAGCCAGAAAATTGGCAGCGCTGCCATTCGAATTGGCATTGGTATTGAGTTCCCCGAAGGGCTGCTGCTGCTTGAGCAGATTGAATTGCAACAGCAGCTTCTCCTCCAGCAGCAGCGCCTGTTCGATGTCCTTCTGCCGCATCTTTTCGATGGTCTCGCGTTTGTTGACGCCAATACGCAGCTTCTCCTCGGCAGTCAGCGCTTCCGCCTCAATTACATCCGTTGCGGGACAATCAAGGACCGCCTGCCGAATGCTCTGTATCCAGGTTTGTTTATCCTTGGGCGTCTGCACCTTCAATTCGTACATCTCGGGGAAATCCGGATTGGAACTAATGATATAAATGCCTCGGGATTCGGTGCCAGCTTTCTCGCGAATCAACAGCTTCTGCAGTGGCACAACGCCCGCCTTGTGCTCCGGCGTGAAGAAGGCATATTTATTATGCGCCGAATTCTCGCTGAGAAAGCAAAGGCAATCCGTGAGCACCACGACCAGAACCAGTTGGGTCTTAGCTCTGCCCTGCATCAGCGTTGCCAGACCATCGAATTTGAGGCGTCGTCGCGACTCGACGCCCAGCTCCGTCTTGCGGAATGGTTTATTTTTGTATATAGCAAATGATTTGGCATCGACACGGGCATAGATCTCTAGCTGGCGTTCGCGCAGCTCCTTCTCCGCCACACAGGCATCAACGTCGACCAACAGCGATTTAACCAGAATCAAAGCATGCTGCAGCTTGTCCGTTTCCAGTTTATTGTCCCGGGCACTCTTCAGCAGCGGTTCGATGAGCAGCGGGTATTTGGTCAGCCTCTGCGTCACAAACAATATGCACTCGGGTATGCCCTTCTTTTTGAGCAGGGGATTCTGCAAGCAGTGCTTGTACCACTCGGCAAAGCTCGGCTCCGCCAGACACTGCTTGAACTGCTCCAAAGCGCTGCGATGGTTGGCACAAAATTCGCCGTAGGCCAAACGCAAACATTGCGCCTGCTCCAGCGAGAAGAACTCGAGTAAAATGTCAGCAATGCTATCCACGAGGAGATGCTCGCGCTGCTTTTGGCGCAGTTGTCGCAGAAAGCAGGTGTGCAGCTCCGTCAGCTGTTGCAGGCGCGGAAACATGCTGTGCGTATTGAGCGCTGGGAAATGCCGCTCCAGACTCTCCACGAACACCTTTCGCATAACGATCAGAGTCTGACAGTGATGCTTCTCGGTCATGATGAACTCGTAGATGTGCTCCTGCCGCTTAATCTGCAGTTCCTTGAGCATTTTCAACTGCTCCTTGGGCACATTTGGTGTCCACGAATCAGGCTCGAGCAGCACAATTCCGAGCACCGGGTCTGCACCCAAATCATGCGCTTCAATTGGTGGCTCATTGAGAAACTGCAGCTCGGCGGCGCGTATCAGCGGCTGTTGGTCCTCCTGCTCCATTTGCAGCTGCAATGCTGCCACCGCCTCGGAACCATCGCAATAGTCCTGGCCCGCCGATAACTTCTTGCGCTCGAGATGCGCCTCCATGTCGCTGGCGTTGAGCTGAACACCGCCCACGAGCGACTTCGTCTTGGCCTTGGGCTTCTTCTTGCGAAAGAAGAGGGAGCCACGCTTGGGTCGCTTCTCTACGTGATCGTACACCTCGATCTTGGCATGCGAACGCAACAGACTCTGATTCTCATCCTCGCTATCCGTGAGATGACGCGCAATCGCCTTGATGTCCTCCTTGGCAATTATCGACGATGTTGAGATGCTCTTCTGCAATGGTATCCGACTTATTATCTCCGTTGCCAGACTCCTCTTTGCCGCTATCCGCTCGAAATCTCTCGCCAGTTCCGCCTCATTCAGTGAGTGCGTCGAAATGCCTGGAAAAATAATTATTAACCACAAATGAAATGAAATTAGTAACTTTGCCTAATAGTTCGACCGGCTCCGTAACTTGGCAGCGCTGATAACATGCAGCGGCGCTGGCTCTTATGGAATTTCTTATCGTAATCGAAGAAACTGACTTCGACATTGCTCCCTACCCAAACTTGGCCCAGCTGTGGCATATCAGTGCCCATCAAGCGTTTGCTGAGCCTATAATCTATCAACCCATGCATTTTATTTTTAAAGGCAAGCTGAATAAATGCTTGAGTACATTTCTTAATCTTAGATATCCAAAGTAGTTTCGCCATATAGTTTAAGTCTTATTATTTTTCAATCACAAGTGCAATTAATATTTACACAAAACTAAACAGGGACCGCCTTGTGCTGTCCATACTTTTAACTGGTTTTCATACAATTTAACTAACCTCAATTTTTCTGTTAATTTACTAATGTAAATAAACAATTGTGAAAATGTTGACATATAGGAGAAATTTTAAACGCAGTTTATAAACTCAGTTCTCCTTTACATTTAGACATCATTTTCGAGTCACATTCTAATCTAAAAATTTGAATTTTTTTAGACTAATAGAGTCACTTAGACACAATAGAGTCACCTTCGATATATAATCTATATAATATATACTTTATGATCATTCACTACACTTGCAGCGCATTCATTCAGCTTAAAAGTCAGCGCATTCTTGTCTCTCTATCTCTATATAGAGTGCATGCATCTATAAATTGTGTTAAATTTTTATGGCACCATAAAACCAACCCACACAATACAAATTTCAATTATAGAAATTTGCAACTATACTACAACCGATCCCCACTTACCGCCGGTGCTGTTGCGTGCTGAGCGTCGTCGTTGCTCGGTGACGCGTATAGTTTCCTGCTCCTCGCTGTCGAGACTGGAGAGGCTGACGCTCTTGTTGGTGCAATCGCCGCCTGCACTGGCGTCGTCCACCGCTGTCCACGACTTGCGGCGATCCGTGTGCAGCAGAAGGCATTGCTGTGGCGCAGCTGACCACATGACGCTCACGTTGCCATTGCCCGCATTGCTGAGATCGGGCAGCGAGGCGCTGAGTACGGCTGCACTCAATATACCATAATTGTTGGCCAATCCATCCGTATGATGTTGGCTGGAGGAGTTCTTCATTTGCTGCACCGTTTCGCGTATGTTCTGCAGCTGGCTGAGCGTATCCTCGAATATGTTGTTGTACTTGCTGGCCGAGGCGGGGCTGTGGGGCGTTACATTAATGATGGGTATCATATTGTGGTTGTTATTTATGTTGCTGTTGTTGTTGCTGCTGTTGTTATTGTTTGTGATGTTGTGCAGAACGCTGCTGTAGTTCTGGTTGCTTTTGTTGTTATTGCTGTGCAGTATAGCGGCAGCAGGTGTATTGATAACGGGTATACAATAATTTTGGCTTTCCACGGTGACGCGCGGCGTTGCAGTTGTTGTTATAACTTGAACCGCGGTGCCATTGGTCAGGTGAGGTGCAACTTCTGTGGGATTTGGCTCAACAGCAGCCACGCCATTGGAGTTGGAGTTTAGGAAATCGGTGACCACATCATTATCGCTATCATTGTCATCAGTGGCGGCAGCGGCGGCGGAGGCAGCAGCTGCATTGTGTGTGCTTTCCATATTATGTTAGACTACGTTTTGGTATTTAATTATTTGGTATTTTCTCGTCTGCTGTGTGTCTGTTCATAGAAAAAGAAAGTTTAGTACAAAAACTACCTACAACTGTACACATACAAACATAAATACACACACACACACACACACAAAAACATAGAGGCGACGCTGGTTTTGTATGCAATTTTTCTTTTTGGTTTTTTTTTTACTATTATTGATTTTCCCACGCGCACTCACACACACACAAAAACTCACCTGCCTTGATGCGCGTTCTAATTGTTGCGCCTTGGCCAGGCGAGGACGAGGTCAACGTCAACAGCGTCCCAGCGCAAAACGTCCTTGCACAAAATACCCAAAAAAAAGAACAACAAAAATAAATAATAAAAAAACAAGTGGAACAGCAACAACAACAAAAGCGTTTGGGATGCAAAGGAGCAAGCAAGGAATGTTTCGATTGGCACGCAAAAAACGAAATGAGAGAAACGTGTTTGCGTGTTCTTTTGATATTTGGAAACTAAAAGAAGCTAAAGTTAATGCGATTTGCAACAATTAAACACTATTTAAGACACATATTTCTACTTCTATCGAATCGTTCGGAATAACTTCGCTGAAGCGACTCGCTAAACTTCGTGAACCACTCAAATGAATGAACCAGTGCGTAAAAGTAGCTCAACTCGTTGGCTATGTTATACGTTGTCACTGTTTATCCTTTTTTTTCAACAAATAATTGAACATAGTAATGAGATATTAATAACAGCGCTCGCACATCATTATAACTGTTATTCTGATTTAATTGCTCACATTGTAATATAAGTTTTGGTAGCAGTGTTTGGCGTTCGCATTTGAATTTTACAGCTTGAAGTGTTAACAGAAAAGTACCAACTCTCTGTTAGTACACATGACAGTACATTTGAGAGCTGCCCAACACTGAGCGGGGGACGACTGCGACGAAAAGAAGCAAAAAGAAGGAAGAATATTATTTTTAGCTAGTTTATAAATTGGTAAATTTTTAGTTGTATATACATTAAGTGCATATCATTTAGGCATCAAACACGCATCCAACCATGCAGGTAAGTCCGAGACATTTTCAATCCAGTCCGACCGATTTGCTTGCGGCGGCAGACTGGCGAGCTGCCGACAGCAAAACGAAACGTTGACAAAAGAGACACGCAATCAATCGCCGTTTGCTGCTTTATACGCATTTTGTTTATATTTATTTAATTCATGTTATTGATTTTGTTGTTGCAGTGGCTGGTGATGTTGGCGCTGCTTGCCAGCAGCAGCGTCGTCATTGTGGTCGATTGCTTCTATGTGCCCGGCGTGGCGCCCGTTGAGTTTGTGCGCGGTCAAAAAATCGATGTGAAGGCGGTGAAAATGACCAGCAGCCGGACACAATTGCCATATCAGTATTATTCGCTACGCTTCTGCTATCCGAAGAATGGCACACTCATCTTCAAGTCGGAGAATCTCGGTGAGGTGCTGCGCGGCGATCGCATTGTGAATACGCCGTATGAGGTGCAAATGGCCGAGGATGTCAATTGCAAGCTGCTATGCAATAAAAAGGACTTGCCCATGACCTGGAGCAAGGAGGACTCGGCAATGGTTGCTGAGCGCATACAGCACGAGTATTTTGTGCATCTTCTTGTCGATAATTTGCCGGTGGCAACGCGCATTGTCACTGCAAATAATCCAGCTGAGGTTACCTATGAGCACGGCTATCGTTTGGGTCAAGTCGAAGGCGATAATATCTACATCAACAACCATTTGAAGTTTATACTGTCGTATCACATGTATACCAAGGATAAATACCGTGTTGTTGGCTTTGAGGTCATCACGGGCTCCGTTAGCCACAAGGAGCTGAAGTTTGAGGGTGAAAGCTGTAATTTCCCTGATAGCCCACGTCCACAACTGGTGAATCCCTCGGGCGATACGCAGCTGTACTTCACCTACTCTGTCGTGTGGAAGGAGTCCAAGGTCAGTTGGGCCTCACGCTGGGACATATATCTGGGCATGCGGGATGTGCAGATTCACTGGTTCAGCATCATCAATTCGCTGGTTGTGGTTTTCTTCCTCTCTGGCATACTCACCATGATAATGATACGCACCTTGAGGCGTGATATTGCTCGTTATAACACGGATGATAACATTGAGGATACGCTGGAGGAGACTGGCTGGAAACTGGTGCACGGCGACGTCTTTCGACCGCCCAAAAATACGCGTCTCTTCTCTGCAATTATTGGCAGCGGCATTCAAATCTTTTTCATGGCCATGATTACCATCTTCTTTGCCATGCTGGGCATGCTGTCGCCATCGTCGCGTGGCGCCCTGATGACCTCCGGCATATTTATGTATGTGTTTGCAGGCAACTTTGCCGGCTACTGTGCTGCGCGACTCTATAAGACTATGAAGGGACGCGAATGGAAGCGCGCTGCCTTCCTCACAGCCACACTCTATCCGGGCATTGTCTTTGGGTGAGTTGAAAATTCAATTCCTTATTTCTCATCGGTGTGCAATTTGACTTTGTTCAACTGTTCCACAGCACCGGCTTCATATTGAACTTTTTTATCTGGGATAAATCGTCGAGTGGAGCTGTGCCGTTTACTACAATGATTTCGCTGCTGTTGCTCTGGTTTGGCATATCTGTGCCTCTGGTCTACTTAGGCTTCTATTTGGGCTATCGCAAGCAGCCGTATCAGCATCCAGTGCGCACAAACATGATTCCACGTCAGGTGCCCACCCAGCACTGGTATATGAATGCTGCATTGAGGTGGGTTTGATCCGTGATTTCAGTTAAATCTATTCTCATCTCATTAAAATTTCTACCCACAGCACTCTGATGGCTGGCATTTTGCCCTTTGGCGCTGTTTTTATAGAGCTCTTCTTTGTTTTTACGGCCATTTGGCAGAATCAGTTTTATTATTTGTTTGGTTTTCTGTTCTTGGTCTTTTGTATTTTGGTCGTCAGCTGTGGTCAAATCTCAATTGTCATGACTTACTTTCAGCTGTGCGGCGAGGTAAAATAATTCGCCAATTTGCCATTATAACCTTTGATAACTAACTCCAATTTTTTTTTACAGGATTATCGCTGGTGGTGGCGCAGTTTTATCGTCTCTGGCGGCTCGGCTGTGTATGTGCTTTTCTATAGCATATTTTACTTCTTTACCAAGCTGGAGATTACAGAATTTATACCCACATTACTTTATTTGGGATATACAGGTGCGTATCGTATATTAAGCACAGTGGTCACTCAAAAAATATGAAAATATAAAATCGATTATTAAATGTTTTAGGTCTCATGGTGCTAACGTTTTGGCTGTTAACTGGTGCAATTGGCTTCTTTGCTGCCTATGTTTTCATACTAAAAATCTATGGTGCCGTGAAAATTGATTAAATCTACGGACATGAAAGGCACACAACGCTGTAAACCAAACTATCCCTGCAATATCATTTGACCATAATACTTATTGCCTATATAATATAAATATTTATATATGAAAGCCTAGCATTGTAAAAGCATCCCGGCACTTGCAACAGTCCCCGGACGCCATGTGTAAAATCTTTTTTAAGTAACTGCTCTCAACTCTTAACTAGTGTGCGATAAGTTTCCTTTTGCATGCTGCTGCGATTCAACTATTAACAACAACAAAAAAAACATAGAACACACACCGACAGCCGATTGAGAAACTTAATTACTACATCAATACGAGAAAAGTAAGTCGTTCCTGTGGGGTCGCTCAATACGCGAGATCGTTAGGATACATTCTAGAAACGCCTAATTTATATATGTATGTAAAAAAAATCACGTAATCTAAGCTAAAACATAAACCACAAATCTAATAAATCTAAGCTAAGTATAGTTGGCGACCAAGTGATTAAGTAAAACGGTTTAACTCAGAGTTGGTTAATTATAGAGTTTATCAGCTGAAAAGGTGAAAACAAATTAATTTGATGATTAACATTATTTTCAACAGCTGTTTTTGCAGTTGGCAGTGATATCCAGGAATTGTGCGTTATATTTTAGATAACTATACCTTTGCAAAATTATAGCTTTGCAGTTGCATTGACAAAGTCGCTCCGGTTGGAAGTAAATCAACTTGCATTTTATCTAAAGATTTCTATAAGAAATTTGCACACAATGCTAAAGCGAATTATGCTGATTTTCTTGGTGTGTATCAGCCTTCAATTTGTATCAGTCTACAAAATATTTAGTGACCATTATGAAGTGAGTGGTGTTGATCTCGATCGACTGACAGTGAACCTTGAGAATAATGAATATAATTCAGGAACGTCAACGTACGGACAAACAGAAGGTTATTGGGAATCTCACCTACTCAATGTTTGTGTTTTGGAATACAGTATTGCCATTTTGGTCGCCCCCCATTGATAAATATTAATACATGAACGGACGCATTGAGGCATATGTATTTAGGTTATTTATATTTTATTTTGTTATTAATCGACTATACGTTTGTATGAATAATATACATAGCACAAAATAATTGTTAATTCATTTATTTTGATTTTGTTGTATTTAGTATTGTACACAAAGAGATGTTATAAACTAAGTTGTAATTATCTTTAGACCGAATCGTATACACATTGCCATATTAGCTGCAGCCTAGAAATACTACCTATTCGAGCCTAGCGCTCATTTAGTTTAGTTAATGCACATTTAATATGTATTTAAGGTGTTTTTTGTTTTGTTTATCATTTAATTGGCATGAACACGACACGAACCCATTCCATGTGAGCGATTAATTTTAACATATATATATGTAGATCAGCATGTAGCACTAGGTTTACAAACCATTACAACTTTTGGACTCAATATTGCTAGTTGAAAGTTACTTAAAATTTACATTAATTGCTAAATCCAAACGGCTTGCAACTGGATGAGGTTCCCTCAAAACCATCCAGGATCTCAGTTTAATGTTTGCGAATCGGTTTACCTTAGCGGGTTCCGATTCCTTAAACGCTAGCGATTTCGTTTGGTCTTGCGACTCACATTGCCTTCAATGATGATCTATAATGGGTAGAAATTTCAATATCATTTAATCAAAGTTTACAGAAAACATTTAACGAACATATGCCGGAGGCTTTTCTTCAAATTTTTCGTTGGTGCAAAAAGGAAATTATAGGGACACTTGAATTGCTGTGGGCATGGGATTAACCTATTTTAAGTCCAAAAAATTATGCTTGTACAACAAGGCACATACCTGCAGAATCTGACTGGCCTCGAAACAGGTGCCAGGTAGCAAAATGACTGGTGAGCTGACATTGCCAGCCTCCACGCACAACATGTTAGGGAATTCGTCGTCACCAAAGTCGCTCATCTCGCGCGACCGATCAATCCAGGGATTCCAAATTACTAAAAACAATCAAGGGTATAAATGAAAAAGATGTGTCCTATGTAATATGGAAAGAGCTGAGCCCAAAAGAATAACTGTGATCTTTTCATATTAACAAAGGGAGCCCAGTAAAACTCACCCGTATCTGGAAAATTGTATTTGTGCAGCCTCATCTTGCGGCCGGAAACCACATTGGTAATAACATGCTCCTGCGGCGTATGCTGATAGATTCGATCGGTCCACTCATTCACAGTGACCACCTCGCGACCCTCCTGTTGCGTGATGGAAGGTACGAAATCAAACTTAAATATAATTCGATTTGATATATTATATACAAACATGCCTGGTACAAAGCGCCCTCGCGTGTTTTGTCTATAAAATGACAGCCCTGGAGGCCAGTTATCTGGCATCGTCGCACATCCGGCACCTTGAGATACGTGTGGAGCAGCATGTTGAATGTGAAGCTCAGATCCTTGCTGGGATTATAGACGCCAATGTGAAAGTGCAGTTCCTTCTCACGCAATATCAGCCGATAGGTGATGCGAAATCTAATTTTCATTTGAGTAATTTAAGTTTAAGTTTTAGTTGAGCAATATTGATGGACTCTTGGTACACCCACTGATAATTCCATATGGAGCGCGTGAACTCGTTGTCCATCAGCGAGAATATAGCCTCCACATCGCCATTGTGCAGTCGCTCCGGTGCCCGATCCAAATGCCAGCGTGTTATACGCGCAAAACCATGCTGTGGACCAAAGGACCACGGTCCAAATTGAGCTGCATTTAGAAATGATTTGTTTAAATAATATTAATATGCATATATTTAATCAAACTATAATTTAGAAATGGTATACAAATCAAATAATTTTAGTGAAATTTAGGTAAATTTGTATTGTAATTTCTTTGCAGAAAAAGTTCTATGATTTAATGAAATTATTGTAACAGGGCATTCATTTGAAATATTTTCTAGAAAATCGGTATACAGCTCTTCTACATTTCCTACAATAAATGAATTATTTTTTTTCAATTTACTTACGAAATACAAAGGGTATGCCACCACGTATCGCCTTCTTGCCATCAAAGGAGGCCAGCTTGCTGAAAGAGGAAATTGTGATAAAGATTTGAAAATTGTGGACCACTGTCAATCAAAGAAAATTTGAGAAGCTAATTATAATATGAATTGGAAAGACTTCCCTTAATTTCTATTTCCAAATAGACCAGAGTAATTTGGTGTTGGCTATCAAGCGTGTCTTATAAACTGACAGCAGCCGGCATTCCCAAAATCATTCAAACTGACAAAATATATTTCAAGAGACAGTCAACTATAAAAACGTAAGCAGACATTCGGAAATTTCTGGATCTTCTGCATGATGGGGGCTGACAAAAAAAGTGTCTGGCAATTGGCGATTGGCTGGCTACTTTTTGCTCGATGATTCAGTTGAGTCAGTTGGTCTTTTAGTTTTTGCGTACACTAATTTGCCGACGCATCCATCAACTGGCTGTTCCTTCTCCACCATCTCTCTACCTCTCTTTCTCTTTAACTGTTGCTCTCGTCGGGTTTCTCTTTCTCTGGGAGCCCGGGCAATTGTGTCATTAATATTGTCAGGTTGTAGTTGGCACAACGGATCAGTTTTATGCTGAGCATTTTGCACCGTTTTGTGGAATCCATCCAAGTTGCATTTATTGTGGCAGCTCTTAAAGCATTAGCTATATGCTCTGATTTTTATTTTAGTTTCAGCTGGTGTTCCCCTCGGTGCGGTCGCAGTTGTTGCCAAACGTACAGCAACTCCTTTGGCACACACACAAACGCACACACATACAAAAGTGTCCCAACTTTTTGCCTCAAAACTCAACTTCAACTCTACCAGCACGCTTTTTGTCTAGCATTTCAGCATTTCTTCCTTGCTTTTGCTGGGTTTTCAAATGCCAATGAAATAAGAAAAAATCATAAAAATAAACAAAACTAAAAAAGGCGACGCAAAGTGTAACGAACATTCGGGCAAACGTCAAGAAAAACTCGAAGCAAGGCAAGAAAATTAAAAAAAAAAACTTTACGAGTAATTTGCACAGCTGTGTCATACCATGTAAAAGATTTTTATATTTGAAATCATTATTTGTTTTTAAATTAAATAACTCTTTTTTTTGCAAACTGAATGCAGCGTTTCTTTTTGGCTTGCAGGACGTATTACAAAATTTCAATACATTATGTTCCATTTATTGCGGGAAAAACTCTATGGCGCTGCATTTAATCCACATATTTCTGATGATAATTATAAAGTTATACTTTTGTTTTTGATAGCTTTGTTTCAGTAAATATCACAATATATATTCGATTTATTTATATTATTATTTAGTCTAAAGATATTGTCTATTATTTGTACATCGCTTATGACATTTATTTCTTATCTTTGCATTTTTTCTTATTTTCAAAAATGATTGCAACACTTAACGAAAATCGAAAGCACTCAGATCGATTAATTGCCAAAGTCGATTCTAAAACAAGGCAATATGCAAAACAAACTCATAATTTACCAAACAAAAACATGTGAATTGACATTGCTGCTTCTGATAGGTTATACAAAGGAAAAACTCCAACAGCGCGTGGTAGACAACAGCAGTAGCAGCAGCAGTTGTTGCCAACGCCAAGACGCCAAAGTCTTGATTTGAGAAGAAATGTGGCACAAAATGTAAGAACATTGCGCCACTGTGCGAGCAATGCACGGAATACATGGCACATCATGTAGTCGTAGTCGTAGTCGGGATTTATCGATCTAGATGCCGCGCCAAAAACTCCATTCATAAAAACCAGCACGTTGTTTTCCTTGTTGTTGTTGTAGGTTAGAGCAGGATAGCGTAGGCAAAGAGTAGAAAAACACAGTGGCCCTCAAAGCTGCCCAGTCCACACATATACACACGGTTTGTTTTGTGCATGTGCAGTATGCTCTCTCTTTCTCTCTTACTTCTCTCGCACTCGCATTCGCATTCTCACTCACTTGCTCTCTCACCCGCTTTGTCTCTCTTGGGCTGAGTTCGTTTTTGTGTTAGTGTTTGTGTGTTTGATTTGGCTGATTCGACGTTGTTTTGGGGTTCGGCGTTGTTTTTGTTGCTGTGTCATATAAAAACATTTTGCCGCCAAACAGAATGGTTAAGGCTGTCCCCCACCCCCTGCCCCCTACTCCATCATCGTCGACTGTTTCGTTTATACTGCAGGGCATCCTTTGTGGCCAGCTAACTTTCAGCTGTGTGTATGTTTGTGTGTGTGTATGTGTGTGTGTGTATGTGTGTGTGTGTATGTGTGTGTGTGTATGTGTGTGTGTGTATATGTGTGTGTATGTGTGCGTCCGTTCAAAACTTTTGCCAAACACTTTTTTGGTTGCATGCATGCCGTTAGTTAACGTGGACTTGCGTAAGTTGCTTCAACTTCAAACGGCCGCCGGTGCGCTTTGCGCTTAAAGTGCGCGCTTTCAAGGCGTATGCGTAATATTTAAAAACTTACGTTTAACTCGAACGCTTACCTCACGAACAACTGCTCCTGATTATTTACACGCCAGGACACAACTGTGGCACCTGTGCAAAAAAAACAAAAAAAAAAAGTAAAAAAACAGAACTGTATTAAATACAATATAAACAAGATTTAATTACGAAGTGGAAGATTGTCTAGTTATGAATGTTAGATGTGCATTTGACTGAGGCGCACTCGCCAAGGCTATGGCAGTTTTGTAAAGTGATGATGAGATTGGACTACATTTTCATTATACACGGTGTTCAACTTAGTATATATGACAGGAATTCAGCATAATATAAGAAATATTTTCGTATTATTTATTTTGCTTATATGATATATTTTTTATGACGGCTGCATTGCATTGACGATCTTCGTGTTACTCTATGTTCAATTTAGTATAGTTTTGCTTTATTTATACACTTATATATAATAGATGACCTAACATACAGAAATCCACCATCAAATAATAAATATTTTCATATTATTATATTATCATATCAAATACTTCATTTGTGTTGCTTGATTTGAATATATATTCAAGAGCTAGTTATCTCTGGATATGTTTACTAATAAAACTATGGTATACCTTGAGAACTTCCTTACTTATATAAGGAAATTCAGATATTTGGGCAGAGTTTGTTCTCAACAAACTCAGACCTATTCGGTTCTTTGTTTGACATTGTGATTTACATTTAAAAAAGTTACTTTATATTTATTTGAATCAGTTTTATTAAATGACGAGTTAACATTTAGCTTTTCACATTTATTAGAACCTTTTGAATTTTAAACAGACTATTACTCAAATGTAAATTACATACAGACTTTAAATGTTGCCATCAATGACGCACACACTCGCATACACACACATACACACACGTACACTCATCTAACCAACATGTGTATGTGTTGCCTGGTAGCAAACTAGCCGTCTCTGAGGGGAGACTCTGACAGAGAGACTCCCAGTTTCAGAGTACAGTTAGAGCAATGGCCATTCGACTATTTAACTATTGGGTGGGTGCAACACACACTTGTGTGTGGGTGTGCGTATGTGTGTATGGTTGTATGTGTCTGGGCCTGTCTTGGCCCCAACGTCTAAGCAGAGCTTACAATTAAAATTTTTGTGTATGGGCCATAAGAATTGCAAATTTTTAGTTTTAAACAATAGAGAACAAAAAGAAAAAATATTGGAAATCAAAAGCCAGTAGGCAAATCATCAAGTTGTACTTTAGCAAAGCGCACTCAAAACTTGTCAGAGTCGGATCGCGTTTGCTTTGGCGTCTCTTTTCTGTTATTTTGTGGTGGCAAATGTGACTCTGGCTGGCTGTGGCTCAAACACAACGTCGAAATTAAACGTGGGCAGAGCGAACGAGTCGTAATTGTTGAAAGTGCGCTCAGTACATAGTAAACTACATACACACATATGTATCCATATATTGTATACATATATAACGCCTAATCGAAATCGAGTTGCGAGTAGGAGCCCCGCACAGACAAAATGACATAGCGATCTCTAAGACAGATTTTGGCTAGTTGCGTATATCCCCAAAACGTAAAAACCCGTAGACAGATAGATTCGTCATTGGGCCAATGCTGATAAGAAGTGACGTTGAGCAAGTTGCGATCGATTGAAATAAAATCAAAATACAACAGAGCAATGTTAATACAATCTAAACAAGGTTCAAATGTTAATCTGAAAAACAAAGTCCTAAGTTGTGCTGCAAAGAATGAAGATCAAAGCAAAATTTGTAAATTTCCAGCAGCATCTAGAATATATAATATAGTCAAACAGAATCCAAACATTTTCCACGTTATGTACAAAAGTTTACAATTGAAGAATAAATATACTCAAACCATAGAAAATGATCTATTGCTTATATTTTTATTTTATTCATCGAAAACCATTTATCAAAAATAGATGTTTCCTTGATTCAGATTTTTGGTCTGGAAATCTCTGCTACTGATAAAAATTTAAATTTTTCTCTGAGTGTAGTTCCTTTTGATAACCTATAGGTGATGCACAATTTGTCGAACGTCAGCTCGATTGCAGCTCAAATCGCTTCGGAGCGAAAGTTCATAAAATGCTTAACCAATTTAGTTGGCAAAAACAGAAACGAAAACAAAAACATTGCTAATCATACGCTAAAAATAACGCCAACAATTCAAAAGCTCCGAAACACCAAACTGAAGAATCAACAGTGATTGGTGGTCGCTTCTCTCGATTCGATGTGGTTAATTATGATTAATTATTGTGGTTTTTTTTTTTTTGGGAGATACAAGCACACACACACACACTCGCACAATTGCGCGTTCACTTACCATGCAAGTTGATTGTGCATGTCGTATTATTGCCACGATCCAATACAACAACACTGGTCGCTGCCACGGCAGCCGCTGTCGTGGCCATTTTGTTTTTGGGGCAACGGTTTTTAAGCTCCTCCACAAGTTCTAAACGGCAAAAAGCGCCCCCTGTCGTCGCAGTGATCACTATTCAAGGAGCTGAAGGAAGCTATCTCAATTTGATTTGGCTTTTTATACAGTTATATGTACATATGTGTATGTTTGTATAATTATATACATATATATAGTGATGTATTCTTATTGTTAGACTGTTGCTTTTTAACTCAAGACTCAAGGCAGGTTTGAAGTTTTATTGAAAGTGTTGCTTTTATTATTAATTAATTGGCAATTTACATAATATTCTCAAATTTTGCGAAAAACTTATTCTGCACGCAAAGCAGCACAGAGCCAGAGCTGCACACACACACGCACACACACAAACACACACACTTGCACAATACGCGCAAAAAGCGGCCTTACTAAAGCCCGCACTCACACACACATATAGAGCGCAGCTTGAGTTTTTGTCAATGAATAAATACGTAAGAAAAAAACTCGTGCAAAAAACGTTGAGACTCAAAGTCGCGTAGTCCGCTCCTACGTTGCAACGTTCCCAAGCGACCGATTGAAACTAAAAGCTTATAACTCACAGCTGTCGCGACCTCGCGCAAAGTTTACAAATTGAAACTGAAAAGCTGAAAGCGACTATCAGCTGAAACCAAAGAGTTATCGTTGAAATTATCGATTACGTGGGTGGCAGTACATCGTTGCTATACATCGATATGGTACTGCATCGTTGTTTTCTTACATCACTAGAAGAAGACTTCTTCTTCCATACGTGAATTTTGGTCAAATAGATAAAAAAGGGATTTAGAATTTCGGGGCGCAAAAGATAATCAACCACAACGAAAATGCCGAAGTTCTACAAACTTGACATTAACCGCACCGAGTGGGAAATACCGGAGACGTACCAGAACCTCCAACCCGTCGGACAAGGCGCCTACGGCCAGGTGTGCAAGGCACTGGTCCGAGGCACCACCACAAAGGTGGCGATTAAGAAGTTAGCGCGTCCCTTTCAGTCCGCCGTGCATGCGAAACGCACGTATCGCGAACTGTGCCTGCTGAAGCACATGGATCACGAGAATGTCATTGGATTGCTGGATGTGTTCCATCCTGGCCAGCCAGCTGACTCTCTGGAGCAATTCCAGCAGGTTTATATGGTGACTCATCTGATGGACGCCGATCTGAATAACATAATACGCACCCAAAAACTCTCCGATGAGCATGTGCAGTTCCTTGTGTACCAGATCTTGAGAGGACTCAAGTACATACACAGCGCTGGCGTCATACATCGTGACTTGAAGCCCTCTAATCTGGCCGTCAACGAGGATTGTGAGCTGCGCATTTTGGATTTTGGTCTGGCGCGGCCCACGGAGAGCGAGATGACTGGGTATGTGGCCACACGTTGGTATCGCGCACCCGAAATCATGCTCAACTGGATGCACTACAATCAAACGGTGGATATTTGGTCAGTGGGCTGCATTATGGCCGAACTCTTAACCGGACGCACACTCTTCCCGGGCACCGATCACATACACCAACTGAACCTGATCATGGAGGTGTTGGGCACACCCAACGAGGAGTTCATGAGCAAGATCTCGTCGGAGAGCGCTCGCACATATATCCGTTCACTTCCGGTGATGCCGCGTCGTAGCTTTCGTGATGTTTTCCGTGGCGCTAATCCGCTAGCCATTGATTTGCTTGAAAAGATGCTGGAGCTGGATGCTGAGAAGCGCATTACCGCCGAACAGGCGCTGGCCCATCAATATATGGAGAAGTGGCACGATCCCAGCGATGAGGCCACCTCAACGCTCTACGATCAAAGTTTCGAGGAAACCGAGCTCCCCGTGGAGAAATGGAAGGAGTCCGTCTTTAAGGCGGTGCGCGAATTCAAGCCGCCGCCAACTTTTGCCGAGCTCCTGGCCCAGGCCAAGTAGCAGACAAGTTAGATTTCATTGACGAAGCCGCAAACGAAAAAAAAAAATGTCAACGAATGATGCTACAAATTTAGTTGTTAGTTGAATGGAGTCCAATCGTATACGTATTCGTTAATTGTAATTTGTTTCTAAAACGAAAGTCAGCCTTAATTAATGTCCAGTTCAACTTTTTGGTGTTGGTGTTTAACTATATGTATGTATATATATATATGAATGTGTATATATATACTTTTTGTATTGTATGAGTGTAAATGTATATGTATATTTATATACAAGTCTACAAAGTCAAACGGTTGGCCCACCAACCATTGCGGCCGTTAGCTATAGCCATAGAAGGAGCCCTCGCTCTATATAAATAAAAGTGCTCTTGTTTGTATTCACAACAGTTCTGTCCAAACCAAAAGAAGACTACATCGATTTTTAATAAGCACCAACAGCTCTTCTTAGCCTGACAAAAATCAAATTTTAAGATATGTTCCACCAGTTGTTGCGATGAAATTCTCTGGATTTTGTCACAAGATTGCCTCAGAATATGGATGTGAATTGAAAACAAGACTTAAAAAGCGCTAATACTGCGTTTATAACATTCTAAATTATCTACTGGTCACAGGTGTTTTCTGCCAATGAAATCTAATTTTTTGGAGTGTATATAGCATGTCTTCGTGGTTTTTACAGCAACAGATCCTCCAAATAACGTTCGAATTCCTGTTCACGTGATGGTTGCTCTTTGCTAATATCCAGCTGCTTACTCCAGATTTGGTCGTCCCTAGGATCGTTTGCTTTGTCGCCTGTGTCATCATCACTGGTAACTGGGTCTGCATCTCCTTGCTGCTCCATCTCCGCTTCATCCACTTCGTCAGCTTCTTGATTTGTTGCGTCCAGTTTGCGTCTCTTGTGGTTCTTTTTAATCTTACGCACATCCTTTTCTCTGCACCGCTGACGTTTGTGCTCATTTTTCTTTGTGCGATAGTTTAGCTGATCCGTGTGCACGGGACAAAGACGCACCTTTAAGAAATTGAAAATTAATTCGAATTCACATTTGTTTTTCTTTTCTTCTTTTTATTTGCCTACCTTGACGAGTGCGTTTTGTGGTGCGCCTTGTTCCAGATATTTAAAGTTCACCTCCCAGCTGCGCAGACCGTCACGCTCGCCACAATGCCGACTGCCGCACTGGAACTGACCCAAACCGTTGACAACCTCCTGCTCGGTGCGCCAGCGCAAAGCTATCTTGTTCTCCTTGTAGCGGCTGAGGTCGGCGATGCAATACTCCTTGAAGAGTTTGCGATAATAGCGCAAGGCCAAGCGCTGCTCCCAGCTATGTGCGGCGAGGTCTGCATCCTCCTCATCCCAAAGGAAACGATGATTTTCCCGGATCACATCAATGTCACGTTTGTGTTTGCGAGATTCCGCCTCTGCAGCCGTGGGCAGCACAAACTGATTGAGTATGTAGTTGTGACGCTCTTTGGCTGTGAATTTGTCCAAAATTATGGGAAATAATGTTTTGCTGCTCATATTTTTTTTGTATGTTTTTTGCTTGTTGACAAATAAGCAAAACTACATCAAAAAAATTCTGAAGTATCGATATATTAATCGATAGCGTGAACAAATGTAACTCCCCTCTAACGTTTGCAAGCACAAAAAAGAAAAGAAAGTCACAAAACCTATAAATATAAAATTATTAAAATGCCTCTTCGAAGGACAGTGTTAAAGATAATTTAGGTGTTGTTGTCGGGAAAGCAATATCAATAACAACAATGGCGTGCAGCTGCAGTCCATTGTTTTATGTCTTTTTGCGTAAAAATTTCCTTTATGTAAGGTACAACCTTATCCCTTTGTGCATTGTGTTTATTATATGGACTGGCGTTCTATGGGCTTATTTGCATTGGACAAATAAATTTACTTTCAATGATATCGAAGAATTCGAAGCTAGAGATTATGTGAGTAAGCGCTTTGCATTTTGTTCTTACATCATGTAGTGGTAACTATACTAATAGAGAATCCTAATCTTAAGTATGTGCGTACATAAATGCATTCGTTATTTGTCTGGTTGTATTCGCGTAGAATAAAAATGAACAATTCACCCTCATTAACCATATAATGTGCTTGATAACAGCAACTGCTCAACACACACTCGCAGCAGCAGTCAATTAACACTTATCTTCCACTACACATTGTTGTTAGGGCGTCACCCAAACGATTGTACTACGATTCAACAAGAACTGTTTGGGAATCACAAGTTAAGAACAAAATAAATTATCACAATATATAATGCTCTCATTTGATATAAACAAAAAATATTCTCCCGCTCATTAGTCTGTGCACAATGGAAGTCTCCTTAAAGTGAGGAGAAAATTGAGAAAACTACGCTTTGGTATATATTTTTGTTTTATTTTCATTATGTACAATAAGTTATTGTTACTAATTATTAAATTATCATACTACGTTAGTACAGATAGTCAACAAAAGATTTAATTTTAGTTACAAACTTAAATCCCATATTAATCTTAAGTAATGTTGATTTTTTCGTTTGTAGAATGCACTGATAGCAATGTATCCCGGAAATGAGCTTGATTTGTTATACTACACACCCAGTACAGAGAATGTGAACTCGCTCATGGATCTTGTGTTTGAGGAATTGCAACTAGGCAGAGAACGTAAGAATATTAATTGTGTAAATACTCGTTTCTAATTGTGACCAGTATTCATTTAGTTATTCGTGAGTACAACAACAGCGTAGAGATGCAAATGGATATGGAGCAGCAGTGCAAGGGAAACTGTTTTGCTATTAATTTTCGGGCGTTGCCCGATCCGAGGATGAATGGAGACTTCAAATATGACCTAAGCTCGAATCAGTTGCGAATCTCACCGCAAAAGCGCTTTGTGAATGACGAGGAAATCAATCATCAGAAAAGTGCTTAAGCCCCCACGCAATGACTTTGTTCCTCATTCCTTACTCACATATTGTAATTTTTAGGTGATGATGAATATATTCGCGAGGGATTTCTCACACTGCAGCATGTTATTGACCGTCAGTATATGCGCTACCAGCACCTAAATGCTGACTACGAGCTGCGCCTCAACGCAATGCCCAATCTGGAGGTTAACACCACCCACAGCTATAGTCTGATAAATTTCGGCACATTATTTAGCATATTATTTAGCATATTGCTATTGAGCACGTATGTGGTGCCATTTGTTGAGGAGAAGCAGAACGGCATCAGAGAGTTTCTCAATATTGTTACGCCCATGAGCTTTTTAAACGGGCTCACCTTTTCCCTAATACGTTTTGTGTGCTACGTGGGGCTACTTTTAATTACACTTCTTATCGCCTTGTCATATGGCGCATTGGGACTCATTGGATTTTTTTATGTATTTATTTTGCACTTGTTATACATTTTTGCAAACATGTCGTATGCCTATCTAATATCTGTCTGCTTTCACACGGGTAAGCTTTGCATGCTTCTATATCTATTCAATTGATTAATTTATATGGGTACATTTGTCAGTGTTCTACGCAAAGATCGGCGGCCTCATTCTGCTCGTTATACCCTACATCTTTAGTATTGTAAGGATCTGGCTTACCAAAATCGCATTCTATCTCTTCTGCACGAATTCATTCCTGGAGGGCTTAGATGTGCTGCAGACGTTCTCCAATAAACGTAAGTCTATGAAATATTCTTAGAATTGCATGCCAATATCAAATTCATTTACAGATCGACACTTTGGCGGCGCGGATCTCTTTCGATTAATCAAAGATGACACTAGTCGTGTCATTTACGTTTATTTCGTGCTCCTATGCCAGACCATTTTGTATGCCTTGCTGTACAACTACTTAGTGTGCGTGTTTCCCGGCCCTGGTGGCCTTAAGCGACCATTCCTATTCATTCTAAATGTGAGTCCATGGCAAGTCTGCGATCGTGTAAATATAAACACAAATTTTCCCCATATGTACAGCCCGAAACATATAAGAAGCGGCAGCGCAATGAGTACACAACGTCGCCCCGTGGCACCGATGCCATCATAATCAGTGATCTGTGCAAGAAATTTCAGACAAGCAAACGTGAAACCAATATTGCCGACCACTTGGATATGAAAATTAAAAACAAGGAGATTACCGTACTACTGGGTCACAACGGTGCTGGCAAGACAACCATGATGAACATGATAATGGGCAAGCATTTGTTTAGAAATTACATGTATTCTTATTCTTATTTGACCGCACTCTTTCTTATTGTTGTAGGCACTGTACCAAAGGATGCTGGCAAAATTGTTGTTTGCAGCGAGCGCGATGTTGCATCATATCGCCACTTGATCGGCTTCTGTCCACAGCACAGCGTCTTCATGAGCTATATGACATGCCAGGAGCATTTGGAATTCTTTGCACAGCTGCGTGGCGCCAAAGGATCCGATGCTCGCCACTGGGCTGTGGAGAAGCTGCACAATCTGAATTTATACGACAAGGCCAATGAGTATGGTTGCAAATTGTCCGGCGGCATGAAAAGACGTCTTTCGTTGGGCATTGCAATAGCTGGCAATACAAAGTAAGTAGATATCATATTTTAAAATGGATTATGCAATGGGTAGCTACGACTTCAGCTACAGCTTAGATTTTATAAATTCCTTATAATTGATTCTGGTTATTTTCCGTAGTACTTGTCTAATCATAATACTGTCTTGATAATCTATACAGTTCATTCACTATTGCAATTATAGAATTGTCATTTTGGACGAGCCATCATCCGGCCTGGACATTGAATCACGTCGGGAACTATGGGACATTTTGCTGGTGCTTCGCAAAGAGAAGGCAATTTTAGTGACTACACATTACATGGAAGAGGCCGAGGTGCTGGGCGATACCATTTGCATTCTGGCCAACGGCAATTTGCAGGCGAAAGGCTCTCCACTGGAGCTGAAGCGCAAATCTGGATGTGGATATCGTCTGAAGCTGGAGGCGCATGAGACAAAGTTTCTAGAAAAAGAAACCTTGGCTGACATATGGACAGTAATACCGACTGCAAAATTGCTGGTGAATAAAACAGATTTAAATTAAATTTGATTAGTAGCCATTCTGAATGCTTCAATTCTCCTCACAAACACAGAACATTGTAAAGCCCACGGTTAATATTTGTCTCCCCTATGACGAAGTATCTCAATATGATAACATGTTACGCAGCCTGGAGACGAATATGACCAAATACGGCATTGAAACGATTTCGATTACAGACACCACGCTGGAGACGGTGTTTCTTAAGTGAGTGGACAGTTGTGTATCAAATGTCGGGTGCATAACAATTAATACTTTATATTTGCAGCTGTGCGGGCGAATGCGATCAAGTGGACACTCCCGATATTGGAACATACAATGATCCTCTGCTTGCGGTCCCACAGAAGCGCCTTCGACATGACACCAATTTACGCAATGAATGGGCAGCAATTTTCTATAAAAAGATAACGTTTTTGATGAGCGAGTGGCGCTATACAAGTTGTATGGTAAATGAGCTAACATTTCGTGTCATATGCAAAGCTTGATACACAAATGTACGGCTGATAAAAAAAGCACCCTTAACCACAGTATACGAATGTATTGTAAAAACTAACAATTCATAAAATTTACACCCTGAGTTAAAAAGCTTGACTCACAAACAGTAGCTTGTTACATGCGATAGTTTGCTTAAAAGGCGTGCTTACAATGTTCGATCTATCTACTGCTTAATTAGTAATATCAGTAGTAGGTAATATAATATTTAAAAAATATATACAATATGTTAACATCAACTGTATTATCTTCATTAAGATTTAAGATGCTTAACTGGACTATTGTCTCATTGCAGTTGAGCTTACCGCTGATTGGAGTCGCCGTCGCCATTCTACTGATGCATTCCATGTCCGTTGTAACCAATGAGGCGGCATTACCACTAAATATGAGCAACTTGCGCACTGGTAGTGTTTACATTTACAATCCGACTGCACAGTACAATAACGTAGAGCAGAAGCTACTCCATTATATTCAGCACAGTGGGCTCACTGCCAAAATGTTAACGCTGCGCGGCGACAACACTGTGCCGGATGGTAATATTCCCCATTATTAGATTCGTAGAAATTGTTGCTGTAATTGACTAACGATTTCTTTTTCTTACACAGAGCTATTACAGTTGCAGAGCGAAAATTTGGCTGATTTTTTGGAGGATACCATTGGCTTGGTAGACCTAAGTGATAAGTCCACATTTGAGATTAGCTATGCAAGCAATCGCTATCACAGCAGTGTGATGCTCGTCAATATGCTGGACACGTGCATGCTGCAGTTGGCCAGTGGACAGCCGGATGTGCGCATTGATGCCACCTACGTGCCCATCAAACGCTTCGTTAGTGACGTCAGCTCTACGCGACTCGAATACTACGCCGTCATTGTCCCAGCCGCGATGTTCTTCAGCATGTTCTACTATATAGCGCTGCCTTTCCGGGAGAATGTTAACGGTTTCCGCCAATTGCAGCCAATGTCACGTTTCACGTACTGGTTTGCCACCTTTTCGTTTGATTTGCTGTTGCACGCAATGGTGTGTTTGTTGCTGTTCCTACTGCAAGAACTGATCATGCCACCGGAGCTGTACACTATCGAGGATCTGAAGCTGATTGTCATTAGTATATTCTTTTACGGCTGTAGCTATTTACCCATTCTGTACGCTCTGGGCAATAGCTTTGAGTCCATATCAACGATTTCCACATATCTGCTGCTCATGCTCACCGTATCCGGTGAGTTATTATTATAACAAATTACAGTGACGGACTGAAAATACGTTTAATTTACTACATACATTTACATAGCACCTTCAAAATTAAATCAACTAAATTTTTTGAATCCTTGCAGAAATTGCTCCACTGATCACCTCCAGTAATTTCCAGGCCATGAAGCAGCACGCAACGAAAATCGCTTTTCTCAGCTTTCTGCCCGATTTCAATTTCAACCACCAGCTGCGCATCATCAATGAGAATCTCATAGCGCAACGACGCCAGTCGATGAAGCCTTTGGAAACCACGACAAGCCTATTTTTTGTCTACGCTGTGGTCGTTTTCATGCTGGTCATGGGCTTCTTTACGTTTGTGCTCGAGCACAAGTACAATCGCCAGCGATTGCGCGATTTCTTCTATGGCAAAACCTGTAAGATCCCACCAAAGAGCCGCGGTGCGTCCGGTATTAGTCCGCACCAAGCGTCCGAGTGCTTAGACGAGTGCGTTAGCGAGGAGCGGCGCGTCAAGGATCTACTGGACGCCGGTGCACGTTCGGCCACCGCACATGACTTTCCGTTGATAGTTAGTAATCTACGTAAGAGCTACGATGGTAAACCGGCTGTCAGCGGCATCAGTTTTGCGGCCGAGCGTGGCGAATGCTTTGGATTGCTGGGCGTAAATGGTGCGGGCAAAACGAGCACCTTCCAAATGATTGCCGCCAATATGACCATGGACGGTGGCCACATACAAATCGATGGCACTGACATACGCCTCAATGAGGTTGCTTATCGCCAGCAGTTCGGCTACTGTCCGCAATACGATGCACTCAACAAATTCATGACCGCCGAGCAGTGTCTGCGTTTAATGGCGATTCTGCGCGGCCTCAATTGGAAAAACGATGATCCAATGGGTATCGAGTGTAGTGTTATGTTCTGGTTGCAGAAAATGCATTTGCTTAAGTATCGAGATGTGCCCGTGCGCAATTATTCGGGTGGCACAAAGCGCAAATTGCTCGCTGCCATGGCCATGATTGGTGCACCATCGCTGGTTCTGCTGGATGAGCCGACAACTGGCGTGGATCCAATATCGAGACGCTTTCTGTGGCGGTGCATTAAGGATTTCCAAGAAATGGGGCGCACTGTGGTGCTCACATCTCACAGGTGAGTCTATTGGAGCACCCTTTCCAGTTGTCGAGTAATCTCTTACTATTATTCATCACTTACTAATCGAGCTGACCTTCTTTGCAGCATGGACGAGTGCGAAGAGCTGTGCAATCGTTTGGCCATTATGGCGAAGGGCCAATTCAAATGTCTGAACAACATTTGTGCACTTAAGCGACAAAGCGGCTTTACCATTAAATTGAAAATGAAAATAGACACCGAAACGGAGATAAATGTGGCGACAATCACCAATGCGCTCAAGGGACAATTTGAGGCATTGGAGCTACGTGAGAATCATGCTGGAACTTTAACATATATTGTACAAACCGATCAGCGAATACTCTGGTCGAATGTCTTTGACATATTGGAGACCTATCTGTCTGACAAGCTTAATGACCTCGTTGAATATTATTCGGTGAATGAGTGCACTTTGGAAGATATCTTTTTAAAGTTCGAGAGACAAGCCAAATCATTGTCACTTTCCGGTTCGGAAAACTATGTGTGAGCGCACCTTGCGTCGTCGGGTCTCTCCCTCTACCTTCCTTACCAGTTATGCCCGTGGACCTCACCACGGTCGGTGCATCATCGATAGATCTGGAAAATCTAGTTGTGCGTTTCTCGCAGACGGTGTGCATCTTAAATGAAATATTCGTGAAGTTGGAGCATTCTCATAGCTGTTTGTCACGGGCAGGCTCAATCGGATGGATCCTTTGAACCTGCCCGTGACAAATACCTGTTTCGATTATCCATCTTCAAGCATTGTGGACACTTTGTGTTAATGGTGCACGACTAGGATGCCCAAGATCCGTTTTGAGGAACTGAGCATAATTGGTAAGGAACATATAGGCTAGCCCACGCAAAGGATGCAATTCGCTCAGGAATAAGTAATTTGGCATTAACTTATAAAACCCATTAATCTTAACATATTTTCGATACAATGCTTTAGTTTTTTTCTTGGTTCATTATTATATTATTTAAATACTATCAATGTACTAAAAAACAGTAAGTTAAGGAAAAAAAAACTCTATATTTGTCTAAAATCATATAATACTAAATATATATATATATTTGTATTCTTAAATTTACTTAAGATCTATTTCTAAAAAATTTTTGGTGAAATCAAATCGCTTATTTGTATTTATCGAAATAATCATCACAGAATATTTCCGATATTTTATATGGTTCAGTTGATCAAGTTCTTTTGGAGGTGTTTTTAATACAATTTTCTTGGATACATCCCTTTACGGTTCAATGAATCAGGGGTACCAAAAAGAACAATAGTGCCACTCAAATGAACAACTAACTGAGCGACAAATTGGAACCAAGCTCGGTGGTTCAGTGGAATCGTTCGAGTAACTTGTTCCGAAAAATTCGATACAATTGTACAATATTCAGAAATCGATGCCAAAAAACGTAGACAACCAATAATGGCGCGTAGTAAAATTTGGAAATACTTTGATAAATTAGATCTACAGACGGCACAATGTCTGCTGTGCGAAAAGATAATCAAGACATGCGGCAACACCTCCAACCTGATGAAGCACATGAAAACCCATCCTCAAATGTAAGCCCAGCATCCACCCAGGCAATGAATGCCCTAATCGTTTTTGTTGCTAAACTGCCAGAGTTTTTGTTTACAGCGATGTCAACGATCATGATTCGGTTGTGATACGCGGCATGCTCAAGCGAGACTCGAATCACATCCGGACTCGCGGCAAGAAAATGCTAAGGTACGCATCCATTAAAATAAAGCCGGAGCGGACGCGGGATATGGATGCGGAGACCGTTGCCGATATGGATGGCAACATAATTGAGCTGGTCGACGCAGAGGCGCATGCGGCCGTCGTGAGCGTTGTGAACGAAGAGACATACGCCAACTGGGCGGCAGCGGAGACAGAATCGGCCACTGAAACAGTCTGTGCGGAAGACATTATTGAATTTGAGCCGAAAGAGGCACTGGATCAGGCCGAACAAGGCGCGCCTTTATATCACATACAAGAAGAATCGCTACCCGAAGTTGAACTATTAGTCAGGTGGGTACATATACATCTACATACAATTGCCAGCATTTCTAGGGAATATGAATAATGTAAAATAATCATATGCAGAAATTTGCAATCGCCATGTAATGCGACGTATCAGGATAATCTGGCCTACTTTGTGTGTCGCGACAAGCAACCCTTGAAGATTATAGAGGGCGAAGGTTTTAAGCGTCTGGCACAAGTTCTTTGCCCCGTCCTGCAGATGCCCAGTGTTGATCAGCTGGGCGCACGGATTGCGCAAAAGACACAGCAGCAAGTGGCACAGCTTCGCCAGCAATTAGCACAAATCCAAACGCTCTCGCTGAGTTGCGCCATCAACTCAACGCCATCGGCCGGCAATAAGGAGGAGCAGAGCAGCTATCTGGAAGTGGCGGCACATTATCACGAGGGTCTCCAGAGACGTTCCCGCACGCTGTCCGTGCAAATGCTGCCGGTGCAGCATAACGCCAGCAATATTGTTGATCGCCTGGAACGCGTCTGTCAGCGTTTCGACATTGACAAGTCGAAGATTGTATGCATTGTGAGCCGCAGCAGCCGTATGCTGGAAACTGCAATTGCCACTCTGCTGGGCGCCCAGCGTCATATGCCATGCTTTGCACATCTGCTTGAGACGATTTTTGAATCGGTGATGGAACGTTCAGAGTTTAGAGCACTGTGCGAGAGGGTGCGTCAATTGACAAGAACTGCAGATGTGACGAGTCGTGCGATGGCCAGCTACGAGTTGCTGGAGAGTCATGTAATGCATGCTGCACAAAAGGCTCTATCATCGAGTGAATTGGATCTGGCTGCAGAGTTGCTCGCCGTGCTGGCACCCTTGGCAAGTGCAGTGCGTCAGTTGTGCGGCGCGAACGTGGATACGTATCCATGTGCCAGCCAGGCGCTGCCCATCGCTTACACTGTTCTCAACGAGCTGAAACATCCGGAAAATGCCGAACAGCAGCAGCATCAAATCGCGTATGAGTTACGACTGTTTGTCATCCGACTGCTGGAGGAGCGTTTCGAAGGCATGGAGAATAATATGCAGTTGGCGTTGGCCAGTCTACTCGATCCTCGCTATCGGAATATGCCGTTCCAAAATGCATCGCTGGTGGCCAAATATATGACACATCTCTACGATCTGTATGTGGAGAAGGGTGAGGTCAGTGCAGATCAAGCTAGTGAGGAAGCCACCACTGACTCCACCTATGACATTTGGGCTGCCTACAGAGCGATCTCCCGCGAGAAGCACAAGCATATCACAATGAATGGTGAGAGCGACAATGAGGATGAGATATCCAGTTATTTTTGCACAAGCATAAGCAGTTTGCAGACGGAGCCGCTGCTTCTATGGAAAGACTTGTGCCAATTTCATCCGTTCCTGCACAGTATGGCCAAGAAGTATCTGCACATTCCGGCGGCGGCAATGCCACCGGCACGAACATTTACAGCCGCTGGGGCAGAGGTATTGGAGCAACATGGCAAATTGTTGGGCGATCACATGAGTAACATGCTCTTCATGGCCGATTGCAATCAGCAGGAGTGGCAGTTATAGTATATATGTATATATATGACATACAAGCATAAATATTAATATTTTAGCGAATTTTATCAAATAAGAACCGAAAACCAGTTTTAGCACCTAAAAACACTATCTGTCTATCAAATCAAGATATCCAATGTGTATTATGTCCCTCTAGTATCTCTCAATTGATAGTTTATTCATAACGTTAGAGCATAACGTTTGCACATGTTTTACCTGCTACATAGATATGTACGCATCAATTATGACAATTTTTACAAAAACACATTTTAAAAAGTGTCTGAAGAGATAATTTTTGCTACATGTAAAAATATTTTTGTAGTATTTAATCGAATGTAGCTCGCCCAGCAGGCGATAATCGATAGACAGTCTAAGCGATATATGCGAAGTCTGGCAATGTTGTGCAGCACTGATGACGTTTTTTCACGCTTTGTATTTGAAGCATATTTGATGTGAAAATTTGAAACAATTGCAATATGCAAACGCATAAAATATACAAATAACATATACAGCGGTTGGCGATTGTAGCAGTCGAACTAAACAACAACGACAACAACACAGAGAAACGCATACGCCCTGTTGCGGTCGTCGAAGCCTGCAGCAGCGCGAAAGTTTCAGTCGCTGCGAACACACAACTGCCACTCACTGCACACACACGCACACACAGAAACGAATATTATAATTAGTTGAAGAGGAAGGCAATAAAGAAAAAAAAAAGTAACAACTAACGAAACGACCTTGGAGTTGCATACAATATGCAAAATAACTCCACGAAAACCAAGGAAATGTTTATTGTGCGTGCTCTTGAGAAAATCCTTGCCGATAAGGACATACGGCGCTCACATCATTCGCAGCTGAAAAAGTCCTGTGACACGGCACTCGAACAGATCAAAGCGGAACTCATCAGTGCGGGTCAGATAGCCGAAGGCAATGAGCTGCCCTGCGCCGCGCTGCCACTGCCCAAAAACGATGCGGCGAGCATAATTAATGCGGAAACATATTTCCTGCCTTTCGAGCTGGCGTGCAAGAGTCGCTCGCCACGTATTGTTGTCACAGCGCTGGATTGCCTGCAGAAGCTGATCGCCTATGGGCATTTGACGGGCGCCATTCAGGACTCGGCGAATCCTGGTCACCTGCTCATCGATCGCATTGTCATCACCATTTATGGCTGTTTCAATGGTCCCCAGACGGACGAGGGTGTTCAGCTGCAGATCATCAAAGCACTGCTCACAGTGGTCACATCACAGCATGTGGAGATTCATGAGTTTACGCTGCTGCAGGCGGTGCGCACCTGCTATGACATCTATCTATCCAGTAGGAATCTGGTCAATCAGACAACGGCGCGTGCCACTCTAACCCAGATGCTCAATGTGATTTTTGCTCGTATGGAGAATCAAGTTTATGAAGTCGCCCCAACCCCATCGACGACAATAGCAACGACAACGACGCTAAATGGCAGCATCGGCAGTCCGGAGAGTAAAGGAGAAGAAATCACAGCAGAAGCATCGGATAGTGATGAAGTGATTGCCTCGGAGCTGTTGGCTGAGATAATTACAGGTGAGTGTGAAACGCTGCAAGCTGTAGCAATACTTGGATTCCATTTCCATCAATATTACGACATAATTATCGATATGGTTAGCTTGTGTCTGAATCTTTAGTGCATTGATAACAGAAATTCTTAAGTATCGATATCGATGCATTCATAGATCTCAATCGATAAACGTACTTAAATCAATCAATAAATTGTCAATATGTTAAAGCTCATTACAGTCGAGTTTCCCAATAGTGAGCTTCTTATTATTAGTATTGATGTTGCTAATATATATACACCTTTCAGCTGCATTCAATGAGGTGATGAAGGAACAGACTCAAGACCAGGATCTGCCTGAATTGGAGCCATCTGTCAATGGGATAGGTTCGGCGGATTCTTCGCACTCTGATCACGACAGCGTTGAGTTGCATAGCGAGAACGATGCAATCGTAACGGCGAAATTCACACACATTCTGCAGAAGGACGCATTTTTAGTTTTCCGAGCGCTGTGTAAATTATCGATGAAGCCGCTGCCCGAGGGTCATCCCGATCCGAAGTCACACGAGTTACGCTCCAAGGTGCTATCGCTGCACCTGCTGCTGCTTATATTGCAAAACGCTGGCCCCGTCTTCCGGTCCAACGAGATGTTCATCATGGCCATCAAACAGTATCTGTGCGTCGCATTGTCCAACAATGGGGTGAGCCTCGTTGCAGAGGTCTTTGAGCTATCGCTGTCAATTTTTGTGGCGCTGCTTTCGAATTTTAAGGTTCATCTGAAGCGCCAAATTGAGGTCTTCTTCAAGGAGATATTTTTAAACATTTTAGAGGCGAACTCAAGCTCATTTGAGCACAAATGGATGGTTATCCAGGCACTGACGCGCATCTGTGCGGATGCCCAGTCCGTGGTCGATATTTATGTTAACTACGATTGCGATTTTTCGGCGGCCAATCTCTTTGAGCGTCTGGTCAACGATCTCTCCAAGATTGCCCAGGGTCGGCAGGCGCTGGAGTTGGGTGCCAATCCCATGCAGGAGAAATCAATGCGCATACGCGGTCTCGAGTGTCTCGTTTCCATTTTGAAGTGTATGGTCGAGTGGAGCAAGGATCTGTACGTTAATCCCAACATGCCAGCGCCGGCTCTACAGGTAAAATAAAAAATTCGAGCGATTGAAGAATTTAATAAATTGAAAATATAGCAGTTAGTTATTGCACTATTTATCTGCTTTTCGTTCTCAGTAGAGAAATATGATACTTAATAATTGAATTCTACTTTTATTGCAGGTGCAGTCGCTGCAGTCACCCAGTTCGCAGCAGGAGACGCAGCTTGTGGACAATGTGGACTCACTGTCGGCGCATAATTCCAGCCTGCGGTCGACTCTTGGCGGTTCCAGCCATAGTCTTAATTCGTATGGTAGCGTGAAGAATCAGGAGCTGTTGGATCTGCCCGAAGCCCTGGAGGAGCGCAAAATGCGCAAAGAGGTGATGGAGACGGGCATAGAGCTGTTCAATCGCAAGCCGCAGAAGGGCGTGCAGTTTCTGCAGGAGAAGCAACTGCTGGGCAGCAGTTGCCAGGACATTGCTCGTTGGCTGCACGATGACGAGCGCCTGGACAAAACCGTCATTGGCAATTATCTGGGCGAGAACGATGATCACTCCAAGGAGGTGATGTGCGCCTATATCGATGCCTTCGACTTTCGTCAGCTGGAAGTAGTTGCTGCCTTGCGCATTCTACTTGAGGAATTTCGTTTGCCGGGCGAGGCGCAGAAAATCGATCGACTCATGGAGAAGTTTGCGAGCAGATATTGCGAATGCAATCCACAGAATCAGCTGTTCCAGATGGCCGACACCGTTTATGTGCTGGCCTTTAGCATAATTATGCTGACGACCGATTTGCATTCGCCGCAGGTGAAGCACAAGATGACCAAGGAGCAATATATTAAAATGAATCGCGGCATCAGCGACAGTAAGGATGACTTACCCGAGGAGTATCTATCATCCATATACGATGAGATCGCCGAGCATGAGATTAAAATGAAGAATAATACAACAATGCTGATGGCACCCAAGCCAGTTGGCAAGCAACCGTTTATCACTGAGAAGCGACGAAAATTGTTGTGGAACATGGAAATGGAGGTCATCTCGCTTACGGCCACCAATCTGATGCAGTCTGTTTCGCATGTCAAGTCGCCATTTACATCGGCCAAACATTTAGAGCATGTGCGTCCAATGTTCAAAATGGCCTGGACTCCGTTTCTAGCCGCCTTCTCTGTGGGCCTGCAGGTCTGTGATGACCCGGAGATTGCCACTCTCTGCCTGGACGGCATCCGTTGCGCCATACGCATTGCCTGCATCTTTCACATGTCCCTGGAGCGGGATGCATATGTGCAGGCACTTGCGCGCTTTACTCTGCTAAATGCCAATTCGCCCATCAGTGAGATGAAGGCCAAGAATATTGATACCATCAAGACACTTATCATGGTCGCCCACACGGATGGCAATTATCTGGGCAGCAGCTGGCTGGACATTGTCAAGTGCATCAGCCAGCTGGAGCTGGCACAGCTCATTGGCACTGGAGTGCGGCCTCAGTTCCTGTCCGGTGCGCAGACCACGCTCAAGGATACGCTCAATCCCAGCGTCAAGGAGCACATTGGTGAGACGAGCAGCCAGAGCGTTGTGGTTGCCGTCGATCGCATCTTTACCGGTTCCATTCGACTTGATGGCGATGCCATTGTGGACTTTGTCAAAGCCCTTTGCCAGGTCTCAGTGGATGAGCTGCAGCAGACGCAGCCGCGCATGTTCTCGCTGCAGAAGATTGTCGAGATTAGCTACTACAACATGGAGCGTATTCGTTTGCAATGGTCACGCATCTGGCAGGTGCTTGGCGAACATTTCAATACGGTTGGCTGTAACAGCAACGAGGAGATAGCATTCTTTGCCTTGGACTCACTGCGTCAGCTCTCCATGAAGTTTATGGAGAAGGGCGAGTTTAGCAACTTCCGCTTCCAGAAGGACTTCTTGCGTCCCTTCGAGCATATCATGAAGAAGAATAACTCGCCGGCCATACGCGACATGGTCGTCCGCTGCATCGCCCAGATGGTCAACTCTCAGGTAGTTATCCACAGCTACCACTGTAGTATCACATATTTATTCTTATCTTTGTTGCAGGCTCATAACATACGGTCGGGTTGGAAGAATATCTTTTCCATTTTTCATCTGGCTGCTGGGGATCATGAGGAGCCGATTGTTGAGCTAGCATTCCAGACGACGGGCAAAATCATTGGCGAGCTGTATCGACGCCAGTTTGCTGTTATGGTCGACTCCTTCCAGGATGCCGTCAAGTGCCTATCAGAGTTTGCGTGCAACGCGCGCTTTCCTGATACCAGCATGGAAGCCATACGCCTGGTGCGCAACTGTGCCCAGTGCGTTCATGATGCTCCCCAGCTGTTTGCCGAGCATGCGGGCATGGAGAACGATGCTTCCGTAGCAGAGGAGGATCGTGTTTGGGTGCGAGGCTGGTTTCCCATGCTCTTCTCGCTGTCGTGTGTCGTCAATCGCTGTAAGCTGGATGTCCGCACTCGCGGCCTGACCGTGTTGTTCGAGATTGTCAAGACGCATGGGGATAGTTTCAAGCCGAACTGGTGGAAGGATCTTTTTAATGTGATCTTCCGCATCTTTGACAACATGAAGCTGCCGGAGCACGTGACCGAGAAATCCGAATGGATGACAACGACCTGCAATCATGCTCTGTATGCCATCATCGATGTCTTCACCCAGTACTTTGATGTCCTCGGCCATCTGCTGCTGGAGGAGCTGTTCGCCCAGCTACACTGGTGTGTGCAGCAAAACAACGAACAGCTGGCTCGTTCCGGCACCAATTGCCTGGAAAATCTGGTCATCTCGAATGGGTTCAAGTTCAATGAGGTGACGTGGGATAAGACCGGCCAGTGCATACTGGATATATTCAATGCGACGCTGCCAAAGGAACTGCTCACCTGGCGACCCAACAAGGGCAACGACCAGCAGCCACAGCAGCAGCTGCCACGTCGTGCCTCCACAACACCACATTCCACACAGGAGACGCCGCCGGTCATGGCGATGGCGCACAATCACTTTGAAGCGCTGCATATCAAGTGTGTGGTGCAGCTGGAGCTCATACAGACCATGGATAACATTGTCTTCTTTCCCGCCACGTCGCGCAAGGAGGATGCCGAGACGCTGGCGCAGGCAGCCGCCGATCTGAGTGGCTGTGTCCAGTCGCAACAGTTGCAGCTGGATTGCCAACGTGAGGAGCAGGGCATGTATGGCTATTTACGGACCCGGCAACTCTGCATGCTTGCCGAGTGCTTGATGCAGTCGCATCGCTTTACAAAGCGATTTAATGCGGATCAGGATCAGCGCAATCTACTGTGGCGTGCTGGCTTCAAGGGCTCAGTTAAGCCGAATCTGCTCAAGCAGGAGACCGCCTCACTGGCCTGTGTGCTGCGCATCTTTTTTAAAATGTACGGCGATGAGAATCGACGCAGCGACTGGCCCGGCATTGAACTGGAACTGGTGCAGGTGTGCAAAGAGGCACTAGGCTATTTTCTCAGTCTGCAGAGTGAGGCGCATCGCGACGCGTGGACGTCCCTGCTGCTGCTCATCCTGACACGACTGCTCAAGATGTCCGATGCGAGAGTAAGCACAACAATAAATCTTTCATTTATAAGCTCTTATACAATATGTTTATGGTTTTTTACAGTTTGCGACGCATGTGTCCAACTATTACAGCCTGCTGTGCGAGATGATGTGCTTTGATTTAAAGCCCGAACTGAGAAGTGTCCTTAGGCGCGTCTTCATGCGCATCGGTCCAGTATTCAATATTATGAATGTCAATCAGAATGTGAATGTTAAATAGTCAAGGCGCACGCACTTAACAGCCACGCCCACTGCGACGCGCTGCTTTCTTTGGCGTACCCCCAATCCTAAAATGTAATCCTAAGTTATTATATCCTGGGTTTGTTGCTATGTTGTATAATTTTTTTTTCTTAGCCTCCTCCGAAACAGAGTATATTTTATATTTTTATTATATATATATACACATAGATACAGGTATACATCGTGTATGCAATTGTAATGTTTATACTTAGGGTTAAACAAAGAGTTGTTGTTTTATATAATGTTTACACAAGGCTTTATTAATATGTGTGCATCCGTTTATATGCCACGAACATACGTTAAATAACCAATAGTTGATTTTCTTTTGCAAAATTCTTCGGTGTAACCATTTATTTTCGACTATTTACTATAATCTACGTATCTATTATTATTATTATTATGAAGCATAAATAATGATAGATTATATGCTAAACTTTAGCCTGTATATTGCTAGTTTAAATTTAAATCAAATTATATATTTCAAATATATCTATTATAACAATAAAACCCCTCGTTATTTATTTAGCAAATATTTTTGTTTGTTTCTCAGGATCGCATTTTGATTAAGTTGAAAAAATTTCACTGCCTACTTTTACAGGCAGCAAAGTATGTCTGAAGATCACTCAAGAGTATGCAATGCTCTTTTGTGTACACAAATCAAAGTAGCTGATGCTGATTCTTGTTGCGCCTGTTGCGATTTGATTTGATTTTGATCCTTACTGCAGTCAAAATCAGTCAGCCAAGTAAAAATAATGACAAATGTTGCCATTAACTTTCGAATTGTTGTGTTACCCAGTTATCAAATATTTTAAAGTTTTAATATGTTTGAATTCAGTACATCTTGTTAGGACAATCTTAGCGAAGCTATTCGTCATTCGTATCCTATTTAATATTGGTTAGACGTGCATTGTTACAATCGCAGAAGGTCCTTTGAATACCTGATACAAGTAATTTACTTTCAAAAGACAAGCAAATCATTTGCATGCTTTGTGCAATTTCTTACATATATTTATTGAATAATTAATTTATACATTTTGAAAAAAGTTTACATTATGTTTTTTTTAGGCATTTATCGTTGCCACTTATCGAGAATATTGAAGACACAGCCTATATAGATTTACTTTAGTTATATTTTGATCTTTTGATTTCTTACGATGCTTAGGTTGTGTGCGACGCATTTGTTAATGTTAATGCATGTTGTTAATGAAATGAATAATAGAAAGGAATGAATAATATACTTGGCAAGAATATTAAAATGACTCTTTAGTCAGATATCGGCTTGAGAATACATATAAAGCTGCAGCGTGGGGACAATTTTAATGAATTTGATTATAAATCAGCAGAAAAAAGAGAACAATTTATATCGCAATCCTAAAAATGTATTTTTAAAATCTAATAAAAACATTCTGAAAAATGTTTACACATATTTATATATTCCGAATGCTGTGTCTTTTTTAAGTGTCATGGATCGTAATATTTGTTGCTGGGAATGATTTGATATACATATATTAATGAGCTGCTATTGGGACACCTTGAAAATCTGTTAGCAGCTTTAGCAAATTTCTTTGCAAAATCTTTGTTCACGTGTTAGCTACATAAATTAATTTTGTTGTTTTTTGCTTAAAATTAGAAAAACACGCACTGCTGTTTGCTAACTATTTAAACAAAACAAGTAAGAGTGCTGTACTCGACTGCGATATACCCTGAACCCAGTTATTAAATATATTCTATTATTATTAGCAAAATCCCCTTTAAAAAGATTTGCACTAAAATGCGTGCAGCTCTGGAAGCGCCCTCTGCCGACAAACAAGTGAAACACGCAATCGCTGGCAGCGGGGATCCGCAGAATACACACAAAAACATATTGACGCTCGCGTCGTTTATCATGCCATCCCTTTCTCACACATGCGCTCGCATAATTATGCATACAGAAAATGATTGCGGCTGCTGATAGAAATGAGATCAATATGAGAATATATTTTCGACTATAACTTAGGTGTTTCTTATCCGATCTTGACGAAATTTGGGCAGATGATCAATAGTATAGCATATGCATTTTATGTATTAATAAGAAGATTTTGCCACAAAAATTGTGGCATTTATTGCTATCGGAAATTTAATATATCGATATTCGATAAACGGAGGCAGTTATCGATAAAAATAACTTGATCTGCGCCTGGTATACGAGAACCTATATTCGAAATTTGAAGTCTCTAGTTCTTACAGTCTCTGAGATTTGCGTGTTCATACAGACCGACGGACGGACGGACGGACGGACGGACGGACGGACGGACATGGCTATATCGACTCGACTGTTGATCCTCATCAAGAATATATATACTTTGTGGGGTCGGAGATGCTTCCTTCTGCCTGTTACATACATTTGCACAAAACCATTATACCCTCTTTACCCATTTTTAATGGGTTCAGGGTATAAATAGGGGAAAAAGTCGGTAGCGAGACAAGCAAATGAATGACATGAGGTGTTTAATTTTTATATTTTGGTGGAGGAAAGTTTTTGGGGGCTGTATTTTGTGTGAGCTTCGAATTCTGAGCGATATGCTAAATAATCTTGTCGATAAGTTAATTTCAATGGAAACCTAATTAAACTCTCACTTGATAAACTCACGCCCATGATAAATCTTGAGTTATTGAAATCATCACATTTTGGTATGTGCTAATTGTTCGCGAATGGTTGTTTTATTACAAAAAAAAGAGTTAATTTTACAACTAAATATGGACTGAATAACAAAAAATTATATTAGTAATATAAAAAAGTTTGTAAATTTGCACTGAAAGCTAATGAAGCTTTAAAAATGTTTTCAAGTAAGTTTAAAAGAATCAACATCTTCCATGGCTTAAATTCTTAAATGAGTAATGAAGTTGTCAACCATGAATGCACGCGACTCAAATTCATTTACTTGCTCGCTTTATGAGGTCTGCTATATAAAAGATATACAAGATAGTCGCAAAAACAGCACTAAACTCGGGCAAGACTGCCTATCTAAAATTTAAATAAATAAATAAAAATTTTTTTTAATAAATAAACAAAGTAGTGCTGGAAATTGGCCGGATAAATAAAGCAAGTGGATGCGTATTTTGTTGTTTATCAAAATCAAATATAAGTTGACAAAAAATGCGGCCATGAGAGAGTTCAGATAGTATTATCTGCCTTGAACTCTGCAGATAGATAGACTGCAAGTAAAAACTTAAAGTTCTAAGCACATTTAGAAAATTTCACAAACACTTATAAAGCTCCGCGTGTTCAGTTTAGACAGTAGAGTTCTATCTAACTGTAGTAGTTGACCTTGGGTGGACGAGATTGCTAGTGCATATAAAAATCTGGGCACATGTGAGCAAACTTCCTATTTGCCGTTCCCCATATCCCAATTGTTATTTAAAGCATTTGTTGTGCAATTGTAATTGCAATTACGGAAATCATTAAAGTCTTGCCGCGTGTGTTCACGTGGGAGCCGTGAGTCGGAGACAAAACTGTGCAAAGTGCAAATAAATGTCTATGTTCTTAATTGAAAAATAAGCCGCGATAAAATTGTGATGAAAAAGAAAGCAAATTGTAAAATTTTCGCACGCTTAAATTAATTGCGTATACGCAACATACAACGGGGAATAATCAGTGTGTACATATGGAGAACTAGACAATCAGGTTACAGCAATCATATTCATAGAGGTTTAGCATCCATACATGAATATGTATGCTAAAACACAAAATTCTAAATTTCGCTTAACTCGCTAAACTGGCACCGTGCAAAGTATGCGAAATTGTTCTAATGAAATAACATTGTCAGTAGCGTTGATGAAAATTGAGGCACTCAAAACACTACCCCAGGCCCGAACCCTAGCAAACATCCCTATGGCAATTGAGTGATGAGCAGTATTCAATTTCCAAAAAAAAAAAAAAGCAAAATAAATATAGTCGAGATTAACTTGTCGACTCTCGACAAACACACAAGCCTTTAGCGACTGTGTGTGTGTTTTTGCATGTGTGTTGCAAGCGCGCGATGTGATCACGCTTACGGCTCGACTCGTCTGCTAATAACAACAAAAACAATCCACTAAAGTTCAACAATAAATTAAAGCGACAATTCGGTTTGTGTGAGTGTGCGTATGCACAGTGAAACGAGGGCAGCATTTTAATGAAAAGTCGAAGAAAATATAATACAGTATTTGGCTCCACAGCAACAGCAACTCAACAGCTACAAACCTACCAATCGATAGCAGTTATTGATCGACAGAGATCTAAATAGGCATTTTACAACATTACGTATAAGCAACACAGTGTGCAGCGAGCAATTATTGTTGTCGTTCGAGTGTTGGGGATGCCAACTATTGAACTGTGATTGGTGTTTACAATACACTGCTGCTCTGCCCGTAGCAACCTGGATTGGGTTCACAACAGTAGCCAGCGGGAATTATCGCGTTCGCTGGCTCATCCATGTAAAGTGCGCTTGCAATACTGTAGACAATATTTTGTTCAAATGCTAGCGTAACGCATTGAAGGAGATATTCTCGATATAAAAAGTTTTAGCCACAGCTTAAGTAAGCCACGCTGTGGTGTTGACTGCTATTTTATACGGCAATGCCGATACAAAATTAAGCTGTGTGAAGGCGCTTTTAACATAAAAAATGAATAAGTAAGCGTGCTTTTTATACCCTGATTCTTTTAAAAATGGGTAAAAAGGGTTTAATTGTTTTGTGCAAATGTATGTAACAGGCAGAAGGAAGCATCTCCGACGCCACAAAGTATATATATTCTTGATCAGGGTCAATAGTCGAGCCGATATAGCTCTGTCCGTCTTTCCGTCCGTCCGTCCGTCCGTATGTATGAACACGCAGATCTCAGAAACTGTAAGATCTAGAGACTTCAAATTTCGAATATAGGTTCTCGTATACCAGGCGCAGATCAAGTTTTTTTCGATAACTGCCTTCGTTTATCGAATATCGATATATTAAAAATCCGATAGCAATAAATGCCACAGTTTTAAAGGCAGAACCTTCTAATTAATACACGATATGCATATTGATCAAATGCCCAAATTTCGTCAAGATCGGATAAGAAACACCCAAGTTATAGTCGAAAATGTATTCTCATATTGATCTCATTTCTATCAGCAGCCGCAAGCATTTTCTGTATGCATAAATATGCGAGCGCATGTGTGAGAAAGGGATGGCAAGAGCCCCGCTACCTACGATTGCGTGTTTCACGTGTTAGTGTAAATCTTTTTAAAGGGGAATTTGCCAATAATAATAGAATATATTTAATAACTGGGTTCAGGGTATATCGTAGTCGAGTTTACTCGATTACAGCACTCTTACTTGTTCCAGCTGTGTTGGGTTACTTTGCGCGTACATTGCTCAATTATCACGCTCTCTCCAGTCTTTCGCTCTTCTGACGCTCGCTTGTTCTCCCTCTCGCTCTCTCTTTCTCTTACTTATTCTCTTTCGCGCTGCTTCAGTCCGCTAAGGTGCGTGTTTTTCAATTTTTGTTTTTGCTTTTGCACTTTTTAGTTGTCGGAACGGCTTCGAAGTATGCGGCGCTGCTTTGAATCGAACAGTCTACAGCCAGCGGACTAACTAAACAGACGCGCTCCCGTTACCAATACCCAAATCCGTAACCGTTCCAGGGTGGTTATAAAACCGACAGTCGCATTCTATAGGCAAATCAATCGCGTGCCAGTAAACGCGGGTGCAACAAACGTCTCTCCAACATCAACAGCAAACCAAAGATCAATTCTAAGATGAGCCATCACTGGGGCTACACCGAAGAGAACGGTAAGCGGCGTCATAATCAGATTTGATTTGGTTATCTTCTCAATTTTTGCGAGTTTGTTTTGCTACAGTTACGTTTTTTGTTTACAAACGTGACGCACGCATGCGTGTAATGATTTTATTTTTGGGAAAGTTTTTGGAGCTGCACAGCATCCGAAATGTTGATTCAACAGCAAGAGTACGAGAAAAAAGAAGAAGAAAAGCTTACTAAGTTTAGTTTGATTCATTGGCGGCATGCTGTAAAGTTTGTTCTTTTAATTGAGACGACTCTTAATTGAATACATGTGTCACCTAACAGATAACAGGCAATGCGGCAGGCATCTTGCCTCAATTATTGTTTGTTGATTTGATTGCATTCGAATATATACATTCGTCACAGATGAAATTTGTTGCCACAGACAGGCTGATTCTAATGAAACGAAGTGAACGATTAGACTTTATAGTGTTTTGTGAGTTTCTCTGTTATTGTTTTGCCAAAGAAAAATAAACGTGTAGAAACAATCGCGGAAAGAGTCATTATCCGACTCAAAATAAGTAAAAGCCCTGCCAATTTTGATAAATAGCTAAGAATGTAGTTTCAATTTTTTATTTTATTTATCTGCTTGTTATTTTTGGGCCCGAATGCTGTTCCCACTCAAGTTCCACATTGTTGTTAACTCAATCAGGTCCAGTTTTGCTCGCATAATGACGCTGTGCGCCTTAATTACATGCATCACCGCATTCGCTACTCTACAAAGCTCGCACACACACAATATTAACACACACACACCCAAGCACATCTTTACACCAAAGTTCGAGAGACGTGGGCACGTTCATAGGTTCGTCAGCAGCTCATAAATATACGACAACAATAATTAAATCGTATGCTAAGTGTGAAACAAATGAGCACGGTGGAATAGAGAGAAATAGAGGTAAGGAGAGAAAGAGAGAGGGAGACAGACTGTCGCCAATTTGCACGAGCTGTGTCTCGTGATCTTAACTGAGTAGGTATTGCGGGTGCTTCTCATTTAAGCAGTCAGAAAGTTAGTCGCCCCGCAAAACAAGTTCCTGGTTCTCAGAATGCGTTAACCAATGATTACGTATATCATATGGTATAGATTTATATTCTTGATATGTGACCCAATTTCCCAATTCTTGAGACATACTCTTCCAGTTTGGCTCATTTGTTAAATTGAGCATAATTATAGGTTTGCAATCGATTCGAATTTCAAAAATAACAAATAGACGACTGAATCTGTGTATTATGTACACTTATTATATAACTTATTTGTATGAACTTTGAATAGATCGATCAGTAAGTCAAATAGATTCTAGTTCTATCCTCCTTACATAGGAGGAGTATCAAAATTTGTTGTTTATTTGTTTACATTTTGAACAATTGAGCTCATTTGAATGTCGTTAAAACTCTCATAATAACTAATAATTTAAATATGCGGTCAGCGAATTTAATATTCAATATACAGCTGAGCAGCAGACTCGTCTGCTCGAGCTGACTTGTTTTCGGCTTATTGTTTGTTTCTTGTTATGTTATCGCCTTCTCTTTGCTGTGCTTGTGCCATTTGAAGGCAGTTCGTTTGCTTGTTCGACGCTGGTCAAGTGCATGCTCGGTTCTTAAGGACACATTGAATACCGGTTTCACAGTCAGCTCTACGTTATAGCTCAAATGTTCTGTCTGACTGCCTCTGCACTAGTTTCACGTCACATGATCAACGCTTATCGAACAACAAAATGATATATGTCTCTTGGTGTTCAGAATTTTTGCATCTTACAAATCAATTTAAAGTTTTTGGCAATTTGTTTTGATTTGCTTAAGTGTCGTTGATTGCGTTGATTGATTTGACTTGTCTGCGCTGGTAACATTTCAATGCCCTCTATCTGTCTATGTTGCCTTATCACTACTAGCTCATTTATATATATGTATCCTCATATATATATATATATATATATATATATATAGTATATGGTCCACTTTACACTGGAGTGGTTTTTATATTAATAATCAAGTGCACAGAAGTTAAGTGTTACTTCCCACAATATGTGAAACAAACATATCTTTGCTTAAAGTTTATTCGATCAGTTCTTATCAAATCTGTTCTATTCGCACCTCTGCCCCTGTCAAGCCCACGAAATCGTCTATACTCGTATTTGAGATTAAAACTCGCGTGTTTATATTTTGTAAATCAATCAAATTCCATTTAAGGCATGATACGATTATTAAACATGTAGATTCGTCTATACTTGAATTTCAGATTAAAACTCGCGTGTTTATATAAATCATTTAAAATGATAAAATTGTTTGTCTATTAGTATCAGTCACATACGACGAGCCTAAAAGTTATTTGCCCTTATCATAATGAACCAAATGTCTAATGTCTAACAAAATTCTTCGTTCGTTACATTTTTCCGCGTTACCTAATCTCTTTATTTATTGTCGTAATGACTCAACGTATTGCATTAAAATTGTAATTAGTAATATCAACCAAAGTATAATTGTTTCATCATTTTGTTGATTTATTTGAAGTGTTAATGAGAATTCTCTTGGATATATAATCTGATAAATAAAAGATTTTTCAAAACTTGATCTCATTTTATAAAATAGCGTGATGTAATCCTTAACTATGCAAATTGTATTTATTTAATTATAACAATTGTTTCATATCTTAATTAGATTTATCTTTTAATGCGCATTTTCCATCACCTAGTAAACAAAATTGATTTGAATGACGTACAAATACATATATTTCAATAGTTTTATTACAAATCTGAAGGATGCTCACATAGAGTAGCTTCTCATTTTGTCACACCTGTTTTAGGCAATCCCTTTTATATATATTTTATATATATATATATATATATATATATATATATATATAATCTTTTATGTATATTGGCACAGCGAAGCGATAATTATTACAATAATTACTTACGATCCATATCGATTTACTGTGAAATCACACAACAAGTGCTATCGTTTGCTTAAAAGTTGATCAAAAGCTTTGCAGAAAGTGTGAAAAAATTAATGATCATATATATATATATTCGTATATTGTTATTATTTTTGGCTTTAGCAAGAAAATTAGCAGGCGGTGCGATAAAAAATATGGCATATATCTATATAAAATATATGTAAGCAGCTGGCTATCAAATTTATGTGTTGGAAAATTTCTACTCAACAGATTAAAATTCAAACACAGCCCAAAAATTTCAAACTGTACGTGACAATCGGTGCAAAATTAAGAATGTTGCGTTGTTGGATTTTTATTTTATTTTTTGTTGTTCTGTTTGTTTGTTTTATGGTAATTCAATAATTCTATTTCAGTGGCTGTTTTAACATGCTAACAAATAATTAGCATTGAAAATTTACCGAATGCGTTTTAGCGTGTTTGTATCTCAATTGAGGTACCGTTAGCAGCTTGACATCAAGAAGCTTATAGCAGTTCTGGGGCTTCCCTAAAGACACTATATCGAATATTTTGTGGGCTGGTTTGCCGGGTCAATTTCCAAACAACTCTGTCAGATAAATGATATATATATATATATATATATATATATATATATATATACACGTTTACTTATACAGGAATAAAGCGAATGGAATGAATAACATTTAGATAGTTCATTGAACAACTCGGTGTCCAATTAACGTAAACTTCCTTAGCTCATAAAATCATGCAATAAACTCATAATGTTCTAAGAGTTCCAGAAGCCACTGAGTAGTTATAAGATATGATCATAACATTTAAGTGAATAGTTACGACTTTTCTACTCAATTCGTTGCATGACTTAAACATTTTTTTTCCTGTTGTGTAAATAAAAGGTTAACACATAGACACAGGTCGTAATAGTTCTTGAAGCTAAAACAATACAAATCGAGCTTTAACAATATTCACCGCCTGAATTTTTCTGTATATATTAAATAACTTAATATGCTCACAATAATTATTAAATAAATTAATATTAATTATAAAAAAAAACATTGTCAAAAGAAATTCAGTCTCTTGTCTGTCCATTTCATTTGTGCTATTTAGCAGTCTATAGCAGTACATAGAGAGTAACTTCCAGTCGAGAACTCCAGATAAGAATACAAACGAAAGTATATAACTGGGAAGTAAAAAATGTAACTTATTTCGTTGTTGTCTGGGGAGAACGAGAACCAGTTTTTGCCCGACTGTTCAACTGTTCATATATATATATATATATATAAATATATATATATATTGAATATTGGATACGTTTAATTTAATTTTAATTCACTTAAATAGTCATTTAGATTTTTCCACAACTTTATTAATGATCTGCCCAACTGGACTGCAAAATCCAGAAGTTATTTAATGAGATATATTTACAATATACCATGTAATAATATGTAATGCAAATATTATTGTTCAAGCAGTTGGCGCTTTCAGCATTTCCTGAGACGTCGCAGCAACTTTTTAAATAATCACAACTGTAAATTACAGGCACGTGCGGTTATTTAACTGGTTTTTGCACAGCTGTTTGAGTTGACCTTACGTTGCAATTTGTTTTATTTTTATTTGCAATTTACTTAATTTCATTTTAAGATCAAACATAAGTAAAATTCTGTTATCTCAATAAGCTAAAGCCAAATATAATTGTAAATATTTGAATCAAGCGGTTGGGTTTACTTTAGCATTTTGTCTAAGTGAAAATATATTTAAAATGCAACTGAACTATTGTCTTAATGACAATCTTTACAAATTATTCAAATATAATTGCAATATACCTAAAAGAAAAATATAAATTGTTTTTCCAAAAGGATTTCTAAATGAATCATGTGTATTCAAGTGTATTTCAACTTCGGCAAACTAAGTCTCAAAATGATGGCCTCTTATGATAATTTTTATACCCTGAACCCATTAAAAATGGGTAAAGAGGGTATAATGGTTTTGTGCAAATGTATGTAACAGGTAGAAGGAAGCATCTCCGACCCCACAAGGTATATATATTCTTGATCAGGATCAACAGTCGATTCGATATAGACATGTCCGTCTGTCCGTCTAGAGACTTCAAATTTCGAATATAGGTTTTCGTATACCAGGCACAGATCAAGTTTGCGTTATTTTTTCGATAACTGCCTCCGTTTATCGAATATCGATATATTAAATTTCCAATTGCAATCAATGCCACAATTTTAAAGGAATCTTCTAATTAATACATAATCTGCATATGCATACTATTGATCAACAGCCCAAATATCGTCTAGATCGGATAAGAAACACCTAAGTTATAGTCGAAAACATTTTATCATATTGATCTCGTTTCTATCAGCAGCCGCAAGCATTTTCTGTATGCATAAATATGCGAGCGCATGTGTGAGATAGGGATGGCATGATAATCGACGCGAGCGTCAATATGTTTTTGTGTGTATTCTGCGTGTGTTTGTCGACAGAGGGCGCTTCCAGAGCTGCTCGCATTTCAGTGCAAATTTTTTTAAAGGGGAATTTGCCAATAATAATAGAACATATTTAATAACTGGGTTCAGGGTATATCGAAGTCGATATCGTATCGTAGTTCACTCGACTACAGCACTCTTACTTGTTTTAATATCTCATTGTGTATCTGTATGACAAAGCTGATAAGCAGTCAGACGCTTGTTGATCTTTAGAATTTACAATCGCTATCTTGGCATATTAATCGTATTTACCAGCTACAGGCCCAAGCGATGAAAAGGCGCAGTAAATAAATGCGTACAAATAAACGAGTTAATGGAAATTGTCAACAACAAAAGCAGCTGACAAAATGACAGCTTCATAAACGCTCAAAATATTTGGATAAATCATCAGCCGGAAATTAGCGCTAAGTGATATAAGAAATGCAATTGCAATGAGCTTTTCAGCAGCCATAAATGGCGTATACGTGGTGTAAATATCTAATTTTGCAGTTTGCCCGATGTATCTTTTAATTGTTTGAATTTCTTTGTTTGATTGTGGTTGCTAAAATTTCCTAACATGGCGTATACTTGCTATCATTTGTGTTTCATCTAACTAATGACTTATAAACGATAAAAATTTATTTGTCACACGTAAAATAAAGGATCGTTTTTCAATTATCTATTTGTACATCCGTATCAATTTATGTGTGTCACATGTGCAAATGACAATATCTTCTGATGTCATTTTCTAATTACATAATTTCCGCTGTCCATTTGATAAGCAAAATGCATTGCATATAACACTGGACAATCAAAATATGTGATTTATCAGTTTTTGCTGGGCTTTGAAAATCAATGAAAATAACTTAAGACCGAAGCTTCTGGCGCTCAATGATTTATTATGTGTCAGCGTCGTAAGACAGTTCGATAAGGTAAATGCCAGATTAAATGCACCTTAACATATTCAGATACCTTAACTTGTTCTCTATTCTGCGGTTTATCTGGTGAGTGCGTCAGTGGGACCGATCCTATCACATGACTTTGCCGCCGAGCCAAACCTATTGAAAGAGTCTCTACCTCCAGCACGTGACGTTGTTTCTTACTCCCAAATAAAAGTTGTTTGTTGGTCTTGTTCTAGACAAATAATTAAAAACGCAAATGCAACAGTAAGCAAAAGTAAAAATAATTTATTTTGTTGTCACAGCTGTTTTAATTACTCACTCAGATAATATGTCGGCAGGCGTCAAATTCTCTAAATAAAAAAAAAATACATTTATGATCTTAGAATTAACATACGTTAGGGTAGCAAAACTAAACCGTAATGTTCTAAAAGAACATTATTCACCGACGCTTATATACATGCATTGTATTCATGGTTGTTCCTATTCTAACTGCAATTAATGTTTGATTTAAACTGCTTGCTAATTCCTTGCCTAATAGGACATCTTAGCTAAAAATTAAATGGCATCTACAATTATTTGGACGGGCTATTTGTGCTTTTATTTCGAAAGAAAGTGTTGAATAAATGTAAGCAACTATTGGCACAGTTGTTTACCCCTTCGACTTTATTATTTTAGAGTTTTCAGTTGCGTGTGCATTAAAACTTATCTAGAGCCCACATACCAAAACTTTTCAAAGCCTTCTAAATACCAACGTAAATTTGAAAGTCTTTTAAAGCTCTAAGTCTCATACAAATATAAACGTTCAATCGTTTAAATAAATGAGTTTATAGATACGCATATCATGAAATCCCCATACATTTACCATAAACATAACAAGTAAGAGTGCTGTAGTCGAGAGAACTCGACTACGATATACCCTGAACACAGTTGTTAAATTTATTAAATTATTATTAGCAAATTCCCCTATAAAAAGATTTGCACTAAAATTCGAGCAGCTCTGCAAGCGCCCTCTGCCGACAAGCACGGAAAACACGCCATCGCATACAAAAGAATATTGACGCTCGCGTCGATTATCATGCCATCTCTTTCTCACACATGCGCTCGCTTATTTATGCATAGATAAAATGCTTGCGGCTGCTGATAAAAATGAGATCAATATGATAATATGGATTCGACTATAACTTGGGTGTTTCTTATCCGATCTTGACGATCAATAGTATACATATGCACATTATGTATTAATTAAAAGATTCTGCCTCTAAAATTGTGGCATTTATTGATATCGGAAATTTAATATATCGATATTCGATAAATGGAGGCAGTTATCGATAAAATAATGCAAACTTGATCTGCGCCTGGTATACGAGAACCTATATTCCAAATTTGAAGTCTCTAGCTCTTACAGTCTCTGAGATCTGCGTGTTCATACAGACGAACGGACGGACGGACATGGCTATATCGACTCGACTATCAAGAATATATATACTTTGTGGGGTCTAAGATGCTTCCTTCTGCCTGTTACATACATTTGCACAAAACTATTATACCCTTTTTACCCATTTTTAATGGGTTCAGTGTATAATAAAGATAAAAAAATTAGTTGCGAAAATGAGCAGGTGTGGCCAGTTTTTTCTTTAAAAGTTATAGAAAATATAATAAGCTCCCACTTAAACAATATTTATGTTGCCTTATTTTGATTTTTTATGATGAGAATTATATACATATTATAATATTAGTGTCTTTATTATAGATATAGCATAATTATCGTTTCCCACCAACCAAAACTATTTAAAGCGCTGAAAAATTTCTCTTGTAGTTATTAATTACTATTGGATTATTTAATTTATTTTAATGACAAATCGTTTACTGGTTTTTATAAATAGATCGAAGATATTATAAAACAATTGTGTTGAGTAAACAAACAAGCAACAAAACGATTGAAATTTATAAAATCAACTATCAGTTGCTAATAGTAGAAACTAATGAATTTTATGATTAAATGCTTTAAGGACCCGCACACTGGGCCAAGGACTATCCGCATGCATCCGGACATCGTCAGTCGCCCGTGGACATAACGCCCTCCAGCGCCAAAAAGAGCAGTGATCTTAAGGTATCGCCACTGAAATGGAAGTACGTTCCGGAGGATACAAAGAGTCTGGTTAATCCTGGTAGGCTTATATTATTGTGGATTTTATACAGGTAGCTCATTAATCCTTAATAATTTTCAGGATACTGTTGGCGCGTGGATGTTAACGGCGCCAATTCGGAGCTGACCGGTGGACCGCTGGGCAATCAGATCTTTAAGCTGGAACAGTTCCACTGCCACTGGGGCTGCACAGATTCCAAGGGCTCGGAGCATACGGTCGATGGTGTATCCTATGCCGGCGAACTGCATCTGGTGCACTGGAACACCACCAAGTACAAGTCGTTCGGTGAGGCAGCCGCCGCTCCCGATGGCCTGGCCGTGCTGGGCGTCTTCCTGCAGCCAGGCGATCATCACGAGGAGCTCGACAAGGTGAGCAGCGTGCTGCAGTTTGTGCTGCACAAGGGCGATCGCGTCACATTGCCCCAAGGCTGTGATCCCGGCAAGCTGCTGCCGAATGTGCACACCTACTGGACATACGAGGGCTCGCTGACAACGCCGCCCTGCTCGGAGTGTGTCATTTGGATTGTGTTCAAGACGCCCATCCAGGTGTCCGACGATCAACTGAACGCCATGCGCAATCTCAATGCCTACGATGTCAAGGAGGAGTGTCCCTGCAACGAATTCAATGGCAAGGTCATCAACAATTTCCGTCCCCCGCTGCCGCTTGGCAAGCGTGAATTGCGCGAAATTGGTGGACATTGAAGAATGATGAAGCCATTGGATTCGAGTCGTATGCTTAACTTTCAAATAAATTATACACTGCGTGCACACCGTAGAAGCGGATCGGATGTAGCGCTGAATTCCCCATCAAACAACGACCCCATCGCAACAGAGCAGCGGCTGAAGTTCCCTTGTTAATGTCTCGTTTTAGTCTGTACTACTTTATAGCAAACACGTGTATTTATATTATGGTTTTGCTTGTAGAACTGTATTTGTATCTTGTTATTTGTATTCGTACGTTGTACTTGGTACGCTTTTCTGTTAAACTTTTGCTAAATGACAATTAGATTAATGTGTGTTACACTTTATGGTATTACAAAATAAATATATTACTTTTAGATGTTGCATATTCAAAATGAAGAAGAAAAAAAACCGATTGTTTTCGTCTAACCTTTCAAACGATCCCTTTGCTCCAAAAAAAATTCAAGTTAAACCTACTTATACCAAATTATCAAACTTGTTTGACTTCAACTTAATTTACACCAAATCCCGAAAACACACCCAAGAAGGAAGGTTCCATATTATTGATCGATCTGCCTTGTTTGTAACAGAGAACAGTCATTGGCTTTGGTAGTATATAATTAAAGTGTTGATTCATTTTTCTCTATATAGCAATATAATCTGAAGAATGACTAGTCAGATAAGCAAACGCATAAGGTACATTAATAAGCTTACTACAGCTGAAGAACCTGACCTTTAACCATTAGGTTTGCAACTCTCAAGCGAGCACTACTTTCAAAATGGATTGGTATATGGCTCTTGGCATTCTACTGTTTCAAGTTTTTGCGCCGTTGAGATTTGTTAAAGGTAAGATATTATTATAAACCTACAGAGTTGATCTCTAATTTAATGCAAATTCATAAAGCAAATAATTTTAGCACCAGCTTGGAGTACAAAATCACTAACTCCGTCCCGCAAGAATATCATGCCGAACTGAAAGACTTTACGTTGATAGGGGAAAAGTATTATTTCATTGCACATAAGGAGGTCAACTGGTTTCAAGCTGCACAGGAGTGTCGGCAGAAGGGCGGTTATTTAATAAACTTGTCAAATAATTATGAAAGGGTACTTGTAGGTATGCGTCTAAATAGGACTGAAAACTATTGGCTGGACATTAACAAAATGGGTCAAGATGCATATGTTTCAATTACCACCGGAACGGTGATTAAATATGAGAAATGGCTGGAAGGTGACATGGAAAAAGTGTATTATGCGAACGAGCCACTAAATTGCGTACTACTGGTGAATGACTATGAGGAAGGCTTTGTCATGAGGAAAACACAGTGCCTGGAAAAGGCTAGCTACATATGTCAACTGAGCTCTCCGAGCACAATTTCCATCGTTGTGTGGTAATATTTAATACATACATTAATATATATATAATAACGATATATCATGCTTAAAAAATGATAACAATAAAATTTTAAAAAGGCTTGGAGGCATCAGCTATTCACTTATATTTAAAAATAATTTAATATCTCAATTAATTTACCCTCTTACAACTTTTTTTTATTTTTGTACAAAACAATGCAACTTCAGTTCGTAAAAATTATTTGTTAATCAGCTTTTAATAAGTTTATTTAACGAGCTTTCAATGTATATAATTAAATACTCATATACATTAATATGATTTGTTCAACGTATGTAGATGAGTCAATAACCATAAATCACTTTTCCAAGCATCGATTACATACCTTCACGTGAATCAAAATAGGAACTATGGCATATTATATTCCGTCCGTGTTACACAGCCTGTTTGCTGAAATCCAGTAACCCCTTTGGCTTGGAAGTCCATTGTTGAAAGTAATCACATTTCAACTGCTGCCATACCAGTTGATAATCTTTAGCGAGAGCTTTGCACTGAGCATAGCTTAAATTCTGTACATCACTGAATTGTAAGCATAGCTTTTGACGCAGCTCTGCACAATCGTTCAGCAAATTCAGAAAGTTGAGCAACAACTTATATTTACTGACATCTAGCGCAGCTTGTGGAGTGTCGAGCTTCTTTTTGGTGACGCCCTGCCGTTTGCCATTCACTGCAACCTCATAGGGTCTGCGAATATATATAGTTTATATATTCTAAATATTGTCAAAATGCCCACAGCTCACCTAAGTGACTCGGGAAGCAGAACCCAAATCAGACTACCCGGCGCTGGCTGCCAGTCGGCGCGTTGGCCGTGCTCAAAGGTTACCGTGTTATCAATGCGTACGTGAGGCACCTGCGCCTGATACCGACTTGCTTTACAGCTTCTACCGCTCCAGCGTTGATAAAGTGCGCGCTGTAGACTTTTAAGGTGCGCATCGGCACAGCAAAAGTTGAAGCTAGTAAAATAAATGGGCTTATTGAGCAGCATGTCATGCAGTGCACCCTGGACACCGAGAACATTCCAGCGCGACAGCTTGTCGCTGCAGGACATTGACAGTGTGCGCTCACCGCGTCCCGGTTTGGTGCGCAGCGCTGCTGGCGTTTGTAGCATATCATCGCAGTGCTCCAAGTTGCTGCTTATTAATTTGGCGCCAGTGAAAACCTCTTCGCAGGCATCACTAACCAATCGCTTTCGTTTGGCCGGTAGCGCGGCAAACTCAATGTCGATATTGCTTTCTTCCACAATGCAAGCATCTCCGCATGGTGTTTGCGTGCTAAGGAAATGGAATTCTACATTTTCGTCGAGTTTAAAGCAACTTTCCGCTGCTTGCCAGCTAAATATTGACTCCTCTGGTTTCCCAACTAGGCACTTGGTTGCTTTCATTATTTCGTTGTGCAAATAGCGCAGGAAGCCGCGTCTTGCTAGCACCTCAGCATGGGAATCGTTTAATATAAAGCCTCTGGTACATAGCTTACTGCTGCCAATGCATCTCGTTCTAAGTCAAAATAAATGAAATATTTATTGAACAAATAATAAGTTTTTTATCCCTTACCCAGTGGCAAGTGAAACTACTTTACCGCATGTTGATCGTGCGTCATATTGCACTATACCGGCTAGAACTGTCCACTGATTGTTTGTGGGCTTTCCAGTTTTTGGCAAATCGTGAAATTTGCTATAGCATAGCTCTGCTATTTGCCGAACGGTTAATTCTTTATTCATTTCAGAATGCATTAATAACAATTGCGATTATGTGCGTGATTATAAAGTTATCGATTATCTGTATCTATGATATCGTACAACAAACAGCTGCTTAAGCGAATCATTTTACAACACTTGACAAACATACCAGGCTGTCTGGCCAGAAGTCTTATTATATTTGTAATTTTCAATAAATAAACATGCCTAAAGTCGTATCGCGCAGCATTGTTTGCTCTGACACAAAAGATCAAGAAGAATACAATGAGGAAAAGCCATTAAATATCTATTACTGCCTGTGCAGCAAAATGTCACTGATTCTACAACACAAATTTATTGTAAGCGTTTTAATAGTAAAAGGAAATGTATGTGACAGATTGCCCATTGGAACAGTTGCCGCTGCGGGAAACGGACAATGCTCGTGTTATAGATGCCAACGATCATGCCAATAAGCTAACTTTTAGCCCAGCCCCAAAAATTATATACATACGACGCAAGGGCAAGGGAATTGAGAAGCAATACCGCTACAAGATATGCATACGATAAAAATTTTTAAAATGCAACGCGTAGTGGATATTTTACATACCTGATAAAAGATGTAGTGCCTTGCGCAAGAGATTTCGGAGTCCATAGAGTTAATCGGATGAGTCTTTTCTATAGTTACATAGTTACATATATATTGTATAAATTGGACAAGGATTTGGAGTTCTGGAACACAGTCATATATGCAGATGAGTCCAAATTCAACATTTTTGCACGGACGGACGGAATTATGTGTGGCGACAGTCCAATGCTGAACTGAATCCCAAAAACGTAAAGGCAACTTGGGCGTCTATCTCTACAGCCGGCGTCGGGAATTTTGTGTTCATTGAAAGAATAATGGACAAGAATGTGTACCTCAATATATTAATGGGAAATTTACTCTAAAGTGCCAAGAAGCTAGGAATCCGACGTACTTTCAATGACCCCAAGCATAAGTCCGGATTAGTACAGTCCTGGCTTATCTGGAACTGCCCCCTCGTGATAATTCCACCGGCCCCGTCTCAAGATTTAAATGTTATTGAAAATTTGTGGGCTCTGCTGGAAAATAACATCCGGAATCACAGCATATCCAGCAAACAGGATCTCAAAAGTGGTCTACTGGATGAGTGGAGCAAAATCAGCCCTGAAACTACCCGGAAGTTGGTATCTTCCATGAATAATAGGTTAAAGGAAGTTGTTAAGGTTAAAGGATATCATACTAAGTATTAACATCCTTATTTAAGTTTTTATACGCCAAATATGTTACTTTTTTAAGACAGCTTTAAATAAGCTTTGACATGTATTTTAGATATGTTTTCAGTTTTTGACTTATTTTAATTAATTAATTCATATTTTAATACAAACTAAAGTTTTTTCTCAAACGTGATATAACATTAAACAAATTGGCATTTAAACATCTTGAGTTTGTTTCCTTGTTTAAACTTTATAGCACTTTGAATTTTTTACTTGACACTACTTGAAATAAGCTTTGAGACACTGTACATCATTATCTCTCAGCATTACTATTACAACCATAAATTTTGTTATTACAACCGCGGGAGATTGCCGATAGCTATGCTAACAACGCTCGCATTATTGAGAAGCAGCTGCAGCGTAAGGGGACAAGCCGGCAGATCTGGGCGCCAAGCCCAAGGCGGATGATATTCCGCCGCCGCCACCCAAAAAACAAAGAGGAACGCTGCTGGAGCGATAGCTGCTACTCACATGGCGACTTTTTGGAAAGTAACGCCTACCAATTTAATGATTTGCAAAAATGATAAAAGAGTACTCTGAAATTGTATATTTAGATATAAATATGTCAATTCGTTCTTCATTTACTTAGTTGACGTTGAAGCGGGCATTCTTTTGCAAAGCTATAGCGCTTGCAACCGAAATAAATCGGGTTGTATTTAGCAACAGGATTGACCAATATAATAAAATAATTACATAAGCGAATCCAATTAAATTATTTATATTTCTATACCTGTGACTGCACAACTTAAAATGGAATTAAATCAACAGAAGAACATTATAATACTGATACAAGTGATATCAATTGCACTAATGCATTGTGACCGCACAGATATATCAGCCAAAGACTGTGAGGGTCAATGTGTCCTTCCCGTGGAGTGTCCTTCTATAAACTATGAGATGGGAAGGACTGGTAAAATCGCAAAAGATACTCATTTTTGCACGGATAACAAAGATCAAATTTGCTGTGTGGACATAAAAACAACGAAAAATACTGTCGCCAAAAACAGTAAGCTTAAATTAAATGTATATGTACAGTGTCTTAAACCTTATTTCAAGCAGTGTCAAGCAAAAAATTTAATTGCCTGTCAAAAATTAATTATACATTATTTTTCAAAAATTGAAAAGACTTATGGCAGGTACATATATTAACCAGCAAAATGAATATATGACCCCAATAAACTGGGGATTCCCCACCAGCTAGGTCGAATTATGTAAAAAAGTACCTCAATTTAAGGTCAAAGCTTATTTCAAACAGTTAAATTATGGACACCTGGGTGCCATAAAACTCGGATTTTTTACGTCAGGTTCAATATTTTCGGTATAATTAGACCAATCCTCTGTAGTTGACCCCAAGCATAAGTCCGGATTAGTACAGTCCTGGCTTATCTGGAACTGCCCCCACATGATAATTCCACCGGCCCCGTCTCCAGATTTAAATGTTATTGAAAATTTGTGGGCTCTGCAGGAAAATAACATCCGGAATCACAGCATATCCAGCAAACAGGATCTCAAAAATGGTCTGCTGGATGAGTGGAGCAAGATCAGCCCTGAAACTACCTGGAAGCTGGTATCTTCCATGAATAATAGGTTAAGGGAAGTTGTATCATACTAAGTATTAACATCCTTATTAAAGTTTTTATACGCCAAACATGTAAATTTTTTAAGACTGCGTGAAATAAGCTTTAACATGTAATTTGGATATGTTTTCAGTTTTTGACTAATTTTAGTTAATTAATTAATATTTTAATAAAAACTGAAGTTGTTTCTCAAACGAGATATAACATTAAACAAATTGGCATTTAAGCCTCTTGAGTGTGTTTTTACTTGACACTACTTGAAATAAGTTTTGTAGGTTGTTTTGTTTTGTGTTTTATTAAACAATCGAACTTGTAATTTACACTTCAGCGTGCATTTTAATAGAGCTAATCTACAAAATTTCACATTTCGAAATTTGATATATTTTAATAATCTTTTTTTTTATTTGAAATGCAGAATGTATGGAATTTACAACATTAAAAGGGTTTTGCCAAACGGTTCCGCTCATAACTAACGCTTCTGTGGCAATACCACTTGAATTCAAATTTATGGTCGCCATAGAACGTATTAAAGCTCCTCGCCCAATTCTTTGCGGCGGTGCATTGATATCAGAATACTTTGTTCTCACTGCCGCTCATTGTTTTGATAAATACAATTTGTAAGTCCACCACATTACTGACAATAATTCGTTTTTTAATTGATGTGTCTTTAAAGAACTGCCAGTGATATTTCTGTGATCTTAGGAGCCCATAATCTGAAAAATTCCGGCAGTCGATTTAATATATCATCTATATACGTGCATGAGAATTATAGTAGTTTCTTTGCGGATATAGCTCTATTGAAATTGGACAAAGTGGCAAAGCTCCCTTCAAATATATTTAAGCCAGCTTGCTTACCTAGAACAAGTGGCAACGAACTTAAAGAATTTACTGTTGCTGGCTGGGGACCTATAGCAGAGAAAACGTACCCAGATGAATTAAGAAAGAAAAAATTGGTTCCAAGCACAAATTGTTTTTCCACATTTTATCCTTTTAGTGAAGAGATGGAAATCTGTGCAGGCCCAGAAAACAATGGCCAAGGAGACGTTTGCCCAGGCGATTCCGGTGGTCCGCTATTTACTAACTTTTCTGGACGCGAGAGTTGCCTTACAGAAATATTTGGTGTTGTTTCTGGCGGTGGCGAATGTAATACAAAATTTTCAAAGACACGCTATTCAAGAGTTTCATTTTTTCGCGAATGGATAGAAAGTGTGGTATGGCCAAACGAATATAAAGAATATAAGACAGAAGAAGTCTAGAAGATTGGCTTCCCTTGCGGACCGGATCATTATGAATTATAGCACCGATCGATTGTTATGATTAATAATTGGCATAATTAAAGGCATACCTATTGAGTGATTATTAATATATATTCTCCATCAATGCGTTGGAAACGTGAAAGCAAAATTACAAAACATTCTGTAGGAGATAAAACACTGTATTTTTATATAAATATTTACCATAATTATATTTGTATACTATATCTACTATAAAAGTCGTTTCCACATATATTAAAAAAAAGGTGTAAATTTAAATATTTTGTGGGGTGCAATATTTATGTTATCGTTAATCGAATATAAAATGGGGCTTACCAGCACTGCTAAGCGAATGTGCAGCTAACTTAACGCCGTTGTAAGCAGGATTAGGAGAGAAAATATATTGAAAAAAATTGTGTGTATAGCATGTGAAAACAAAGTTTTGTTTTTGTTCGTTTTGGATTGCAAATAGATAACGCTGTGCGTAAATCAGCCAATAAACAAGGACAGAAACAAACGCTAAAAATGTTGCCCGACGACGACGTTGCTGTTGACTAATAACAAGAGCGTGTGCGTCTGTGTGCATGTGCTTCTTGTATGCCACTGAGTGTGTGGTGGAGTGCAGAAATGTTTTCCAGTGGTGGCAACCATGGGATTAGCGTTGGCGTCGCCTCCACTGTGCAAGACTCGGATGGCTATGATTTTACAAAAATCGAGAATGCGGCACGTTGGCGGGGTCTATTTATACCATCGCTGCGAAAGGTGCTCGAGCAGGTGAATCCCCGTGTGACAGCCAAAGAGGATGCACTGCACTATGTGGAGAATCTGTGTGTGCGTCTATTGGCCAAATTGTGTGCGAAACCACTGCCGCATTCAGTGCAGGATGTTGAGGAGAAGGTGAACAAATCATTTCCAGCGCCCATCGATCAGTGGGCCCTGAAGGAGGCCAACGAAGTAATCAATTCGAAGAAGCGCAAATCTCTGTTGCCCACGGAACGTGTGCATACGCTGCTGCAGAAGGATGTGCTGCAGTATAAGATCGATAGTTCGGTCTTCTTTATGCGTCGCGTCGAGATCAACGATCGTGCAGATACGGATGAGCTGAAGCACAGCTTTGAATTAATCACACGCATACATTCCGTCATTGTGCTCTCCGCAGAGAATGCCCAGCACAAGACTGGATGGCCGATTTGATTATGGTGAACACAAAATCAATGCTAGATCGTATACTGGACAGCATACTTGCATAAATAAATGAAATATTTATTGAACAAATAATAAGTTTTTAATCCCTTACCCAGTGGCAAGTGAAACTACTTTACCGCATGTTGATCGTGCGTCATATTGCACTATACCGGCTAGAACTGACCACTGATTGTTTGTGGGTTTTCCAGTTTTTGGCAAATCGTGAAATTTATTGTAGCATAACTCTGCTATTTGCCGAACGGTTAATTCTTTATTCATTTCAGAATGCATTAATAACAATTGCGATTATGTGCGTGATTATAAAGTTATCGATTATCTGTATCTATGATATCGTACAATAAACAGCTGCTTAAGCAAATCATTTTACAACACTTGACAAACATACCAGGCTTTCTGGCCAGAAGTCTTATTATATTTGTAATTTTCAATAAATAAACATGCCTAAAGTCGTATCGCGCAGCATTGTTTGCTCTGACACAAAAGATCAAGAAGAATACAATGAGGAAAAGCCATTAAATATCTATTACTGCCTGTGCAGCAAAATGTCACTGATTCTAGGTGCGTACAACACAAATTTATTGTAAGCGTTTTAATAGTAAAAGTAAATGTATGTGACAGATTGCCCATTGGAACAGTTGCCGCTGCGGGAAACGGACAATGCTCGTGTTATAGATGCTAACGATCATGCCAATAAGCTAACTTTTAACCCGGCCCCAAAAATGATATACATACGACGCAAGGGCAAGGGAATTGAGAAGCAATACCGCTATAAGGTATGCATAGGTTAATTAATTTTAATATGCAACGCGTGGATATTTTACCTATATGATTAAAGATGTCGGAGTCCATAACATAACAGAACAGCCGAGTCGATTTAAAGATAATCGGATGAGTCTTTCTTATAGTTAAATAGTTACATATATATTGTATAAATATACATTTTTGTTTTCAAGATATCTTCCCCTAACTCGATATTATCAGCGGAAACCTATACATCTATTCACGTATTCATATTTGTCTTTCAGTGCCGTAGCTGCAGTCTGCCCTTGTATTATCGACACAGTTCCGACTCGCACGTTACCTTTGTGATGAACAACGCTCTGGTGCGCAACAAGGGCGAGCAGCCGTTGCCCCAACTGGTGGCAACGGAGGCGAAAACAAATGCAGCCAATGCAGTTGTTGCGACGAATGTGCAGCCGCCAAGTGGCGAGGATTCGGGCATTGTGGACGCCAGTGGTAAAAAGGTTATGGTCACTCGGCATACCAAAAATATGGGCAAATTTAGCTCCGTCACTGTATCCACCATTGATGAAGAGGAGGACGAAATTGAAGCGGTAAGCTTAAGAAGAATTACATACAGTGGCTCAAACCTTATTTCAAGCAGTGTCAAGCAAAAATTTTAATTGCCTGTCAAAAATTAATTATACATTGTTTGTTAAAAATTCCAAAGACCTATGGCAGGTACATATATTAACCACCAAAATGAATATATGACCCCACTAAACTAGGGTTTCCCGACCAGCTAGGTCGGGTTATGTAAAAAAGTACCCCAATTTAAGGTCAAAGCTTATTTTTTTTAAGTAGTCACATTATGGACATCTGGGTGCCATAAAACCCGGATTTTTTACGTCAGGGTAATTATTTTTGGTATAAATAGACCAATACGTTGCAGTTAGTCTAGTTATATCCGCCATCTCGGATGCAACCAGCCAACAGGGACTATGGGCACACGGACTACTATTGATCAACGGAATCTCATCCTGGAACACTTCCAAATGGGATATTCAGATCGCCAAATAGCTGAAATGGTCCATCTAAGCAAGTCAACTGTATACAACATCATTCGGAGCTTCGTGGATGCAAATCGGACGGAGGACAAGGGCAGAATGGCACCAAAAAATATTTTCACCGAACAGGAGGAGCGGAGGATCATCAGGAAAATAAGGGGAAATCGTAAGCTATCGGCCGCAAAACTGATCAACAGGTGCAGGATGAAATGGGGAAAAGTTCAGTGTAAAAATTGTGCACCTGGTTCTGCACAACCATGACTTTAATGCCCGAGTACCACGGAAGAAGCGTTTTATAAGCGCAAAAAATAAAGGGACCAGGATGACGTTCTCCAAATCCCACTTGGACAAGGATTTGGAGTTCTGTCACACTCATATTTGCAGATGAGTCCAAATTCAACATTTTTGGCTCGGACGGACGAAATTATTGGTGGGGACAATCCAATGCTGAACTGAATCCCAAAAACGTAAAGGCAACAGTTAAGCACGGCGGAGGCAGTGACATGCTATGGGAATCTATCTCGGCAGCCGGCGTTGGGAATTTGGTGGGAAACCGACGTACTTTCCGTTTCTACCACGATAATGACCCCAAGCATAAGTCCGAATTAGTACAGTCCTGGCTTATCTGGAACTGCCCTCACATGAGAATTCCACCGGCTCCCTCTCCAGATTTAAATGTTATTGAAAATTTGTGGGCTTTGCTGGAAAATAACATCCGGAATCACAGCATATCCAGCAAACAGGATCTCAAAAGTGGTCTGCTGGATGAGTGGAGAAAAATCAGTCCAGAAACTACCCGGAAGCTGGTATCTTCCATGAATAATAGGTTAAAGGAAGTTGTTAAGGTTAAAGAATATCATACTAAGTATTAACATCCTTATTTAAGTTTTTATACGCCAAATATGTTACTTTTTTAAGACAGCTTTAAATAAGCTTTGACATGTATTTTATATATGTTTTCAGTTTTTGACTAATTTTAATTAATTAATTCATATTTTAATACAAACTAAAGTTTTTTCTCAAACGTGATATAACATTAAACAAATTGGCATTTAAACATCTTGAGTTTGTTTTCTTGTTGAAACTTTGTAGCACTTTTAATTTTTTACTTGACACTGCTTGAAATAATCTTAGAGACACTGTACATCATTATCTGTCAGCATTATTATTACAACCATAAATTTTGTTATTACAACAGCGGGAGATTGCCGATAGCTATGCTAACAACGCTCGCATTATTGAGAAGCAGCTACAGCGTAAGGGGGGCAAGCTGGCAGATCTGGGCGCCAAGCCCAAGGCGGATGATATTCCGCCGCCGCCACCCAAAAAACAAAGAGGAACGCTGCTGGAGCGATAGCTGCTACTCGCATGGCGACTTTTTGGAAAGAAATGCCTGCCAACTTAATGATTTGCAAAAATGATAAAAGAGTACTCTGAAATTGTATATTTAGATATAAATATGTCAATTCGTTCTTCATTTACTTAGTTGACGTTGAAGCGGGCATTCTTTTGCAAAGCTATAGCGCTTGCAACCGAAATAAATCGGGTTGTATTTAGCAACAGGATTGACCAATATAATAAAATAATTACATAAGCGAATCCAATTAAATTATTTATATTTCTATACCTGTGACTGCACAACTTAAAATGGAATTAAATCAACAGAAGAACATTATAATACTGATACAAGTGATATCAATTGCACTAATGCATTGTGACCCCAGAGATATATTAGCCAAAGACTGTGAGGGTCAATGTGTCCTTCCCGTGGAGTGTCCTTCTATAAACTATGAGTTGGGAAGGACTCGTAAAATCGCAAGAGATACTCATTTTTGCGCGGATAAAAAAAATCAAATTTGCTGTGTGGACATAAAAACAAAGAAGGATACTGTCGCAAAAAACAGTAAGCTTAAATTAAATGTATATGTACAGTGTCTTAAACCTTATTTCAAGCAGTGTCAAGCAAAAATTTTAATTGCCTGTCAAAAATTAATTATACATTATTTTTCAAAAATTCCAAAGACTTATGGCAGGTACATATATTAACCAGCAAAATGAATATATGACCCCAATAAACTTGGGATTCCCCACCAGCTAGGTCGAATTATGTAAAAAAAAGTACCTCAATTTAAGGTCAAAGCTTATTTCAAACAGTTAAATTATGGACACCTGGGTGCCATAAAATCCGGATTTTTTACGTCAGGTTGAATATTTTCGGTATAATTAGACCAATCCTCTGTAGATGACCCCAAGCATATGTCTGTTAGTAGAGTCCTGGCTTATCTGGAACTACCCTCACATGATAATTCCACCGGCCCCGTCTCCAGATTTAAATGTTATTGAAAATTTGTGGGGTCTGCAGGAAAATAACATCCGGAATCACAGCATATCCAGCAAACAGGATCTCAAAAATTGTCTGCTGGATGAGTGGAGCAAGATCAGCCCTGAAACTACCTGGAAGCTGGTATCTTCCATGAATAATAGGTTAAGGGAAGTTGTATCATACTAAGTATTAACATCCTTATTTAAGTTTTTATACGCCAAATATGTTAATTTTTTAAGACTGCTTAAAATAAGCTTTGACACGTATTTTGGATATGTTTTCAGTTTTTGACTAATTTTAGTTAATTAATTAATATTTAAATAAAAACTAAAGTTTTTTCTCAAACGTGATATAACATTAAACAAATTGGCATTTAAACATCTTGAGTGTGTTTTTACTTGACACTGCTTGAAATAAGCTTTGAGACACCGTATATGTAGGTTGTTTTGTTTTGTGTTTTATTAAACAATCGAACTTGTAATTTACACTTCAGCGTGTATTTTTATAGAGCAAATCCACAAAATTTCACATTTCAAAACAAAATTACCAGTTTCGCCAAATTTGATATATTTGAATAATCTGTTATTTATTTGAAATGCAGAATGTATGGAATATACAAAAATAAAAGAGTTTTGCACAACGGAACAGGTGCTGTGGCAATACCACTTGAATTCAAATTTATGGTCGCCATAGAACGTATTAAAGCTCCTCGCTCAATTCTTTGCGGCGGTGCATTGATATCAGAATACTTTGTTCTCACTGCCGCTCATTGTTTTGATATATACAATTTGTAAGTCCACCACATTACTGACAATAATTCGTTTTTTAATTGATGTGTCTTTAAAGAACTGCCAGTGATATTTCTGTGATCTTAGGAGCCCATAATCTGAAAAATTCCGGCAGTCGATTTAATATATCATCTATAATCGTGCATAATAATTATAGTAGTTTCTTTGCGGATATAGCTCTATTGAAATTAGACAAAGTGACAGAGTTCCCTTGGAAAATATTTAAGCCAGCTTGCTTACCTAGAACAAGTGGCAACGAACTTAAAGAATTTACTGTTGCTGGCTGGGGACCTATAGCAGAGAAAACGTACCCAGATGAATTAGGAAAGGGAAAATTGGTTCCAAGCACAAATTGTTCTGAGCAACCATATCCTTTTAGTGAAGAGAAGGAAATCTGTGCAGGCCCTGAAAACAATGGCCCTGGAGAAGTTTGCTATTGCGATTTCGGTGGTCCTCTTTTTACTAGCTTTTCTGGTTGCGATACTTGCCTTACAGAAATATTTGGTGTTGTTTCTGGCGGTGGCGAATGTCATTTAGCCTTATCAAAGACACGCAATTCAAGAGTTTCATTTTTTCGCGAATGGATAGAAAGTGTTGTATGACCAATCGAATATGAAGAATATATGAAAAAGTCTAGAAGATTGGCTTCCCTTGCGGACCGGATCATTATGAATTATAGCACCGATCGATTGTTATGATTAATAATTGGCATAATTAAAGGCATACCTATTGAGTGATTATTAATATATATTCTCCATCAATGCGTTGGAAACGTGAATGCAAAATTGCAACACTTTCTGTAGGAGATAAATCACTGTATTTTTATATAAATATTTACCATAATTAGATTTGTATACTATATCTACTATAAAAGTCGTTTCCACATATATTAAAAAAAAATTGTGTAAATTTAAATATTTTGTGGGGAGCAATATTTATGTTATCGTTAATCGAATATAAAATGGGGCTTACCAGCACTGCTAAGCGAATGTGCAGCTAACTTAACGCCGTTGTAAGCAGAATTAGAAGAGAAAATATATTGAAAAAAATTGTGTGTATAGCATGTGAAAACAAAGTTTTGTTTTTGTTCGTTTTGGATTGCAAATAGATAACGCTGTGCGTAAATCAGCCAATAAACAAGGACAGAAACAAACGCTAAAAATGTTGCCCGACGACGACGTTGCTGTTGACTAATAACAAGAGCGTGTGCGTCTGTGTGCGTGTGCTTCTTGTATGCCACTGAGTGTGTGGTGGAGTGCAGAAATGTTTTCCAGTGGTGGCAACCATGGGATTAGCGTTGGCGTCGCCTCCACTGTGCAAGACTCGGATGGCTATGATTTTACAAAAATCGAGAATGCGGCACGTTGGCGGGGTCTATTTATACCATCGCTGCGAAAGGTGCTCGAGCAGGTGAATCCCCGTGTGACAGCCAAAGAGGATGCACTGCACTATGTGGAGAATCTGTGTGTGCGTCTATTGGCCAAATTGTGTGCGAAACCACTGCCGCATTCAGTGCAGGATGTTGAGGAGAAGGTGAACAAATCATTTCCAGCGCCCATCGATCAGTGGGCCCTGAAGGAGGCCAACGAAGTAATCAATTCGAAGAAGCGCAAATCTCTGTTGCCCACGGAACGTGTGCATACGCTGCTGCAGAAGGATGTGCTGCAGTATAAGATCGATAGTTCGGTCTCATCGTATTTGGTCGCGGTTCTCGAATGCATCTCAGCCGACATACTCAAAATGGCCGCCGATTATGTGTGTGCAATGCGACACAGCGAGATCGCCAAAGAAGACATTGAGGTCGTACTGAATGCAGATGGTGTGCTCCTCGACATGCTCAATCGCAGCAGCGAACAGCTCAAGTCTAATGTGCTTCCCAGTCCACTGTCGCTGCCAGCGCAACGGGCGAGCGCCACTTACGAGGAGACTGTCAAGGAGCTGATAAACGATGAGAAACAATATCAGCGTGAGCTGCATATGATCATTCGTGTCTTTCGCGAGGAGCTACTAAAAATTGCTCGCGATCCGAAGGAACTTGAGCCTATATTCTCCAATATTATTGACATTTATGAGGTAACAGTCACGCTGCTTGGCTCCCTTGAGGATGTCATCGAGATGTCCCAGGAACAAAATGCTCCCTGTGTGGCCAGCTGCTTTGAGGAGCTCGCCGAGGCCGAGGAGTTCGATGTCTATAAGAAATATGCACACGACGTCACCTCGCAGGCATCGCGCGATGCTCTAAGCAATCTCCTTGCCAAGCCCGACGCCCTGTCGCTTATGTCTGCCGGCCATGGTTTCCGCGAGGCGGTCAAGTATTATTTGCCCAAGCTGTTGTTGGTGCCCATCTGCCATGCGTTTGTCTACTTTGACTACATCAAGCATTTCATGGATCTCAGTACATCACAGGATGACATCGAGAGCTTTGCCCAAGTGCAAGGCTTGCTCCATCCGCTGCACTGCGATCTCGAGAAGGTACTGGCCAACTTGTCTAAAAAGCGACTCGTCCCAGTCAGCGGTCGTGTGCGACGCCAAATGGCCATTGAGCGGACACGGGAGCTGCAGCTGAAGGTCGAGCACTGGGATGACAAGGATGTGGGCCTTAATTGCAATGAGTTTATACGCGGTAAGTTGGTAAAAGGATCTGCGATCTGCTCTAGATTAGCCGAAATAGAATCAGATATTAAAATTGTCGTTTCATTCATCGTTTATATAATGTAAACAAAATCCCGTTTATAATTGCTGGACAATTCTAACATCAATAAATTCTTTATATATACTTATTTACTATATTAATTTGTATTTAAATGAAATATATATGTATTTATGTTTGCAGAGGATTCACTCAGCAAGCTTGGCTCCGGCAAACGAATCTGGAGCGAACGCAAGGTGTTCCTTTTCGATGGCCTCATGGTTTTATGCAAGGCAAATACTAAGAAGCAGACCCCATCGGCTGGTGCCACCGCCTACGATTATCGGCTGAAGGAGAAGTTTTTTATGCGTCGCGTCGAGATCAACGATCGTGCAGATACGGATGAGCTGAAGCACAGCTTTGAACTAATCACACGCATACATTCCGTCATTGTGCTCTCCGCAGAGAATGCCCAGCACAAGAGTGACTGGATGGCCGATTTGATTATGGTGAACACAAAATCAATGCTAGATCGTATACTGGACAGCATACTTCAGGACATTGAGCGCAAGCATCCGTTACGCATGCCCAGCCCGGAGATCTACAAATTTGCGGTGCCCGACTGCGCTGAGAATATTGTATTAGAGGAGCGTGACAGTGGCGTGGTGCCGATGATTAAGGGTGCCACACTATGCAAGCTGATCGAGCGCCTCACCTATCACATCTATGCGGATCCGACGTTTGTGCGCACCTTTCTCACCACATATCGGTACTTCTGCTCGCCACAGCAGCTGCTGACGCTGCTAATCGAACGCTTCGAGATACCGGAACCAAGTCTCGTTTACCAGGAGCAGCAGTCGAACCACACTGAACATCATCACGATAAAGATGCATCAGCGATGGCGACGGTGTCAACGGCGGATAGCGAGAAAATGTTAAAGAACTCGCAGCGCGAGGATTGGAAACGTTATCGCAAGGAGTTCGTGCAGCCAGTACAATTTCGTGTGCTGAATGTCCTGCGCCACTGGGTGGATCATCATTTCTATGATTTTGAGAAGGATCCAACACTGCTGGACAGACTGTTGCACTTTCTCAATGACGTTAACAGCAAATCCATGCGCAAATGGGTAGACTCTGTGCGCAAGATTGTCGATCGCAAGGTAATAATAATATATAATTCTCAAATCCCTAATTATATGTAATGTGTATTGTGGGTCATTGGTAGGGCTCAATGTAGCTTAATGAAATGTCTATGGCCAAATATACAAATGTACAAATGTACATGCAAATCATATCCAGGAAATATTAACATTTTCTTTCTTTTACAGAACAAACAAAGCAATAAGAAGATCGTCTATGCCTATGGACACGATCCGCCGCCCATTGAATACCATTTGAATGTGCCCGATGAGGAGATAACGCTTCTGACTTTGCATCCACTGGAGGTGGCAAGGCAGCTGACGCTTCTGGAGTTTGAGATGTATAAGAATGTGAAGCCATCGGAGCTGGTCGGCTCGCCGTGGACCAAAAAGGACAAGGAGCTAAAGAGTCCCAATCTGCTCAAGATTATGAAGCATACGACAAATGTGACGCGCTGGATCGAAAGGTCCATCATGGAGGCGGAGAACTTCGATGAGCGCCTGGCCATCATGCAGCGCGCCATTGAGGTGATGATGGTGATGCTGGAGCTGAACAATTTCAATGGCATCTTATCGATTGTGGCTGCCATGGGCACAGCGGCTGTGTTTCGACTGCGCTTCACGTTCAATGCGTTGCCGGAGCGGCATCGCAAGTTTCTTGACGAGTGCCGTGAACTAAGCGAAGATCATCTCAAGAAATACCAGGAGCGCCTTCGCTCCATTAATCCGCCCTGTGTGCCATTTTTTGGTCGCTATTTGACGAACATCCTACATCTGGAAGAGGGCAATCCAGATCTGCTGACCAACACCGAGTTGATTAACTTCTCCAAGCGACGGAAAGTATCGGAAATCATTGGCGAAATTCAACAGTATCAAAATCAACCGTATTGCCTCAACGAGGAGCCCACAATACGGCACTTCTTCGACCAACTCGATCCATTTAACGGACTCTCCGACAAGGAAATGTCCGACTATCTCTACAATGAGAGTATGCGCATTGAACCGCGCGCCAGCAAAACAGTACCCAAATTTGTAAGTTGACTACGCTTTGTATATCACATGATTCTCTCAATATCCGCCGGGTGTCCCTATAATCTATAAGTAATGATGTCCAATCCCCGTTTTATATATGCATGCATTATAATCTTATAATTATCATCTAAAAACTTTTTAAAATGCTGAACATTTGTTTGATTGAATTAGAAGCCTTTTATGTGATAATTTTTATTTCAAAATGTGCGATATACTCCCTGAGTCTCTCAGAGTTCTTGCTAACTATTTTTCTCTTACTTTGCAGCCACGCAAATGGCCGAACATTCCGCTCAAGTCGCCAGGCATTAAACCGCGTCGTCAAAACCAAAGCAACAATAGCAACAAGCTGTCCAGCAATGTGCCCGTTAACGTGGAGCCACCAGTGCCAGCGGCGGCAGCAACAACAGCGATGGCGACAACAGCAGCAGTCACATCCAGCATCGGGGAGCAGAGTCCGCAGCATAATCCGCATGCATATTCCGTATTTGCGCCTGTCATCATTCCAGAGCGCAATGGAGGCAGCAGCTGGAGCAGCGTTGCGACGCATCGGACACCTGACAATGGTGAGGTGGCGCCGGCGCCGCATCTGCCGCGTAAGCCGGCGGCGCACGTATGGACACACAACTGTGCGCCAGCGGATGTCTTTAGTCCAGCGCTGGCGGAGACACAGCCCTCAGTAGCAGCTGCCGCAGTGGGAGCAACAGCCGCCGCAGCTGCCGGCGGCTGGAACAACATATCCGATTGTTATGTCATATCGGATTCAAGTTCGGATGTGCTGCCGCCATCGCCACTTCCCAAACTGATGATAAGTCCGCGGCACGAGGCGACGCCGTTGCCACCAGCACCGCAAGGCAGCAGCAATCGCTCACCATTCCATGGACGCACTGCACACACGCAATACAGTCCGACACACAGCATTGCCAGCACAGTGACGCTCATTGGAGGCAGCGGCAGCGGCGGCATTGGGGATGTGAGTCCACAATTGGGCGGCTTCTATTTCAACAGCGAGCAGAGCCATGGTCAGACGCCCGGAGTGCCCATATCGCCGCATGTCAACGTGCCCACTGCAACCACACTAGAGTACCGAGCAGTGCCGCCACCACTGCCGCCGCGTCGCAAGGAACGCACGGAAAGCTGCGCGGATATGGCACAAAAGCGTCAAGCGCCCGATGCACCCACAGTAAGTGGACACGAATACATATGATATGATTTGGTACCGATTTCACTACTTAATGCTTTAATTATGCCACCAACATTTGGGATACAAAATAGATTACAATCAAAAAATAGAAACTATTCATGAATAACTTAATTTAATTAAATACAGAATTCTCAGTTAGATTATTCTTGGCGCAAATTTTATTTTTATTACGCGGTCTATACTGAAAAAAGAAGAAAAACTTCAATTTAAATTTGTACTCTATTTGATAGCTACCACCGCGCGATGGCGAGCTGAGCCCACCACCCATACCGCCCCGTCTCAATCATTCCATGGCAGTGGGCTATGCACGTCAGCCAAAGGAGTTTGTTGGCAGAAGCAGCAGTTTGCTACTGCCTCACACGAGCAGTATTATGATACGCCGCAATTCGGCAAAGCAGCCATCGCTGTCCGTTAATGCGGCTGCTGTAACAAGCAGCGGATTGGGTGTTACCAATGTCACAACAGCGGAATCAACTGGCATGGCCAGTGATGATCAGCTGCAGCAACCGCAACTGCTGCAGCAGCCACCGCAGTCGATCTCGCCGGCGTTGAGCTCCTCGACGACCACTTCTCCAATGACACCAATGACGCCCATGTCCCCGTACATTCCCAGCACCATCGACGCCAACACGTCGAACAGTTACCAGCAGCAACAGCAGCGCCTCAGGCCACAACAGCCGCAAATCCAGCAATCAATTGCTTATACACAGCATCAACACCAGCAACAACAGCAACATCATCACCAGCATCAGCAGCATCATACGCATACACATCCACATTCTCAACATCAGCATTCGTCACAGCATCTGAACAGACGCTCGTCTCCAAAGGAATTCTTTTCGATTGCCACGAGCCACGAGGGCACACCCAAACTTCCACCAAAACCTAGTCTAAGCGCAAACTTATATAACAATCCAGGTGAGGTCGAAAACTCAGCTAGCCTTCACATTTGATCGCTAACCAAATCTATCTAATCCACAGATAAAGGTACGATGTTTCTTTACCCAAGTACAAACCAAGATTAATATTTATTGCCTGGCGATGTGTGATAAGACAAAAAAAAAAAAAAAAAACGAGAGAACCGCAGATAGGAGAGAAAATACCGTTAAATCGTGGCAGCAAATGCATAGGAAATGTATAAGATAGATACAACAAAGAAAAATGTATATGTATGTTTATTTTATGAGATATAGCATGGAACGAGTTAAATACGACGATTTTTATTATTCCAAACTCAAAAAAGAAAAACAAAACAAATACAAATTTAAAAGAAATTTATGTTATATTAATTATATTATAAACAATTGTAAATATCGAAAAGATTGTATTGATCGTAGACCGTAAAAACAATAAAGTATAAAACTATTGTTAGACATTCGCATTGATTAAATCATTAATTGTATATTGCTATAATCTACACCTTGTTATAGCGAGGTACTGAATGTTGATATCAATTTTTTTTTCAAACCATATATTTTGTTCATATTTGAATTTGGCGCTAATTTAACTTAAGCGATTACTCATTATGTGTTTGAGTATATCAAATTTAAAAAAATGGTTACACCAGCTAGAGATAATATGTTGCTTATGATGTTTACTGAATACCATCAAAATTATGAAGTTTTGCACGCTAAATAACAATCTATATAGTTTGACCTCAAGATTGAACGAAACATATTTAAACAAGTAAGAGTGCTGTAGTCGACTGAACTCGACTACGATATACCCTGAACCCAGTTATTCCATATATTCTATTATTATTGGCAAATTCCTCTTTAAAAAGGTTTGCACTAAAATGCGAGCAGCTCTGGAAGCGCCCTCTGCCGACAAACACGTGAAAAACGCACGGCTCTGCAGAATACACACAAAAGAATATTGACGCTCGCGTCGATTATCATGCCATCTCTGTCTCACACATGCGCTCGCTTATTTATGCATACAGAAAATGATTGCGGCTGCTGATAGAAATAAGATCAATATGAGAATATATTTTCGACTATAACTTGGGTGTTTCTTATCCGATCTTGACGAAATTTGGGCAGTTGATCAATAGTATGCATATACATATTATGTACTAATTAGAAGATTCTGCCTTTGTGGCATTTATTGCTATCGGAAATTTAATATATCGATATTCGATAAAGGGAGACAGTTATCGATGAAATAACGTAATCTTGATCTGCACTTGGTATGCGAGAACCTATATTTCAAAGTCTTTAGCTCTTACAGTCTCTGAGATCTGCGTGTTCATACAGACGGACGGTCGGACGGACGGACAGACGGACATGGCTAAATCGACTCGACTGCTGATCCTGATCAAGAATATATATACTTTGAGCGGTCGGAGATGCTTCCTTCTTGCACAAAACCATTATACCCTTTTTACCCATTTTTAATGGGTTCAGGGTATAAAAAAAATAACTTTAGAAGTCAAGTATTTTCGTCACTTTAAGGCTAATCGTCTACAAATTAAACGCCTAAACTTGTTTATATTCTTTGGGTGATTTTCAGACATCATTATTAAAGTTGATAGTGGCATTCTCGTTGGTTATGTGCCCTGACCTTGCTGGACCATAAAATTAAAAACAAAACTGTGTCATTAACCAGTAACAATGCGACAAATGACCGGAACACCTGACATCAAGTAAACCACAAAATACGAGTAGTTGAAAGGCGCATTCGCAGACAAATTATACCATACTCTAAATTGTTAATTACTTTAAATAGGAAAGACCCATGTCGATAGAGTTTAGATAGATAGAGTATATAGAGTGGGGGCCATAGCGAAACGGGCCTTATTAATACCGATTGTGCTAATTGTTGTCAGCGTTGCAATTCAACGATTTGACTACAGCAACAACAACAACAACAACGCCAACAAACAATTACAGTTTGTTTCCTTTCGCTTTTCGGACACCCAAACATTGCGGGCGCTTACGCGCCGATGACGTAGCTCAAATGCTTCCTGAATTTTGGATGATTGTACTGTAACTGGTTTATTGTGCACTTTAAGACATTTATTTTTGCAGCTAAACGAGAGGCAGGTTTTCGGTTTGGTATTTTCATTCCTACCTGAGCAGAAGGTATCTCATGCTATACTCATGATAAAGATGATACCACACAAAAAACCTTAACCTAGTGCTTTAACTTCATGAATTAGTTAACTTGCATTGTTTTTATCAGAATTAGACTATCATATTCTTTATGGTATCACAGAGGTGGGAGATTACAGATTAAATTGTTATTACGAGTATTGATGGTATAATATATATTTTGTATCAATACACTGACTAAAAATGTTTGAAAAGGGTATTTTAGCTTCACCTTGCAAAAAATAAATGTATCGGTTTTTATTTGTGATGACCAAAGATTTTTTAATTTATTTTTTTTATGGAAAGCACCTGCGCTTGAAGAGGGGTTTGGATTGAACATTTAATAATGATAATATCCGAAAATAATATCAATACAACATAAGTTTAAAACGTCATTATTTCTTTGTAAACGAAAATTTCGATGAATAATGTGTGTATTTACAATAAGTATTTTTTAATTATATAGACACGCTAAATTTCAGAATTTGTGAATGTAGTTTCGCTTTTATTTATAGAGAAATTGATGAAATGTACATGACTGACTGTCAAGGTCGTTGGCGAAGATCAGTTCCTTAACTTTTGCCAGTAGAATGAAAATCATCTTGATTGAGAGAATTGTGAAAACAAGACATATAGTATATGACGCTGTGCGTTGTAAATGCATGTGTATAATTACAGGAAATGTTTCCGCATTAGTTGTTGAATTTTTGAAATGAATTTTTTTGCCATGCATAGTTTTTATTCATATTTTAGTCGAGGCCATCTGAGAATTTTACTTGTAAAACTCTCTGACATGGTCTTGACCAACTTCTTATACGCTGCAAATATTTACAGCATCTATGCTCGACCTACGACAATAATTTGCACACAGATTTCACGAGTTCTCTTAAAATCTTTAGCTTTTGCACATCACGTTTCAGTTGAACAATTATCTTGTTAATAACAGACATAAAACAACACAAGAAAGATCGATCTTTGGCACGTCGAAGATTATATACGCTTGCCGACATCTAAATTTCAGAATTATCTTAAATAAAAAAACTATTCGATTGATCCTACAAAAAGACTGATGCCAAGTTTCATAAAGATAGCTAGGACATTGCTATATCGAGTTGACCGCTAACGAAGCTGATTTAGATTCGATTATATTCTTTAAGTATCGTTATACAAGAAAAAATACAAGGGTATAGAAAAAACTAAAACTACATAACTAAAAAAAAATGTAGAAAAAAACACAATAGCTCAATGAATTTGCATTTAATTTGCAGTTGATTGAAACTAATTAGAGAAACAACAACAACAGTAACAATGCACAATGAAGACCTTTTCGATGTCAACTGCGTCTCATAGAATTAGTTTTTAAAGTGGTCAACTACATATTTGTATTACATGAGCAAAACCATTAGCATACCCCAAAAATAATCAGAAAAATGAGAAAACCCCCAATTTCCGACACATATTATTCATTTCATAGAAACTTGTTTGCACAGTTTGTAACTCTCTTTTAATTAATTGGCCATCTCAATGCAATTCTTAGTATGCGTTAATTATTCAGCAAAAATCCCCCAAGAGCAAAAAATGTAACGTCATATAGAGTATTGAACCACAAGAAAAACGATCAAAATAAATGAGACCGAGTTGCTTAGATAGAGAGATGCGACAACAAGATACTCTTAAGCCTAGAACTCATAACTAGCACAATTTGATAATAATTTATGAAAACTTATTAGTTCATATATATATATTCTTGGCTTGCCTATAAAATAAATAAGTTAATAAGAATTTTAAACATGGTATGGCTCTTTTCTTTTAGTTAATTTGAGAATTATAATATATTTAGGAGTATATATCACAAATATTGAGTTGTCTTCATCGAGGTTTTAAAATAGGAATTAACAAAATACATTTGTATATAAAGAAATACTAACTGAGCTCTACGTCTGCTTGTATAAAAATTCAATTTTCCCTTCTACATTTTTTGAAAATATATAGGTTAAGTATATCTTTAGATAGAGAGTGATCATGAGTCAGTGTCCACTTAAAACTAACTGTTTAAAATTCAACAATATATAATAGGCATAATACATCGACTTTTTCCCCAGCAAATTCAATTATAAAGTCATTTAAAGTAACTATTAGATCAATTATAAGCGAATATAAATTAAGATCTGTAATTGTAAGAGAAAGGTGCAAATTAAATAAGCAAATGCAAATACGAGTATTAAATCTGGCTATAAAAAAGGAAGCTGGACACATGCCCACTAATAAGCATTAATAAGTAATTCATAAAGTTAACTAAAGCGTTAATTCAAGTTAAGATCGTAAACGTCTCCCTCTCTCTCTCTCTCTCTCTCTGTATATATATCAATAAATCTTTCTCTGTGCATAATTATAAATATGGGATTGCTTTTGGGATATGAATTGACTGCGATGCAGGTGTCAGTTTTTACTTTCCCATATCGTAAGCGTGCATTCACAAAAAAAAAAAATTAAAACAAAATTTACCGAGAACGAATCGGGTCTTAACAATCGTATTGGTCGTGTGAGAGCGTCGTGTGAGAGCGCTTGCTTTCCTCATGGGTGTGCAGGTGTGAGTGTGTGTTTGTATGTGCGAAGGTGTGTGTGTATCAGCTTTTATAAAAGCAGCAAGAATGCCGACAATTTGCTCAGTTCGGCTGTGAACTTCAGAATCATTGTGAAGTGTGCGCGCGACCAATCGCTCAAGGATCAATCGGTTCAAAGCAACCAGAGACACAGGAAGATTGAGAAAAAGAGAGACCGCAGTCTGTTGTTTATTACTGAGTTCAAATTCCCTCAATCAGAGATCAGCCACACAGCGTAGTGTGGTGCCAAGAAAATGCTGGCCAGTGAAACATTTCCCACCCATCACTTCAAGAAATCTATATATAAGACATACAATGGGGCAAGCGCACCGACGAACGTTGAGGATTTGGCAAGCGTGGCCAAGACACTGACAACAACCACGTCGTCATCGAGTGATGCGAGTGTGATCGAGGCAACCACCTCGCCAGTTGAATTTAGCACTCCCAGCAAAATGTTGAGCATCACTTCCACCACCACCACAAACAACAATAATAATAATAATAGTAACAAAAACAATACTTTTGGTAATGGTTTGTCCAGTTTTGTGGCCAGTCATCCGGCCGCTGAATTCGAGGGCTTTATACGCGCCTGCGTGGATGAAATAATACAGCTGGCCGTGTTCCAGGGCACAGATCGTTCCTCGAAGGTGGTCGAGTGGCATGAGCCCGCCGAGCTGCGCAAGCTGTTCGATTTTGAACTGCGCGAGAATGGGGAATCGCAAGAGAAGCTGCGTCAGCTGATGCGCGAAACGATACGTTACTCGGTGAAGACGGGCCATCCATATTTCATCAATCAGCTGTATTCGGGCGTGGATCCCTATGCTCTGGTGGGCCAATGGCTAACGGACGCACTAAATCCCAGTGTTTACACCTATGAGGTGGCGCCCGTTTTTACGCTGATGGAGGAGCAGGTTCTGGCCGAAATGCGACGCATTGTGGGCTTCCCAGACAATGGACATGGTGATGGCATCTTCTGCCCAGGTGGCTCGATTGCCAACGGTTATGCAATCAGCTGTGCCCGCTACAATTATGCACCCGAATCCAAGGTAAGCACCCTGCCGAAGGCCAAGACCGCTTTTGAGATTGTGCGTCTAAGTAAAGCGGAAGCGAAACAAACACGCGAACTAGTCCGAAACTTGTAAAATGTAACATTCAACACACTACCGTTCCCATATATTAGCAACAGGTGAAGTAATAATATTCTTGCCATGACTGTATAAGCAATGTTCGATTTTACTTCCTTTGTCATTTCTCATTGTCGACTGAATAACTTTTGTATCTATATATATACGATATAAAAAATACACTATTCCTCTAACGAATATTAAGTGAATCTGATTTAATTTCCTTAAACATATCTTGCTACAAGCTTCACTAAACATGAATTTAATTTTTTAGCTTTGGTTTTTCAAATTCAAGTACACTCTTCCTCCAATATATTAGTCACAGATCGTTTTGAGTTGAAGTACTGTAATTAATATACGGATTATGTGGTGTCTACGTTAGGTGTCCCTATAAAATCGATTTTATTCGCATTTAAGTCTCATTAAGTCACAACCTGAGACTCCAGAAGGAACCGAGATTTCCATGGAGAGTATCGCAAATGATTCATTATTTTGAATTCAGAATGTTTTTATTGGAACATTTTCATATCGAAAATTTGTATAGTGGATTATGTGACGTATGCGTAATATTCCTCCTTGATTTCTTCCAGTGATTACAATTAAAATATTTTATGATATTCATTTGTTTATTTCACCTATTAGAAAAATGGTCTCTTTAATACAAAGCCGTTTATAATCTTCACATCGGAGGATGCCCATTACTCGGTGGAGAAGCTGGCCATGTTTATGGGTTTTGGCAGCGATAATGTGCGCAAGATTGCCACCAATGAGGTGGGCAAGATGCGCCTGAGTGATTTGGAGGAGCAGATCCAGCTGTGCTTGGACAACAAATGGCAACCGTTGATGGTATCGGCAACGGCAGGCACCACAGTGCTGGGTGCATTCGATGATTTGGTTGGTATCTCGGAGCTGTGCCGCAAGCACAACATGTGGATGCATGTGGATGCCGCTTGGGGCGGTGGTGCACTCATGTCCAAGAAATATCGCCATCTGCTCAATGGCATTGAACGGTGAGTTGAACAAAATTCGAATGGGTAATTCAAGGATAAAATGCAAATGCAAATCATCAACTTCCACAGCGCCGATTCGGTTACATGGAATCCACACAAGCTTTTGTCAGCCTCACAGCAGTGCTCCACTTTTCTGACGCGCCATGCCAAAGTCCTGGGCCAGTGCCATTCGACGAATGCCGCATATCTGTTCCAGAAGGACAAGTTCTACGACACATCCTTTGACACGGGCGACAAGCACATCCAGTGTGGCCGGCGTGCGGATGTTTTCAAGTTCTGGTTCATGTGGAAGGCCAAGGGCAGCAAAGGATTCGAAGCACATGTGGAGCAGGTCTTCGAAATGTCCGAGTTCTTTACCGCCAAGTTGCGCGAGCGTCCCGGCTTCGAGCTGGTCCTGGATCATCCGGAATGCACAAATATTACCTTCTGGTATGTGCCGCCCAGTCTGAGGCACATGGAGCACAATCAAGAGTTCTATGATAAGCTGCACAAGGTGGCGCCCAAGATAAAGGAGGTGATGATCAAGAAGGGCTCCATGATGATCACATATCAGCCGTTGCGCAAGCTACCCAACTTCTTCCGACTTGTGCTGCAAAACTCCTGTCTCGAAGAATCCGACATGCTCTACTTCATCAACGAGATTGAGTCCCTGGGCCAGAATTTGTAGTTGGACGGTTGCTCAGGTTAATTGAGTGCATTCTGTTTAGGTGATATGATGTATATATATAGGTATGGTATTTTAACTGGTATTATCTCGCGATTAATATATCACATCGTATTGAAAATGTTTTAGAATTTTAAGTTGACACAATAATAAAGACTTAGATCAAGTCAAACACTTGGATAAAAGAAACCATGACTCTCAAATTAATCTATACTTAATAACGTCGCAGTAACCGAAAATTGAAACACAATTGATTAAGTTGCTAAATAGTTGTCCAACTTGATGGTCGATTAGTGGAAGCCCTACTAGAAGATTAACCAAATTCATTTCAAGCGTACGCCCGACACGAGAACCTAAATTTCACACAGTTTTAATGTCCTCATTTTTTGAACAACAGTTTTTCAAAAATTAATTAAATTTCAATTTCAGATTCTCTTAATTTGTGCTTAAAGAACTACAAAAGAAACTTTAACTGCTGCTATGTCAATTTCACAAGCCCTTTGAGCCATGGCCATTGACTGAGATCATGGCCTTCTGCCTTTTGAATAGACTCTTCTATGCTCAAGCTCTGGCCGGGCGCAATGCTATAACCGATTTGCAGGCCATGCGGATTTGAGGGCGTTTGGCAGTCCATGGTGCACTCCTTGCGCAGCACGGTGTCCACCTCAACAGAGGAGAAGAATGCAACCGACATGGGCAGATCGGTTAGACCAATCTTTGAGGCGCAAAACGAGCGAGTGAGCAAATTGGTCACATGCATCGCCAGCGCCGCTTTGTAGGCCAGCTCATCCTTTACCAGGTAGCGCAGCTCATCGTGAAAGCTCAGGCAGAAGCGAGCATGCGGTCCCAGAAGCCAACGCATGCTGACCAGCATCAAATGCAGAAAGTCCACAGCTCCACTCTGCACCACCCAATTGACGCGAGTGGGCAGAAAGCGCTGCTCCTGATTCAAATCGCCCTGTGTTTCCAGGGCGCGACTGAGGCGGCAGCCAAGAAACGGCGTCTCCGGCTGCTCACGTGTGGCAATCTCCTCCAGACGATTAAACATGGCACTCTCGGTGCCGCCTTGCCAGCTCGGACGATGGAAAACCTCACCAATTGATCGATTACGCTGCAGCGCCAAGCGGTTAGCCTCGTAGCCGCTATAACTATTGGTTATAGTAAGGATTAGATTAGATATTATGTGTTGCATGTAAATTGGATGTTGACTTGCGATCTATCCTCCAGTTCGTCATGAAACTCTTCGCGCAGTCGATAAATCCGCTTGCCCTTGGTCGCCCCAAACATTTTCATGGCTTTCGCCTTGGCCTCCGTGGCGCTCAGCGAAGGATTGAATTGCTGCAGCAGCGTCTCGGCAAACTGCTGGCCAGCACCGTAGATGCGGGCATAGTTGAGCACTTTGGCATGATCGCGTGAGATGCCCACCACTTTGGCGGTAATGGAGTGCATGTCGCTGCCATTTGATTTGCTCCCGCTCAGCGTCATCCAGCCCAGGGGCGTGGCGCCATGCTCGCCGTGCGCATAGGCATCACCCAGCACGGAGGCTATCCACAGTTCCTGCGAGTCCACATCAGCGCCAACGAGTTTATAGCCAGGTGGCGCTTGAACCATGGCACGCAGCTCCGATCCAATGCGGTTGGCGCGCGAATTAGATGCCGTCATCCAGGTGGACTCCATGGCGCGACGCGTTAACGTGCCGGCAACGACTACCTGCGGGCAAATGGCACCATAAGCCGTGCGCACTGCATGCGATCTCAGGTCAGCGGGCAGCTGCTGTGCCGGCAGCCAGGCGACCATCTGGCTTAGAATGCGATCGCGATTGTTGCGCCAATAGGACATCATGCGGGCGATTTCGATGACACGCGACGCTGCGTGACTCGTGGGATCGCCACTGCTCAGAGCATTTTCCGAGAACTTGTTTAGGAAATCTTTCGATAGCGGATTGCCCACACGAAACGACGGTCCGTTCTTGTGCGGCAGCTTCAGAAAAAAGCAGCACTTTTCTAGCACCTGGTTACACCAGACGCCAGAGCCTGTGTGCAAAAATTATATATAAATAAAAATTAATACATTTAAAATTGTCTTCTTTCAATCAATAATCAAAATTACCTTTGTACTTCTCTTCCAAGCGCTGTTGTCGCTGTGAGATCTTTTTGAAGAATTGGCGTTTGGCCAGTTGGTCTTCGACTTGACCCGTCAGCATATCCATGGCGAGATCCCCATCCTCAGCGGCAGCATAGTGACGCGCAAATTCCGGTATAGCACAGCGTTCGAGCAGCTGCTCAATGGGCAGATCAGTCGGCCGGCTGTTGTCGCCGCTGCGAAAGGGCACCAGGAAGCCCCAGCCATGTCCCTTCTGATAATGCAGTGGATAGCCCTCCCAGCAGAGGGAAAGCAGCTTGGGTGCAATCTGCATGCCTGTGCTGATGCCACTGGCGCCCGGCGACCAAGGCTCATCCTGCTGCTGTAGCTCCTCTTCGCTGTAGTCTGGCGGTGGCTTTTGGCAGAGCTTGCGATACCACTGCGGATAGCCAGGAAGCAGTGGCCGTCGTGCTGGGAGCAGCGCACGCTGATCGTAAAGATGCTGAAACTTATGCTGCAGACGACGCTGTTCAGCGTTTAGCTGCCGCCCATCCTGAAGCGGCATAGAGGGCAACTGCTTGCGCTTGGGCAATTGCTTAAGCTTCAACTGCTGCACGCTCCAATCCTCGTCCCAGAGCCATAAGTGCTGGCGATACTGCTCATCGTGGAGCAGTGCACAAGCCTTCTCCGCACGTCGTCCCAAATGATATTTGGCCTCAATGCTGAGATCCTCATAGGCCAGCTGTGCATCACGTATGTAACGCTCCCAATTGGAGTTAACTGGCAGATATGCGGAGCCCATCTCCAGCATGCCCGCCAGCGTAACGGGATGTGGAAAACGTTCGGCATACAACGGATAAAGCACAGTTAGGATGCGATGAGTTGCCTCCGCATCGCCGGCACAGTAATTGACAAGTGACTGAAACTGCTGACGTACCTGTTCCAGTGTGCCCTCAACGAAAATGTTGCGTGGCTCCTTGGACAGCGGTTCACCACCGCAATACAGGCGATGCACATCGACCAGGTTATTTAATGAGCTCTGCTCCAACCAGTCGAGGTCTTCAGCGGCGGGTTCCTTCTTCGACTTGAGCAGAGCGCGCTGATAGCTGGTGACACCGCTGACGCACATGTGCAGCGACATCGTGTCCACAAAGCGTGTGCCCGTGTCTTCCAGCAGATACTGTTCCCGCAGACGTGCACGATCATATGAAACATTGTGGCCCACAACGAGACCGGGTGCGCCACTGCCCAGCGGTATAAGCTCATCGAGCGTGTAATGAGGTCGGTCACTTTGCGCCACATCGATGGGCTCCACGTGAGGCACACTGATGCGATGCTTGGTCAGCTTTGAACTGACCCAGCAATACCAGCGCTTAGTGCTAACAGCTGTGGCCAAAACAGGTGTACTACCTTCACGTACACACACCTCTACATCGAAGATGATGCCCTGCTCCAGAGGGTGAGCCACAGGTGTGGCTGTCCCATCCTCCGGATCATAGGCTGTCCAGCCGGCATAGAAAGCCCAACGCTTGGGCTTGGCGGGCAACTGCGAGCACTTGACCAACGGATGCAGCAATGCCTCGTATGGTGCAACCTGTTCCTTAGCTATGGCATGAAAGTGCTCCTCTATATTCTTACCCTGCAGCGGTGGCAGCTTAAGCTGCACATCCGGCACGGATGTTGTACTCGCTACGTCAATGCCATGACGCAGCAATTCCGCATTATACAACTTGGCAGCGGCATGCTCCGATTCAGTATACTCGCGCTGGGCCTGTGGAAAGAGTTGGCCATGTAAATTCTGTGAGATCATCTGCACCTTTACCAAATTCTCAGCGTATTCATTGCTCGTTGGTTGCGACACATGTTTTGCTTTTGGTTTTGGTTTACTTGTGGTGGGCTGCAATTTGCGGTAGATCTTAACGCTGCTGCTGGCGTAATGTTCCCGGCCAGCTTTGGTGGCATAACAACGTAACAGGTGCATCCTAAATTGGCAACATTATTTCAAATGTATCCAAAAAATCTCAGCGCGCACAGTAAATAGCCAGCGTCTATCGAAATTGCATATCGAAATGGCGTCCACATGAATCGATAGGTAAATTACATTTTGACAGTGGAATGACACCTGCTAGCTAATATAAAGTTATCGAAAAGAGTTTGTACTTGATTAATTATTAAATTATCATTATTTTTCATAACGTGATGCTGCAAATCAAAAATTGCAGGTAATTTTGATTATTGTTAATTATTAAAATTAGCAAGCATAATATAGAAGATCAGTTGCCAAAAAATCGCAAATATTGATTCTTCAATAAGCATAAGCAAAAATAACTGCTTTTCAAAGCTCCAAATGGGAATTTACTGCCCAAAATGTAAGACCTCATCAAAAAGACACAATTATATGTAATTAATTCATTATAGTTTCACTTGTTGCTATAGATAGAACAATTTAAAATACATACACACATTGTTTTTGTGATGAAATGGAAGAAGGTAAAGAACATAATCTCTTTAGTTATTTGCATAAAAAATTAATATATATAAAAAGCTTTCATACGATACACAATTGGGGAAAAGCGATTTTCGAAAACATTTTGGCAAATACTGTGCACATGGCCTGCAATTTACAAATTTGTTTGTAACAAAAAAATCAAATGCAGGTCGCAATGGAACCCAAGGAGCGAGACACACGCACACACACAGAAAAAAAATACAAAATAGGGGGAAAACAATAATGCTCCAAGAATTTGTTTGGATCCTAGATTTGCAATTTGCTCATGCCGCCATTGATGCCGTCCTGTTCAACATTCCAGATGACGAGCTGTCCATCGACTCCCGATGTGGAGACCTTGCCGGCACTGGCCTTATCGCCGGCATACAAACGTATGCTGGTGATGGCATTCTGATGTATGGAATCCACAACGACATCGGTGTTCTCCGTGCGCATATTGCAGTCCATGGACCTGAAGAAATGCATGGCAGTAACGCCACCAGCCTCACGCTTCTGTGACTTGTCCAGCTTGCCGCTCAGCACGAGCTTATTGTCCGCACTCAGGTTATACAGCAACGGAACACAGCTGTAGCCGGCCACCACAATCGATGTGGGTGAAACCCACTCGCAGGAGAGAAACGGTAAATAGCCGGTGCGGCAGCGTATCACCGTATTTCCATTGGTGGCATCCGCAATGCTCAGACAACTGTCGTGGCCCACCCAGCACACCTTGTTGCCATCGCTGGAGAAGCTCACATCATTAATCCAACCACCGCCGGATGTGAGAGAGTTACGAAACTCAGCCATTAGTTGGCCGAGGGGCTTGCGATTGCCCCAAGGCGTTGGCGAGGGCGGCTCCTCAATGTCCTTGATGAAGGCAGAGAAAACGCGCACCTTGTAGTCCGTGGAGCCAGCCACCAAGAGCACATTATTCGGATGCCAGTCCAGCGAGGTAACCGTGGAGCGTATGGGCTTCTTAATGTGCTTGGACACCCACCAGTCGTTCTCCGACTCAAAGTAACAAACCGAAATCAGGCGGGCGCCGGAGCCCACTGCAAACTTATTCTCTGCCGGCGACCATTTGACGCATGTCGCTGCCCGATTGATGCGCAACAGCACCAATGTGGGCTTCCATTTGCCATCGTCGCCCTGCGTCCAAACGTAGGCATTCCTGTCGGCCGCACAGCTCACAATACGATTGGTGTTCTTCGCCCAATCGATGCCCATTACGCGCAAATCGTGTTGATTAAGCACATCGGCCAATTTCCAGCCGCTGCCGTCGCGGCTGTAGATATGAATCTCATGGTTATTTGGCGATAACGCGATTTCTGTGACAAATTTGTGAGTCATTAATTAATATGCGACAAAAAAAATGGTATTTGCAAAATGCGTCACTTACGCGTGCGATCCTTGTTCCAGGCGTGGCACGTGATCGATGCCAGCGAATTGCCAAAAGTGTGTTTTTCGGCCATTGCAAAGCGAGTGTTTCAAATCAGTTAAATGCAGCACAAAATTCGAACCACACACGTAGTAGTGTCTCTGATTTTTTGATGTTGGGCGTTGTTTGTGGAGTGTTTGTCGGCGTGCTCGGCTAATTCGGTTGATTCTAGTTTTAATCGCGGACTCTGGGCCGTCTACACGATTAAGCTAGCGTTGGAGCTAAGTAAGACTCTTTGTTGACCTGCGTCAATTTAAAAGAAATCGCAAAATTTTCAAGCGACTACAAATTTGGGTAAAATACAGAAATTAATTACCTCTTGGTGGCGAAGACAGCTAGTGTTGTGTAGCGTCAAACCGCTACTCTGGGTCAGCTTGAAGTTATCGATGGGCCCCATCGATAGTACCGATGAATACCGATTCGTATTTGCTTCCAAATAAAATTTAGGCTTATTGCCTAGACCATCTACAATGTATGCATATTTGCTGAAAACTATCGATTGTCGCGCCTCTAATCAAAAGCACTTCGATAGGAATTGGTGCAGCCCTGGTTATTGGCGCGCAATTTTGCCAGCTGCTGTTGCAGTTTATGAAACACAAACAAATGGAACAGATTTGTGGTGCAGTCGAGCCGAAATTTCCTTGCCGCGAGGCGTCTATTCGAACGTTGGGCGAGCTCATTGGCGACTGCAATGAGGCCTATCCGTCAGCCATTTATTTATTCGGGCATAGCGGTACGGGGAAGACCTCGCTAACCAAAGCCTTTCTCCAGCAATGCCAAAGTCAGCAAGAAGTACGAACAGTGCAGCTAAATGCAATCGAATGCTATACGACCAAAATATTGGTGGAGAATGTGCTGGACGCATTGGCGCCGGAACAGCAGCAGCCGGCGCAGTCACTTCTCGCTGATAATATGCTGGAATTTGTGGAGCAACTGCGTTGTTGGCATGGGAAATCTACACGCGGATTTCTCATTGCTGTGGACAATGCAGAACGGCTGCGTGATATGGATGCCAATGTGCTGCCCGTGCTGTTGCGCTTGCAGCAGTTAACCAGCCTCAATATATGCGTGCTGCTGCTTTCTCAGCTGCCCTTCGAGAAGTACTACAACAAGACGGGTCTCAGTGAGATCATTCCAGTGCATTTGGTGCAGTATAACAAGGCTGAAACGCTGCGCATCCTCAGCAGCGACTTTGGCCAGCTGAAGCGACAGCTCCAACTCCAACTTGATGGCGATCGTCTGGATATTTGCGAGCAATCGCTGACACCAGAATTCTACAGCAACTATCTCAACTTGTTTCTCAGTGTCTTCTACAAGGCTTGCCGGGATGTGCCTGAGCTGCGGCTGACGGCACGCAAATGCTTCGCCGTCTACATGGAGCCCGTGCTGGATGGCAGTGTCGAGTGCACAGATGTCTCACGGCTCTGGCGGCACATTGCTGGACCCTTGCGTGCTGCCCTCACGCAGATCTATCTGCGGGTGGAAAAGCCGCTGGGCGAACCGGACATCGAAGATCAGAGCGTGCGCCGGATGGTGCAATCTCTAGAATTGCCCTACTATGGCAAATTCCTGCTCATTGCCGCCTTTCTGGCTAGCCACAACTCGGCCAAGCAGGACAAACGACTGTTTGTGAAGCATCATGGAAAGCAGCGCAAGCGCATGCAGACAGTCAATGCCAGAGCCAAAGTAATCCACAATCAGTTAGTCACATAAGACGCTTCCTTAACCGTGTTTTTGTCTTGACAGAATGCGGAGAAGATGTCCACGACATTGGGACCCAAATCCTTTAGCATTGATCGCATGCTGGCCATTTTCTATGCAATACTCGACGAGAAGGTGGGCCTAACCTGCAATCTTCTTTCGCAGATCTCCACGCTGGTGCATCTCAAGCTGCTCGCCTTCGTCTCCGGTGAACAGAATATTATGGATGGATCTGTGAAGTTGCAGTGCACAGTCGGACTCGAATTTGTGCTCTATATCGGCAAAGTTGTCGGCTTCAATGTGCGTCAGTATTTGTGCGATTTTATGTAACTTATAAATAAATATATTATTATATTCGAATATTTAAGACTGTATGCGTTAAACTTTAATGCTGAGGAGGAGATCCATAAAATGTTTAAATGTTCCGAAATATATTTAAACTCCTTGAGATTTTCCTTAAGAGATTATTATAGAAGTTTCTCTGATTTTGATAGTAACCCCAAAAATAAGTGATTATAAAATTTTCAGTTACAGGAAGACCATTTTATGTATTTACAAGCACATTTTATAATTCAATTTCAATGAATTTAAATTTAAAAGATTAAAAACTAAATCTAAAAAAAAGTTATTCTGAATAGTTTCTAAATATATTTAACAGATAGTCGGGCAAGTCGGTGATGTGTATAGTCTCCGCAAGCTGCGTATCCCGACTGCGCAGCTGGAGCAGTCCATTGCTGAGAGTTTGCTGCTCGTCCAAGAGCAGGGCATATGGCACACCCAGGCAGTCGTAAAGCTGAAGCTGCTGTACCAATCCAGGTGGTCTGATCAGGTCATAGCCATTGGCCGGCAGACGCAATCGGGAGCGCTGCAATACGTCCATCAAATGAGCGCAAAGATCGAGCAGATCTGGTGAACTTTTCTCCGTTTTTTGGATGCCAGCAATGCTGCATTGATAGGGTGCCAGCATGCGATTTAGGAGCAGTGAATGCGTCTCCCTTCCATGATCACAGCCATCTAACAAGAGAGCACATGTCGCTGGCTCCAGTTCGATGATGGAACGTATGACGACGGGCAGTTGTAGCTGTCCAGTGTGTCCATCAGACAAGTGGAAATTCTTTTCATCGGGCAGCGGCACCAGGGTGAGCTGCTCCACAGTCAAATTGCATGCTCCCCCAAATCCTGCCTTAATGTCAATGGCTTGACAGCCTTCCATTTGCTCCAGTTCTGCATCGGCAGTGTATGGCACAATACTATAACGACTGGGATTCGAGGAATAGCGCATCCACCAAATTTTACTCTCACGCTGCACATTATAAAAGTGCTCTAAGCCGCGATGTGGCTCCACAAAGAAATCTGTAGTTAGTCGGGTCACATTTGCATGTTGCTGCTGCTTGAAGATTGAGTTGGAGGAGACCGAGCTTGAGTTGGTGGCGCAGGTGAGCTGATGTTTCAGCAGCGTGGGACACTTGGCTTTGCTGGGATAAGCATGGCGCAGCTGTTGTAAATGCTTTTGGAATTGCTGGGAATGCACAAAGGAGAAACGCTGCTGCTTCTGCTGATCAAGGAATTCCTTTGAGGAAACGCTGCCCAAGTTAACAGCCAGCTGACGCATGTTGAGCCATTGCTCCCGCAGCCTTTGGGCATAGGCAGCACCATGCTCCAGTAGTTCTACGCTAGAAATACCTTCATTTTGTGCAGCACGCAGAAACCCAGAAGATTCCAAGGATTTAAGGCAACGGCTTAAGCGAGTGGACATTTCGATTACTTGTCCAGCTGCTCCAGCGGTATATTTCCCGGCGGCGACACGTAGTAATCCTCGTCGGTGACCTTTGCAATCCGCAGCAGCTGCCCGCGGCAATCTCCTTCCGCCACGCAATCGTTGCGTAACTGCAACTGTTGACGCTCCAGAACCGTGTAGAGCGGACGCACGTTGTGCGTGTCAATGTGCTCGATCTTGTCTGCAAATTGTATGCTGCTCTTGAGCGTGGCCAACGCCTGTTCACTGTCCAAATCAACCAGAGACAGGCGCTCCAACAATTGAATTGTTTTCGCGTCGATTTCAATTTCGCTGTTGTTGGTGGTGTCTGAAAAAGCCGTTGGCACTGGTGTCTGTGGCACTTTGGTGGGATGATGCAGCTGCTTAAAGTCCAGCAGTTGAGAGGGATTACTAATTTTGTGCAATTCGCTAAATTGTTGTTTAGCAATTTTGCAATAAAAAAGAGCAGAAATTCGCAACATTGTCGCGCGATTACGATTTGCGGAGCAGTGCTGGAAAACGTTTAAAATTGAATATTAGTATCAAGAATCGATATGGCTAAGTGAACCAATGTTTACATCGATATATTACAAACATGTTATCGCATAAGCAACTCAAGCCGCATTACTGCTTTTTTTCGCGGTGTATTGTGCTTTTATTTTTATCTTTATAAAATGCCGTATGCCAATCAACCATCCGTACAGATAACCGAATTGACTGACGATAATGTCAAGTTTGTGCTGGAGGACACCGAGTTAAGTGTGGCGAACAGTTTGCGTCGCGTTTTCATCGCTGAAACGCCGACACTGGCCATCGACTGGGTGCAACTGGAAGCCAATTCAACGGTGCTCTCGGATGAGTTCCTCGCCCATCGCATCGGCCTGATTCCGCTGATCTCTGACGATGTTGTGGAGCGTTTGCAGTACACACGCGATTGCATCTGCCTGGACTTTTGTCCCGAGTGCAGCGTCGAGTTTACTTTGGACGTCAAATGTAACGAGGAGCAGACGCGCCACGTGACCACAGCGGATCTGAAATCCAGCAATGCCAAGGTGCTGCCCGTCACATCACGCAACCAAGGCGAGGAGGACAACGAGTATGGTGAGAGTACCGATGAGATACTGATCATTAAGCTGCGCAAGGGGCAAGAGTTGAAACTGCGCGCCTATGCCAAAAAAGGATTTGGCAAGGAGCACGCCAAATGGAATCCCACGGCTGGCGTGTGCTTCGAATACGATCCTGATAATTCGATGCGACACACGCTGTACCCTAAGCCCGATGAGTGGCCAAAGAGCGAGCACACCGAACTGGAGGACGACCAATACGAGGCGCCCTACAACTGGGAGGCCAAACCCAACAAGTTCTTCTTCAATGTAGAATCCTCGGGCGCCCTCAAGCCCGAGAATATTGTCATTATGGGCGTGCAGGTGCTGAAAAACAAACTCTCCAATCTGCAGACACAACTCAGCCACGAGTCGCAGAACGATGCGCTTGCAGTTTAAAAACACAGATTTTTGATTTTAAGTTGGTAATATTAAAAAAAAGGAAAAGAAAACACAAATTTAATCCTTGAACAAGCTGTCTATGTTGATGCCCGCACTGGTCTCTTTTTTCGTTTTGCTGGGCGTCTTTTCCAGCTGCTGCTGCACGCCTGCCTCCCGGAAATCACTAAGCAATGTGCTCTTCCCTGCAGGCTGATCCTCTAGGTTTTCCTCGATGGGCTCTGCGCGCAATTTTTGCCGCTGCTCTGCCTGCAAATCGAGAGCTGTTTCATAAATTCTCTGCTCGTCCAGCGCACCTTGACTCTTCAGCTGCTCATAGATCTGCATGAACTGCTGGGATTGTGTGGCATGTTTCTGATCAAATAGCGATATTGTTTCTTGGGGTTTATTTTGCTTGTGCAGCTTCCTTTTCGGAGAGGAAAGAAAATCATTAAGATTGGCTATTGAATACGATTGCTGGCTTAATTTACGCTCGCACAACATCCTCGGTATAGAATATGTTGCGCACAGGCATATTTACGGCGGGTCTGTCAAAGCGGGGCTCCAGTTTAGGGGGAAAAGCCGCATAAATGTCATACCAAATGGGTTTATCCTCAGTTTTCATGGCGCCGCCGCGCAGCAATCCCTGAACTCTGAAAAAAAACATTATATATTGCTGCTGTCACTCGGGCTGCTTCCAACGCGTACCTGGTGAAGATGGTGCCAATCTTTTCCAGCCTGCTCTGCGCCATATTACTGGTTTTTTAATTAATATAATGTCCAATCTATTATTACGACATGCGCTTATAGCAGTCAAAAAAGTACTCGATACTTTTAGAGACTAGTTGGTATTTGGGTGTATATATTTGCATGGGTATTTTGGTGTTTGCCTAAGACGGTCACACTGTTGCGTATGCACAGGCCAGAGCCAAGTGCCCGTGGCAGAAGTGCGATTTTTCAAAATCCGTATTTATGTGTGAAACAGGTGTAAAATTTACATTTATCGTGGCAAATACGCGCAATTGTTGTTCTTCATCTAATTGCTGTTAAACGCAAATGTCGTTGTGCGCTGTCAACGTTCCGAACAAAAATTGTGCCATTGCGTGTGCGTGTACGTGTGTGTTTGCTGTGTGTATGTCTGTGTGTGTGCGCGTTTAGTTTACTTTTGTTGTTGTTTTTTTTATTTGGGCTTCTCTGCATCGGCATCTCATAGTCAAAAGCCAATTGAAGTTAATTAAAAACGTTAGCTAAATTTCGCCTTACAGCAATGAGCAATTATCAACCGCACGCGTCGCTGTCGCACTTACAGCAGCTGCAGCACCAGCTACAGCTACAACAACAAACACAGAATCATCATCATCACCATCATTTGGCGCCCCAACAACAACAACAACAACAACAACAGCAGCAGCAGCATCGTCATAATCATACGCCCACAACAAACCAAACGCAGTTGACGTCGACGTCGGCTGCTGCTGCGGCGGTTGGCGCTTCTTCGATTTTGTTGCCACAGCCGCTGATAAGCAATTCGCTAGCCATACGCCAGGAGATACAGCGTTTTGAGAGCGTCCATCCATCAATTTATGCTATTTACGATTTAATCGATTTATTGCCCATGCCGGACGCACAGATTGCCCAACAGATACGCGATCACGTCGTTTGCATTGAAGGTAAGTGGGAGAGGGAAATGCTTATTAACAGCCCAAAAATGTATATTGGAGAGAGAGGTGTGTTTCCTTTTCTCTCATCACTCTCTTTCTCAGTCTGTCTCGATTGTTATTGTTATTGTGCATTGTGGTTTGCTTGTGTTAACTTTTGTTTATATATATTTTTATATTAATACATATCTATATATATATAGATATATATATATGTGTGTGTGTGTGCTTTATGCTAATCTGTGACCGAAAATCTAACCCCTGCCTATTGAAAGAGTTCTTGTTGTTGTTGCTTTTGCCATTTCATTGTTCGTGTCCCTAAAATAAAAGAGCTTTATTTTTGTTAAAACAAGCTTTGCATCGCTGTACAATTTGTGTGTGCGTGTGTGTGTGTGTTTGTGCCGCATGAAATTTGATGCTCTCGAATCTGTCGCTGCCGCTTCTGCTTCTTCTTCTTCATGGCAGTAGTGAGGCCAAAGCAAAACCAAAAGCCGAAACCGTTCACAAAAAAAGGAAAAAAATGAGAACCGGTTTTAAATGGTTTATTAGAAAATCTGTCGACAACAACAACAACAAATTGTAAACAAAATCATCAGTCGGCCTTTTCACCTATTGTGCTCGCGTTGTTCAACATGATTATGGTGCGCTTATCGGCAAACCAGATACCCAAAAAAAAAACCAAAAAAAAAAAAAAAACATAAATAACCCGAAGCAACAGATTCTTGTAGCAACAACATGACAGGAATAATACAAAATAAAATACAAGTCTCATAATTATGATATAAAGCGTTCTGCACGCGACTTATTGGCATTGAAAACGTTGCGTTTTCTGATGATGGATGCATGGCAATTTCGTGTTCCAATTGCCATTTTTTGCTAATCAAAATTTGGTGGCGTATAACGGCTCAGTCAATAGGGTTAAATAACTGTGCATACTTGTATGTATATATGTATGTGTGTGTGTATGTTCATCTATATGGCGACAAAGTGGAATGAGAAATGTGTGTGTTGACAAGCGTTAAAGCAATTTGAAATGGCCTGGAAAGGTCTGAAATGGGAACTGGAATTTTTGGCGTTTTGCATTTCGAAAAGTTGCCGCAAAATTGAATTTTAAATTCATGTGGTTCAAAAGGGAATTTCATTATTTAAGGTATTTAATCTATAATATATTTATTGGTTAGTATGTCAAAATACAATATATGCAACTGAAAAATTTAAAAGTCTTCATCTTATACAAAAAGCAGCAAACAAATATATATGTCGTTTTTATAAGAATAGAATTTTATAGGTTCTACGACCTTTTAATTGCTAAGCCGTTGATATCAAAATTTGAATGGCATCTTTGTTACATGTGTGATGCGTATTGTGCGTGTATTTAAATGAATGTTAAGCCTACTCCACACCCACCTGCAATGTACGTTTGTTTATGTTTATTTGTCTATTAACTTTAATAGTAAAAGTCTTAGCGCCCATAGCTCAACACAATAACAATAAAAAATAAATGTCCCGAGGCGGTAGCTAGAAACAAATTTCCTTTTTTATATCTAAGCACATTTGAAATGCTATTGCAATTAGGCCAAATCAACTGTTTGCTCTACCCAAAATAAAAAATAGGTATAATGACTTACACAAAATATATAAACATCTAAAATACTTGGAAATATTTTGAAGATAAATAATTGTATTAAAAATCTTAAGGAAACAAGTTTAAGTATTGCACGCATAACCATTTTAAATGTTCTCAATGTTTTAATCAACTAGATTGCTGTTCTCGTCGCCTCCTCCTCAAATATTTGTTTAGTTTCTGGCGACGCTCTAGTTGTAGTCTGGACTAGTTAGTTCAGCCTTCTTACTAGCTGACATTGTAAGTCTACCAGTTGAACCAGTTTCACTTTTTATTAACAGAAGATGTTGTAAAGTAGATTTCTTTACACGAAATATGCAAAAGAATACAGAAATTTCTCATTAGACCGTTTGGAAAGTGTCTTCAGTTTATATTTTTACTGGCCTGAACATCAAAATGTTATAAAAATTGTGCAACCATCTTGGAGAAGGCAGCTGAAAGCATTTACGATTTTATTAAGTATATAAATTCTTGATCGACATCTCCAACTCAGAGTGTAGAGAAAGAAGCTAGAGAATAGAAGTTCTTATATCCATAGCGTATATCGTGTTAATTTCGTTTTATCGACTTAACTTAACTCAAGTCATTTCCTAAATACAGAAAAATGTTTCGATTTAAGTTTCTGTTTTGGTAAAAATTCAGCAACTAGCTTAAGGGTATCTTCCGGTCGAGCTTTTTCGACTTGAGCTTTTTAGAGCGTTTTTAATTTAATACATTTTTGAGTTTGCGCTTATCGCTTGTTTGTTGTCTTTATTGTCGGTTTTTTTTTTTTTTTAATTGTACAATAATATTGATAAAACAAAATAAAAAAAATCACATTTTTAAACAAATTATTGCGCATATCTCTTTTTATACCCTGAACCCATTAAAAATGGGTAAAAAGGATATAATGGTTTTGTGCAAATGTATGTAACAGGCAGAAGGAAGCATCTCCGACCCCACAAAGTATATGTATATTTTTGATCAGGATCAATAGTCGAGTCGATATAGCCATGTCCGTCTGTCCGTCCGTCCGTCCGTCCGTCCGTCTGTATGAACACGTAGATCTCAGAGACTAAGAGCTAGAGAATATGGAATATACGTTCTCGTTTACCAGGCGCAGATCAAGTTTGCGTTATTTTATCGATAACTACCTCAGTTTATCAAATATCGATAAATTAAATTTCCGATAGCAATAAATGCCACAATTTTAAAGGCAGAATCTTCTAATTAATACATAATATGCATATGCATACTATTGATCAACTGCTTACTATCGTCAAGATCGGATAAGAAACACCCAAGTTATAGTCAAAAACATATTCTCATATTGATCTCATTTCTATCAGCAGCCGCAAGCATTTTCTGTATGCATAAATATGCGAGCGCATGTGTGAGAAAGGGATGGCATGATAAACGACGCGGGCGTCAATATGTTTTTGTGTGTATTCTGCGTGTTTGTCGGCAGAGGGCGCTTCCAGAGCTGCTCGCATTTTAGTGAAATCTTTTTAAAGGGGATTTGCTAATAATAATATAATATATTTAATAACTGGGTTCAGGGTATATCGTAGTCGAGTTTACTCGACTACAGCACTCTTACTTGTTTTTTGTTGTGTTGCTTTTATTTGTGGCGCATTCGGAAGTGGCAATTGTTGTTATTCGATACGCTCGAATGCGCAACACAAAGCCATATGGCAAGGGGGGGGGGGGGGGGAGAAGGGGAGGCGGATAGTCGGTGCGTTGATTTTGAATATCAGCGACACATGTGTGCAACAGCAGCAGCAGAATTGCCTCGGCAGCGACGCCTGCAGCGGTTTAGGCATGCGTGTCTGCCGCATAGCACCGCGCCACACACCCCCTTCCCCCATGGCCAATCTTTCTTCTCTTTCGACATGCTTTTATTTTTAAAACACAAAGTGTATAAAAAATGCATTACGCTTTGCTTAGCTTAGCCATTCGCATTAAAATTGCACAACTTTTGTAGCTCACAAAAGTGAAGAATTACAAAAAAAAAAAAAAATTTAAGAAATTATAACTTGCTAAGAATTCGCATTGTATGCAATTAAGCCCGGAGCTGGTGTGTCCAAAAATTGTATTTGCTTTGCGCTCTTCTCGATGATTCATGCTATGGAAATTTGTCATATTTTAATATTTATCACATTTGTTTTTTTTCTCTTCAAGCGTCCGTAAATGGCAACAGTGCTTAATTAGTGTGTGGGTGTATGTGGAGGGTGTGTGTGTGGGGGGGGGGGGGTGAAGATGCAGGTAAACAGCGACATAAGCGTTGTATTTTTGCACTCAATTATAAAAGCCTACTTACTTATATAATATATATATATATATATATATATATACATATATATAATGTAATATAATAAATATATATATGTTTAACAGTTTGATCAAATGTTACGTCCAGTTGTGGCTGTTGTCTAGTTGTGCATCAGTTTGAATTGAGGTGTTAATGAAATTATCGCCATCGCCATAGTCATTGTCAATTGATGTTTGCATTCAATTTAGCGTAAGTCAATTATGTGCTGTATAATTACAGTGTAACCATCGAATTTTAATTGTGTGGTTTTGCTTCTATATATGGACTGATAGTTGGGCACTGCAAACTCCATCAATTGTTACAATTTCATCTTGATAGACTTGATAGATAGAAACTGGTTGCCTTTTGCGATTTGCAATTTTTAAAATTATTGTATTTAGGTTAGGGCAATAAGTGAGCTGTTAATTTGCCCGTCCATATCGACTTATTGATTGAATTTTATGTAAATGATACCGAAATCATCGCATAAGAATATTATCGATCATTTTACAGTTTTCAGCAACACCAAAAATCTAAATAAAAATCACATAAATTTGGCAGAAACCATTCATATTTTTTCCATACATACAAGCTAAACTTAATTTGGATAGCTATATAGAAAACTTTCGATATATTTGGTTAAATTACAAACAAATAATGTCTATCTTTGGTTTGTTATATACTGATCGATGCTATTTTCAAACACTTTTCCACTTAACTGGGCAATCTTCCAGAAATAGGTGGTCACATCACGAACGAAGCTCTGTGTAATCTCCTGTAGCTTTTTATCCGTGAGCAGAGTCTGATAGTCACTATCGGTGAGATTCGTCTCCTCCTGCTTGTTCAGCAGCAACGGGGATTTATTGAACTGAGATCATTCACAGATTAGTTGAGATCTAATATGAAGTTGATTAGTTTTCCTGTTTACCTGTTCGAATATGCTCAGCCAGATGGCATCTTTTCTGTCCAGATCGCTTTCGGCAATGGCCTCGTTAAGTCGACTCACATACAGCTCAATGTCACGGGCGCGTTTGGTGGTCGGCTCCAGCTTTTCCCGCACCCCGCTGAAGTAGGCGATCTGTTGTCGAAAAAGGGCATTCAGCAGATTGACTGTCTCATTGTGTGCCTCCTGCTCCAGCTGCTTCTGGGTCCGAGCACGTGGCTGAGCATTTGCGACGCTATCCGGCGTTGGTGCCGCAAGTAAGGACTGCATATTGTTTCGAATTGCTTAAGTTATTGTGAATCCATGGAAGATCTGGCAACTCACCTGTGCCAGCAGCAATATTAATGGAAAGTATTTAAACATCGTGCTCAAGCGAATTCGTATTGTGCGCCTTCAGCATACGATTGATAATTTGATACTGAGTTAGCGTTAGAAATCGAATGACAGTGAGACGGGCTTATCACCTCCGCTAAGTAGCTTTCAACCGCATAAAAAAAATCATATAAACTTTCAGCTATAGGTCTTGACTGACTGCAAGATACCACTTACAGTTCCCAATGATAATAATTATAAGGATGCAAAGAAGGTACTGATCCGAACCCGATCAAAAATCCGAATTCAAGCAAATCTAATTGAATTGAACCTAAACATAGTCTTAACAATTTAACTCTCAATACATAAGCAATTAATTATTAGACTATAAATAGTGCTGTTTAATAATCTTTTATAAATTCAATACTATTGCATCAGAATATTAGAATATAAAAACGAAACAAAAATAAATTTACAGCACACATACTTCTTTAGTGCACGCAATTAAATAAGTTGATACTGATTTTCTTTTCGCTCTGCTGATAATAAATTATATTTTGGCATTGTATTTTTTACGCCCTTGAAATTACGCAGCAGCCACTGGAAGTTATTGACTAATTGATTTGAGTTTCGGCACGTTTCTTCTCAGCCGAAAGACACCGTACGATCTTTGAAGGTCAGCCGCGCCAGCCCCACACTTGGGTTGTCTGATTTGGCCTCTCTGATAAGGTAATGAAATGGAAGCAGAAAATAATAATTTGCTGATTTGAACTGTATAAATTTACGATTGTTGCAGTTGATGGATGGAATATTTTTGTGAAAATATTTCTTTGTATATATCTAATATATACATATATATATTTAGACAATACTCAAGACATTCGTTCTCTAATTGCACAGAATAGGCTTATAAGGTCTTCCTCTTTTAACAAATTATTTGATTATATACTAAAAATGTTGCAACTGCTGTTAAAAGTGCAGCATACTTTGGGGCTTTTAAAAATACATGGGTGCAACGACCTCTGCGCTTCATAAAATTTGCAGCATACTTTTAAGCTCTTATTTTAAATATTGGTTGCATTTCGCATGATTTTTGAATGAAAAACAGTGTGCATTTTTTACGTACACACCAACATTTACTTATATATTAATTATTATGTTTAACATTAAAGTCCGTCATTGTCCATATGTAATAGATAATATATATAAATAACCTAAAAAATAACTACATTTGTTTCATGATTAGTTATTTTGCGCCGGAGTTTATTCTCAAGTCAGTTTCAACTAGATATAGTTAAAAGTTGAATTGTACATTGCTTTTCAATAATATAAAACAAACTCGCTTTTTCAATTAGAAATCATTAGAACACATTTATATTTCGTTGTGGAGTGCGATTAAAACCTCTTAAGCAATCTTACTCAAAGCGATTAGATTAACGCTCTTTACAACTGTGTTTTTTATTTGGCAAAGAAACATACAGCAAAACGATTTTATGGCTTAGATTAGCTAGCTATATTTAAAAGTTGAATTTGCACAATTTATATTGGATCACACGGTTCGAATCAAATCAAATTGCTACCGCCACCTCCGATAAGGTCAATAAGATCCCTGAGTGTACGGTCGCCAATTAGATTGTTGCACACGGGTGTCACTGTGGAGTCAATCCAATTGGTCACAAAGTCGACATTATCATTAATAGTGAGGTTTATAAACTCCTCGATAATTTCGTTAAGTTTGTGATTGATAATACGATACTTGGATAGATTCTCAATTTTGGAGACCACATTGCCCACAACAATTTTGATTTGAATACCCTTAATGCGCAGATAGTTATTGCTGCCAACTAAACCAGTGGAGTACCTGATCACTCCGGAAATGTTTAGATCCTCCAGAGCCACAAAGGCGCCTCCGTCGCGAGCAATTTGCCAACCGGCACCCACATCTGCCCTATATTTGGTGGTCACATTCAAGCTGGCAAAGTTAAGCTCCATCGTTATACGGCTGAAGGGCAAATTGACCGACATCTTAACAATCTCAAACTCGTTTAATCCACTCACGGTCACATCATCGAGGGCGCCAGTGGCGTGCATCTCTCCCGTCTCAAAGTTAAAATCCTTATGCTGTATTTCGAGTGGTCCAAGTGGTGGTATGCCATATTGTGGCCAGCCTTCCACCATTTGTACCTTAAGAGCCTCCAAACCATCCACAATGATGCTGCTCGCAGAACGCGAATGACCTGAACAATCATTTGATATTATATCGAACTTTCTGTATAATATCCCATTTGACTTACCAGCATAAATTTCGGGCACTTTATTGCCCTGCACGATGCCAAAGGCCAATAGAATTACCACCAGCGACAGAGACTTCATTTTGTAATATGTTTTAGCCACAAGCTACAAATTCTAATTGCGCATTCGACTGTTCCATTCATGCCACTTATATAGCACTTGAAAGTTCCTATTAACTATATACAGTGGCGCAGAGCTGCTTATCAGCAGTGTCAAGCAAAAAATTCAGTGTGCTATAAAGTTTAAACAAGGAAATAAACTCAAGATGTTTAAATGCCAATTTGTTTAATTTTATATCACGTTTGAGAAAAAAACTTTAGTTTGTATTGAAATATTAATTAATTAATTAAAATTAGTCAAAAACTGAAAACATATCCAAATTACGTGTCAAAGCTTATTTCACGCAGTCTTAAAAAAGTAACATATTTGGCGTATAAGAGCTTAAATAAGGAAGTTCATACTTAGTATGATATCCTTTAGCCTTAACAACTTCCCTTAATCTATTAATCATGGAAGATACCATCTTCTTGCTTCACTCATCCAGCAGAGCATTATTGAGATCCTGTTTGCTGGATATGCTGTGATTCCGGATGTTATTTTCCAGCAGAGCCCACAAATTATCAATAACATTTAAATCTGGAGACGGAGCCGGTGGAATTATCATGTGGGGGCAATTCCAGATAAGCCAGGACTGTACTAAACCGGACTTATGCTTGGGGTCATTGTCGTGGTACAACCAGAAAGTACGTCGGATTCCTAACTTCTCGGCTCTTTGGAGTAAATTTTCCTTTAATATATTGAAGTACACATTCTTGTCCATTGTTGTTCCAATAAACACAAAATTCACGCCGCCGGCTGCTGAGATACATGCCCATACCATGACACTTCTTCCTCCGTGCTTGCCTGTTGCCTTTACGTTTTTGGGATCCAGCTCAGTATTGGACTGTCGCCACCCATAATTCCGTCCATCCGAGCCAAAAATTTTGAATTTGGACTCATCTTCAAATATGAATGTGTTTCAGAACTCCAAATCCTTGACCAAGTGGGTTTTGGAGAACGTCATCCTGGTACCTTTATTAATGCGCTTATAAAACGCTTCCTCCGTGGTTCTCGCGCATTAAAGTCATGGTTGCGCAGAACCTGGCGCACAATTTTTACACTGTACTTTTTCACCATTTCATCCTGCATCTGTTGGTCAGTTTTGGAGCCGATAGCTTGCGATTTCCCCTTACTTTCCTGATGATCCTCCGCGATTTTCGTCGACGAAGCGCCAAATGATGTTGTATACAGTTGAGTTGCTTAGATTAACCATTCCAACTATCTAGCGATGTGAATATCCCATTTGGAAGTGTTCCAGGATGAGATTCCGTTGGTCAATAGTAGTCCGTTTGTCCAGAGTCCTTGTTGGCTGGTTACACCCGAGATGCTGGATATAACTAAACTAACTACGAAGTATTGGTCTATTTATAACAAAAATAATCAAACTGACGTAAGGTACTTTTTTACATAATCTGACCTAGCTGGTGGGGAAACCCCATTTTATTGGGGTCATATATTAATTTTGGTGGTTAATATATGTACCTGGCATAGGTCTTTGGAATTTTTGAAAAATAATGTATAACTACTTTTGACAGGCATTTAAAAATGTTGCTTGCCACTGCTTGGAATAAGCTCTGAGCCACTGTATATATGCATTTGTTTAGTTGTCTTTAATCACCGTTTAGCAAATATTTCTGTATGCGATAATTTGTGCAATCAGCTGATATGTGAAAAGAACTTAAGATTAGAACTATTAAAAATGGGGACCTCCGTTGGGATTTAGACCAAAGATTAAGAAGCTTTGGAGTAAAAGCTTTTACTGTAGTGAAGTCACTTTAAAACTGAATTATAACTTTTTTTTGAATAACGCATTAGCTGGAAATTAATCTAAATTTGTTCTAGACTTGATTAAAACTTTATATTTATTTAAGATTTCGGTAAGAATCTTTAGTTGTTTGAATGGCCATTTATCTAAGAAAATTACTTATATTGAAAAATATTTGTAAGATTGTATATATGCTTAATACACAAAAGAATCGTTGAATTTAATAAAAACTTTGGTTAAATCAAAATCTCTAATTATGTATCAACATTTATTTATAACAAGTAAGAATGCTGTAGTCGACTGAACTCGACTACGATATACCCTGAACCCAGTTATGAAATATATTCTATTATTATTGGCAAATTCCACTTTAAAAAGATTTGCACTAAAATGCGAGCAGCTCTGTAAGTGCCCTCTGCCGACAAATACGTGAAACACGCAATATACAAAAAAACATATTGACGGCGTCGATTATCATGCCATCTCTTTCTCACACATGCGCTCGCATATTTATGCATACAGAATATGCTTGCGGCTTGCTTGATCAATAGTATGCATGTGCATAATATGTATTAATTAGAAGATTCTGCCTTTAAAATTGTGGCATTTATTGCTATCGGAAATTTAATGTATCGATATTCGATAAACAAAGGCAGTTATCGAAAAAAAATAACGCAAACTTGATCTGCGCCTGGTATACGAGAACCTATATTCCAAATTTTAAGTCTCTAGCTCTTACAGTTCCTGAGATCTGCGTTTTCATACAGACAGACAGACAGACAGACAGACAGACAGACAGACAGACGGACATGGCTATATCGACTCGACTATTGATCCTGATCAAGAATATATATACTTTGTGGGGTCGGAGATGCTTCCTTCTGCCTGTTACATACATTTGCACAAAACCATTATACCCTTTTTACCCATTGTTAATGGGTTCAAGGTATAAAAACATAATTAGTAAAATTAGACGAAAAGTATAAGTATTTAAATATATAATGAAATCTTCAATTAATCAATAGTTCTTTTATTACTATTCTCAGTCTAACTTATGAAAACCGAAACCGAAAAAAAATAAAAATTCATACATTAATTTTTCTGTTAAAATAACATTTATTCAACAAAAGAAGCTTTCATTTTTATTGTGTTTACCAATCCAACTCTGGGGGAATGCAGACCTCCTTCTCGCCACCCTCACCATCACCACCACCAACGATATCACCGATGCTGACTTCTTCCAAAACGCTGTTAACCGCGGGCAGAGCAAGGTGCTCAATGGTCTCAGCAATCAGATCCTCGTTCTCGTTAATGGCCAACTCGACGGCCTCGGCAAGATACTCGTTCAACATCTCATTGACATTACCATCGCCTAGCAGCCCCTCAATTTCAGAGTCAACCTCACCTAGATGTGTACGCACATCCAGAGACTTGAGCTTCAGCTTTCCAGAGATAACGCCCAGGGAGTACTTGAGGTTGCCCCAGATTATCATATCCTTGATGGCAAACTTGGCATGGCCGGCACCGATCATTTTGATGGTAAATCCGTATTTCTTGAGCAACATCTCCATGTCGTAGGTGGTGTCCACATTCACGTCACGGAAGCTGAACTTGTAGGTGACCTTGCTGGTAATGGCATTGACCTTCATCTCGTCAATATCGAAGTCGTTCAAACCATTAAGACGGAAGTGATCGATGCTGCCCTTCATCTTCAAAGCCTCCGTATTGATATCGATGTTTTTGTGGTTAATTCTCAGCGGTGCAATTGGCGGAAGGCCAAGGCCGGGGAAGCCGCAAGGCATCTGTTCCTTTAAGCCCTCAATCAAATCCACAACCGTGCTGGAGATGGAATGCGAGTCTAATTGCGTGCGCATTTGAGAACATAAGTCAAGATTCATTCATTCACTCCGCACTCTCTCTGATTTCTACTCACCAATTGGCTCGCCCACAGCAGCGGCATTTGCGTAGGCAACGAGTGCCAAAAGTGCCACAAAGAGTTTCATCATATTTTCTATATGCGTACTGTATAAAACTGGACGTACTGCCAACGGTATTTATACTAATCGTCTGGCTGCTCCACCAGCTAGTTTTTATAGACCCCACCTCTGGCCAGGTGGGCGCGATAAGCGCTACCGGTCTTGATAATAGGACATTCGATTGGCTACACTATTGTTTGTGTCTTATCATTAGGCTATGCGAAATATGAAATCAATTTTTAATTAACACCGTATCATGTCTAGATTCATGTTTGATTATATAATTCTTGGAAAAAAAGTAAAACGAGAGCATTTCTAAAAAAAAAACGCATATATATCAGACCTGATCTAAATATACACATAATGTTTATAAACAGATTTAGAATGTTATTATACAAACTTAAAAATAATGTACTAAGTTCCCAAACAATCAGACCAAGCCAAAGTCCATTAAGTGTTAGTTGCACTAATCCTTTAATCCCATCAACAAAAATAAGCTTAAAGTTCAAATATGCGTGATTTACAATAATAGGTTTATAAATAGATTTTAAGATGGATTAAACGATAATGATAATGATTAACAACCTTTTTTTTTAAATTTTTTATGCATTTATAAATAGGTCTTTAAATGGCACAATAGGAGCTTTAGTTGTCGCTAGAGCAACTATTTCATCAGCTTTATTTTAAATGCGAAAAATTCAATTAATCAGATTTGTAAAAATTATTATTCCGGAGTCCTTTGAAATCAGCTGATGTATGCGATTGAAGATTTTAATAAAATTGAAAAGATATTTATTACATATATGTTTATATTTATTTTTCGATAGTAAAGAAATTCGAACTACAATTAATTTGGTGTCCTTAATTTAAAAGAAAGCTTAATTGCCAGAGAAGAAAAGACTTCTTCGGAATTACGCATATTTAATTAAACGTGAAGAATAACAATTTTTATTGATAAAAGAAAAATTATTGGAAGCTGAACTCAAAAACTAGCTCAGTCGAAAGAGATTTGGGCGACTTTATTTCTATAATTATCGATTGCAAAGCAAACTAAATTTTACTCAATCAATTTAACTCGATAGTGAAAAGTAAAGTTACTGTCTTTAATTTACTGAAAACATTTGTCGTAGCATTCGCTCAACAGGTGGTCAATATAAACAACAGGCCATCGTCCATTGATTGTTGTCTACTGTTTGTGGGGTATCTCAAATACCTGGCAACCTAAAAGGGTAACTGGAACACCTGCAAAAAAATGCGTTGACGTAGAAGCATTGTTCGATGCCTTTTAAATTTGTCTAAAGCTAAATAGAAAATGGAGTTTGTCATTTATTTAAAAATAAATCATCGCAGCAATTCAATTGTGCAATTGACTGTCAAGATTAGTTAAATTGCCACTTGATTTTTACAAGTGTTTTGCACACTTTATATTCGTTATATATAACGAAGAAGCGATTAGAGTCGTTCCAAATAGGTATCTCAAGAGCATAGTATAAATTATTATTGAAATTATTCTAAAGTCTCTGCAAATCACCCAGTTAATCTCACCAGATTAAGATTAAAGTTTGGGAGGTTTTGGGTCGTTTAGAATGTTAACAATGGGGTTATGTCCCAATTAAGTAAGGCAAGGCTTAACTATAAAAGGCGTTGGCTTTTGCCATTAACGACAGCTATTTAAGTGAAACAATGAAAGCTATCGTGTATGTTTTAGTTACCATTTTGGCCTGCGCAGCGGCCTATGAGGTGGAATTCTTGACTGAGGAGCAATGGAATCGCCTTATCGAGGAGAATCGTAAGTTATTGTTGTGCCACCTAGGGGTTTTATAGATAGCTCTAATCGGACAATCTTTTTTGTTTAGCTGCGAAGCCAGATGAATATGGATTGATATTGAATTCGCAGGCCAAAAAAGTGGTGAAGAATTTGATGGAGCAGCTACCCTGCGGCTTTCCCGAATACGGTATTCCACCACTTGCACCCTATACTAATGCCGATTTGAATATTCATCTGGCTCAGTCTGTTGTTGAGTGAGTTTCTTTCTGCTCCCCGTTTGATCGGTGTTTGATAGGTTGTTAAGTTTATTTCTCTTATTTTTACTAGATCATTGGTTCAGTTTTTGCGCTTCCGTTTTGATGGCTTGGAGCTCATGGAGATTAAGAAGCTGAAGGTCAGCTATACTTTTAATAAGAAGGTCCAGTTCCATTTCAAGTTCAAAGAGCTGAAGGCTACCGCTCACGTCTTGAACACAGACACCTTGATTGATTTGCTCCGCGAGTTGGGACTCGAGGTACGTTATGAGGGTACCGGCCCACTTTCCTTTGCGCTGGAGAATCTTTCGATTCAGGGCTCGTTCAAATACAAGATGCCCTTCATATTTGGCTCCATTAAGATCTACAAATTCCAATGTGTGGTTGGCCTTGGTGGTGTTACCTCCCACATTGGCGGCATCCTTGGCAACGGCAGGATCAATGAGATGATCAATGAAATTGTTGACTATCAGGTGCCCGCCTTTGTGAATGGTCGTCAAAAGGAGATTAGCAAAAGAATTGAGCAGTTCTTTGTGCCCTTGGTGAATGAGAGACTCAAGGGTCACAAGGTTTGGTATCTGCTCTCGAAGCTGGGCAACTCCACCAAGAAGTGCAATCCCATTCCGCCGCCTTGGTAAATCAAATGATAAACAGTAACCATTGTTCTTTAAAATATTAAAACATCTTAACATTTTAAAAATGGAATAAAGCAAAATTAAATAAAATAATGGGGTTGTTTTTATTTTTAAGAAAGGACATAAGGGTGAAATATAATTTGTTTTAAAAGTAAACCTAAACTGTGTTGAATTTAAATTTATTATATTAAAATATTTAAAAGTATTGACTTGTCCATTCATTCTCAAAAAATTTAAACATTTTGAAAAATATTTTTGACAAATTATTTAAAATAAATCGCACAATTTAAAATTGAAAACAAACCTCACAAAGCCAGTAGGACAGGTGTAGCGATCCAAAATGTAGCGTTTTAATTAGCTGTATAGATTATACCTATCTTCGAGCATTATCTATCCAACGTCTTATCGTCCCGACTACTACGATAATGGGCCTATAAAAGGAGCTGGTTAGGCTGTGAGCTATTCAGTAGCACGTTGAGGTTTACCACTAAAAAAATCATTCAACATGCGTTTTCTGTTAGTTCTGGCCAGCTTGGTGGCCATCTGCGCCGCGGGCACATTGCCCAAGCATCAGCCCCATCCGATCGAGCAGCGTCTGATGGCGTTTGCTGACGAGAATGGCGATGTTCAGCTGTTCGCTGAGCCCGAGGAGGGTGTTGAGGGTGAGCCGTGGAAAATTTGATGAAAGCTGAAAATTTATTGACGTTCGCAATATTTATTTTGATAATTTTACGTTGTAGTTGCACCTAGCTTTATTGTGTCGTGGCAGGTGCGTCGCATGATCCGCAAGTTGCAGAAGGAGATGCCATGCGGCTTCCCTGAACTGGGTATTCCCCCATTGGCTCCACTGCGCATCACCGACGCGAATCTGAACTTGAAGCGCGGCATCTTTGAGACCCTCAATCATGTGTTCCATTTAAAGGTCGCCGGTCTGGATGACTTCAAGATCCAGAAGTTCAAGCTCAATGTGATCACATCGAAAGTCACTTTCGATTTCCTTTTCAAAAACATCGATACAACTGCCCAGAAGTACGAGACTGATACCCTGATCGATGCACTGCGGCAACTGGGTCTGTCTGTGGAATATGAGGGTGACGGCTCGTTGCTTTTCGATGTGATTAATCTGCGCGTCAGCGGTGTCTTGAAATACAAACTGCCCATGTTGTGGGGCTCTGCCAAAATCCTTTCACTGAAGACAACCATCGCCATCGGCGAAGTGAAGTCTGATATTACCGGTTTCATGGGCAATGGCAAGGTCAATCATGCTATCAATCGTCAGCTGGAGAATATCGTGGTCAAGAGCGTCAATGAGAACCAGCAGGCCATCTCCGATACCATTGAGAATTCTATTGTGCCACCCGTCAACAAGATGCTCAAGGGTAAGGACTTCTGGACCCTGGTCGATTTGATTTTCTCGGGCAGCGAAGGTGAGAACGAGGATGATCCAATTGTTGTAAAATGTGTGCCACCAGCAGATCCCTGGGCATAAGTTACTTATCCCTAGCATACCACAATGCAATTTTTCAATAAAACTTTTTGAGTACTTTCACTAGATTCGTGGATGTTGTGTTTATATATCAAGAATTTGTGTACGTCTATATAAAATACTCGGTTCGATAAATATTCTAGTTTGTCTACAAAAATTTAGTGAAATAAAGTATTACCTATCGTTGTAAAATGCAAGAAATACATTATTTATCGGGTCAGATAAACCCATTTCCGGTACTTAAGCAAATAATTATGATAATTGCACTGCAGAGACAAATAGTTTCGAACTTAGAGATTGTGAATGAAGTTCAGAAATTCGGTGCACTAGTTCACTTTTTGAGTTTGCATAATTTTTTAAGCAAATAGAACGGCTATCCTTCCTTGGCCAGATCTGCAGATATCTTAGCTCGAAGTTCGAAATATTATTATATATTTACATTGGTTTAAAGCTGAATATTCCACATTTGTGTAGATATATTGTCTCGGAAAGGGTTGCATGTACGTCAATCCTTCAACTTAAAACTTATATTTCGATAATTCTTTGCAATTCATTGATTTTTTTCTCAACTTAAGCACTAACACGCATATTTGTTGTTATTGGTCTGGATATGCTGGTAAATTTTTATTCTTCAATCCGAGAACCAATCTTTCGACCGTGTGTTCCTTTAACAGGTATATAATATAGTGGTTTTATTCGGAAGCCTTCGTTGTCATAAGTGACCGAAGCAAAAGGTGAATAATTAGAAAGTGTTCACAAGATTTGAGATTAAGATTGAGGGAGTTCTGAGCATGTAAGACCTTAAAATATCGGACACTTGGATAGAAGGACAGATGGACATGGCTATATACACTGGACTAAGATGCGTTACACATTTAATAACAAAATCATATTAGCCCAACAGGAGTACAAAACTGAGATTTTTTCTCTAGCCGAGTCTTATCTCCTTAATAGATATTACAGTCTAAGAATCTTTAATTTCTACATAAATCGATTACATTGTTGTTTCGTTTCTAACAACTTAATTTTTTTTTTAATTTTGCGTAGTTTGTCCTTATTACAGGCTAATCACCATTGAGTTACTTTCCTTAGAGCATAGTAGTTGAGTAGTAGGTAGAGCTAGTCTACTTTCAGGCAGTTGTTGTATACAAGAAGCTTTGGTATTAACACGCTTTACACCTTTCGGATCCAATCTAATCTTCAACATGTACTTGACTTCTGCTAATCGGTGTGCAATTACCCAACACCTGCCAACTCCTATCTAATTGTGTTAGTTTCTTACCAATTGCCAACATGCGCAGCTCGTGTTTTATTCTAATTGCTTTGATCGGCTGCACTTTGAGCTCGGCTCGTATTCTCTTTGATGATGAGCTGCGTGAGCTGACGGAATTCCTGCGTCTCCAGATGCATTGTGGCTATCCGGAGCGTGGCATTCCCATTCTGGCGCCCGCTCATTTGGCCTACAAGGAAGTAGATTTGCAAACAGATGACTTTAGGTGAGCTCTCAACTCATCCGCTGGGAATATGCCAAAGGTCAACAGCGTTCTCGTTACAGCTGCCGGGGCAACTTCACAGACTTCAGCCTGGTGGGTCTCGATGGTTTCGAGTTCCGTAAACTGCAATGGAATAATGTGCTGCAAACTATCAAGTTCGACGTGAACTTTCCCAGCATTCGGCTGAGTAGCGCCAACTATAAGCTGGACATATTGGGGAAATTCCTTGGTGCCGATGGCATCTTGGATTTGGAACTGATTGATTTTCATGCCAAAGGCAGTTTCATATTGCGACCATCGGGCATTGCGAATGGTGTGCACATTGTCCGTTGGAAGGTTCACTGGGATCTTGGCAAGTCCATTTCCCGAACTACATTCTCTGGGAAAAGTAAAATGTTTACCAAGTTTATGAATTTAATCATCGATGACTTCATCGATTTAACCATTAACGATAATCCGGAAGAGGTTGCACAGTTCATGGAAGAGCTGATTGTGCCGCCCATGAATTCAGTGCTGGCAAATGTTTCTTGGTACGAGATAGCCGCTATCGTTATGGGACTTGTGGAAGGTCTGATACCCGTAGAGCCCATTTGTTAAATATATATGACTAACATTTAATAAAATGAATGTTCTCCTTATATTCAAATGGCTCTGTATAAACAAAAATCTATTTCCTTGAGTTTCCACTACTTTTGCAACTGAAACATTTTGATATAAATATTTCTTACTTCGAAACATTTAGGTATTATCATCAAATAAAAATGATTAGCTTTGATTAAATGAAGCATGCAATTAATATGTCTATTATATATACTATATTATCTTCAGAGTAGAGTTTTTTTTAGGTTTAATTTCTAGAGACTTGCAGAGATGAGATAAAAATTAACTTCACCATGAACTTAAAATATTTTTAAGATAAATGACAACTTTTCCATAGGTGAAGAAACTTAATTCTTCGAATTAGTCTCAGAATTGTTGATTTTCGATTATTTCGTTCGGTAACAAATTTCACAAAGTAAAGAGAAAAGTTGACGAGGAAACTGCCTCAAGTTAAAAAACGTTTAACAACTCTCTGGCGCAAGGAATTTCTCAATTAAATCAGTCAGTAGAGCATCAAATTGATTGATACCCCCATCAAATCCAATCAATGCAAACAGCTGCCTATCAAGAACTCAGCCAAAGTGAGTAAGGACCAAAGACGCAAACTCCTTGCTGGGAGTTGTATAGATATTTAAAATGCAAGTGCCGCGATACACACATACACATATACACTCACACACACAAGCCGACAAAAGTGTAATCCTGTTAGGCGAAAGTTGTGACTGGCGCAACTTGCAACCCCCTCACAAATGAAACCGATTTTTATGATACCGTTTCCCAAACCCAAACCATGTTGCTCAAATGCGCAATTTTCAGCTTGACTTGTCGCTTGAAACAAATTTCGAGAGGCCGGAGACGGGATGCGGCAAAGAAAATGGCAGGAGCAGACACATGTCAACCTTAATTGAAAAAACAAACAGCATCCTTTAGCATCCTTTGAGCGACTGCGGCTGTTGTTCATTTACAGGACAACACACCTAAAAAGCAGTATACGCGTAAATTGCGCTGCTCGATTACAACAAAGAGAAACGCGATTCCTGCGCCTACCAAATTGCCTTCATCGTTGACTTAACGTACACAAATACGGAGTCTCAACTACGTTTCAAATTAAATCGCATTTATGGCACAACAAGAAAAAAAAACATCTTTAAATAAACAGACACCAAGAGGAATGGAAACGAAGCGTTAGAAATCCACCAGGAGTCGCTAGGAACGGTGGCTGTTGCCCCTGAACTCAATTTCAGTTTTTGGTTTCTTGCTTTTGGCAAACTTTTGATTTATGTGCGAGAGACGCCATTGTTAAAGGCGCATTCTCTTCATTCCCAAACCCGTCCCGTTAATGAATCTTAATTTCTGTGTTTAACAATTCCGCGCTCAAGTGGCGCTCTCATAAATTTTAAATACCATTCGCCACCCCTTTTTTAATGGCGTATAACACACTTCTATATATGTATGGCATTCAGATGCCTTTCAAGAACAAGAACAAGATCGAGCTGCATGCAAATATTTACGGCTTTTGTTCCAACAAACTGTAAGCCAATAGTTGCCGCATAAAGTTTTCAATTAACTTGGCGCTCTGCGTGAGCTTTGAAAAGTAACTTGGAAAAGAACTTGCTTTAGAATACAACCACGGGCAATTAAAGCGGTTGTCTTAGGCGGGTGACTGCCGTTAAATATACATTTTAATGATGGCAATTACAGAAGTTGGTGTGATCTTAAAGTAGGCATACAAAATCTATAAAATAAATATATTTTAAATGTTCTTAACATCAGTTAGGTCGAACCTTCCTTAAAATTTTTTTAGTAAAGTAATAAAAAATAATAATATAACATTTATATTATTCAAAAATATTTTTTATAATGGAAAAGACTCAAATCCAGGTGCTAGATAAATATGCTTGTGGATAACCAATTGTCAACTGCTGACATACAGTGGCTCAGACCTTATTTGGACGGTTCTACAATGTTCTTCAATGACCCCAAGCATAAGTCTGGATTAGTACAGTCCTGGCTTATCTGGAACTGCCCTCACATGATAATTCCACCGGCTCCATCTCCAGATTTAAATGTTATTGAAAATCTATGGGGTCTGCTGGAAAATAACATCCGGAATCACAGCATATTCAGCAAACAGGATCTCAAAAATGGTCTGCTGGATGAGTGGAGCAAGATCAGCCCTGAAACTACCCGGAAGCTGGTATCTACCATGAATAATAGGTTAAGGGAAGTTGTATCATACTAAGTATTAACATCCTTATTTAAGTTTTTATTCGCCAAATATGATACTTTTTTAAGAATGCTTGAAATAAGCTTGGATTGTTTTGGATAGGTTGTCAGTTTTTGCCTAATTTTAATTAATTAATTAATATTTTAATTAAAACTAAAGTTTTTTTCTCAAACGTAATATAACATTAAACAAATTGGCATTTAAACTTCTTGAGTTTGTTTCCTTTTTTAAACTTTAAAGCACTTTGAATTTTTTGCTTGACACTGCTTGAAATTAGCTTTAAGACACCGTATGTATAAATACGTCTCGGACCTAGGCTATTTGCGGTCCAAAACACAAAAATCTAGGCTAATCAAACTGGGCCAGTGAAGAAAACAGCGTCCATTAAAAGCGAAAGTTTTGAATGAGGGCTATAATGATTTAAGGGCTTTCGGAAAATTGCATCGTAAATGTCAACAAAAATTAAACAAAGTGATAAGAGAAACTTTGCAGCCAAGTAGTGCAACTGTTCAAGGATATCCAAGTGAATGGAGCAAGGACTACGGCAATCTCAGCCGTTAAGGATAATGGACAAAGCGCCGGCTGTTCGTTTGGTCGTAAAACTGCGATATGGACAATGCAAACACCGCAGGGTGGTTGCGATGTGAGTGTGTGTGTTTTTGTATGTGTGTTGAGCACGTACTTAAAGGAAAGGAAATTTTTCCTCTTCGTTTCTTGCTGCATTATGACAGCCACAAGTCCGAGTCGTATGCAAGGTGTGTTTGCCACAAGGACTCATAAATTGCAAATGAAATGAGCCAAAACGAATGAGAAATCTTAAAAGGAACTCAAAGTAAAGATGATGATGATCGCTTAAGCCAAACGGTTCAGCAGTTTCGAGTTTCGATATTGCACTAATTAACAACAAATAAAGTGAATACAAGTATTTCAAGTAAAATGATAAAAGAGACAAATAGGGAAACAACCTCAGCTAAAGGAGAACATCTGCTGCAGTTTTTAACGGGTGTTTTTGAACTACACAAAAAAAAAAACACGCAATGACAGTTGCATATTTGAGGTCAGAGTAGGAAGTGTTCAACCATTTGGACCACCCGTTGAACTCCCGCTGGGTGCCAGGGCTCGTACATTGGTTTGAACTCTCTCTCTCCCTCTCTCTCTGTCTTCTCAATCGGTTGACAAACGGGCCAACAGAACCAACCGACCAAGACCCGAATTGAGATGTCCTGCTGACGCTCTCGGTCGGCACTCACAAATCCGATTATGGATTTTCGCTTATATGTGAATATATTTGTGTGCATGTATATTCCATTGCTTTCGGAATTGCTTTCGCATTATGGCCATAATTTATAGTAGAAACGATTAGAGCGTATTAAAGCCGTATGCAATAAATTGATAATTTTCGTGCATTTGGTTGATGACAGGGTTATGCGATTATTTTCTATTTACTTGTAGCTCGTATTTGCTTGTGTTTAATCATGGAAATCTAATCGCAAATACCTAAAATAGAAATGAAATCAAATGTGATTATTTTATAAAGAAAATATAATTTAAATTAAAATTAGAAAACATTCAATAGTAAATATTTTAAAATAAATTACGATTTTTAAGGTTATCAAATGTAATAAGCTTATGATGATGAGATGATTAAGCTCAAGAGACACTTTGACGGTACACGAAAACAGGGCTCTTGAGAAATTCTTCTTAAATACTAAATAGAATGGAGATTGCTTTCATCTTACTAGTTTATTCAGGTTTGCTTACTTACAGTATGAAAGTATCTATACTTAATACAAAACATACAATATACTCGATTAAATAAGATATCGACTTCGTTCTAGAGTACTTTAAGAGTTTAGTGGAAACCACACAAGTCGCTTAGATATGCCGTTAATCGAAAGGATAACGATTCATACATATGCTGGTAGCATTCAATGCTAACAAACCTCGGGCAATGCAACCCACATGTCGCTGTTTATACAGCAGTTAATCAATCAATCCTTTTAATTACAATTCAAATGCAGAGGTTAATCCTTGTTCGACTTGCAGGAGGCGCTATAGCAAACATTGATATATGACTTATTGGACTTTTGACAGCTGTCAAACCAGAGTTGGAGACACACGTGCAATTATTCGTATGATACAAAGAGCACTCAGAACGCTTGCTCCCATTAGCATGACAAAAAGTCCAGTGCTATGTTATCCTATATCCACCACCAAAAAGACACCATACCATGACAGGACAGGATAGGCCAGGCCAGCTGTCTTAAGAAATCTGATGTCACACTTTTGTCAAATGTTTACACCTTTAACCCTTTGCGCGCCATTGTTTGTGTGGGCATCTGCATAGGGTTACAAGATCCGGATCAGGAGCACCAATTGTCAACGAATTGTTGGCAATGCTTTGTTAATTGTAGGTTTAATTAGTGGCATTTGTTTGCATTTGTTGGGCTTAGTGTTCCATAACGGTGCTGCACAAATCGATAGACCAAAATAAAATTGACTATAGAAGAAATTATATTGCCTTTTCTATTTGCTTTTACTACTTATGCCATGTTTTTGAAAATAGTTATTTTTCTTCATTTTTGTTAAAAAAAAAAACAATAAGATATTTGAAATTATATCAATATTTTGACTATTTGAATTTATTAAGAAGTTTAAAGCCTATAATGTAAATAATAAATAATCATAAAATCATTAAACTTTATTTTAATATTAATTTAAAATGACTAGAAAATTATTATTATAAAAAAACAAGTAAGAGTGCTGTAGTCGAGTGAACTCGACTACGATATACCCTGAACCCAGTTAATAAATATATTCTATTATTAATCGCAAATTCCCCTATAAAATGATTTGCACCAAAATGCGAGCAGCTCTGGAAGCGCCCTCTGCCGACAAACACACGCAGAATACACACAAAAACATATTGACGCTCGCGTCGATTATCATGCGATCTCTTTCTCACACATGCGCTCGCATACTTATGCATACAGAAAATGCTTGCGGCTGGTGATAGAAATGAGATCAATATGAGAATACATTTTCGACTATAACTTGGGTGTTTCTTATCCGATATTGATGAATTTTGGGCAGTTGATCAATAGTATGCATGTGCATATTATGTATTTATTAGAATATTCTGCCTTTAAAATTGTGTAATTTATGGCTATCGGAAATATAATATATCGATATTCGATAAACGGAGGCAGTTATCGATAAAATAACGCAAACTTGTTCTGCGCCTGGTATACGAGAACCTATAATTCAATTTTGTCTCTGAGATCGGCGTATTCACACAGACGGACGAACGGACGGACAGACGGACAGGGCTATATCGACTCGACTATTGATCCTGATCAAGAATATATATACTTTGTGGGGTCGGAGATACTTTCTTCTGCCTGTTACATAAATTTGCACAAAACCATTATACCCTTTTTACCCATTTTTAATTTTATATTTTATAAAAGAAATACATTCACTTTTAAATAGTTGAGTATATAGATATTATAGGGTCATAAGGGAGCTTGCTCCATGTATCAACCATAGTGAAATAAAGTTATTGACGCCTGTCAGCGACTACAGCAACAAACCTAAGCAAAACTCAAAAACCCAACTCAAACCATTCATCAAAATGATGTCAAATCATGCAAGCGGCTGGGTAAAAAAAAACATAAAAATAAAACGAAACCAAAATGGAAAATGCAACTCCCGTCAAAATGCTAATGAAAATCAATGCAAAAGTGTATAAAACCGCCAAGATTTCAGTCACAGTCGAGTTGTCCGAAGGTGCAGGAGCAGCTGCTGCTGTAGCTACCACATGAAGCTGTCATGTTTTGGGCAAACACACACGCAGGCGCACGGGACATTGACATAGACAGACAGACAGACAGACAGCCAGACTGACAACAATTACAATTTTCCTGCAGCGTCATCTTGTCTCGGGCTCATCATATTTTCCTACGGCTGCCTTCAGCTGATTTGCATTTTTAATCTCATAAGGATGCTGTCTTATGCTCAGGCATTGTCCCTACCATGTTCTCTTCGGCTGCTTCTTGTGGTTTGCCCAAGCTGCAAGCTGAAAAAAAATGGTTCATGGTAAAAAAAAATTTAAAACCGAAAAAAATGAGTCCCCTGGTTTCTGATCTACATTTGTTTAATCCTGGATTTGTGACACGCCAGCGTGAGTTGCTCGCCTGTGTAATCCTGTGTCTCCTCGTCTGGTTGTCTGTTACGCTTGAATAATTACTCTAATTAAAAGTCCTTCGTGAAATATAAACATGAAACTCGGTTTCGGCCTTAGCTTTCATGTTGTCAGGCTTAAGATTGAAGAGCATTTCTTTTTAGCTCTGCAAAGGTTTTCAATAAAAAAAAGTCATTGTAGATTATCATCTGCGAGATTCTTAATGAACTGAGAATGAGTCGATCGATTTTGAGCTGTGTTTTATTTCTGATTTAATTAGCTTGAGCATAATATCGTAGATAAGATCTACCACTGTAAATATTATGGAACTTTGGATCAAACCTATTATCATTAAAATGAAATTAATAAGTTGAGCAAGTTGTTTATTTACTTCCCTTATATGATATCTAGTATCGGAAAATATTATATTATTATATTATATTATATTTGTATTATTTTTATACCCTGAACACATTAAAAATGGGTAAAAAGTGTATAATGGTTTTGTGCAAATGTATGTAACAGGCAGAAGCAAACATCTCCGTATGAACACGCAGATCTCAGAGACTATAAAAGCTAGGGACTTCAAATTCGGAATATCGGTTCTCGTATACCAGGCGCAGATCAAGTTTGCGTTATTTTATCGATAACTGCCTCCGTGTATCGAATATCGATATATTTAAATTTCCGATAGCAATAAATGCCACAATTTTTTAGATACTACATCATATGCATATGCATACTATTATAAGATAAGAAACACCTAAATTATAGTCGAAAATATATTGATCTCATTTCTATCATCAGCCGCAAGCATTTTCTGTATGCATAAATATGCGAGCGCATGTGTGAGAAAGAGATCGCATGATAATCGACGCGAGCGTCAATATGTTTTTGTGTGTATTCTGCGTGTGTTTGTCGGCAAGATATACACTATGGAAACGCCCTTCCAGATCTGCTCGCATTTTAGTGTATATCTTTTTAAAGGGTAATTTACCAATAATAATAGAATATATTTAATAACTGGGTTCAGGGTATATCGTAGTCGAGTTCACTCGACTACAGCACTCTTACTTGTTTAATATAATTTATTGTAGATATGTGTTTGTCATTGTGCATCTTCAAAATGCTCTTTCTCATAATGCTTGAATGAATTTTAAGCAGTTTTGTATAGTTGTTACGCCCATATCAGATCCGATTAGGGTTCTGTTTCCATGTCATATAAGACAATAGCTGCGGTAATGGATCTGTTCTTTTCTCAGGACAGCGAGAATTGTCCACGCACTTTCGAAATAAATCATAGAAAACTGAATGAGATCAATGCCAAGACGACACAAATTATGTGAAGGAATTTCCTAGATGAGAGCCCATTGATAAAGAACACAATAAATAAAAAATAAAAGAAAAAAAATAAAACAGAAAAAACTGAAAACGATCTTAAAAACTGTACCGCAAAAGAGATACAGATCCCTCTCGGACTATTGTCATTTTGTGATGTCATCAAAACTCAATCAATTTGCGGTTGAGAAAAGTTTAAACATTTTTGATGCCTGCTATGATTTATTTGCAACGGTTCAGTGGCTCTCGACGCTTATTGCACTTGAGTGCAACATGCAATCGCATGTCCTGGCCAGAAAGTCGGGTCATTAATCATGCCCCTAGGAACCTACTCCTGCTAATGATGATTTTTATTTTCGTTTTAATTTTTCGCAAGTATTGAATAGGAACTCGCTCGCTTAACATGAGGATAACACACACTAACCGAAACATTTTGCCAGTCGCTCTGCTAGAAATCAATGAATCAAACCCGATGAATGAATTGAACTTGCTGCCACAGAGTTCAGAGTGAGAGAGAGATGACATCGGTTGAATTTCATTAATCACTTATACAGTCTCGTTAGTGTGTAAAAGTTTTGGGTATTTCTTGTCATTATGTTATTTGCATTGTAGGTTAGAGCAAATAATTCAAATCAGCCTAAGGAATTATTTGCTATAATTTTCTCACACATTGGCAATATACAACACTAATCAATAAGATATTAAGATACTTTTTCATATAGATGAATATACATATAATCAATATATTTGTATTTTAAATTTTTGTTTAATATGCATCAGCAACTTTATTACGCTGTTTATATGTGGGACTAGTGATTGCAAAATAAGTACTAGTTTAGTCCGACTTTCTATGAAATACAATGTTTTAGGAATATATAATTTAGATTTTTTCCCCGTTTGTAGTACTTATTGGACAATACTTTCCTTTTATTATATGCCATCATATTTTATTATTATTTATTCTTCTTCTTGTTGTTTCTACATCTACAAATATCAGCATCTTAAAAATTGTGTCTTATGTATTCTATATATTCCTTGATTAGATTCATGCACATTTGTTTAGGGCTGTCTTTATTATTTATTGTGCCCATCCTTTCCTGTTTTTCGACCTGTATACGCACTTATGTAAATATAATCTCAGACTAAGAAAACTCTCAGTCTTTTGATTGCCTGTAAATCCATAAGACTTCGGGGCATATCAGCTGAGTTACGCCTCTCAGTGATCAATCGAGCTTGTTGTCAAATTGAAAGGGTGGGGTTCTCAAAATGTAAGACCTAAAATGCAAAACAGTTGACAAAAGCCGCAGGCAGGCTGCTCCCCATTTCCCATATGAGTTTTACTGAGTCTTGAACCTTGACGAACCCGACCGCCAACTGTGCGAGGGCACAATTATTAGCACTTAAGCGACACATTTGGTGCCTAAAACAGTAACACAGCAACAGCGATTACAGCTCGAATATTCTTGCCACATCCTGACGCTGCTGCTGGGACAACCCTTAAAGGCAGCCGGCACAAGTGACACTTGGAGGGATTTTTTTTAGGCCGTTTACCGCACGACGCCATACCGAAGGATATGTTGCTGCAACGTTGCATGTCATCGTTTATTTTTTGTGTGCATCAGGTAAAGGGTTAAGACGTGCCTCCACGGGGCACGTCCTGGCAAACACTTAAGCCAAAGTTAAACGCTTCGAGTGTCGTGTTTTTGTTTTTGTTTGCGTGTGTTCATGTTGCATCGTCGTGCTCCGTTTTTTATTTTTCTTCAAATTTTGCAAATGGGTATAATGAAGTCGTGCTAAGTATGTAACAGACAGATAAGTTCTCTTACTGAATACGTAAAGTAAGTCTTTGATATATTTGAATACTTTCACCACTTCCAAGATATAGATGACAATGGATTACAGATTGTAATAAGAGCTATAACTAAATATATATGACTTTCTAATTCAAAAGAAATATACCTTGGGGCACACTTTAAAGATGTCATCAAACTTATAATAGGTATCTCTTCGTCGAGCATTCTCAACCAGAGCATTCTTACTTGTTTTTGTTGTTGTTGTAGGTTTATTTTTCGGTTGGGCTTAGCAGGAGTCTCATGGCTCCTTGCAGTTGCTACGGAATTTGTTTTTTTCGGGGCTGCCCAACCCAAATCAATAGGAACTCCGAAAAAGTTTGCTTTAATACGCTTAAATTGGCGGCAGGACATTGCGACGCATATGGGTTATTGTGTGCGAAATTCTTAAAGGATTGCCTGCACGGCTCCCTCCCCTCTTTCGCTGCATCTCCCCCTCTGTCATTTGTTTTGTGCCGCGTTGTTGTCATAGCTAAAACGCTTTAATTTTGATTGCATTCGATTTTTTTTTTTTAATTTTTTATTTTCCTCTTTGATTTTGTTTGCTGCGTTGTTTGCACAACTCTTTGACAAATTCGCAGCCTTGTTCCGGCCAAGGCATACCATTTTTCGGCATCCTTTGGCAAGGATTAACTATTTAGGTATTCGTGTGTTCTCAGACACACAAAAGAGGCATAGATCTCTGCTATTAGTTTTCGCATATAAGTTGTTCTCGTTCCCGTTCCTGTTCCTGTTGCATTGAGGTTCCCTAAATTCGCAGCTTGTTCTTGTGTTTTTCTTTTGGAATTTCATTTTGTTTCGATTAGCTGCTCTGTGTGTGAACAGTTTGCGAGTTGTTTGTAACAGTTATTATGGGATTTTGGCCATGCAGGTGAGGTCTTATATTGCAGAAAGACTGATTGAGAGGAAGAGATAGAGAGAGAGAGAGAGAGAGAGAGAGAGAGAGAGAGAGAAATAGAGCGAGAGTGAGAGTGAGAGGGTTGTCTAGGCTATTGACTTTTGTTAAGAATCTGTTTAGATACCCACTCAATGTGATAGGATTCAATTCAAATTTTCTGAATTACATTTTGCTATTTATTCAATCCATCTATAATATCTACCATCAATGTTATGGGATAAACTAATTGTAAAGAAATATAATCAAAATTAATTAATAAATTAATTAATATTTAATAAACTAAGTACTACAAAATTATGGATATCATTAGATAATAACTTCCGTTTAATTTGGATTATTACACAGTAAAACAAAGATATTGTAATTTTTACCGTCTGTGTGAAACCCGTGCTTACTAATGGTAATTAAATTAGAAATTGTAATTAATATATAAACTTGTATGTGAAGTCATTTAATAGGTCTGTACGAATTAAGAGTGGGTTGGGCTGTATATTAAAATTAAATCAATATTATGGCTGTTCTGTAACCAGTCCCCAGCTTACCAGGAAAATCGATATCAAAATCGTAAACGAAATGAATGTTGACTGACTGTTCTGACTGTTCTCGTTCCCGTTCCTGTTCCTGTTGCATTGAGGTTCCCTAAATTCGCAGCTTGTTCTTGTGTTTTTCTTTTGGAATTTCATTTTGTTTCGATTAGCTGCTCTGTGTGTGAACAGTTTGCGAGTTGTTTGTAACAGTTATTATGGGATTTTGGCCATGCAGGTGAGGTCTTATATTGCAGAAAGACTGATTGAGAGGAAGAGATAGAGAGAGAGAGAGAGAGAGAGAGAGAGAGAGAGAGAGAATAGAGCGAGAGTGAGAGTGAGAGGGTTGTCTAGGCTATTGACTTTTGTTAAGAATCTGTTTAGATACCCACTCAATGTGATAGGATTCAATTCAAATTTTCTGAATTACATTTTGCTATTTATTCAATCCATCTATAATATCTACCATCAATGTTATGGGATAAACTAATTGTAAAGAAATATAATCAAAATTAATTAATAAATTAATTAATATTTAATAAACTAAGTACTACAAAATTATGGATATCATTAGATAATAACTTCCGTTTAATTTGGATTATTACACAGTAAAACAAAGATATTGTAATTTTTACCGTCTGTGTGAAACCCGTGCTTACTAATGGTAATTAAATTAGAAATTGTAATTAATATATAAACTTGTATGTGAAGTCATTTAATAGGTCTGTACGAATTAAGAGTGGGTTGGGCTGTATATTAAAATTAAATCAATATTATGGCTGTTCTGTAACCAGTCCCCAGCTTACCAGGAAAATCGATATCAAAATCGTAAACGAAATGAATGTTGACTGAAACTATTGCTTTTATCCCTTTCACATAGTTATCCACTCTATTTCCTGCGCTTAACTCCATTATCCTCACGCAATGCACAACCTGATGTTTTTTTTTTTTTTTTTTGGTTTGTGCTTGTTTTGGCCTGCTGACATTGGCAAAATGCCAGATTGACTGCCACCGCCTACCTGACATTTGTAGCGCATCAGGCAACTGTCATTCACTGACTTGTTGTTTGCCATGCGAATGCTAAATGTGAATTGTGAATGCGAGAAATTCCAGTGCGCTGCGGTGGCCATTTAACGGTCTGGCTGTTGATCCTTGGCAAGAAATCCTTTTAAGCATTTTTCTTTCGCAAGTAATTAGTTGACTGTCAACGTTGGTTTGGTTTGTGCCAGAGCTAAAGGGATTTGCCAATTTACGTTTGACAATGAGGCCAACACCTGCGCAAACATATTGCTATAGCTGTCAGGCTGCTGGGCCTCTAAATCCCCGCAAGAAGCGAGCGCGCGCCGTCTAATCCAACTCCAGAGGCAATCTATCAGCAGGGCTAACAATTCCTTGGAAATGTGTTGCAACCTACTTTGATGAAATGTTGTCGGCCCAAATGAGAAATTGCATGTGCCGCTTGTTTGCGCATCATTTCATGTGTCCTGCATATCCTGTCAGCACATGAAACTAGGCTTCACATTAAAAGGATAACAGCGTCAGACAGTCAACAACATCAGCAGCAGCAGAAGCAGCTACTAAATGTGTTTTACTCTGCATTGATGGGCCTGCAGTGTTACAGAAATGTCCTGAATGTCCTCAATGTCCTGTGGATCCGCCTTGTGCATTGTGCATAGGAAAGTGGGTCGGCGATTTGTTGTCGCAAAAGCTGTCAGATCCCATTGAATGCCATGCAATACGGACAATGGCGACAGCTCCTCGGCTCCTGTCACATCCTGACGTCAGACAAATTAGCTTAAGCGAGTGGATTCTTTTCATTCACTCTTCTTCTGATTCTCACACACACCCTCAATTTGGGGCAAAGTTGTTTCCATTTGATTTACGAGCCGCATAGAATAGTATCTTTAAGGATATCACAGCTGTTAACAGTCGTCAAATCGATCGATGATCTGTAACGCATCGCGTTGATAATTGATCTTGATAAATAATAGGAGGCGTGACAATTGGCAATTAAACTTTTTATAGACTGTGTCAAATCATGAGGTCGAGAATGGAACGCGGCTCAAAGCAAAAGACAGAAAGAAGGCGGCAAGATGTGTGCTCTAAAGTGTGAACTGAAAAATGTATCCAAATGAACACTGATGACTATAAATTAATTTTTTATAATGTTTTTTCTTCTTATTTTCTCTTATTAAGCAGCTATTGCCTAAAGTTTGTTGTGAACAATTCTATAATTTTATAAATGTATCTTTCGGTTTAATTTAAAAAAAATCGACATACTTTTGGCGCCTAATCACCTTATTATTATATATATAAAATGGATAAAAAGGGTATAATGGTTTTGTGCAAATGTATGTAATAGGCCACAAAGTATATGTATTCTTGATCAGGATCGATAGTCGAGTCGATGTAGCCATGCCCGTCTGTCCGTCCGTCCGTCTGTTCGTCTGTCCGTCTGTATGAACACGCAGATCTCAGAGACTGTAAGAGCTAATTTAAAATTTGGAATATAGGTTCTCGTATACCAGGCGCAGAACAAGTTTGCGTTATTTGATCGATAACTGCCTCCGCTTATCGAATATCGATCAATTAAATTTCCGATAGCAATAATTTCCACAATTTTAAAGGCAGAATCTTCTAATTTTATATAACATGCATATGCATACTGTTGATCAACTGCTCAGCAGGTAAGACCTGAGCAGTAAATACTGCGCCGATGGTAGTAGTAGCTTAAAAAGCTGGCCATCATACCATACGGTTGTACAGGATCGATATCTGCATTTGAAAATGCCTCAGTGTCCTGTACCTGGCTGTGTGATGCAAGTGCAAAAGGCGTGAACCGGTCTTGCAGCTCATCCGCAAATGCCGATGCAATCTCTGCATGCGATCGACACCAAGTGTTCGTGGACGCATATATTGACGACGCAGTGCTCTCTTGTGCCTTACCAGATCTAAAATCTCTGGTTTTAAGACAGGCTGAGCTGGCCTGGGAGGCGAACAAGGTAGTTGGTCAAGCATGGAGTATTCCGCCGCCACGTTAATATTACGCAGGAATAACTCCGCTGCGTCGTCAATATCAGCTGGTGAACTCAGCTCCATGTTCAAGCTGCTCCAACCTCTGTCGGAATCGGTTGATGTTTGCCTTGCGCGGCAAAAGACGTGTCTTGAGAGCATTTAGAGTTGCAGCCACTCTGTCCTCAACGATCAAAGGGATATGATCGGAGTTAAAGTACAGTGGCTCAGAGCTTAATGTAATGTAATTATACATTATTTTTCAAAAATTCCAAAGACCTATGGCAGGTACATACATTAGCCACCAAAATGAATACATGACCCCAATATACTGGGGTGGCCCCACCTGCTTGGTGGGGTTATGTAAAAAAGTACTTAAATTTATGGTCAAGGCTTTTTGGACCAGTTACATTATGGACACCTGGGTGCCATAAAACCCGGATTTTTTAAGTCAGGTTGATTATTTTTGGTATAAATAGGCCAATACTTCGTAGTTAGTTTAGTTATATCCGGCATCTCGGGTGCAACCAGTCAACAAGGACCATGGGCAAACGGACTACTATTGATCAACGGAATCTCATCCTGGAACACTTCCAAGTGGGATATTTACGTCGCCAAATAGCTGATATGGTCAATCCAAGCAAGTCAACTGTATACAACATCATTCGGAGCTTCATGGACGCAAATCGGACAGAGGACAAGGGCAGATTGGCACTAATCAAGCTTTTCACCAAAAAGGTGGAGCGGAGGATCATCAGGAAAATAAGGGAAAATCGCAATCTATCGGCTCCAAAACTGACCAACAGGTGCAGGATGAAATGGGGAAAAAGTGGAGTGTATATATTGTGCGTCCGGTTCTGCACAATCATAACTTTAATGCCCAAATACCACGGAGGAAGTTTTTAATAAGCGCTAAAAATAAAGGGATGACGTTCTTCAAATCCCACTTGGACAAGGATTTGCAGTTCTAGAACACAGTCATATTTGCAGATGAGTCCAAATTCAACATTTTTGGGTCGGGCGGGCGGCATTATGTGTGGCGACAGTCCAATGCTGAATCCCAAAAACGTAAAGGCAACAGTCAAGCACGGCGGAGGAAGTGACATGGTATGGGCATCTATCTCGGCAGCCGGCGTCGGGAATTTGGTGTTCATTGAAAGAATAATGGACAAGAATGTGTACCTCAATATATTAAAGGAAAATTTACTCCAAAGAGCCGAGAAGCTAGGAATCCGACGTAGTTTTCGGTTGTACCACGACAATGACCCAAAGCATAAGTCCGGATTAGTACAGTCCTGGCTTATCTGGAACTGCCCCCACATGATAATTCCGGCCCAGTCTCCAGATTTAAATGTTATTGAAAATTTGTCGGCTCTGCTGGAAAATAACATCCGGAATCACAGCATATCCAGCAAACAGGATCGCAAAAGTGGTCTGTTGGATGAGTGGAGCAAGATCAGTCCAGAAACTACCCGGAAGCTGGTATCTTCCATGAATAATAGGTTAAGGGAAGTTGTTAAGGCTAAAGGATATCATACTAAGTATTAACATACTTATTTAAGTTTTTATATGTCAAATCTGTTACTTTTTTAAGACTGGTCCAAATAAGTATTTTGGATGTGTTTTTAGTTTTTGACTAATTTTAATTAATTAACTAATATTTTAATAAAAACTAAAATTTTTTCTCAAACGTGGTGCAACATTAAAAAAATTGGCATTTAATCATTTTGCGTTTGTTTCTTTGTTTAAACTTTATAGCACTTTAAATTTTTTGCTAGACACTGGTCCAAATAAGCTCTGAGACACCGTATATATTTAAAATCGAAAAGTTGAGTCTTTATAAAATCCAATGTTCTTTAACAAGAAAGCATGTTAATGTTCAAAGGCACATTTCAGAGCATTTTTTTTCTGTGCGTACATCAATCCCTAAATTTTATTGAAGAAAGCTCTCATTTTAAGCCGCGAAGCTGTACAAATTTTTCTTTGACAGGTAGCTCAGCAGTGACAATACGCACCGAATTTTGCTCAATTATGCCGCTGAGATGTCTTAATTTTTATAATGTCCGTAAAAGGAAACCATTTAACTGTAATTGTATTTCAGCTACACGTGATTTGAGTTAATTTCCTTGGAGGTACTGTATAATTGGCAAATGCCAAGCAATTTGCTGCAGTAGCTCCCAAGGGACAATGACCGCATCCTTATATGCATATATGTGTAGATAACTATAGACCGAGAGAGAGAAAAAGATATGAGCAGGCATTTGCACGCTGCTAGTTGGCAATTAAGTTGCGGCACATGTCCTTTGGCTATTCAGCTGGCCAACAGGCCTTACTGGCCTGCTGTGGAATGCTTTGCGTGTCGAATGGTGGCAACAACTAACGAAGCTGCTTGCTGCACTGCTGCCACCTACCCTTCCCCCCCCCTGCCCCGCAGTGCGTGTTGCGATTGTCCGTGCACGAGACACGGACACGCGTCATATTTTAATTATGACAGCCGGCCCAGGCTTTGTCGAGCGGTCAGTAAGTCAGCCAGTCAGTCAGGCAGACAGAGCAACCCCTTAGCGCTGCAATGACCAGAAACAGCAAACAGGATATGCCACACAGCAGCAACAGCAGCCCCGCAAACTCTCGCCTTTGTTGACAGATTAGTGGCGATCGCTGTGCATCATAAACTTGACATTTTTATTTGACACTTTGATTGTTCTAAGCCTGTCATAATTTTTAATACTCTCTCGGGCATGATTCTACAGGCTTAAGCCCATGGTCTTATAGCTGAGGCACGTAAAAGGCGCATTTGATTTAGTTAATTTGCAAAATGTTGAGAAAAATGAGTTAATTTGAAATCAGTGACTAAGGAACCTATGCTATGAAAATCGATATAGTAGAAAGAGAACTTTCTTAATTAACTTTGTAAAATGAAAGCTTAAACTATCGGTTTTTAAAGCTGGCATACTTTACTATATTTAGTTAAAAATTGTAATTAGCATCGCTCTCTTGATTTACAAGAAAATCATATCAGATAATCAAACTGCACAACAAAGTCTGAAAATTTATAAGAACTTTTACTTTAACTTAAATTTAAAATTGTGAAAACAAAGCTGATTGATTTTTGAATAGCATTTAAGCTACCAGCTGAACAAAGTATATATAGGAGCTGCAGCTATGAATTCTGTGTATAAATGCAAAGGTAAATTGAAATCAACATACTCTCAGTGCAGATCAGCAAATCGTTCAAAGGTTTAGCGTAGGTTTAGTATTACAAAATCTTTTCTTAACAAAATATTTTTGGTTACTTTAGTGTTCGCTAGAGGGAATCTAGCAGTCTGTCATTCTTCACTTGAGGCCGCCTCCTGCATATTTTGCATAGTTCGCAACGCTCTCTTTGTGCTCGCTAAACAAACTCGAGTTAATGATTGCATTTTCATATGCTGGAACACAGCTCGTCAAAAGTCCACAAATTTGCCAATTATGCGGGGCAAAGCGCAAAAAAATAGGTAAAAATTAATAATAAAAGTCAAGGTGCAACAGAAATAGCGCGGCACTTGACGCACGACCCGTGGCATACACCAGGGGGTGGGGTGCTTAGCTGCGGGGTGATTCTGGCTGCACATGCGCAAGCAGCGGGCAGTCTGTGTGTGTGTGTCGCGTGTTCACTTTAATTTCATTACACTGCATTCTGCTCATTACAGCTCGCATTTTAATGAACTACCCCCACCCCCTCGCGTATCCTGTAACAGGATTTTGCGCGGTGGGACGAAGCGCAGGCGCAGACAGTTTAAATGGACGTGTGCTAAGTGCACTTTTTTTTTCATTTAGGGTTGCATATTTACCCCTCCCCTCTGGCAGCGTTTGACCAACGGTCAACTGCTGAAATCCTTTGTTAATTCTGCTTGTTGTTGCTGCTGTATTTTGAAGCTTTCAGTTTGTAATGCCTGTAATGGCTGTTGGCCAGCAGAGGGGTTCAATTTGGACTGCTGCACTTCCACACACACGCACTTATTTATATATATATATATATATATATATATATATATATATATATATATATATATCTATTATATACACTTTTGCTACCCCAATTTGATTGATGTCTCAACTGACCGTTGAGTGTCGGCGGGTTTGGCGGGTTTGGCGGGCGGACGGACGGTTGGTTGGCTGTATTTAATGGTTATCAAGCCTAATGTCATTTGTCAATCTGTTCATTTGTCAGTTTTTTCCATATTATTTGTTCTCGAGTATATTGAAATTATTTATTATATTACGATATTCTTGGTCATAGCTAGGAATAGGTACAGTTGAGTGATAGTTATCATTATTTATCTGCAACTCTGACTCTGAAAAAATTTAGTTATAACCTGTTCGGTTTATTACATTATGACATATAGTTGTAAGAAATCTTTTCAGAAATCGAATACCGTACAATAAATATTATCATCATGAAATCCAATATTTAAGTGCATTTCTAAGTTCTTTACGAATTGCAAATAATATTACAGCTAAATATTTAGAATGTCTGCTTTGAATGCCTTATGAACATGATCCTTTGCAATCCCATTAACATAAGCACATGCACACATCTATTAACATATTAAAACGCTATTATTATTATAACTATACCGTCAAAATGATGACGCACACTTCATTTCCACTGTCCACATAGCTGACTCTCCTCACTACAGACCCCTGAAGAGCCATCAATTAGTTTACATAACGCATGTTTATACTTTCCCATTTGACTACAGTTGACTACACCAGCAGCACGTGGCTGGGGAGGGATGGGGTGGTGAGGAGGTCGTTTATATGGTCAGCGGCAGCTGTAATAACCAAAACATAAGCTAACCATGATAGCTAACAACTTTCTTTATCACCTTCACACCCAAACACACACATCACATCACATCACATTACATCATATCACAATGTGATGCTTAAATCCGAGCAGCTGCCGCTGTTTCATATTTGAACACACAAAAAAAAGAAGAAAAAATGAAAAAAAAAGAAAAAAGAAAAGCGTCCACCCAAGCAAACACTTTGAAGTAGGTGCCGTTTATGCAAACATGAAAATGTGGAAAAATGGGTAGCGGAAAATGTTGGACCACAATGTGGAACTGCACACGGATGCTGTGTCTGTTATTATATTGTTGTTGTTCTTGTGTCGGCCGCTAAATGGTATTTTCCTTTTCATTAAATATTATAACATCTAGATATGAGCTTTGTATTATTATCAGATGTTGGACTCGTCTAAAACTCCAGCCTCAGGCGACAACGCGCGTTGCATTCGTAATGTGTGCTGATATGGCTAAGCAGACAGTTGGACAACCCCTTTTGACAGCTCTAATTCAGACTCGTATTCCGGCAGAATCCTACCCCTACGTGTACCCCTCTCGGCCCACTAATGAGCACACTTGAGCAAGTCGAGCGAATCCTGCACTCACTTGCATACTGTTTTTCAACGCTAATGAAGTGAGTCGCTTAGCATCGCCCCCTTCAGGTCCTGCTGCAGGACATGCATTGTGCGTCCATCAAGCAAATCAAAAATGCAACGACAACAGCAGCGGAAATGGAGAGAAGTTCACTTTGAGCTGCCGACGTGGGAATACTCTTGCAAACACGATTTTCATATATTTTCAAATTAATTAAATAGAGGAACTTGGAAATATGATTTCAGCTAGAAGCTGTTAAAATTTAAAGAGCATTGTCAGATTCACTTTATTCAATATCTTGATGAAGATCTAGATCCTGATCAGCAATATATATAATTTTTGGTGTCGGAGATGCTTTCTTCGGCCTGTTACTTTTCGACAACTTTATTATACACTTTTATTTATTTTCGATCGGTAAGTGACGTGACACATTCCCTGGCAAAATTTAAATAGCCTCTGTTTTGGGCATAGGTTAGCTAAACCCGGGTGGGGGTTGTCCAACATTGGGTTAAGGTTAAATGCAAACCCGTTTTCGCTGGCTTATCTGGAACCGAGAAATCTATTGTCCTGCTCGGTTTTGGACAAGCGCAAGCTAAGCTGCAGACAGCAAACTGAAGTTGACGTTGTTAAAAATTAAAAATGGGTAAAAAGGGTATAATGGTTTTGTGCAAATGTATGTAACAGGCAGAAGGAAGCATCTCCGAAAGTATATATAAAGTATATATAATCTTCATCAGGATCAATAGTCGATTTGATATAGCCATGTCCGTCTGTCCGTCCGTCCGTCCGTCCGTCTGTATGAACACGCAGATCTCAGAGACTGTAAGAGCTAGAGACTTCAAATTTGGAATATAGGTTCTCGTAGGCGCAGAACAAGTTTGCGTTATTTTTATCGATAACTGCATCCCTTTATCGAATAGCGATAAATTATATTTTCGATAGCAATAAATACCACTATTTTAAAGGCAGAATCTAATTAATACATAATATGCATATGCATATTGTTGATCAACTGCCCAAATTGCATCAACATCGGATAAGAAACACCCAAGTTATAGTCGAAAACATATTCTCATATTGATCTCATTTCTATCAGCAGCCGCAAGCATTTTCTGTATGAATAAATAGGCAAGCGCATGTGTGAGAAAGAGATGGCATGATAATCGATGCGAGCCTCAATATGTTTTTATGTGTATTGCGTGTTTCACGTATTTGTCCGCAGAGAGCGCTTACAGAGCTGCTCACATTTTAGTGCAAATCTTTTTAAAGGGGAATTTGCCAATAATAATAGAATATATTTAATAACTGGGTTCAGGGTATATCGTAGTCGAGTTCACTCGACTACAGCCTCTTACTTGTTTTGTTATTATTATTTTGCTGTGTTGCTGCATTTTTTAATAGCGTGTAAATTTGATTGTTTAATTGTCCTTTTTTTGGATGCACCTTTTTTTTGGTTTTTTCTGCTGCCTTCAATTTCCATTTCAATTTAAATTATTTTAATTATGCTTTGGGACGGATCAAGTTTTGCTGTTTGCCGCTAATATAATTAGTTAATTTCCAGCGGTTTGTCTGCGGCGAAAACCACAATTAGAATGCGCGCAGGACACGCGTCACATGCACATCCTGTAACAGAGAAGGGTGTGAGTGAGTTTTTTTCCCTTTTTGTTTTTTAATTCCTGGTAGCATTTTGTATTGTTGCCTATCGCATATCGTTATCAGTCGTTTTAGGGGGTTGCTGTATCAGGCAATCAAATGCGTTATCCTTGCGTATAATCCTTGGCAAGCTGGCCGCAAGATAAATGTCGGTCATATCCGCACATCTACCGATAACTTGACATTGAAATATGCCGCAAGATCCAGACAAGGCATTTAACTGCGACCCTCCTTTCTTTGCCTCTGCCTTTGCCCATTGATTGATTTGGCAAACAAATTTTTGGCGATCTTGAGTCAATTTTTGCCAGAAATTCGGTTTCTATTTGATTTCTGACCGACTTTCACAATGAAAAATTCGTTTTCTTTTTGCAATTTGTTTGCAATTTCCATTTGTTGATTTAGGGCAAAAATCCGATGGTTGTTGTATCAATTGATGGATGCACATTTCGGTTCGGGCAAATTTAATTATAGAGAATCGCCTTATGTGGCTTTTAAATATTGGTATTTTCTTCAATTTCTTTCGATTTACCTTTTTCCAGCTAAACTATTATGTATATTATCCGTCAGCAATGAGTGTTTGTTAAATTTACCTTTTTCTTTTGATTTATTTTTGCAGGTAAGCCTGATTACATCAACTGTTGCGATCATCGAATGACTAAGTATATATACTATATAATTTGTACATTTAATTAAGTCGCTTTGTTTGGCTCTGATATCACAATTAATTGCTGACTCAAAGATGAGGGCATACAACTGCTAATATGACTTTTTTTTTTATTAGTATGCTAAAATTATCTACACATTTATTTATTTTATTATCTAACATGTATAGGTAAATTTCCCAAAAGTTCCTATTTAATTAATTTGAGTTCCGTGTATTAAGGAAATAATAAGTAATTCATTTTATTAGGGATGCAAATAAAATGCTATGTATAATAGTTTGGACTAAATGCACTAAATGATTATACGACATATAAGAAAATGTTGAATGAAATTTTCCACATTCAGCTGGCTTAAATGAAGAGTTATGATTTTTTCTTTTACAAGACTTGGTCATTGTATAGACACGCAGTTTATTTTTTGGCAACTCTTTTAGGTTCCATTCACTTACCTCCAATTTGGCACAGCAAATTAAACATGCCAAAATTCTGCACTTACATAAATTGCAGCAAAATTATCTGCTTTGTGACAGGCGCATCAAATGCCCTGGGAACAAGGAGGAGTACTACAAGGTATATTGATATGATGTTACTGGTAATGATCTTTGGTAATGCGATCATATAACCGTCACACGAGAACAACACCGCCGTAAAGAATCTTTAAAAATTGCAAAAAAATGTCAAAATGATTTTTGTTTTTTTACAATTTTACATTTTGCACGCCATTTACGAAATCCAGTGAAGAAGAACACGTTGCTCGAAATGGATTTGCAGTTGCACCCCTTGACACAAATATACACACGAATATAAAAATTGCATTCGTACAGAAATTTTAGATCATTTTTATTTCATGATATTTTTTTTTTTGGCGAAACACGTTGCCTCGACTTACTTACATCTAATTTGAACTATGACCTTGCGTGCACAAGAAAAATTACTCGACCGTGAATCGACGGGGCCGAACCGAAATGTGGAATCATCCCTGTAAAAAAGTAAGATATTTATTACAAGTTGCGTTTTAGAGTACTTTGTTAAGTGAAAGGTTTTTGGGAATATATATGTCGATGAAAAACAACAGGTAAAAGAGTTGACCTTCATAGATGCTATATTTTTTTTTAAACATATTATGTATCTTAAACAGAGCAGCTTTAAATTGATTGACACTTGGACATACATATGCGCAATTGGCTTGACTGAATTATCGATTGGCAATTATCGATTTAATTATAGAACAATCATTTCATATGTATGTCATCGATAACGCACATTGCATAATTGAACAATTGCTCTCAGCCCCGATCCACAAATCCATCGCTAATAATTTCAAATATTTTGTAATGCAACAATTACTCTAAAAAAAAATAAACATAGACGAGCAGAGTTTCCAGTTTCCAGGGCCGTCAACCTCCCCTCACCCACTGACCGGCCCTGTGGCAGTTTATTGGCTGGCACGCCCCCGCCCCCGTCGCTCTCACTTGCCACTCACACACAGGGCACTTGCGTCAGCTGTGTTCTTGGATTTACGTAGCTGGCATATAGTCGAATTGAATACATATAATTTAGTTGTTTCATAAAAATTACTCGTCAGAATAATTATATTTTCTTTTCGACTTGCCAGCGTTTTTCATCGTTGCAAGCCGCCAGCTAAAGAATCTAAAAGAAAATTACATTTTGGGTTACTGAATATGCCCTTTAAAACTGAGCATTCTTTTCATTTGACATATCATTTGGCTTTAATAATTAATACTAATTACTGTTGCTTTAAGCTGTTACAACTTGTCCAAAAGTGAAATGATATGAGGAATAACGATTTTCGTTAAGGAAAATTACAATAGACTTTCTACATTTATTACTCCTATTACTTTGTCAAATATCAACCGATACTGATTTAGACTTTAGACTTTAATAACTTGTCCAAAAGTGAACTGAAATTAGGAATACAATATTTTTTCGTAACGAAAAACTAAATTTTAATCATACAAAACCTTTTTGTTTAATTTTAAACTTTCACAAATGTCAACCGATATATGATTACGAAAATGATACATTTATATAATCGGGATTTGTTGGAATTGAATTTTCATAAATCTTTGCATATTAAATATTCTTCGAGAATTTTCATATTCAATATTGTATGTAAGGGCATTTGATCTTCGTGCTCTCTGGGAAAACTTCAATTTATACATTTTGTAGGCCCTTTTTGAAAATTAAATCCACTTTGACTGCTGTACCAAACTTGCCTGCGGCTCCCTGAGCAACAACGTTTGCTCAAGCTGGGACTGTCACACACAGCAAAGGGACAGAGATTCACTCCATCTTTCTTCTGGGGGTTGAGGTGGTTGGGGGTGCGGGTATCGTTGTAGTCGCTTTACTTAACATATTTGCATTGACAAGCAGACACATATACATAAATTTAAGTTGTAAGCGGGAGTCTTGGGAACGGGAATGGGAATGGCTGCCGCCCCATTAAAATTATTGATTTTATGCCGTCTGCAATTTTGCCCTTTGGCCAAGCAATTGCCACTGCCAAGTGCCCCTCCATAGCTATTCCCGCCAACCCTCTGCGTTACTCCTGCGTCTCCACATTTCAATTAATCAACTCAATTTGCGTTTAAAGAGTAAAGTGCAGTAAAAAAATGATCAATGAAAGAGTCTGACTGAGAGATATTCCTTAAAATAGTTTAAAAGGATTAAAAGTTGACGGTTAGCTTTTGCGGTATTATCCAAGAACCCAAAATTAAAATAAATTATATGTAAACTAAATAGATACTTTACCCCATGTTCGCTGTTATTAGTTCTAATCTTAGTCGATTTTTAGAACAAATTTTAAATTTTAACTTACAAGAATAAACTCTCAGTTTGATTAGGATGGATATGAATAAGTAGAAGCCTATTTGTAACAACATATTTATAAGTTTGTAAAGGGTATTATGAAATTGATTTAGTCGTTATACAGTCAGGAGCATCGACTATGTTCCGCCATGTTTCTGCGAGTTGGAAGTCGAAGGGTTTGGCTTGTCGCCCTTTGTCCCTCTCGCCTTGCTGAGTACCTTTAATAATTATGTCAAGTCACATTGTTGCACATTCCACAGTTGCAACGCCTTGTCTCTGACTTTTCTGCCCTTTCTCTCGCTTGCACTCTCTTAATGCAATTACTTTCTCTCTCGTTGCCATTTTCGCTGTCCAATTTCATGTTTCTTGAAGCGTTTCACGCTTCATTACAACAAATTGGCGAATAGATGTCGGGCGTAATATTTTATGAATTTCTTAGGCCCATCAAAAAGTGGAAACAAAACTGTTGAAGTTTCGCAATTTTTGCGAATTATGTAATATTAATTATGGCAACCCGACGAAAAAGGGTTACCCTGCACATTCAATAAAATGGCCAACGGCTTATGTAGTAAGCGCATTTGGCCGTGAGAACTAATGCGCTTATAATTACCGAATTTGGGGTGAATCTAAATATGAATAATACTCATGAATAGTAGAACTAACTCAGCTGACTTTTATGACATGCAAATTATTTCATTATGAATATGAAATTAGTCATTTGAATTGAAACGAATGAGCTGAAATGAGTTTCTAAGGGTTTTTGGTGCGAGAGTCTGGAAAAAGGGATATAGATTATGAAGAGACGTTATGGAATGCACACAGGATATAATATTAAAGAATCGGAGATCCATAAAAAAATATATTTAAGATTATATTATATTATATTATATTAGTTGAATAAATTCCTATTTTTGACATTTGTTAATGTTAATCGCAATACTTATGAACTTTAGAATAAATTCCAAGACTATAAATATGCCCTTAAAGTTAGCGGTAATAAACATATGCTTACATGCAAGCCAGAACAAGTCTTTAATAGAGAAATACAAATTTTTAATTATAAATGCATTAAAAATTAACTCAACTTTGTGACTTTATTTTTATTCGAATAGCAAATAAAGTTGTCAAGAAGAAAAATTTATTGTATGTTGGTTCAATAACGCTTGGAATCTGTTGATGTTTATGATTTAATTTTCATCAAATCTCGCTTAATTAAACAAAGGAAAATATAAATAAAACGTGTGGTTCACTTTTTTTTCAGGAAACAGCTCAAACAAATTCAGTCCAACTTTTATTCGGGGACAAGTGCAATAGAAAGTAAATGCAAATTTGTTGTATAAATGCTGAGTTTGTACTCACAAATTAAAAATAGCACACAGACTCATAATACATATGCGATTTTGGAATATCTCGTGAATCATCTTTGCCGCATCTGTGCTGAATACTTGAATGATTTGCGAATACTCATACAAATTATGTAAAACAAAAAAAAAATTCCTATGGTAGATGTTAAAACAAATGAGGCGTTTGCTTCCACTTCCACTTTCCATTCTTCCCCCTTATATTTCCACTTGCACATAATCAACTAAATCAAATATATGAGTTGTCATGTGACTGATGAGTATAAAACCCCTGGCCCTTTCTCTAAAAAGAGAAACATGACAAATTGCGGCCAGACCGAAAGAGATAAAGGGAAAGAATAGAGTCGAGTCGAGTTGAATTGAGTGTTGAGAGCGTAAAAGTCACAAAATTAACTAATAAAGCTTGCAAATATTTGCGCAACAGGAGTGGATGGGGTGGAAGGGGGGAGGGGGGGGGTGGGTGGTGGTTAGTCTGCTTGGAGGGTGCTACAAAATGTATCAAATGACTATTGACTATGGGTGTAGGGGGATGCAGTAGTAGTTTGTGCTGTGCTAACGGGTGCTGTTTTTGGTGGTTAGCCTCATGTGGTATTAAGTGACCAAAACTCGAGGGAAACCTAATTTGTTTAACATACTCACACAATTGCAATTAAAATTTGCTAAGGGTGTAGTTAGGGATGGTGAGGGGGGGGGGGGGGGAGGAGGAAGGAAGTCGACAATTGCACCCTCAAGCCAAGTTGGGCACATAATTATCAGCGCGCCGGGACGAGTGTGTGTTGAGGGGGAGGGGCACAAGGCGTAATGCTAGTACGGCATTTTGTAGCTCAACTTGAGCTTTTAACCCTTACGAGCACAGCGCAATTTTATTAACGTTATTTAGTTTTTGCTTTTTATCAAGTTGATTTGTGTGACACACAAAAAAAAACTTGTAAGCGAAAACAAAAACAGTCGCAAGTGAAGTAGCTCAATTGAAAGCGAAAGTGTCGCAACATGTCATGACCCGAGGGGCTAAATTCCAACCAACCAACCAACTATCCAACCACCAACCCATCCATCTATCCACGCACATTGCAACCCCCAACATTTGTAACCGAATGTGCAACATTCGTCAGGCGCAAATCTCTGGTCTGGGTGAAAGGGCCGCTCGCAGGGTGTGCGCTACAGCGGACGGTGGGACGCACCCTGTCAGGTTGATTAGAAATTCCATTAAAATTCCATAAAGAATGAAAATGAGCGGTAACCGCGCTCATCTTCGATACCCTATACACATTCAAATTAGGTGTAAATGAGTATAATACATTTGTACATATTATATACAGGCAGCTGAAGTCATCTCTGATCATATCTAGTATCGTATAAAGTCTAGTAGAACTTTAATTGGAAGTGAATGCTCTAATTTTTATTGATAATTTATTTTTGTAAGTCAATAAATAAAATTATAAATTTCAATCAGCCACTTAAAAAGGTGTAAGGAGCTCTTATACTGTGTTAAATATGCACCTGATTTTTAATGAAAAAAATTTAAATTGAAATGTTTATCAATAAAAAAGAAATGGCAGCTAATTGATATAGTAATTCAGTCCGACTTATGTACTACCTGCAGACTGCTTCTAGCAGCAGCATCGAGCACACAGGGTATCTGTTAGTCGGTCAAGCATTCTAGCATGTTATCTGTAAGAGGGTGGTTAATATTTTGCCCCAAAGCTATCGCGCGTCAAATAGCGACAATTTCAAGTTCCATTGCAAAATCGCGTGTGACTTCAGTCGAGCTCTGACTTTCTCTCTTTCGCTCTCTCTTCTTATCACTCTCTTCTCTCTCTCGCTCTCTCTCTTTCCCTCCGTCTTTGGCAATGTCGTCTAATTAAGTTGCAAAGTGTGTCCCTGTGTGTGTTTTGGGATGGTTTTGTATCGCGTCGCGTCTGGTGTCGGCGTGTGGCCCCGATAAGTGTGGTGAGCGTGTTAAATTATCGACCATATAATGCAGTTCACGTGTCCCAAAACTCAACCGATTGCTCCTGTGCAGTACTTAAGTAAGCACTGCTCTCTTTTAATCTGCACTGAACTCCAGATTTGAACTTTGCAATAAAGCTTAAAAGTTTAATGCAAATGCGGCTGTTAAGCTCGATGAACAGATAAATTTCAACTGTCATTTCTAAGATCTTGACAGAAACTATCAATTTAAATGTGTGGTAATAATACACTTTTTATATGAAAGTCTTTATTTAGATTTGTTTGCTTAACTTGACTTTTGTAGACTGTCATCATGTATAGAAATTTTCTGTACATATAAGATTAAATAATATTGTCAACTGGTCGAAAACATCACTTTAAGTAGATAAGATTCAAGTGTTTATATAGTGAGTATTTTTATTTTTATTACTTTATATTATTATTGTACCTATTGTATCTGCTGTTCCTAAATTTATGTTAAGCTTCTACTGGAAAGCTTGGAATCTCATTAAACACTTTTCTTCCACCTGCCTGGTACTGAAATTCATTTCCATTGGCATTTAATCAATGTGTGAAATGTCCATTTGCCTACATTTTGCATTTCTGCATACACTTTCGTAAATTATATCAGCATTGCATAAATCTAATTGAAAACTGCAAAAATAACAGAAATCCACAATAGCCGACAAATTATTGTTCAGAGTAATAATATTGTTGTTCACATGAATAATGGCACATGTTCGACTGGCGGATTTATCCGTTAATTTCGATCGTTCGCTTCTCTCTTCTCCCTCTTCCACACTCTCTGCCAATAGGAAGTGCATTTTTGCATTTCACAAACAACAACAACATCAGCAAAAACTTCCAAACGGCCCACTAACCGAAACCCCAACTAAAAACAAAAACCACAACCGCTGCCAGCAGCCAGCAGCCAGCAGCCGTCGTTATGTGTTACGGACAGACAAACAGACAGAGGCTGATGCAGGCAGGAAGGTCTCCTCTCAGCGCATATTATCATTATTATCATCAGCACAGCAGCCAGTTGATTATTACCTCTGTGCAGCAACAATAACAACAAGAAAACAACGGCGTCGGCAAATGTTTATTATTGCATTTTGATTTCCGTATGGTATTCTCTTCACCTACTCTCGCTCTCACTCTAACACTCACTCTTGTTCGCTCTCACTCTCAGCAGCTACAAGTGAGTTGGGAAATTTTAACAGCAGTCTGTTAAGGCGCCTGTTGCGACTGTTGCGTTTATCAATGGAGAAATTCGGTAAAGTTTGCGATTGATAATAAATAAATAAAAGTGTACTTATGAATATAGTAAATAGTTCGCATTGCAATGAATCACGTCACGTTTTATTACTAGCAAGAAAAATTATCCGTTCACAAACAATCAACTGCTTGATAAGCAACATTTCCGCTATTTGTGCAGCGGAAGTTCGAACATTATATTACAAACTTAAGGAGTTAGAGCAAAAGTTGCTTAAAAACATCCTATGTGCAGAACTTTTTCCTGTCCTGTTTAATTGCAGCTGTTAACAGCACGTGCTAAGCCCACAACAGCTGCTGTTCTGTTGTTGTTGTTGTTGTTGTTGGTTATCTGAGCCAAAGCGCACTTTAACAGCGATTACTGCAGCTAGAGTGTGCAGTAATTCTTATATGGCTGTTAGCGCACAGGCAGTGAAAAGCAACACTGGTTACGCTAACAGGGAAATGTTACAGCGTTGGCTCTCACTGCAAATTACATTGGCTAATGTACTGTGCACGTTAACAGCCGTGAGCGAACTGTTGTTTGCTGTGAGAGCAATTCGCCTGTCATCTATGTTAAGTTAAAGTTCGTGCGCTTTAAATATTTCCCATTAGTTCAGTCTCGACGAGCGTGCATTGTAGACGTGCGGGGCGGAGTTTACGTTCGTGGCTCTTCGGTTTTAGGGTGTCGCGCATATTTCGCGTATTTTTCGATCGTTTGACTAACAAATTACGAAGGCAACGCATCGATGTCGTCAGTTATATAAATATCAAATGTTTTTGGCTGTGCCAAATAAAGAAAAATGCATAGTGACAAATTCAAAAAACACCAGCATTAGTCATAAACAATGTTTTAAAATGCAAAACGATTTGCGGACGCTTAAAAAGCCAAACAAGTTGCAACAATGTTTTCAAGAAAGAAGCCAATAAGTGCAAAGCGATCTATTAAATAAATAAATGCACAATAGAAGTGCAGCAAAAGAACAAGAAACAACAAAAGGATTACACAAAAATAAAAAAGTGCAGAAAAAACACAAAACAGAAAAAGAATCAAAGTAAAAATAGCATAAAGCTCAAAGCCGTTAATAGTTTGATTTGATTGGTTTTCATTGCCAACAACAACAAGAGGAGCAAAGTAATACGGAAGCAGATTTCACCGTTACAGTTAACATTATGTTAGCCGTGAAGAACTTCTTTCTGCCGGAGCGGGCCAAGGCTCCTGAGACGCCGCAACGCTTCTCGAGGATGCCCGAAGCCTTTCTGCGCTCCATACGCCGTCGATCGCTGCGCGTCAAACGCGCCAAAAGTTTGGTGGTGTCGGACAGATCAGAGAAACGCAAATCAGGTGAGGTACAGTGTCGATGTAATTGCGACCATGTTAAACGGGTTAACAGAACAATATAACAGGGTGCCTTAAGCGGAGCTTGCAAATCTTAAGAGCTTTCATTAAATATAACTTTAGTAGAGGTTATAAAAGTGACTTATAACCTTTGTACGTAATGTTTATAGAATACTTATAATATATTTATCCAGGCAACTTTTAAGACCAAGCTGAAGCCTGATATTAGTTTGATTAAGAAAAAGCTTATTCAACTTAACTGGAAAACAATTTAAAACAAGACAACTCTCTCTCACAGTTGGTCTATCTATCTATCTATCTATAATCATGAGCACTCATCAAGCGTTGCTGCAATAGATGAGTATAAAAGATAGCCGCAGAACAGTTGCTGCTGCTGCACACACACACACATTACTTACTGCCAATGTTTTCACAGTTTTTGCTTTGACGTCAGAACCTGGCATTGATTGCACAATGTCAATGGCTGCTCTGAGGCTGTGTCCCTTCCTGTTGGCCTGCATAGTTCTCACCCGCATTATGCGACGAGAATCGATAATTGCATGCTAAGTGCTTGAAGCGTTGTCACGGCTACTGCTGTGAAATAACTGTGGCCTCTATTTCTTAGTTCTTGTTGCGATGTTGCAAGAGGACGTGTAGTTTAGTAGCCTCCCTTGTGCGTTCAACTTTCGCTTTCGAGGCCTTTCACTTGATTGACAATTCGTCAGCTTTCTGATACAAACAATGGACACAACATAGCATGGAGAGAAAAGCAGTGCAAATTGATATCATTATTTTTTATTTTATTCTCATGCAAAACTGGCCACATAATATTTTTGTCATTTGTTGGCCAAATTTTGACATAACAACTGTCGGAACCAACACAGCCACTAGGGAAGCATCGAAAGTAAAAGAAACTATGTCAAACTGCAGTATAATTATCTTTTTTTTTTTACCTCACGTTTTTTTCTCATATATTTTCATTTCTTTGTGATTCTGTTGCCAAACTTTGACACATGACACGCAAAGTGGCATTTTTAATAGGGTTACTTTATTGTATTATTTTAATATTTTGGTAAGCAGCTTTTTTTTTGTTGCTCTTTAGTTTTTGCGCAAGGTCATCAACGTGTGGGAACAAATTAACAAACAATTGCACAAGTGTTCAAATGTAATCATCTAATTATAATTATATTACGCTTTTATGGCACCTAGTTTGAATAAAGTATTCAAAAATTTAACAAAGGCAAACGTTGAGTTCATGGCAATCAGATTTAATGGGACTCTAATGCTACAAAAATTTATTTGGTCAAACTCACAAAACGAAACAGTCAACAATCAATATAAACTTAGTTAACAACATTTCAAGAAAGTTTAGTATTATTTTGAAAGGAAAACCTCTTTATTCGCTTTACAAACTACCACTCACTTTGAAACAATTGAATTATTTACATATTACAACAGCCTTACATAATATTTGTATGATAAATGTCTCAGTTTACTAAGAAAATCTATATTTCTGTATTTTGGCCTTCTCTTTCTATTAACATTTGTTGTCACAATCTATTTTTGATTTATTTGCAAATGTTTGATTAATGCAATGTTTTCTACTCGTGATTTTTACGTTGATTTATAATCATCCGCACAAAACAACACAATCTTTTCATTATAGTGTTCTACCAGATCTTGACTGTTTATGCCATTGATAAGATAAGCCAATTCAATATTTTTATATGATTTATACAATAGATTTCATAGTACGAATATTTTCTATTCATTAGCGTTCATTCACTCGGCGCGCCCAGCAAAATTGTTAATTAAATACAAATAAATAGCTTCAGTCGACCAACACAAAACTGAACAGATAAGTTTGCCTGCCTGCCTGTCTCCGACTCAAAAGTGTGAACTGTCTGCTCCATATAAGCCTAGGCAAATAATTGGACAAATAGGCTTGATAATAATGTTCCATCTCGATATACGAAATGTGCTCCAATTTCCTAGGGGTCCCCCCACCTTTGTTGACTTTACAAAGACCTTGACGCTTGGCTGACGTTCTAACTTGGGAATGGGGATCTAAAGTGATCTACGTCGGTTGATATGTCTAAAAGGCTAGCACTTTTTATTTGTTTGTTTTCTGTATTATTTTTTTTCTTGCTTTTTGTTTATAAATTTTTTTTTTTGAATTGATGTTTTTTCAAACTTAAATTTGTATCACTGTTTTTTTTTTATTTTTTTCTGTTGGTTAAGAGTCAACAAGAACAGAAATACATTTTAGCACATTTAGCTGCGCGAATCGCAAGTAAAAAGAAAAACAGCACAATCTGTTGAACATTGCCAAAAAAAAAAGACAGAGCACAAGCTTAAGAAACAAAAAGTAATTAAAATAATACGCAATTGTTTATTGTACGAACCGGCTCTAGAGAGTTGTCAGTGCAGTCAGTTCGGCTATATATAATATATGTGCATATGTTTAATAAAAAGCAGAGGAAGCAGCAGCGTTGTGCTGATGATGATGGGATCAGCATCATATATTCATATATATATGTATAAGAATATATATACTCATAGATCGCATCCATGAGTCGCTTCTGATATTGCTCATCAGCTACAGCATTAGGCAAAATGAGATCATGGCAATAAAAGTTGAACTTTTGCCCATGTCGTGCTGAGTTTTATTTTTTATGCCACGCTCAACTATGAGAAAATTTGAAGAGCGTGTACAAAAGTGAAATCTGTGTACATATTATTTCTTTTTCTTCTTTTCCTGTTGTAATGCCATTCAAATCGCCTCAGTTTTGAACTTAGCTCATAAATTTAATTTACTTAGACGCTTTCCTTAGCTGGCCGAACCATTGAGCTACTTCACGCCCACATCTGACCTCTAAAAGTTCACGACTTCCTTGAGCTTGAGTTTACGCTTATTAAAAAAATTACAAAATGTCAGATCTGCCTGAAAATTTGTCTATATGTGCTGAGACTTAAGATAAATTATTAAGCAGCCCACGTTCATAAAATCAACGCCCACCAAAATGAAAATAAAAACAAATACATGGCGGTTGCCTTATAGGGAGCACAGTATTGAATCTTTTTTTTTTTTTTTTTTTTGGGCACAGTCACATTTAGGATCAAGTTTGACACGCGTCCATAGATTGATCGCAGAGACTGTGGCTGCGGTCTCAATCTCAATCATTAATCATTTGCAACTTCATGGCCAAGACAAACGAGCCCCGTGTTCTTTTTATGGATACTCGAGTTTTTCGGGCCGATTTCCAAATATGTCCAAAGTTTGAGACAGCATTTAACAAATGGTGTTAGATATGTTCGCTATCTCTAGCTATATTATTTTTTTCTGTTTAGCACACGCCATCAAATCGAACTGAAAATAAATGCACCTTTTTAATCTACGCTTACCTGTAATTATCTTCTGTTTTTTTTCTTTCTTTATTTATCATGTAATTAATGAAATTTATTTGTTATTTTTGTGTGATCTTTTATAAGCCCAAATATGATAATTGTTAATTGGTAGTTGACCAATATTTTTTTAACGTCTTTATCATAGCCGACAATTTGGGTCATTTAGTTTGGGGCCATGCAAGTCATAATTGCTGCGGTGAGAGATTGCTCAAGGCGTGTCTAGCATTATTATTAAAATATTATATATGATTAGAAATGCATTTTTTTTGTTTGCATATGATTAGATATAGTACAGCTGTTCCATTTTATTTGAAATTTTTCATTTACAGCTGTAATCCCAAGTGATTGTTGATGTAGCGTCATTTTTCGATACACATCGCTTAGAATTCTCAACAACGTTTGGCGTTGGCTGTGAGAAATTTTCAGATCGCTGATGCGTAGTTTACTGCCTCTATGGGGAAATACTTAAAACTGTATTTCCTATTTGGCTACTTTAGAATTCATGGCTAATTTTAAGGCAATTAGCCGGAAATTTGAAGGTACCCACTATATAAATTGCCCTCGTAAACTCTCTGAATATGCTAAACTACGCTTTGAACTGTAACGTCGAAATCCAGTGCAAAGTCTCACTTGGAAAATTTTCCCAGCAATCGCGGGTACATCTTAAATATTTAAATTGAAATTGAGTATTGAAATTTAGTTTTGATAATGTTTTCAAAACACTTTGGGTGTGTGTGTTTTTAGTTAAATCGTTTGAAGACGTCGAAAAACCTGTCAAAGGTCTGCAGCTTAAATGCATTTTTCATTTCGAGCTGTAATAAGCAAATAGCTGAGGGAAAATAGGCATATATATTTAAATGCAAATGAGTTGACAGCGATGAGACACGTTTCAAGCGCCGCTTCCGTTATTAACTTTGGTGGACACTTGTCTGAAATTGGTGTAAAGAAAAACGCAAAACAAAAAAACAAAAAACCACCACCAACAATCAGCAGTTCTATGCGCTCTTCCATAACCATTTCCATAACCATTGGCTGGTTCGGGGCTATGCTAGCAAAATAAGCAGGGAGTTGTTTTTTTTCCTTCTTATTTTTATTGTATTACCTATTGAAGTTTTTGAATCGTATCTGTTCGGCATGCATAAACCGATCAAAGTTTAATGCTGCATAGTCAGTAGTGAATAGTAAATAGTGAATAGGTATGTGAATGTTGTTGGTTGGTCACTTGTTGCCCATATTGGGCACTCAGAGTTAGCTTTTGGATCGGGTGCGCTTTTGTTTGTATTCCCCAATTGTACATGGAACAAATCCCCATGTCTCTGGTCCCCCTTCTGTCTACGGCAAAGCCCTAAAGCGGAAGTTATTATTTAGGTTGCATTCAACTCTCGCATGTCCATTGTAATTCTAATATGATGACGCCCTGTAACACTAGATCATGCTGCGAGTTTCTAATAAAATTCTATCCAAGGCTATTATCCATAAAGGCCCCAAGTGACGACCATTAAGTTAAGCATCGCATATGTATATATATATATGTATATATATATATAAATATGTGTTTGTTGGCTAAGGTTCAGTCACACTCAAGTGATTCTCTTCTCTGGAACTTACATGAATCTTTCAACATAACCGGTTCAAGTGGTTATTGCGGTTGTTGGTTTCGCATTTTCGGTGGGCAGTTATGACTCTGTGTGTGTATGTGTGTATTTGATTTTTACACTATCCTACGGGCTTCCTAATAAGTTTATATCTATAAGCCATTAAACTGCATATAAAAATACAAATCACAAATTGGATGTGTCATATGAGGATTCTATTGGGTATTTTCATTAGTAATTGCTGAGTATTGAACCTTTAAGAATGTGAGGACTATTGAAAATGTTTATGTCTGGGCGAGTGTTGTTAAGTTCAACAAACTGATTTATAATTTTCAGACATGAGTTTGTAATTCTATTTGGTTAAAAATTACTTTGACTATTGTCTGTAGTTCTTATATGGTTCTAAAATAAAGTAAAAACATAATGTACAAGTTCTCATATTTTTTAAATGGCGTGAACATTTCGAGATTCTCATGAGTATAAATTGATTAGGTGATCTTTAATCTCGCATACATTTACGCTATTAAATTGTCTTTAATAGTGTAAATCCCAATAGAGCTTAGCTGAATTATTATAAAGTAATCTTTAAATGTTTTGAGCATGATATTTTCATTGATCCTCCATTAAGATATCACTTACCTTAAGTGATCTAAGATACTTTCAATCTTATGATTATGACCATATTTGTACAGCTCTTGAAAAAATCCAAGTCACGTTGATATTTCTGATAGATTTTTGGTGTTCTCGTTAAGGTGATTAAAGTAATGAAAGTTCTATGTTTGTTTCCGATAATCATTAGATTTAACTTCGGAAGCATCCACATAAGCAAGTTGATATACTGAAGATGTTATTCCTTATTATAATTTACTGATCCATCAGGAAGCAATCTTTAATAGCTACTAGCTTACCAACTTGAATCTGGAGACCTGTTGACTGGTGTTATTCAATAGGCCAGCAGCAGACATGCATTGGCGTATGACTGACTGATAGCAGTTGCTTACTGTCTCGTAGGTGCCTCCGCAAGCTGTGCAAAAGCAACAAAAGCAGCGGCAACAACAACATCAGGAGACACTCATGTCTGTAATGGGCACTAAGTCATTGAACCGCAAAAAGCCGAAAGCCACAAATACAATGACTGGGACTTGAGATTTCTGCTGGAGCCGACTCTCCAATACGTCAGTTAACTGAAGTACAAGTTAAGAGAGGTGGTGATTTGTACAGCTAATTTAATGCAATCTTGCGATAATTTACAGTCATTTTGGCAATACCACAAGGTTCTGTACTTAACTTACTAACTAACAAGCGTCCGCAATACGTTGTTTATGGGGATGGGACGGTAACTGGTCAGCCCCCTCCTCCTTCCTCGTGCCGAGCCCATAAATAAGAATGTAATGGACGCAGCCAGAGAACAATGGGCCTCATAATATTGCACACAGTCACACACAGCTCGCAAAAATTGAAAAGCAAAGGTGTAAACGAGGCGCTCCGATTTCTATAGAAAAGGTCAGTCGCAAGACTGGGCCAAAATGCATGCAGCATTAGATCGGCGTTGGACTTGAGAGACTCCAGACTGGAGACTCGAGTAAAGAGTCCCGCTGCGGGTGCAGGGTAAAGAACCAAAGGCACAGGCAACGGAAAAGTAAAAGTAAGCAATTTACTGATTTGTTTCGCCTGGCCGACTAAAGAAAGCCGGTAGAAATTTCAGCTGGTCAGCTCAATACAGCTGCTACCACATATATTATATTTGTAATCCGAACAAGACATTGCTTAATTAGCCGCTGACCATTAAAATCGATTAATTGTATCAAATTAAATTTTTGCAAAGTGAATATAACATATTGCTTGATAGAGTATAGGGCATCAATTGGTTTTTATTTTGTTATCGAGCTGAAAAAATGCAGTAGTAGGTCATGCAAATTTTAACTTAAGAGAAATATTGAAACGAAAATTATAAAATCCAATCCCAAATCTCAAGATATCATTACTAATTTCAAACATCAATCATTATAATCTAAAGTGGCCTACACTACTTGTGGTATGTTAATGGAACTATATTTATATATGGAGACTATCGAGTGAAGATCAGCAACAACTGCATCAGCAATTTTTGAGCAACTCAAAAATTAAAGATATTTTAGGAAAATAATGAGTATATCACCGTATAATCATTATAACCCGAAATGGTATATAAACAATTGTGGTGTCTGCCCAAGGTAACCACAGAGACAACATGAAAAGACAATGATCATAAAATATGAAACATAAATACGTTTGCCATTTGGCAGGACAGCTGCTGCTGCTAAGGACGCGTGCAGTGAAATCCCAGGAAATTATAAAAGACACACACATTGAGTGAAAAAGTACGGTAAAAGTAATCGCAGCACTTTTCCTACCATTTTCGCAGTGCATTTTATACCCTGAACCCATTAAAAATGGGTAAAAAGGGTATAATGGTTTTGTGCAAATGTATGTAACATGCAGAAGGAAGCATCTCCGACCCCACAAAGTATATATATTCTTGATCAGGATCAATAGTCGAGTCGATTTAGCCATGTCCATCCGTCCGTCCGTCCGTCTGTATGAACACGCAGATCTCAGAGACTTTAAGAGCTAGACTTCAAATTTGGAATAAAGTTTCTCGTATACCAGGCGCAGATCAAGTTTGCGATATTTGATCGATAACTGCCTTCGTTTATCGAATATCGATATATTAAATTTCCGATAGCAATAAATGCCACAATTTTAAAGGCAGAACTTTCTAATTAATACATAATATGCATATGCATACTATTGATCAACTGCCCTTGCGTGTTTCACGTGTTTGTCGGCAGAGGGCGCTTGCAGAGCTGCTCGCATTTTAGTGCAAATCTTTTTAAAGTGGAATTTGCCAATACTAAAAAAATATTTTTAATAACTGGGTTCAGGGTATATCGTAGTCGAGTTCACTCGACTACAGTACTCTTACTTGTTTTTTTTTTTGCTTTGTGCCACAGCTGGCACTTCATAAATATGTCATATTTAATAGAGTTCAGCTACAGGAGATGCTACTGCAAACCAACCACCAAGGCAGTAAGAAACGCCTGCTTTGACTTGCCTTTTCCTCATCTGCTGCTGCTTCTTCTTACTTCTTCCTACTGGTATTGTGAACTTTTTGATTGACTCGTGTCCCTCTCTCTTCCCTTCTCTCTCTTTCTCTCTCTCACTCTCGCTCACGTTTGCCGGGTGTCCTTTTTAAATTTTACAACATTTTTCTTGGGAGAAAGTCAAAAAATTAAATGCTCAAAAAAATAGGGAGAAATTGTATATTTATTTCTTGATCATTGTAAAATGATCTGTGTCATAAATTTGACATTTAATCGTCTGTAGAATGTTTTTCTTCTTATTCCATTTCGCTGGGAATACTCGTGATTAAGTTTGGTATTGAGCAATGTCTGGTCATTGCCTTCCAGCGAAAGTCCTTCGTTGTAGATTATCATATTATCGTAGATTCTATAGCACCTATTTTCGATAAGATTAAATTAAGTGACTCAATGATAACAAATTTATACTTTTACCCAAACAAAATTTCATGGAAATTTCACAATCATATCGCTAGATTCCATTAGAAAAAAAATTAAATGGTTGCATGTGGCATGCGTTTCCAATCAGCATTGTGCAAAGTTTTCAACATTTGAGTGCACGCTCAACTTTTATTATTTTAACAAATTGAAAATTATTTTTTATTTATGACTATTTGTTGTATTTGTTATCGTAATGCATTCCTTAAAATGAGGTTAAGAGCCATTTGCGTGTCATTTTTCAGGTGCTGAAACCATTTGCTAATTGCTGCAAGTAATTGGTCTCAATTGCTATGGTTGTTATACCATAGGAAAGTCAGTAGGAGGGGGAGGCTAAAGAAAAGTCTTTTAAAAATTTGATCTTATTTGTACATAGTGCTGACAATTCGATACACCAAAAAGTGTCTTTAAGTGCTGATAGTCAAAGTCTTGAAAGCTTATAAATAAATTGCTTGGATTTTCATATACCCTGTTGCACTTAGAAATAAGAGTCTATAAAGTGTATTTAGTGACTAAATTTTAGACCATCAAAAATGTTCTTCAAAATATATTATTATAAATATGCTACGTTGTTTTCTAAACTGAGCCATAAGTTCTGGTATAAATATTGATTTCATTACTTGATTACTCATTCATAAGATAAGTAGTTAAGGGTATTCTGAAATGTTTTCTAGAGTATCTAGCGGGATATCAACTCTACTGTTTCATTTTTCATTTGTATCTTTTCCGCTTTGATAGCGCGTGTTTTGCAATATAATTTTACCATTCCACTGAACTCGACTCGTATGATAAATGAGTTATGACTCGCAAATAAACATAATATTTGATATTGAAAGCGTTGACTGATAAACGAACAAAAGCAAGGAAATGTTTAATGCGCATTTTGGGCAACTAATTTATTTATATAGAATATTTATTTTTCTCTTAGTATTACCACTTTGCCAAAAATTAAGTGTGCGGGCAGAGCGACCTTCAAGTTCGTTGCCCACATTTATCTAGATACATTCACATTTTACCTGATCTCATAAATCTTTGTGCACCAATGACAGCGCATCTTGAGAACTAACCCCTTTCTTGCCTTTTAATTGAGCCAGCCTCAAGTGGGGCGTGGTCTGTGTTGATCGTTTGCAAGGGATCAAGCGCGAGGATCTTGAACCACTTAACGCCCAAGTATGTGTGTGCGACCTTCAATTGTGGATGTGTGTGCGTGTTTGGACAGCGAATTAAAGGCAATTGGCCATTGGCCCGCGTGCGCACATCTTTTATTCAATTTATCAAAATTTAACACATGTTTTTCACACCCGCACCCGCTGCCTATTCGAAACTCATTCATTCAACTATTTTCATTATTATACACTGAACCCATTAAAAATTGGTAAAAAGGGTATGATGGTTTTGTGCAAATGTATGTAACAGGCATCAGGAAGCATTTTCGACCCCACAAAGTATATATATTCTTGATCAGGATCAATAGTAGAGTCGATATAGCCATGTCCGTCTGTGTGAATACGCAGATCTCAGAGACTGTAAAAGCTAGAGACTTATATTCAAATTTTGAATATAGGTTCTCGTATACCAGGCGCAGATCAAGTTTGCGTTATTTAATCGATAACTGCCTCCGTTGATCAAATATCGATAAATTAAATATCCAATATCAATAAATACCACAATTTTAAAGGCAGAATCTTCTAATTAATACATAATATGCATATGCATACTATTGATCAACTGCCTAAAAATCAGATAAGAAACACCCAAGTTATGTTGAACATATAGTCTCATATTGATCTCATTTCTTTCAGCAGCCGCAAGCATTTTCTGTGTGCATAATTATGCGAGCGCATGTGTGAGAAAGAGATGGCATGGTAATCGACGCGAGCGTCAATATGTTTTGTATGTTTTCTGTGGAGCCCAGCTACCAGCGATTGCGTGTTTCACGTGCTTGTCGGCAGAGGGCGCTTCCACAGCTGCTCGCATTTTAGTGCAAATCTTATTAAAGGGGAATTTACCAATACTAATAGAATATATTTAATAACTGGGTTCAAGGTATATCGTAGTCGAGTTCACTCGACTATAACACTCTTACTTGTTTTGTTTTGTTTTGTTTGATTTTTCTATTACATTTTGCTAATGGTGCGTAAATTTCTGTGTCAGTTGAACTGCTCTTCATTTGTTTCTTCGTTTTGTGCAAAAAAAAAATTAAAAATCATTGAAATTATTGACTGATGAAGTCATAGCGCATATGCAAAACATCAAATTTGTATATTTTTAATATTTACATATGACGTATCTGTCAGATACATTTATTAGACTCCAGCTACCTCAAGCTACTCACTGTCTCAACGTTGCGTGACCGAACCTTGGAAAGTATTGCCAGCCATTCGTGCAGAACTTTTCCAATAACTAGACAACAGTTGGATGAGCGGCGCCCTCTTCACCCCTCCCCCTATAATTCCCTGAACAACTATATTTTGAAGAAATGTTTATTTCTAGTAATTGCTAATTAGTGTAACTATTTTGTGTAATTAGTTGAGCAGTTAATTAAAGTATGCCGAAACTTGCGTAGGGAGTTTTGTAAGTATGAAAGTATATTTCTTAAAGAAATAATGATGATATAGATAAGAAATATTGAACGTTTGAATAGAGCAGTCATAAAACTAGTTTGTCATATCTAAAGTAGCTTAGCTTGTCCTACATTGAATTAGAAATAACATTGGTCTTACCACATTAGGAATGAACAGTGAAAAAATTAAGGAGAGAGGACTGAATCTACATCTAACTTTTGACATCTAAGCTTGTGTTTCATACTGAAGGCCTCTTCTTTAATTTGTGTGTATTTGAGAACGTAGATATAGAAATATACATCGACATACCCTATCAATTATTTCTTCAACTTATGAAGTACTTAAGTAATTTAGACATTTTCTTTTCCTTAACAAATCTTACTGTAAATAACAGTTACAGAACTCTGTTAAACTAGTTGCTGCCAATATAAAAGTAACAAACAGTTGATTTTTGATTTACCTTTTGCCTTCCTCTGTTTCTCTCTGCACTTCTCTGATTCTTTCTCGATCTATGGGTGTGTGTGTGTGTGTGCGTGTCTGTTTGTCTGTGCCCCGTTTTAATCTTGTTTGTTCGATCGCCCTTTGCTCCCTTTTGGGCTTTGGCTAATTTTGTTTGCCTTTGTCTCGCCTGCTGGGAGTGAAGAAACCAAATATTCTTTCGACTACCGTTTTTGCTTACTTTTACCACCAGTTTCGTTGATCTTTTTTCACTAATCTCTTTCTCTCTCTGGGCAAACAACACAAAGAAAGTAAATCAGATTTTGGAGCAGATGTGCATCCAACGCCCAACGAGAAACGAGAACCCAACAAAAAAATATATTCAACAGCTATAACAGAGGGCAGACTCATCCGAGGTCGCTTCCTGGCTTGATTTATTGTTATTTATGGACAGTCCACTGTGCTGCAATGTCGACACAGCCAGCCTACCTAAATATTATTGTAGGTTTCGTCTCAAATGGTGGGCTCAAATGCAAATACTGCATATGATTTATACCTCAATATGCACATCGATACACACATTGATATATATTTGTGAAATACGGACATTCCCATAGCAAAATTAATTTGCCATGGCTTATGGTTACGGCTTATTAAAAACGCATTATTTGCCCCAAAAATATCAAAACATGCATGGAATATTTCTAAAGATGCATCACCATAGCTCATAGAAATTCCATTGCCCATGCCATTTTGTGGGCTCTAATTAGCGTTAATGAGCATTCCGAGCACAATGCAGCATTTTAAATGCTTGGCAAGGTAAATGTCATTAAAAACCTCTTGATTAGCTAAACTATTGTGCGCATGCACGAGCATTTAATATGCAATTCAACGCACATCTCACAATTCTTCAAGATTTTCCATCTTATAGCCAAATTAACATAGTATGTTTTTATTGTTTAACCAGGCTGCAGCTGCATTTGTTGATGCTGCCAACTGACGTTGGCATTTTGACTGCTTGTCAAGGTGAATGTCGCGCAACACAGCGTAAAATATTTAATTTTCTTTTTTATTATAACACATATTATACGTTTTTTACGCATGCTAAGCACACTTCTCAAATTCCCTTTAGTTTGCTCAACCCATAACCGAGTTATTTTAGTGTTTTTTATAGTTAAACCAAACTCAAGCTGCATTTGTTTTCAATGCTCATAAAATCTTAACTGGCGCTAACAGTTGACCGCTTCTTGGACTACCGTAAACCTCAAAATGGTCATCAAATTTACGACATTTGCCTTAGTCATATCCCAAAACTGATCCTTGTGGGCGCCAGCACATTTCTTTGATGGCACGCTTCAAATAGTGATAAAAACTGTGTTCTTTTTTTTGTTCAGCTGCCTGCAATAAAACGAAGCGACGGTACTTGATAACTGGGCATGTGCTTGGGTTAGAGGGTCAATGATAACAGTTACATTTCGAGAAAAATATATTTCATCTTTTGATCATATTGTGCGCTAATTAAAATGCTTAACCCACATCAAGACGCAAATCCCCGAATTGCTTTTGTGGAATAAACAGAAATCATAGTCGTAAATGGGGGTATGGTAAATAGTAAACAAACAAACAAACAATCCGGAGACAGACCCAACACAACCCTTTGCTTTGCACACTTTCTCTCTCCCTTTGAAGTTAAGAAAGTGTATGTGCTGTGCATGTGAGAAATGTGGAAATCTAATGTCTTGGGTCGCGGCTCGTTTGCATACGTAATTAGTTTGGAATTTTTTACAACGATGGCGACATTTGACATGCGTTTGAGTTACGATCGTTTAGATCAGGGAGAATGGGCTACATTGAAGAATATAGAACTAAGTTACAAGAGTTGTTACAGAGGGGCGTTTTTTTTATTTTCTTCTCTCTTTCTTTCGCTTTCTTATCTTGACACCTCGGGGCTGGCGGCGGTTTGAACTTTACGCCTAAGCCGATCTGTTACTCAACATTTGACATCATTAGTCAAACTTAAAGACGCATTTGTAACTGGCGGTTTTGTCTGGCAAACTGTTTTAAGCGCCTTTACGCTGATGGCAGCCATTAATTAGCTACTTTTCTGTTACCATTTTGGGTTTGGATTAGATTCGTGAATCTCGATTCGATAGAACTAGTTGCCGCCATTTTTCATTTAATTTTATGGCCATGCCAATTGCAAAACCGCGCTAATTTTTTTTTTTTTGCATATACATTTTTTTTCTGACATATCAGTATCATAAAGAAGTTTTTTTTGTTGTTGTTTTTATATACATTTATATTTATTTTGTGCTGCATTGTATAACAAAAGGCATATTTATTTCGTTTTAATTTGTAATTTTGCGCTATGGTCAAGGCGAGCGCTTCAAAAAAAAAACCAAAAACCAGTTGAACTTGATAGCGAATATGCACTGTACATAAAAAGGAACTGCTTCGTGTTTGTCCTCATCCTCGTCTTAGTCGATTAACAAGCTCATGTGTTGCTTGTCGACGGGAACAAGTTCTCAGTGTCACCCTTAAGATGATGCCGCGTTGTGTGCGGCTGTCCATATCCATGTCCAGATGAGACCCTTCACTGTTTACTCAGCCAGCTCTTAACAACTCATAATAGAGCAATTTTCACGTGTCCTTGCTGCCACGTAAATCATCTCACCGAGAGCGAACCGAACTGGTCAGCGAAGAAGGATCAACACTTCCATTGTCACTCCTCCTTCTTTCCACTAAACCGAACAGCAATCGGCCCCCTGGGACTGAAATTGATCGCACCACTCGTAGCCTAATGGCTGGGGTTTGGGCGAGATTTACGTGTATTTGGCATTTTTATGGTGTTTTCATATTTTGGGTTTAACACTTTATTACACACTTGGGCATGAAGTGCCCTATAAATTGGGACTGCAAATTGAGCGTGGTAAAAGCTCATAAAAAGGGTGAGCTTTCACACACACAGACACAAAAAGCTCGCCTTCGCCAGAAGGTTTGCAAAAGCTCACGCATACAGGCGCTGTTGGCACTGACTGACATCTGTTTGGGGTTTCTTTTTTTTTTTGAATAGAGGTCTTCATCTGTTCAATTGCCTGGCAACCGGCAACTAGCAACTAGCAACTGTTGCCATCCGCATAATCTCTGACCTTGAAAGCCATCGTAATCAAAAGCCAGACAGCAGCCAGCTGACTAGATTTTAGGTTCTGATTGAGCGAACTGAGCTGAGCTAATTTAAATCAAAAAACTGTTTGAGCAACAGACAATTTAAAAGGTTTCTTCTTCCTTCTGCTTATTGTTTTATTTTCTGGGCACCCTTGAAGGCACGAAACAATTGCCGAATACTCTGAAAAGTAGCTTCGGCAATGAAAACATTTATTCAACATCTTTAAAGCTGTCAATCAAAGCCAGTCACAAAATGATGTATGTTTGTAGCGATCGAGTCCTTGTACACTGAACACTGAACATTTGCATAAGAAGAATTACTAATAAGCTGACGGCAAAAGAAAAAAGAAAAACTTTTGGCCGCTTCGCATGTAGGTTAAAAAGATGTTACAAGACGTGCAAACGAGTTTCAGTTCCCGATTCGTTGGGTCGCTAATTACATCGTTTCGAACTAGTTTCCAGTCAAATGTATTCTTGCTAATGATTATTTTAATTTTGTTTTCGTTCTTCCAGATTCATTTGTAAACAGTCAGGAATGGACAATATCACGTTCGGTGCCCGATTTGCGGCTGGGAATTGTAGGTTCATTGAATTCCGGTAAATCGGCGCTGGTGCATCGTTATCTGACCGGCTCCTACATGCAGGAGGAATCCCCGGAGGGCGGACGCTTTAAGAAGGAGGTATTTATCGATGGTCAAAGCTATTTGCTGCTCATACGCGACGAGGGCGGCGCACCAGAAATGCAGGTAAGGCATCCACATCCCGATCCCAACTCGCTTCAAGATATCCAAACTGCCAACAAAATAATAATGTATTATGGGGGTATAGGGGTTGTTATGCCCCTGTCTATGTAGTGAGGTAAAAAGTTTCATTATGATATATTATATTTTATTAATTAAAATTTCCTTTATTATCTTGTAAATGTTTGAATTGAGGTCAGCGTGGAATCAAAGAGGAGAGGACTGGCGAGGCGAGGCGAAAATAAAGCATGTAAGCAGTTTTGAGCTGCCCTATAGAATTTTCTGGGGTTGTTACGTGGCTCGTTTGCAAGTGCTTAGCAGGATGTAATACACTGCGAAAAAATCATCCGAAAATATAAAGTGTTGAGCATAGAATGCTTTGGATTGAGAATTAATTGATGATATTAGGCTTTAGTTCATTGAAAGTAAAAATTCTTATTTCTAGAAACTACTAATTTCTTCAAGCTGTAATTGTCAGTCTTATATTTATATTTATATTATATTATATTTGCCGCATTATATCTTGAGTGCCCCTCACTAATCTAAAAAGTTGGTTCGAGTGCACTGCAGCTATTCATTTGTCGCAGTTTTTGCCAAGTATGAAGTTTTTTCTATAGCAATATCTGCAACTCTTGGTACATTTTTGCTGTGCTGTCAGCTTTCACATTCAATGGCGAAAAACTTGCCGCAAAGTTCAACGTTTGACGGCCGGTCTCTATCCCGTCCCTCTCCTGGGCGCCTCTCCATAACTTTTTTTTTTCACTGACTCACTCATCGAGTTTCGACCTTTGGCAGGCAGAAATCTGCAGCCTGTAGCTGGCCTCGGGCCAATTTCTGTTATACCATTTTGTTTTTTTGTGACACTTATTATACCCTGAACCCATTAAAAATGGGTAAAAAGGGTATAATGGTTTTGTGCAAATTTATGTCAGAGGCAGAAGGAAGCATCTCCGTCCCCACAAAGTATATATATACTTGATCAGGATTAACAGTCGAGTCGATATAGCCATGTCCGTCTGTCCGTCCGACCGTCCGTCCGTCTGTATGAACACGCAGATCTCAGAGACTGTAAGAGCTAGAGACTTCAAATTTGGAATATAGGTTCTCGTATACCAGGCGCAGAACAAGTTTGTGTTTGTTTTATCGATAACTGCCTCTGTTTATCGAATATCGATATATTAAATTTCCGATAGTAATGAATGCCACAATTTTAAAGGCAGAATCTTTTAATTAATACATGGAATGAATATGCATACTAGAAACACCCAAGTTAATGTCGAAAATATATTATCATATTGATATTATTTCTATCAACAGCTGCAAGTTTTTTTTGTATGCATAATTATGCGAGTGAGTGTGTGAGAAAGAGATGACATGATAATCGACGCGAGCGTCAATATGTTTTTGTGTGTATTCTACGAGGCACCGCTACCAGTGATTGCGTGTTTCACGTGTTTGTCGGCAGAGGGCGCTTGCATAGCTGCTCGCATTTTAGTGCAAATCTTTTTAAAGGGTAATTTACCAATACTAATAGAATATACTTAATAACTGGCTTCAGGGTATATCGTAGCCGAGTTCACTCGACTACAGCACTCTTACTTGTTATTTTTGACTCACTGATTTGCAGCCTGAGCAAAGCTTTATTGCATTCCGATTCTTTTCAATTCGCAATATTTGCAATAATTTCTACAGTTTTATTTGGCAGGGATATCTCCGCACCCCCTCCCCCCCCATTCCCCCCTTTGCCATTTGCCAAAAACCCTCAGGCTTAAAGGGTGAAAGTGTGGATTATACATTTTAAGCTCCTTTCACTTTTTATAATATTTATTTGCGGTTGTATTTATGCGCAGGGGTTGGGGTGGGGTGTAGGGGTTGCTCTGAAAGAAAAAAATGTGCACGCCACGCGACGCGACCCTCAAAATCGCATAATACCCTAGCCTATATCCATGGGCTTAGCAGTTTTTATTTTAATGAACATTTTTTATCTCCATTGTATTATTTGTTGTTAATATTTGTGATTGACCCAAATTCAATTTCAAGCCGCTGACCGTTTAAGAACTATTTCACAGTTGGAATGTCACATGTTATTTAATTCACATTGCATAATCGTTGCCGGTCTATGACTATCAAACTGTTATTAATACTGCTCTTTACTATTTTTTCTTCATTTCCTTTTTCTTACCCTGTCTCTTTCTCAGTTGGATGCACATTTTGTCACAGTTTGTCAAATCGTTTCTCTCCCGCGATTTAACTAATTTAATGTCCATTTCTTGACTAACTGCTGTCAGTCACATCTTTATGCTAGCAACATAATAAACCATATTTCAATTGCACAGAATAACCCTCTATTTATGAGCAACCCCCTAAATCAGTCAGAGCCACCCTCTCAGACAACAAGACGAAAAAAGAATCCAAGTATAAGTGTTTCAAATTTTCAATTGTTGAACTTGTTAATACCCTCTATAAATATCATTGATAATATATTGAATACTCGACCTACACTTAGCATACATCCATCGTTTGCTCAGTCTAGCAGTAGCTGCTCCGATTTGCCAATATGAAGGGTATTAAGTAAGGAACTACAGCAAAAATACAACTGGGCAAATGTTTTGTATGAAATCACTCAATGGCGGCGTCGCGTCGCCACTCAGTCGCGTTTTGTTTTTGTTTTTATTTTCTTTTCGGTCTGAGCCAGGATATCATTACCATATACGAGACGACAATATTGCATGCGACTCAGCGACCGTCGTCGAATCTTCACATTACTCTGTTTGCGACTGGACGGGGAGTTAGACAGACAAGTTCATAATGATAGAAGCGATTGTTAAATAGATAGAATCGATATACACTGAATATGATGATAATTATAGAGAGTGAATTGAGAATCTGTCTGTAGTAAAAAATGTTGAACATTGGGAATCTATTTATATAATAATTAATTTTAATATTCATTGGAATGATTTAGTCAAGAATTTAGAATATAAAAAGTAGTAATAGGTAATATATCAAACTGTTCTTTGTAGCAACCTATAAATAAACCAAAAATATTTCAGACTCATTGCAAAAAAATAGCTTTTGCTATTGCTTGAATTTTGTCTTTGCATTATAACAAGAATAATTAAGATGTGGGAAAATTAATAGTAAATAATTATCCATTCTTCTCATTATTATCTCTTATTTCAAAATTTTTTGCTAAAAACATTTGTCTTAAAATTGTTACTGATTGTTAGCTAAAGTTTCTGACTAAGTTTCAAGTTTTCACAGCTAAAGTTGTAAGGCTTATAAGAATAGTCTGAATGCTGCTTAGTCCACATAAAAGTTGAATCCATTGTTGTTTCTATCTCAGTGAACTGCAGCGTGACAACAGCCCAAAACCCAACCCCCAATTCAGTTCAATTGTTTTGTTGTCAAGCATGTGTCTCTTGCTAAATGTGTGTGTCTGTGTGTGTGTGTGACAGTGTGCTGCTCTGTCTGTGTGTGTATGTGTGTGAGTGCTTTCCGCGTCGCCGCCGTTTGGCGTTGCATTTGCAGCAGAACATTTTTGTGCGCTTTCCTGTTTCCTCCTGCATACACATATTCACAACAAATCATAAAAAACGGCAACCACCCGCCACCCGCCGTTAGGGCAACCACCCACCGAGGACGATGCCAGGACGAGGCCAACGGACAACGAGAGCGATGAGCGAAAGCGCCAGTTGTTTGTCGACTGGCGTCGCTGGCGGGCGGCTTTCAATTCGTTGCGCTTTAGAGCTGCTCAAACAGATGTTTGTTATAAATAAATAATTCACAGAACTTAACAAATATCAATTGTGAGTCTGTAAACGGACTTGAATTCATATTTATATGTTTAGTTTAAAAAGAAAAACCAAAACAAGTAATCGATAGCGTCAATTCACTGCAGGACACTCGAATCCTGCGCAGTAAACACAAAGCGCCTGTTTACAAGCCAATGTAAAAGTTCATTATCCTGTGCCTGCCTACGTGTATGCGTGTGTGTGTGTTTGTGTTTGAGTCTCGCTGACTGTATGTGTTTGTGTTTGAGGCACATGAAAATCATTAAATGTTTAGCACACGGCAACGGGTCCTTCCAAAGGATTCAAGTGCTTCATTAGCGACTTTCTCAAGTATGTGTTGCGTGCGTGTATGTGTCCTGAGACTTTGCCTGCTGATCCTTTCGCCTCCTTGGCTACCGCCCATTGTTAAACCCTTTTCCGCCTTTTGTACTGCCCGCCAGCCGAAGCAACTTTGTTTACTCCTCATGTCCTTCGGACGCACATACAAAGTCAAGGACTCACGGCCAAAAGTTTTATATGTTTTTTTTGTATATTTTTTTCTTCATATTTTTGAACAGGCTTTTGTTTTCGTTCATGCTTTATATTTTTAACTAATTCTCTTTCGCTCTCGTTGCGCTCTTTCTTTCAGTTCGCTGGCTGGGTGGATGCGATAATCTTTGTGTTTAGCCTGGAGAACGAGGGCAGCTTTAACACCGTCTACAATTACTATACCAAAATGGCGCACTTTCGCAATGGCCAGGATATACCCATGATATTGGTCGGCACTCAGGGTAAGCTCAATTTTGAATAACTTTCTATTTTCGTGCTTGTATATAACCTGTAATCGGTTTTACATTATACTCGCATTTATTATCGGTATTATTGTGATCTTTATTATTAAAATTACCTTTCTGCTCAAGTACATTTTCATAATTGTGTCCTAAGCCAGTCCTCTATAATTATATAACCATTATCTATTTATTTGGAAATGTGTAGAGTTGATGATTCACAAAATATTATTAAACTTAAGCCAATCGCATTTTGATCATTTTCATATATATTTATAATATTATATAAATCGATAAAAACATTTTTAAAAAACTTGTACTTATTCCCATAATTATGAAGAGAAGTTATATATAATATATAATTAAAGTAATAAAAGTATGATTTATTTTTATTCGATGAGTTAATCGCAAGTTGTTTTGATATATTTATTTGTTGATGAAGTTTATTAGCACATTTTTAGAATTAGATGTTTTTTGACTTCGCTAAAATTAAGATTAATTCAATTTCGATCAATTGTCGTATGTTGGTTGGTCGCATGTTGTTTTTGCATATTTATATATTGATGGAATTTATGAGTATTTATTTTGAAGTTTGTAATTTTTTGCTTGTCATTTGCTAATCTTCAATTGTCTGCTCCACAGATGCCATTAGCGAGCGTAATCCGCGTGTAATAGATGACACTCGCGCGCGGAAATTGGCAAACGATTTGAAGCGTTGCTCCTACTACGAGACCTGTGCCACCTACGGCCTGAATGTGGAGCGTGTCTTTCAGGATGGTAAGTTCAACGACTCGAGGGAGAGGGCTAACAAGGAGCTACAACTAATCTGCCACTCTACTTTCACAGCCTGCCAGAAGATATTGTCGCAGCGACTGCCGCTGCCGGCAGCAATGCAGCCACCCCGGCCAACAACCCCGCAGGGCTCCCGTCTGGGTCTGGCCACCTATCAGGCGCCAACGAATGGACAGCGGGCTCAGCAGCAGTTGCCGGTGCGCATGAGCGCTGATTTTGCCCAGGCGGAGCAGAAGCTTTGGTCGCTGCAGGCAAATGCCACTGAGAACAACAACGTAACCAAATATAATCCAGGAGCAGCAGCCTCAGCAGCACAGCAGCAACAACAACAACAACAACAAAATCAACAGCAGCAGCAGCAGCAACAACAACAGCAGCAGCAGCAGCAACAACAACAGCAGCAACAATTGTCGCTGCAGGGCGACTGTGCTCAGGTACAGCTGCGTGATCCACGTGATTTGGCGCCGCCACCTGGCAAGGAGCTGCCGACGCCCACATCAACGCCGACGACAAGCCGCAAGAGCAGACGGCGCTCGAATCTCTTTATACCCTCCTCCTCGAAGAAAAGCGACAAGGAGCCAAAGAGCAGTGAATTGGGCAGCGGTCGCTCCATACCCATCAAGCAGGGTTATCTGTACAAGCGTTCCAGCAAATCGCTGAACAAGGAATGGAAAAAAAAATATGTGACGCTCTGCGACGATGGCAGACTCACCTATCATCCGTCGCTGCACGACTACATGGACGATGTACACGGCAAGGAGATACCGCTGCAATATGTCACCGTCAAGGTGCCGGGCCAAAAGCCGCGCGGCTCTAAGTCGATCATCACGAACAGCGCGCTAACCAGCTCACTGCTGGCGAACGGACAGCGGGCGCAGGGCACATTGAGCGAGGGCATTGGTTGCCTCACCCTGGCCAAGGACAATCAGCGCAAGCTGAGCGAGAAGCTCTCGTTGCTGGGCAGTGTGGCTGCTGGTGGCGCTGCTGAGCCACTGAAATCGAATAGCTCACAGCAGACCAGCGGTGACGAGGGCATTGCCATGTCCAATTCGAATTCACAGACTTTTATTGCTGGCGAGGCCCCGCCCAATAAGTTGGAGGCCCAAACGCCAAATGTGAAGAAGCGACATCGTCGCATGAAGAGCAGCAGCATCAAGGCGAACGAGGCGGACGACAATGATGGCTATGAGTTCTACATTGTCTCTCTGGACTCAAAGCAGTGGCACTTTGAGGCCGCCAATTCGGAGGAGCGCGATGAATGGGTCGCCGCCGTAGAGCAGGAAATCTTTAAAAGTCTCCAGAGCATCGAGAGCTGCAAAACGAAGCCGGCAACCAGCACTGAACTGGCCGCCATGGTGGCTGTCAGACAACGTGTGCCCGGCAATGGACACTGTGTCGACTGTGGTGCTCCAAGTAAGTACAGATATATATTGATAAATATATATACACATATATATAAAATATAAATTGTCGCTTATCCCATTCAGATCCCGAATGGGCCAGTCTTAATCTGGGCGTGCTCATGTGCATTGAGTGCTCTGGCATCCATCGCAATCTCGGCTCGCACATCTCCAAGGTGCGCTCCCTGGGCCTCGATGATTGGCCGTAAGTAAAAATTACACAAACAATTAATACAATATTTAATTAATTCATTCATCTTCATTTTAGTGCGCCGCATCTGAGCGTTATGCTGGCAATTGGCAACAGTTTGGCCAACTCTGTGTGGGAGTCGAATACGCGCCAGCGCGTCAAGCCCAGCGCTTTGGCCAACCATGAGGAGAAGGAACGCTGGATACGCAGCAAATACGAGGGCAAGGATTTTCTGACGCCACTGGGCAGCGGTAATCATGTGAATGCCGCCTCACCCGGCCAGCAATTAATTGAGGCAGTCATCAGGGCGGACATCAAATCGATTGTGTGCATAATGGCCAACTGTCAGGCGGAGGTGACCAATGCCAATGTGAGTGCCCGGGATGTGCGCACTCCGCTGCTGCTGGCCTGTGCTATAGGCAATCTAGCCATAGCCCAGCTGCTCGTCTGGGTAAGAATTGGCATTGACTGAGCCATTCGATTTGTTATTAATTCTCTACTCCCACAGAACGGTGCAAATATCAAGCACACGGATCATGAGGGTCGAACCTGTTTGGCCTATGCACGCGCTGCACAATCTCTGGCCACGGCCAAGTCAATGAAGGCCGCTGCTGCTTTGGCCGCCGGGATGCCAACTCCAGCGCCGCCACCGCCGGCGCAGTCGGCCGCAGCTAATGGTGGCATACCAGCACCGCAGTACAATGTGGAGGAGACGACGGCACTGGTCGAGCTTCTGGTGGGCTTGGGCTGTCCGGAGTCGGCGCCGTTAACGGCCAGCGGCACGCTGCCGAGGCGACGAGATACGCTCGGCACACCCTATGAGAAATCTGTTTCAGGCGTTATCTAAGACGGCGCATAGTTGAATTTCATAAGCTTAACACACAAAATTTTATGTAATATTTGTAAAGTGAAGCTAAATTATGTTTAATCTGTTGTTCGTAATTAGTTTACAAAGTACGCGTAACTTTCTTTCTGTGTATAGCAATCGTATTGGGAATGTTTTGAATGACGCTTAGTTTTATAGTTCTTAAAATCGAAAATGTGCAAATTATGCGTTTTGGCCAGCGCCGTAGAAATGTTTTTTTTTTTTAAATTTCTAGATTTTAGTTTTGTTTAGCTGATAGGCACAAAAACTGTACAGTCTTGTTGTAATTTCAAGTTTTTAATTAATTTATTCTTTTTTGTAATATTATTACCATTATCATTAATTTTTATTGTTTTTAAGCTGTGTGCAGGTTTTTTATGTCGTTTGCAAAACAACAATTTAAGTAATTAATGTATTTTGATTTTGATTTTAAAAGAGACCTCTCGTTTGTCATCAGTATATTTAAACCAATATAAAATACGCCTATAAATAGATGATGAAAATAATATATACGTATAAACATAGTGAATCTAAGACTAAAGCCAAAAACAACTTATTACACTATATCTATATAAAACAAAAAAAATATATATTTATAAAGTTGAAATTGCTTGATAATCGGTAAATTCACGCTTAACTTGTAGTTTATGCAAAAACCAAACAAAAACTCTGCAATTTAAATTCCAAAACAAAATTAAACGTATGTTGGCAATACGGAAATACGTCAGTGGATTGTATTATAACCAGAAGTTAGAAGGAAATGACAAGATATTTATGATATACTATGTATGTAGCAAACACTTGAAAGTATTTCAACCCAATTATACGTTATAGTTATATAAATCTATATATTAAATGATATGTATGTATACACCCCTTTATTGTGTACGCTATTTTACAATTTCAAACATAAACACAACCACAGAACGTGACAAAACTCAATCTAATTGGATAACAAGGCAACAGGCACAAAAAATACAAAGAAAACAACAAAAAACCAATAAATAAAAATTAATTAACAATTTTATAAAATACTTTATTTAATTAGCTAAGAATATAAGCCTCATTTCTTTTAACGTTCTCTAAGGTTGCTGCCTTGAAGTAAGGAGCAGCTCTATTAAACTGGCTTGAAGGACTGTGGAACCCAAACACTTGTACAAATTTTCAATATTTACTCGAAAACTAGGACGATTTGAATATCCTTGGCAGGTGACACCCATAGCTCTACACAAAATGTACATTTTAGTTCTTATTTGCAACGAATTTTTCAGCTCTAAGTTGTTAACCCATTGCCCGGATCGTGTTCATCTAAAATAATTAAATCATTTTTTTTTGTCGGCTTCTTTATTTCATAAAATAGTTACATTTGTTGGGAAAGTTTTAAAATTTGTAGAATTTAATGAATATACCTGTATGTAATTGATCTATTAGTTTATATTGCTTTTCTATAATAGAATATTACACACTCTTGTCCGACATTTGAATTTATATAGCTATCGATTTTAATATTAATTGTTTTATATATGTGTTATATAGTTTGTAAATTGTGCAGATAAGTATGGGCGAAAATCGATTACTCCGACTGAAAATTTTAAAGGAAGAGAGAATAAATGCACATAAAGAGGCGCAGGAGGACCAATGATTCAATTACGCCGTTTTCCACAAGGAAAATACTTTTCAGTATTGAGGTTACGATTAGTGTGTGAGGCAAACAAATGATCAAGTGGTGCTGGTGGTGAGAGATGAGGAAAGGGATCATTTCAAAAGGCGCTCTCCCAGTAAGCTACATTAGTTGTGCCTAAATAAATGAATTCATACGATGCGCCGAACTTTAATCGAGCTCCGGTTCGTAGGGATTGGAAAACCTTTTTTGTTTTATGCCAAACTCTGGTGAGGGTGTGAAATGTTATGTAAATGAATGTTGATTCATGAACAATTACAATTTTTTATTTTTTTTTTTTGTCAATTTGTTTTTTGTTGAATTGTTTCTGTAAGCCATTTGTCCATATACGTTAGCGGAAAGTCGTCTTCGCTGCTGCCATTTGAGTTGAAAGTGAACGTTTTTTGTTTGGTTTGAGTTTTGATTTGTTTTTTCTTTTTTGTTTTGTTTTGTTTGGTTTTGTCTAACACAACAAGCAAATTCCACGCCATTCTGCCGCATGAGTCGGCCCCCATTGTACAATGTGTTGCAGCAGTTGTTGTTGCTGATGCTGTTTCTGATTTGATTGTTGTTTTCAGTTTTCGGTTTTGCTTTAAATATGGTTTTGAAACCACAACGACGACAAAAAACAAACAAGTTTAGCAAGCAAACAACAACAACAACAACGTGCCGCTGCAGCGATCGCTGTTTAGTTTGGTTTGGTTGCCGTTGCCTGCTGGCCTCGTCTGAGAGAAACTTCGTTAACTTGGAACTCCATGTCGATTTTTTTTTTGTGGTTGTACACACGCTTGCATATCCTTGCATATATATTGCATCTGCAGTCGCCTTGCATTTGCCACCTAGCGTCCGCTCTGGGTCACTCATTTTTTGTTTGCCTTGAACTTGGCGTAGAAGCTCTGAATTTGGGCATAGCGCACAGGTATCGAGTCGAGTATGCCGGTGTAACTGAAATTCTGTTGCTGCCGGTTCTTCTCGTGCATATTATCTCCCGACAAATAGGTGACCACATTCTTCTGCAGCTCACTCACATTCGGATCGGAGTGATTGGCCACCAAATGATTGCAGAATTGTGCAATTTGCAAAAACACCGATGCATCGCGATCTGTAAAACATAAATGATATATATATTAATTAGCAACAATTGCAATCGAAAGCAACAATTGCAAAAGACGATTTTCAAACAGTGAATAAAATATGTATGCCAATTTTAATGTTTCTATATTATATGTTAAATTTTTAAATAAATATGTATTAGCTAGCAAATATTTGCTAATAATAAAGGTATTGTTATCATAGGCAATCATTTGATAAGCACTGCTCACATCTGAATAATAAAACTTCTGTGGTCGGCATATTTTAGAAAATATAACTGATTTATACAAGATGTCGCTTCTAGATAGCTCCAGATGGATATTTATAACAAGCATGTATTTATTATTTATGTGTTCGAAGTTGACCCCAGTTATAATATTCCCTGCCAGTATTTAACAAATATTTCACGATTTTAACAACGAATTTAAAGTAATATTATGCCAGATAAAATGAAAATTAATTGTGTTGAAGAATCGTTCGCATTCCCAAATGATAAATATATTTTTCTGTATTCTTTATATACATGAAAGCTTACCCATTTTGCGTGAAATCTTGATCAGCGACAGTGGTTGGCTTTCATTGTCGCGCTGAGCGCGCAGATGGCGATTGCCATGTTTGAACTCCTGCTCCAGCCAGCGGATGACATGACGCACATTTTCGCTGCGTTTTTTCAGCTCATCCAGCTCATTGAGCACTGAGAGAATGTCCAAGATCAGTTAATGCAAATGGTATGATTAAATGGTATTTATGAGACTCACCAGCATTGGGGATGAGAATGATGCACTTCTTGGTTCTCACCAGCGACTTGATGATGCCATTGTATTCGGTTAGAGCCTTCGAATCGACGACAACAAAAGGCGACATGACGAAATGGGCGGGACTGTCGCGCAGCTCCTCCTCGAGAGTCTCCACTTCGTTCTGCAGCCAGAGTTTGCCCATAATCTCACATTTCTTAGACATCGCTTCGGAGCGTTCCTCATCGGCACCGCTGCTCGACTGCAGATTGAGCTTCTCAATGACGCTGTTTGTCGTGGTCGAGGCAGAGGCTGATGTGCAGCCGGCCATTGAGGTGCCTGTGGCGCTGGCAATCACAGCAGCTGCCTTCTCGGCATTGCGATTGCGTAGATAACCTTTGCGCGGCAACTTGCGGCACTCCTCAACGGTGTCCTTCTCCTCGTTGCTGGTGTAGCTCTTGCGGACGATGCCATTCTTGCGATCCGAATAGCGACGTGTTCGTCCTTCGTTCCGCTTCCGTGTCGTCTTCGGTGCAGTGCGTCTTTCGCGTCGACGCGATCCGCCACCCTTTTTCTCCTCGCGCTTCTTCTTCTGGCTCTCGATGAATCGACGCGTCTTCACACAGAAACGATAGTTGAACTTCTTCTGCTTACAGATGAAGAAACCGAAATCAACCATTTTGAGGATGCGCAAAATGGACTCCTCCTGTTGCGTGACACGCTCCCTGATGGTCGTCTCCCAGTCGAGCGTGATCTGTGTGCTCTGGAAGATGTCGAAATTCTTAAAGGCAAAATCCTCGGTCAACGGCACATTGGCGCGCACATCGAACAGCTCGACGAGAGCGTCACGCACATTGCTGGTGGTCAGCAGATCGCGCTCAAAATATATTTTGCGTGTGAATACATCAATATTGCAATAGTTCAGCAGCTTCATGATCTTGTGCACAAATTCGGGATTGGAGTGATAGCAGCCGATCAATATCTCTGGATTTATGCGCAGCCAGTCGAAGAGCATCTTTATGGCGCGTATGGTGGACTCATTGTGCAGACAATCAATGATTATATTTGGATTTATCTTTGTGTACTTGTTGCGATAGATAAGCTTCTTGGGCGGCTCTGAAATGCTAACAGGCGGCACCACTTGGTCATCAACTATTGGGTCACGATTAATTGGCAATTCAACAGCTGCCTTCGTATCCTCGGCACTCTTAAAGTTCAATTGCAAGACTTCAAAGCTACGCAATAGCTCCTCCGAGTCGATCTCCTGCGAATTGGGACGGCGCTCAATTTCATCGGGATAAATTAGACGCTCCTCCTCAATGACCACATCCTCGCTGTCCGAGCAGACAATAGCGACGGCTGGCTGACGTGCGATGCGCTCTTTATTGGTATAGTCAGCTGGAAGAGGAATTTGTTTGGCTTTAAAAAACATTAAGATCTACGAGCTGTACAAAATTAAATACTCTCGCGACCTGTGATATATTATTTTTATGTTGTCTATATAGCGATGTATATTTTTGATTTTCCCTATGTGATCTAAATGGTAATAATTTGCCAAAAATCAAAGTCATTGCTTGATCATTATTAGCTGTATAACATAGTTAACCGATACGGACTACACAGTCAATTGAACTGCTTTTTTTAAGATCTAATCATTATATCATATCATATCATAAATATCTATTATATAATATTGACTTGACTATAGGTGCTGCCTTAATCGATTTACTCACCGTTTGGTGCCTCGTCAGGCTCGGCGGCATCTATGTCACTGAAATCGGTGTCGAAATTGGAGCTCAGATCGGTGTAGTCTTCCTCGTCGCTGTAGAAGTCGGTGTCCATGTCGCTCTCGCTGTCGTAGCAGCTGCTGTCGTCAGACTGGGCGATCTTGCGACGACGTCGACGCAGACGCATGCCACGACGCTTGCTCTTACAGGAGAGCGGTGTCTTCAGATCGCTCTCCTTGGCCTCGTCGCTGGAGCGTGTGGAGATGGGCTCGGCGACGCCCACTTTTTCATTGTCGGCTGCCTCCTGTGTCTTGACACAGCCATCTTCCACCGAGTGCTGTGAGTCGCGCGAATCAGAGGTGCAATCCTTGAGCGATTGCGGACGGGCCATTAACTTTTTATCCTTGCGCTCGCATTTGCCAACAGCGGCCAGCCAATTCTTATACTCATTGCGCGATTTGCGCACCGATGTGTCAAACTCCTGGAAACGCTGCTCGTACTCCAGCTGGAACTCTTCGTTGTCCGCAGCGCGTGCCAAAATCGTTTGCTCAATGTTGCCAATGCAGGCGTCCATCAGATCCGAGCAGGCGGCGACGAGAAAGGCGTGCAGCGAGTACACCTTGGGGGAATTGATCATCTTGAGCTTGGACAGGCAGAAGAACAGTATGGAGATGATCTTAAAGATGCTTGGCTCTGTCATCCGTAATTGCTTGGCGCACAGAATCTTGCGCAAATCGATGAGCACGCAATGGCACAGCGAATTGAAGTCCGGCACCTCCTTGTCAAAGAAGAATATGTCCACGACTAGATAGAAACGCGCATAGAAATCTTCAATATGAAATTCGAGTTTGGCGAGATCCATTTGCTCCAGATACTCCGTGTGCTTGGCAAACAATTTATTCAAATTGTTTTCGCTCAGCTCGAACGGGATGATGCACACGAGCGAATACAGATAATGGTAAGTGGAGTCCAGATCATAGTTCTGGCCATAGTAGAGTGTGCCCAGCTGATTTTGGGCCATACCAATCGAGGGATTCAGCTTAAAAGCCTCCAAATAATACTTGGCTACCTGCTCCTTGCTGATGCTTAAACTCAGACGGCTGTCAATGCGAAAGTCCAAAAAATAGCGATGTAAATCGCCCAAACTCAATAGAGACGAGTGTATTGTGTCCAGAGCAAAAGACACGGCCTCCAGACTCTTGTCCACAGCGGCCTGGGATGGTTCCATCTCCTTATTGACGCTAGTATCGCTTATACAGTCACTGATATAACCCTCGCTTATAATGGAGAAATCAATGAGGTATTTCAAGTCCAGATCGTAGATCTCCTCCATTTTGGACGACAGACGTTTGTAGTTGAAGATGCCAGCACAGAGGAAACGCTCCAGCTTCTGCAGATACTCCACATCGTTGCTCGTCTGCTTGTGCATATTCTTCTTCACATAGGCAATGAACTCGTAATATCCACGACGCCACATCACCTCGCGCACTTTTTTGCCCACGGATTGATAGTCCTGCAAGCAAATGCGAATGATAATTTATTCAAATCTATTGTGCGTTTAAATAAAATTGTTTTCTCTATAGTTTTCCAGAAGCATCAAAGGCGTGTGCTTATCAAGAATGACTACTGCTATTAGTAATCACATATTATATTATATTTTTTTAAAATAATAATCACTTTATTTTGAGGCAGAGATATTCGAAATTGTTTAATAATCAAATATCAGTTGTTGCTCATGATATGTTTATATTTGCGTTTTTTTTTATATTGAATATTGGGCTCACACCGGTTCTTCGACAATTCCTACATAAATTATTCTCAGAGGTAAATACAAAAATATACTCAAAGACTTAACACGCATATATATACGATATTTAAAAGGCTGGCTGGTTAGTTACCTTGAATATAATCTGCTTGCACAGCTGTACAAGATTCGCACGTTTCTCCTCGATATCATGTTGAAACAGTTGCCCAATATTTTGCACATTGCGCTTGGCATCGTCGAGCTGCTTGGAAACGGTGTACAAAGTGCTACAGAAACGAGAGACAAAATTTGAATTTATTTTATTTATATATAAATACATATAAAGAAGAATGATAAGTTACCGATACAAGTCCTTCACCTCGGGACTGAGCGAGGTGTTGTTTCCGTTATTTGACTGCATCGTACATTGGCTGTTGGTGACGCTGCCGCAGACCGACGCTTCTAGATTACGGTAGCGATTCTTGTTCCCGCCTCCGCCGCCGCCAGCGTCGACGGCGAATTCGCTGGATGCGTTTGAGCCGCCTGAACTAAGTTTTGACTCCATGGTCAAAGTTTGAGATACTAGAAAAAAATATACACACAAAAGGAAAAAATAATTAATCGAAAAGAACAAAAAAAGCAACAAGCTTTGAAATTAAGCAGCTGATTCTCTGGAAATATTTTTTTGGGTTTTTTTTTTAAATGCTGACGAATTTTGTTTGCACAAAAAAGTTTCATCTACTTCTTATGTTTTTGTTGCCGAAATGATGACAACGCGCCTTTACACACACAGCTACGTTTATATAGCACTTATGAATGTGTGTATTGCTGCGTGTTGAATAATCAATTAAATTGCGACTGGTTGCTGCTGCTGCTTTTGTTGATGCTGCTGCTGCGCTGCGACTGCTGCTCTGGTATTTTCTAGGCGTAGAGAAGATACTTCATTTTCTTACGCAGCTTGCGAAATATATTTTTGCACTTTCGCAGCTTTTTTGTTGGTTTTGATTGCACACCGATTGTGAATTGTTGTAGAAGCGTTAATTTTGATTACCTTTATCAGTTTTTATATTGTTTTAACTTTGCACTGTTCACGTTTACGTTGCTTTTCCCTTCTTTGTTAACAACAAAGTGGAGTTGACACGTTCAGACAATGCAAATCATGCGGTTCGACAATGTTCACAAACTAGTTCACAGCTAACCCGTATGGGAATGTTGTGTTTTATCAGTATACGATGTGTGACTGAAATTTGCCTCAAGTCAAGGCATACTCTTGGTGTTATCACATTTTAGTTTTTAACACATACTAATAAAAAGCGCCTGAAACTTGTGCTTATATTCATTTGCAGTTCTTCATGCAGCTGTGGCGTGTTTAAATGTCATACGTGATAGTATGTTCAAGCGAGCGATTCGATTAATAAATATCGATATATCTGTATATCAGCAGCAACGCTACTGCGTAGTGAGTGTGACGAACACGCTTTTTGAAATTTGTAAAGGGATTACGTTAAAAATTAAATAAAATGACGTATGTCTAAGATGTAGCTAAAATTCGAATGTTAAATATTACATACGATGAGCATGTTAAATTATTAAATAAAAAAATGATTTTGCTACTACTGTTAGGAACTTTAGAATTGGCTTATCCTTAGGTTTGACCAAAGAGGAGCAAATATAAATACATATTTATTTGCTAAGAAGTTATCACCTTTTAGAAAAGAAGTGTTTCATGCATATTAATGAGCAGACTGAAGACAATATAGCTTCGCCTCAGGTAGGCATTTTCAGCCTGTGCGCATCGGCTGTAAATATTGATCAGGTTTATTATTTTATCTGACGGTTGTTGGGCGACTCTCTTTGCGTCTGCGTCTGCGTCACAGCGGAGCAGCGATTAGTAGCGCTGCTCACGTCTCGCCGTCGCTAAGTATCTCTACTATAAAAGTGAGGGGCTGTCGTTCAAACATTTTCAGTTTCAATTTACGTGCGAAGCGCACAAGTTCGCTTTGGTTCGATCAACTCTTTAATCGGCCCATAAATTATACGTAAGTTTTTTATACCCTAAACCCATTAAAAATGGGTAAAAAGGGTATAATGGTTTTGTGCAAATGTATGTAACAGGCAGAAGGAAGCATCTCCGACCCCACAAAGTATATGTATTCTTGATCAGGATCAACAGTCGAGTCGTTTTAGGCATGTCCGTCTGTCCGTCCGTCTGTCCGTCCGTCCGTCTGTCCGTCCATCCGTCCGTTAGTCTGTATGAACACGCAGATCTCAGAGACTATAAGAACTAGAGACTTCAAATTTGCAATATAGGTTCTCGTAGGCGCAGATCAAGTTTGCGTTATTTTATCGATAACTGCTTCCTTTTTATCGAATACTGATATATTACATTTCCGATAGCAATAAATGCCACAATTTTAAAGGCAGAATTTTCTAATTAATACATAATATGCATATGCATACTATTGATCAACTGCACAAATTTCGTCAAGATCGGATAAGAAATCTCATTTCTCTCATTTCTATCAGCAGCCGCAAGCATATTCTGTATGCATAAATATGCGAGCGCATGTGTGAGAAAGAATTGACTTGATAATCGGCGCGAGCGTCAATATGTTTTTGTGTGTATTCTACGGAGCCCCGCTACCAGCGATTGCGTGTTTTACGTGCTTGTCGGCAGAGGGCGCTGCTCGCATTTTAGTGCAAATCTTTTTAGAGGTGAATTTGCCAATAATAATAGAATATATTTAATAACTGGGTTCAGGGTATATCGTAGTCGTTTTCACTCGACTAGAGCACTCTTACTCTTTTATTATTGTTAAACCTGAAGTTATTACAATAAATTTGAATTCGTAATTGTATATTGTTAATTTGACCTGAATTTTTTAATCGACTCCGCTTTGCTGCTAATTAATTATTTTAATTGAAAAAATATATTTATGTATATTTTACTTGTCGGTATTGTCAAACGATTAAATATATATATATATAAATAAATATCTCTATATATACAATCGTCCAACCGATTATATATTTATATAATTATATATATCTATACATTTATACATATATATTCGTTTAACAATACTGGACGCAACCAGTTGTGGCTCAGTTGGGTATTTGTGCTTCACTTTCTAAAATAATCTCACTAAAAATCTAATCAACATTTTCACTAGATTTCAAGTCATCCAGCGCGTGGTAAATACTTATATAAATATATATATATATATATGTGTTATACAGTGAAAAATTTCTAGCCGGTAGTTAGTTCAGCTTATCAGCACTAATTTGTTGCTCATATTGTGTAAATATCGATCTTTATGCTTGCGTATAATCCATCCAAGTGCTCAGCCAATATTTGTTGTACACGTTCTACTACCTGAAACCATCATTATCTATCACTCCAAAAATGTGTTAACATTTGTTATTTTCTAGACTGTTCAGAATATATTGTTGACTTATCGGCTTGACTTGTTAAAGGTTATATAAAAATATATAGAAAAAACTTGTATATTTTAAATGCCTCGTGGTTAATGCAACTTAGCTTATGATTTTGTTTAGTAATTTTTTTATTTAGAATTATTGCTTTTAGGTTCTTAACTTATGAACGCTCGTGTACTTTAAAATAAATATAAATGTGCCTTATGTCTTAAATAGGTAACTAATGCTAATAAATTAACTTAAGTAATAATTTCGAAATTGTGTACTTTATAATATAAATAAACCTGCTATACTTTGTAATTGGTTCTTAGAGTCAGAAAATAACCTTTAAAGATTCTCAAATAAAAATAGCTGGCTATAACAAACAAAAAAGAACATATTATTAACATATTATATTTAATTTATTTTCTAAATACCAGTATCTGATTAAAAATCTTTAAGTCTTGTTAATGTGAATACAATTCAAATTATAACCACATACATTTGCTTACTAAATATCACTGAGTAAATCTTATCGTCTGAAATATTATTGGAACTGGCTACCTGCTTATCAACCAATAATCAAGTATTATTCAGACAACAAAATAACCAATAATTGTGCAATTCAATTACTGCTAGAACTATAGATTATGGTTAATGGATTGTACATCAAAATAAAAACAATATTTTTGATATATATATACATATATACATTTGTATATTACTGAACAGAGTCAGGGTCATCTTAATCAATTAAGCTAAGACCTCTCGCTGTAGACAGACTATAGACACACGATCAGCGTCAGCCGTGTGGGTTCCCTCAATTTAATTCAGTAAATTAATGGCCTGATCTAAATTCGAATAAAAAGTTTGTTTCTTACTTTTAGCAGAGAATTTTGGAAATATGAAGCTTCTATTGGTAGCCCTATTGGCTACGTTAGCGGTATGTTTATCAATACTACATCAATGAAAAGACAGTCAAAATAAAAGCACTTGACATTTATAGCTAACACAAGCCTTGGTCAAGGAGGAGATACAGGCGAAAGAGTATCTGGATAATCTGAACAAGGAGCAGGCCATACGTACCAATATCGATACGGAGGCCTCCTGGGCCTATGGCTCCAATATCAACGACGAGACCGAGAAGAAGAAGAACGAGGTATCCGCTGAATTGGCCAAGTTCCTAAAGGAGGTGTCCTTCGAAATCCAGAAATTCAATTGGCGCAACTATGAAAGCGACGACCTAAAGCGTCAGTTTAAGGCTCTCTCCAAGCTCGGCTATGCCGCCCTGAGCGAGACCGACTATGCCGAGTTCCTGGAGACAATATCCGCCATGGAATCAAACTTTGCCAAGGTCAAGGTATGCGACTACAAAGACAAGACGAAGTGCGATCTGGCACTCGAGCCCGAAATCGAGGAGGTCATTACAAAGAGTCGGGATCCCGAGCAGCTCAAATACTACTGGCGTGAGTTCTACGACAAGGCCGGCACAGCTGTGAGACCCCAATTCGAGCGCTACGTGGAGCTCAATACCAAGGCAGCTAAACTGAATAGTAAGTGGGCACTATATTAGTATGTATGTTAGTAGTACTTTTAGCGAGCTTCCCGATTTCATGCATATATTGTATATACTCTGCATGTGCTTATTCTTATTCCCATTGTAGATCTAATTTATATAGATTCTTATTCTATCTTGAATCAAAGAAGAATCGTGATCAGAAGTAACTTTTAAACAGAGCTGTCTGAATTCTCTCCTTATCTGTCTCCCTCTATATCTCTAATATTTGTGTATTTTTCTTAAGGTTAAGTGCAATTTTACTTCTGACCTTTGGCTATGCTAAGCTACTAAGTCTTTTTATATTTCGTATTTTTTTTTTAATCTTAACAATAATACAAAGAAAAACCCAGTTCTTATCTTATCCCAAGTCACAATTTCTAAAATTCAATCAAACTAATTTCTTATCTCGCCTTATCTCTAACAGATTTCACATCCGGCGCCGAGGTCTGGCTGGATGAGTACGAGGATGAAACATTCGAAAAGCAGCTGGAGGACATCTTTACCGAAATTCGTCCGCTCTATGAGCAAGTACATGGCTATGTGCGCTATCGGCTGAGGCAACATTATGGCGATAAGGTCGTGCCCGAGAAGGGTCCGCTGCCCATGCATCTGTTGGGCAATATGTGGGCACAACAGTGGTCCGATATTGCGGATATTGTGTCACCGTTCCCAGACAAGCCGTTGGTGGATGTGTCCGACGAGATGGTCAAGCAGGGCTACACACCGCTCAAGATGTTCCAGATGGGCGATGACTTCTTTACCTCCATGAACTTGACCAAGTTGCCACCGTACGTCAAATAATTTTATTGTCAACTCTTTTTTCATTTCATTTCCAACTGTTACAGTACTTTCTGGGAAAAATCCATAATTGAGAAGCCTACTGATGGCCGAGATTTGGTTTGTCATGCCAGCGCTTGGGACTTTTATCTGCAGGACGATGTGCGCATCAAGCAGTGCACTACGGTGACTCAGAGCCAGCTCTTCACAGTGCATCATGAGCTGGGTCATATCCAATACTTCCTCCAGTACCAGCACTTGCCATTCGTCTATCGCACTGGTGCCAATCCCGGTTTCCATGAGGCTGTCGGAGATGTTCTCTCGCTGTCAGTGTCGACGCCCAAGCATCTGGAGAAGATTGGTCTGCTCAAGAACTTTGTGCTTGACGAGGAGGCACGCATTAATCAGCTTTTCTTGACGGCACTGGATAAGATTGTCTTCTTGCCGTTTGCCTTTACGATGGACAAGTACCGTTGGTCTCTGTTCCGCGGCGAGGTGGACAAGGCCAACTGGAACTGTGCCTTCTGGAAGCTGCGCGAGGATTACTCTGGCATTGAGCCTCCAGTAGTGCGCACCGAAAAGGACTTTGATGCTCCTGCCAAATACCACGTTTCAGCAGATGTGGAGTATGCGAGGTAAGTGATTAGTTTGCAGAAAAAAGAACTGACTTTTAATCAAATTCCTTGTTATATTTTTCTTTGCGGGATTTCGTAAATTAAATAGTTAAAAATTATTATTGAATTAAAAATAACTAAATTGGAATTAAAATCGACGTAGCTAGTAGTTTAAACCTCTTTGGAACTTAATTAATTTAAAGCAAAGCATGAACAATTATTTTAAGTCTCAAACTATCTTTATTTCTATCTCCACCTCTTTCTCTCGCTCTCCTTTCTCAATGGGTAAATTATGAGAACTAGATTTTATCCACTTAATCACTCAATATTATGTTGTTATTAAAATGATTTTTCTTCTTGTATAGGTATCTGGTCTCGTTTATCATACAATTCCAATTCTACAAGTCTGCGTGCATGAAGGCTGGTCAGTATGATCCCAAGAATCCGGAGCTGCCTTTGGATAATTGCGATATCTATGGTAGCACCGAGGCTGGCGCTGCTTTCCAGTAAGTATTATAAGCAAGTCTATCTCCAATTCACATCTGTTAATCGACTGTTTCTCCACAGCAACATGCTTTCTCTGGGCGCCTCCAAACCTTGGCCCGATGCACTTCAAGCCTTCAATGGTGAGCGCATTATGACCGGCAAGGCTATAGCCGAATACTTTGAGCCCCTACGCGTCTGGCTCGAGGCGGAGAACACTAAGAACAATGTGCACATTGGCTGGACACCATCTGATAGTAAGTATACAAATTCTATGGATATATCAAGCCAGTCTTAATTATATTATAATTATCTTACAGAGTGCATGTCTTCTTAAGTCAGAAAGCCTGCCGAAAGGAGTTTCTAAAGTTATTTCCTCAAGCAAAGAGTTTGTCAAAATATTCAAGAGTTTTCCATATATCGCAAAAAGTGTGCAGTATTAAAAGCCATTTAAAAATCAAAACCCGTTGCTTCTTTTTGGTGTACTTGTGTTAAGTGGAGCTCATTATAATTACAAATTGTGGTCGATGGTCCGATGTTTGACCATGGGCTTTTGGCCTTAAGCCAGTTGCCGTTAAGAGCTTCGCCAGCGCAGAACAAATTTTGTTTACAGCTCAGCTGGAAACGTGCTGTGAATATTGAATAGTAAAGACAAATTAAAGAAAGTGTGACAATAATGTTCAAAGGTATCTTAATCTTCGTAAGTAAATGTTGAGCTATGGCGGATTGGATGTGTGCAAGTCCAGATAGAGATTAAACAAAAGTAGTTTAATGATTTAACAGTTGAAGAATTCAATAATAAAATATTCGACACAATTGTTTTTCATTTTCTTTCATTCGCAATCAGCAAAGCGTGTGGCAGATTGAGATTTGTTAAGTGGACATTATCTGTCCCGCTTATCAATAATAAATATGTGATTCTAAGAATTTATTTTCTTTTCTCTCACTAAATAAATATGAATAAACAAATATAGTTTTGCGTGACCTTATCCCAAGCTAATCCAACGACTGATTCGAACTTGGCTGCGTTCTTAAACGATGTGAATCAGCAATTGTCCACTATGTACGATCAGGAGCAGTTAGCACTATTCCAAAATGAGCTTGATGGACCCAATGATCTGATGGCACTGCTCCAAGCTGAACTTGCAAATGAGAGGCGAATGAGCTATCTCAAGAGCATCAGCAGCCGCGTGGCCAAATTTAAGAGATTGGGTTTTGGCGATGCACTGCAGCGACGCCAACTGCAAAGGATGCCCCAACTGGGCTATGAGGCACTTGCGGCTGATGAGGTGGCTCAAGTCTACCAACTGGCGGCTAACATGAGTGAGAATTATCACAATGTTAGACTCTGTGCCTACATGCAACCACACAATTGCACCCTTAAACTCATTCCCGATGTGCAGAGTGTGGTGCAGCAGAGTAGAAATCTAGAGGAGATTGAATACTATTGGCTGGAGTGGCGGCGTTGCACGGGTCTGCCCACACGTCAGCAGTTTGTCAACTTTATGCAGCTATACAAGAAGACCGCAAAGCTAAATGGATTTAAGCAACCGGCGGATTATTGGTTCCGCCACCTAGAGCTGAGTGGAAAGCAATCGATGAGTCTGCTAAATGAATTAATGTCCTCCTTACAGCCGCTTTTTCTGCAATTCCATGCCCATGTGAGGGGTTCGCTGCGAAAGATGCATGGAGAACGGCAAGTGCCTCATGGTCGCCCCTATCCCCAACACCTGGCGGAGATCCTTCTAGGGAATGCCTTCAGGCGTGCGAATGCCGCCTGGTTTGTAGATATACCCTCACCAAAAACGGGCTTGCCGAACATTACTGAGGCACTGCGTCGACGTAGCTTGAGCACCACGCAGCGTGTATTCTGGAATGTTGCCGAGTACTATCGAGGATTGGGTCTAACACAATTGGAAAGGTAAGTGCTTAACAGTAATCAGACCTCTTTTCGGACAGTGAATATCCAGAAAACATAATTCTCAGTATTTATGCATAAGAAAATGGTTTATCTGTGAATCGTAATTTAGTCCGTACTTTAAGTCCATAGAAAAATATTGATTATTGAGGAAAAAGCGTAATCTATAATTAGGTATATATATTTTTTTTATTATTACTATATTAACAGAAAAGTCGATGTAGCCATGTCTGTCCGTATCTCTATCTGTTTCTATGTAAACTAATATATTTGCTTTTAAGCTATGTTGAATAAACTTTACTTTGGCTGTAGCTTTCTGTTTTGCTTTTATGAAATATCTGCTTCCAGTATTTTGATTAAACCGTTTTAAATTTAGACTACTATGTCTGATATATATATAAAATATTAACATATAACATATTATTATCTATAGATAAAAATTAGTCAATAAATAAGGTCTTGTGTGAAAAATTTGTTTTGTTGCAATTTCTGAATTCCATTTTTATAAATCTAAATTACAAATAAGGCAAATATTATAGTCTTCAATAATTGTATTAGGTACCTTAACAATACTCAATTTCGGCTAGCTGCCTAATATAAAATGAACTGGGTCCTTTCCCATCCCTAACCATATATATTGTGGAGCTCTAATAGGAGTGTGATTTATATAATAAATCAGCTCAATGTCTGCAGAGTGGTTCAATCTTCGGAAACGCGATGAAAAGTATTCCTATTGCCTGGTGTCTATGTGTTTTACTTCCTTAGTTCTATTTGGACCCATGCTCAGCCTGTGGCTACTCACAACGAGGATCACTGCTGGCACAAGGCCTGGCCATTCCACACGCTCTCCACAACAAATTTTAGCTACTGCCCGCTAAATGATGAGGAGCGTTTATTCAGCATGTTTGAGGCACAGTTTGAGCTGCATTATTTTCGCTCTGCCGCGGCGCAGCCGATGCTTCTGCGGGAGGAGCCCTTTCCCAATTTTGTGGAAGCGTTGGGCAAATGTTTCGCTCTTGCCGCCGCCTCTCCCCGCTACCTTCGCAAGCTGGGACTTGTGCAGGGTACGGCATGGAGTCGTTTGCCCGCACGTCTTAATCAATTGTATCTGCAGGGATTGCGTGTGATCTTTTTGTTGCCTGTCTTCTATGTCCTGGATCGCTACCGTGTGGAGGTGCTTAGCGGACACATCCAAGCTGACGGCAATGAAGCCTACTGGCAGCTAACGGAGCTGTTCACAGGCGCTACTGCACCACGCAGACGCAGCAACGAGGACTTTGATGTGCCCGCAAAACTTTTGATGGAGGTGGATGATCAGTATACCAGGTGAGTGAATATTAAATTTCTTATTTATTTATTCATATAGATATAAGATCTATTTATTTCCACAGTAAATTCCTAAGCATTGTGCTGCAGTTTCAGCTCTATTTGCACTTCTGCAACAGCACTGGCCAGTTTGTGGCGGACTCTATGGACAAGCCCTTGGATCTGTGTGATCTTTCTGATCAACCTGAGATTGGAGTCAGTCTGCGTCGCATCATGGCTTTGGGTTCATCGGTGCACTATAAAGAGCTGCTGAAGCAACTGCTGGGCAGAAAGGAACTTAGTCTGGATGGTCTTTTGATCTATTTCAAACCTCTAAAGGATTGGCTGACGTTGCAAAATCGAGTGAATGGCTTGGAAGTGGGCTGGATTTAGATTTGGCTTATGCCTAAATGTATACTCTCGAGGATCTATAGTTTGCATAACACACAAAAGTATGCAGTAATAAATATACGGTATTGGATCTCGAATGATATCAAAACCTGTAGTATTAAATTATGTTTCTATATATGCAAATTATATAAAAACCAATTTTTTAAAAAACTTATTTTATAAATACAGTTTAAAATAAAGTGCATTCAACATTATTTGAAGAAACAAATTTAATACACAGTTATAAAAAGTAATAATATATACAAAATCTTAATTTCCACTAAGCTAGCTCAGAAAATTCAAACGGATCCCAAATATTCCAACAACTCTCTTTTTTGATTACCAATTTAAATATATCAGTTCTGTTTCCGTATCAGTTTTCATTTCCTCTAGTCAGTTTTTACCTGCTTCTCATATGAACAGTCAACTTCATCTTAACTAACTTGAAAGAAACTTAAAAGTAAAATCACAATTAACAAAAAAAAAATAAAATTAATTGTGCATAAAGCGCAGCGTACATTTTTTGCTAGAACTAACTGAGTGAATTACCGGAAAGATTTTAAAATATAACTAAAAATGAAAAAAAAAAAACCATTAGCGCGTGTTATGGAAAAGCTAACACTTAATTAGAATAAAGTAAACATATAGCTTAAGATTATTCATTCAAATGCATAGTTCGAGTAGTTACAGACAGATAACATTGATTGTTTTCCCACGCTTGCAGTGAGTTGTCTGTAAGATACTAGAAGTCATATAATATATATGATGATAATATTTAACCTTGACTTTCAGCAATCCGAAAGAAATAAAGTTGTAGCACTGTTCCAGGTGCAAACCGCACTTATTTATGAGCTCATTTCCGAGACGGCTACTTGAGTCGCAGAACCCAATCCCGAACTAATTACAGCATGAATCATAGAGACATCAACAGATTACCTGTGTTTTGTATGCCAGTGGGTTTCAATCAAAGCATCAATCAGTCTGGCAAGTCAGTTACTCATGCGCCCCTCCTCCAGTTGGCAACTTGCACATAGTACTCTTCTTGCCACTTATCTTTTCTGGCGATCTGTGCAATGCATTCATTAATTACACCCTCAAACACTTTTGCTCTCTTCACGCTGTGTATGAGTCAAAACCATATTTTCACATGCGGCTAGGTCAAGAGTGAGAACAACAAACATTCCACAGGCGGCTGCGACGCGAATGTTTTGCATCGCAATTAAACGCCGAAGCCGACAACGACGGCGGCCGCGACAGCAACCGCTGTGACCACAAAATTAGTAGTCATTTTAAAACATTTGATCTAATGCTCTTGTTTTACGTTTACGCTTACATTATTTTAATGTTATGTTAAGCACCCGACTGATATCGATGTCGGAAAAAGTGAAATTGTTTATTACAGATGAGTGCTAGGCATGCATTTGTAAACAGTAGGCTAACATTAAAGCATTTCATTACATTGCAGGTATCGATACTTGTAAAGTAATAAAATTTGGTCACCCTGCTAGAATTAAAGTGTTTATTCTCAATACCCAAGCATAGTTTAGCATAATATGTAGTTTTATGACTAGTATATATTTAATATTATTGAGTAATATATAATATTGAGTGTTATACGACTGAAGCACATTCCACTCAGAGCTGGCGACTCATTCATTTTATAACCTGCGTATTTACTCGCTGTTTTGTCGGCGACTTTCTCACAGTCATTGTAATTATGCGGTTAAAGCTTTTTCTTGACTGATTAGTGCTCGTAGAAATACTTCGTAAGTAAGCCCTCACCCTCCCTTATAATTGCATGCATGCAAAACACACATACACACACACACTCATGTACACACTTGCCCCATTGTTGTTCCCAAGCTTATAGCTGATTTTTATTATTGTTGTTGTTGTCGGTAACAGCGACGTCAACGCTCAGTTTGTCTCAGTGCTAATTGCGATTATCTCACACAACATATAGAAACATCGGGCGTTTCAACAACTGCGACTGCGACAGCGACAGCGACGCTGACTGCAACTGCGACTCGTCGTTGAAATTTGAATTCATTTTCGAGTCCCAAACAAAACAAAAAAGTCACAATGTAATTTCGAAAAAAATTCTTACACTCAACTTAGTAGAGTTTTAGACGTGTTACGTGACGTTACGTGGGTGTACGAGCTCTTCAAAATTTCGGAAAGGAAAGTGATCCGAAAGTGTGGGAATAACTAAAAAGAATGTGTTACTTAAACCGATAAAATAAGATCCAATATAATTTTATGATCTTCCCTTGAAGTGCATATCCCATATCTTAATCTGTGAATATTAAAAATATCGAAGAGAATAAAAAAAATCTCATTTAAAAAACGACATGAATTTCAATTAAAGGCCCTTTAAAAATATCTATGCTTTCAAGTGCCTTTTTTACCTGCGTTTTTTACCGGCGTGCTTTCAGTTATCTAAGCCTGATATCTAAACCAATTTTGTAGATTATAATTTGTTTTTATCAAGTGAAGTTGTCGCGTGACCAGTAAAAAACACTCAAAGTTTTATGAAGTCTTGCGCTATTAGATCGTGTGCTCAACGTTAAAGTTAATGCCATAAAACCATAATTAATTTTTTTAATTATTTGTGACCTTGAGAGTTAAATATATAGATCTCATTGGATGAAATAAACAAATATGTGGCATTGTCTTATTATCATATACCCTACCATATGGGGTCTAGCCTATGCTAATCCCCAACTCAATTTGCCCACACCACAGCCAGAGATATTCTACAATGGCTACACGCCCAATGTGGCTACAACCCCTTCCCAGCTGAAGGCCGATCGCGATCGTAGCCAGCGTTATGGACCACCCTATTCGGATGACGGGGGTAGAAGTGGAAGTGGCGATAGCGGCGGCAGTAGCGATGATGGTTTAGATGATTTTAGGGTGTGTGTTGTCTGAAGTAGATACTGAATTGTGGGGCAGCATCTAATGATCTCTCATTTGCAGTACGGTCAGACCTATGACGAACGCATGCGATTGGGTTACGCCTATCCAACGCCGCGATTGAATTTTACTGAGCGTGCCGATGATTCACCCTTCAGTGGGGATGTGAATCGCGATCGTGGCCCAGATAATCGATATGCGAATCACAACTATGGACCCACTTCGTCCAGCACCGATCGCAACTATGGCAATTATAACGATCAGCCCAATAATCGACCCTATGCGGATGAAAATCCCAACGCGCAGTTTAAATATAATTACAATCCTAATGTCGAATTTGTGGGATTGAACAATAATCGAAATCGTTTCGAGAATCCATATCTATCTAATCAGGATAGATTCAATCTTAATGAGGCGTATGTGGACCGTCAGCGTTTTCAGCAGGATCGTCGCTATCAGCAGGAGCTAGAGAAGTTGCGCAATCTGCTGGTCGAAACGGATCAGAAGGGTTCGCTCGAGTGCACCGCAAATGTGGCTGCTCAATGGAACTTCGAGACGAACGTCAACGATTTTACACAGACGGAAGCGGTGAGTAGTTAGTTATATTAGACTATACTATACATACATTTAGTGTATACCCTTGAATTTGTAATTGTAATTGGATTGCAATTGTGCTGGAGCGACACGCGATATCTGTGTGGGTGGCTATGTTTGTGTGTATTCTCATCGGCCTCAGATTGACGCGTATGCAAGTTGGCAATTTTCGTGGCATGACAAAAAGACACAGCGTTTAAAATACAAACACACACACAAAAACAACATGACAACATACTTTTGCTGCCAAGGTCTTTCGCCTGGTGGAGTTCCCAGGCAGACATGCCAATGTCAAAGTGTTGCATTCTGAGAGTTTTAAGCCACGCTGTTGGGCAAAACTTATTTAACATCAAATATTTGAAACAAAGAAATGTGGACTTTATTTAGAAAAATATTATACTTTGTATGTACGCATCCACTATGCAAAGCTAAATACACTATTATAAAAACCAGTGATGGAAAACTAATTTACAACTTTCATTTTTAAGTAAAATAAAAATGTATTATTTTTTTTAGTAAAAAAAGAGTTGATACGATTTAGCTATTTAATTGCTTAAGCTCATTATTTAAAACAAGTAAGAGTGCGGCAGTCGAGTGAACTCGACTACGATTTTCCCTGAACCCAGATGCTATATATATTCTAGATTTATTGGCAAATTTCCCTTTAAATGGTTTTGCACCAAGATGCGAGCAGCTCTGCAAGTGCGCTCTGCCAACAAACACGTGTATATTCATACATACATACATATGTATATACGTACACGCAACCGTAGATAACGGGGCTCTGCAGGATACACACACATACACAAACATATTGACGCTCGCGTCGATTATCACGCCATCTCTTTCTCACACATGCGTTCGCATACAGAAAATGATTGCAGCTGCTGATAGAAATGAGATCAATATGAGAATATATTTTCGACTATACCTTGGGTGTTTCTTATCAGATCTCGATAAGATTCAGGCAGTTGATCAGTAATATTCATATGTATATTATGTATTAATTAGAAGACATTTATTGGCATTTATTACTATACGAGATGTATATTCCAAATTTGAAGCTTTTAGCCCTTATAGTCTCTCAGATCTGTTTGTTCACATGACTATACCGACTCGGCTGTTGACCCTGATCAAGAATATAATATACATTATGGGGTCGTTGATAAATACTATTTCTGCCTGTCACATACATATGCACAAAACCATTATACCCTTTTTACCCAATTTTAATGGGTTCCGGGTATACAAAGTAATATTCAATTCAGATATAGCTAAAGCAAGTCATATACAAGTTTTAATTTAACAATTACATTTTGCACAACAAAAGCCTTCGTTTTAAGATTTGGCTTAACCCATTTACAAGTGCGACAGTATATACATACAATTTGGAGAGATAAACAACAGTTGGCATTTGCAGACCATAATGAATTATCTTCTCAGCAAACCTTACCATATCCGTAGTTGATCCGAACATTTAAATGTGAAATATTTTATTATCTGCTTATAGCTGAATGCACAGCAGCGCTATGTAGAGTATCAGCGCATAACAGCCCAGCAGTCAAAGCGTATAAACAAGGATCTCATATTCGATCGTCGTCTCTATAGACAGTTAATGCTGCAGTCTGAAGCTGGGCCCAATGCACTGCCCATCGACGTCTTGGACAGGGTAAGTCTGTTTAGTATCATCTCAAGAACTCTTATTTGAATAACTTCACCCAACAGTACAATCGCCTGTTGAACGAAATGCTTTTCTTGTACAACGATGCCAGCATCTGCGCCTACCAGCAGCCTTTTCAATGTGATCTGCACTATATACCCCACCTCAAGGATATTATGGCCAAGAGTAGAGATTGGGACGAACTGCAGCATACCTGGGTAGAGTATCATCGCAAGGCGGGGCGTGGCATGCGGGATAACTATGAACAGTTGATTGATGTGATGCAGGATGTGGCCTCTGTAAACAGTAAGTCCACTTAAAAAAATATGTATATCATTTTTATTTAAATGCGAATTTTATAAATAATATAATGTTCATTTAAGAGATTTGTTTGGCTTATATGCAAAAAATTTCCATATTACGTTTTTTTTTTTGTTGTCTCATTTTCATTTTTATTTTTTGAATATTTTTAATCTTTAGCAGTAAATTAATATCCATGTACATTATTTATTTAGTTTTAGAGGTCATCTACAATTAAGTTTTTCTTGCTATTTGTAAAATGCTAAGTTTTTCCATATAGTAATATAAAATATTTGGCAGATGTGACCAATGGCGGGGAGTACTGGTATTTGGCCTACGAATCTGGTAACTTTCGCCAGGATATGGATAACGTTTGGGAGCAGATACGTCCGCTCTACGAAGGTCTGCATTCCTATGTGCGCCGCAAGCTAAGGGACTACTATGGACCGGATCGGATTAATCGGATTGCGCCCATACCCTCGCACATATTGGGCAACATGTACGGACAGTCCTGGTCGAATGTGTTAGACATACTTATACCTTATCCGGGTCGCAAGCTCATCGATGTGACGCCTCGCATGGTGGAGCAGGGATATACGCCGCTGCTAATGTTCCAACTGGCCGAGGAGTTCTTTACCTCCATCAATATGTCGGCTGTGGGTCCGGATTTCTATAGGAATTCCGTATTCGAGCAGCCGCTCGACAGACGAGTGCTCTGTGAACCATCCGCCTGGGACTTTTGCAATCGTCACGATTTCCGCGTGAAGATCTGCACTGACATCAATCAGCGCAGTCTGATTAGCGTTCATCATGAGATGGCGCATATTCAGTACTTTCTGCAGTATCGTCACCACCCAAAGATCTTTCGCAACGGTGCCAATCCCGCCTTCCATCAGGCAGTAGGCGACGCCATCGGTCTATCTGTATCCACGCCAAAGCATTTGCAAACATTGGGCTTGCTTCAGAGATCACTGGAAGAGTCCAGCTATGATATAAACTATTTGTTTACCATGGCCATTGATAAGGTGAGTGAATCCATTACTTATGAACAATTGGTGCATGTATAATCAATATACTGTGGGATAGATTGCTTTTCTGCCCTTCGCCTTGGCTTTGGACAACTGGCGCTATGACGTCTTTAGTGGCAATGTGAATAAACGAATTATGAACTGTCATTATTGGAATTTGCGGTAAGCATGAGCTTTACTTTGATTTTGAACTACTTAAGCATCTAGTGTTGTTTGCAGTGAAAGGTATTCGGGAATTAAGCCGCCTGTCTTACGCTCTGAGAAGGACTTTGATTTGGGCGCTAAATATCATATACCCGCAAATATACCCTATGTTAAGTGAGTACAGTTTTTCTTTAACTATTGTGAACATTGTGACATAGTTGTCAATCACTGGATAAAATATTGAATGTTGCTCGACTTTGAATAATAACTGAATTAAAAAAAAATAAAAAAATATCATTGCAAGCTTTCAAAGTAATATTGAAAACATTAATGTGTTAAGTGCATAATTATCTCTCAATGAGATTTAAATCAATTCAAGTATTATATCTAATTATGTAAGTTCATTCTTACGTTGCTTATTTAAATTGTAAACTCCCAAAATCCATACGCCCACTAAATCTCAAATAATATATATTCCAATCAAAAGGTTCATGCTTGTTAATCTATTGTAAATGTTATTTGTTATAGCTTTATTTCTTCCATCATAAAATATATTTTTAGGTTGCTTCTGTTAGTTTTCCGATCCTTGTCTCAGTTGGAATATATCATTCAAAGATTTCTTTTATATAATTTTCTTCCCGAAAATTCAGATTGTTGATAATCTCCTTACCCATATATTTTTATACCCTGAGCCCATTAAAAATGGGTAAACAGGCATAAGGAAGCATCTCCGACCTCACAAAGTATATATATTCTTGATCAGGATTAATAGTCGAGTCGATATAGTCATGTCCGTCTGTCCGTCCGTCCGTCTGTCTGAATGAACACGCAGATCTCAGAGACTACAGCAAGCTAGAGACTTCAAATTTGGAATATAGGTTCTTGTATACCAGGCGCATCAAGTTTGCGTTATTTTATCGATAACTGCCTCCGTTTATCGAATACCGATTTATTAAATTTCCGATGGCAATAAATGCCAACATTTTAAAGGCAGAACCTAATTAATTCTAATTAATACATATAATGGATATGCATACTATTGATCAACTGCCCAAATTTCGTCAAGATCGGATAAGAAACACCCAAGTTATTGTCGAAGATATATTCTCATATTGATCTCATTTCTATCACAAGCCGCAAGCATTTTCTGTATGCATAAATATGCGAGCGCATGTGTGAGAAAGAAATGACATGATAATCTGCGTATTCTGCGGAGTCCCGCCACCAGCAATTGCGTGTTTCACGTGTTTGTCGGCAGAGGGCGCTTCCAGAGCTGCTCGCATTTAGTGCAAATCTTTTTAAAGGGGAATTTGCCAGTAATAATGGAATCCATTAAATAACTGTGTTCAGGGTATATCGTAATCGAGTTCATTCGACTACAGCACTCTTACTTGTTTTATTTGCCACCGTTATATTAATTACCGCATAAAATGTTTATCTTATCTAATTTGCCACATAACGCATATGCAGCAATTAAAAATCAAACAAACAAAAGTATGTTATTAATTTAACTCATTTCGATTATGATTTATAAATACACAAATACACACATACATTTCGAATATTTCCCGTCAAATTGACGACGATTACGAGTCGCAATATTTGGTTTGCTAAGAAATCGAAGCAATCCGGCAACTGGCCACAAATTTGGCCCACTGACTGCACATAATGACCAATGCAGTAGACCGACACACAACGCCAAACATTGCATGTGTTAATGTGTGTGTGTGTGTGTGCAGGGTGGGGAAGAAAGAAAAACTGGCATGTCGACGATATTTCCCGCATTCACTTTCCACTTGGCTGCTGCCAAAGCTAGAGACCGGCTCGTCGCTGCTTCGGCTTTGGCTCTGACATCATTTAAATAAGCCCATATAGAAACTGTTACGAAAAACCACATATCGAAACACACATACAAAATACATGAACATATATATGTTTGTATGTATGTGTGTATGTGTGTATATGCAGGCCGTTTGTCTGACTAACTAGCCCATTAAACCAATAAAATCAACAATAAAAGATACTAATTTTTCCGGCGAATGCAAATGCAAATACAAATTTTGATGTGTCTTAAAAGCAACGACATGTGGTGCAATGGATGGCACCACCAACACCATCGTCCAAGAAAATTTTTGGTGTCAATGGCTGCCCCATTAGAGCTGACCCTGCCGATCAGCCATTGTTTTGTGTTGTCTATTGTAGTATTTTTGATCTTTTATTGTACGCCTATTTAAATGTAAGACAACGCGCTCAAAATTATGACAACCACAACAGTGGCAGCATGTTGCATAAGATTGGTTTAGTTTTTTTGGCTAACCACCATAGCTTGTGGTTTGTTTTGACAGCGCTGAGATTCTTTCAAGGTGTAGTGCATATTCCCAAGTAGGTACATATAAACATATATATTTAAGATAGTCATTAATATAAAGTTAGTTACTTGGATATAATTGAATGTTTGCAAATCTATATAATCAACCTAAAACAGGTATATTTTCATTTTTTATAAACCTCACTTGAATTGCAGCTTACTGAAAAAAACACATTAGTCTGATTTTATGGCTGGCCATTCTATTCAGCCGCTTTGGATAACCCATTGTGTGTTGATTATTTATTGCATAATCCATAAACTGCAAATGCTACAGTTACAGTTACAGTTTCAGTTACATAAACAACAGCTACCAGAAATCGGTTAGCCATCAAGAGAGTAAGTTAGCCTAGATATGGTAATAAAACAAAGTTAGAGCCATAGTCACAGAGTCAGTGCTCTGAACACTTTTCATTTCGTTTCACAACACTCTGCGCATGTGGTTTTGTTTCAGCTTTTGTCTCAAATATCGGTTAGGAGCACATGTCCTACAAACCGACTAAGGAAAACGTGATAAATCTATGTCCCACTTAACGGACTGAAATTGCAGCATGGCTTCAATGAAGCCGAAATGCAAATTGAAACCTAATCTTAATACTACCCGTCGACTCTGACAAGCCGCAGGCGAAGGCAGCCACAAGTTTGAATATCGCAATTGCTGGACTTGGAAATACTCTATAATGACTTGTCAAATAATTCATATGCATTTAATTTTGCTTTTATAAATGGCAATATAATATTATATTATGCTATATTTTATTTATTTTGTATAAAGGTAACTTACGCTTTCTTTTTAAAACAGTTCGTTATGAATTTATTATGAATTTCTTAGAATCATCGTATCGATTTGCAGATTAGTGGAGAAGATATTTTAAATAAACTTAATCTCTTGAAGAAATGGGACAGCCTATCTTTTCATTTTAAACTAATTCCTCCCCGCCAGATGACTATATAAATCTTTTTAATACTCTTTGTTAAATGTGCTGTTTGCATAGGGTATAACCGCTGAAACCACACGAACCACACTAATCGGCGGTGCTAATAAAAAGTAATGCCAGACCACAAAATAATCGCTAGGAAATAGACGCGACTGCCGTCAGCAAGTTGTCTTTGTTGTTGCTGTTGCGGTTGTGGCATGAAAAGCGTAAAAATAACAACATAGTGTGGCAAATGTAATAAACATATTGTCTGCGTCCAAGCCTCTCTCAGTGGGCGAGAGACACTTTGCATATGTAATTATGAATGAGAGGCAATGTTTACCTCATTTGAAAATTAGATAAGCCGTTTATAGGTTATACGAAATGACTTGATTGTAGTTCAATTTGAACATGCTCTGTCTCTGTTGACTTTCAGACACTGGCAGAGTGAGTCGCTGTGTGAAAGTAACTTAAACTGGGTTGGATTGAGTTATGACTTTAATTTTTGCCATTTTTGCAAGAAAATGCTAATTTTGAAAGCAGCTTGCTGAAAATGAGGAAATATACTTTGAATTAGTTCCGAAAATATATATATATATTAGAGAATAGGAAGTCAAGTTCTTAGAAGAACTTTCGAACAATTTAAATACATTTTTTCTTTAGATAATGGAAATAGTTTGCAGTTATTTAGGTATTTTATTGTAAAGTTGTTTATTTGCTATTTGGACACATTTCAAATGTATTTCAATCCAAAGTCCAAGTAAAAGATTGAAAAAGGTTTGCAAAATGTAGAAAAACTGATATCATTTTAAATTGACCAAACATTTAAAAAATTTCGATTGAAAATAATTCGGAATCTTTTTTGAGTTATTCAAATAAATAAAAATAAAACTACTAGTTTTAGATTTGATCACTTGATTTTCTATAACTTTTATTGTTTACATTCATCAGCTTCATTATCATTGTTTGTTTTTGTTGTTTGTATTTTGTTTACAGAGGCAAAAAATATTTTTGGTAAATTAAGTACTTTTTATAATTCCGTTTCAGCTGCTTTTTACAATAAGCAAAACTATAGATAGATGGTTGCATTAAAAACTAGGTAGCAAAAATTATTAGAAAATAATACAATACGTTCGTTTACAAACTGACTTAAATGGGCAACTGCTGTGGCAGGAGTGCCTTCCTTATCCTTAGAGTATACACTTAAACACTAAACAGAAGTCTTTATCACACGCTTACAATGCAAATCAGATCTCAAACACATATTGAACCGAACCGAACCGAACCGGGTGCACAAGTCGGTGGACCAGAGCAGAAGGAGGAGTAGCCGCAGCTGGAGGACAATACAGCAGCAGCCAACCACGTGAAATGTACCCAGGGAGAGCGAGAGCCAAGTTCAAGTCCAACAACACATCCAAATTGATCCTGCTGAAGGCGTTCATATTGTGTATGTGTTGTTGCTATTACTGTTGTTTTTGTTGTTGTTGTTAATGTTGGTCTTGTCATGGGTCGTGTTCTTGTTGTGTGAGCTCAAATGTGTTGTATCTTGTTCTTAACATCTAGTCTAATCGTCTCATAATTTCTCATAACATTTCTCAAGGGATATTTTCGTCAACGTTTTCTTGTTTTTTGTTATTTTGTTTTTGTTTTCTTGTATGGCTTAAGCTAAAAGAGAGTTCGTTGTGTGTAAAAACTAAGTAAGTTCGTATTGTCACATTATAAATTGATATCAGAATCTCTATCGTTATCACGTTCGATATAGCAAAGTGTAATTGGAATGTTAGGCAATTGGATATGATATGGAAATGTTTTGTAATTGCAATGTTTCTAGGTGATGTTATTTTTGTTATTTTTTGTTAAATTTTTTTGTGATGGTAGTAATATTGTAATGTTATCTATTTATCCACTCATAACCGTTACCGTTCATAACCGATTTTATCAATGCTGCAAAGAAAGAGTGAGAAAGAAATTCATTTCACCAATTTAGTAACCGTGATATGAATGGTAATCATGATAGTTAAAATCATGCTGCACCTCATGCTCATGTTCATGATGCTCCTCAATGGGTGCCGAATACGATGAATGATGATGGATGGGCTCATGATGATGATGCTCCTCCTCGATGTGCTTGTGGACAAACTCTGGCTCCTTGTAGCTGATTTGCTTCTCATGATACTCGGGAACATGCTTCTCAATGTGGACATGGACGGGCTTCTCCACCGGGATCTTCACAGGGTACGGCACTTGTTTCTCATGCCTAACGGGCACTTCCTTGATCACTGGGTATGGGGCAGGCACATGGATTTTGACCTCATACGGCACTGGCTTCTCCACATGGACGGGCACTGGACGATCATAGGGCACATGAACGGGAACGGGCACCTTCTTGATTACGGGCACTGGTACTGGCTTGTCAACGTAGTGGGGCACTGGCTTGTCCACATAATGAGGCACTGGCTTCTCGACGGGCACCTTGACTGGGTAGTGCACAACCTTCTCAACGGGATAGGGCTTGTCGACGTGCACGTGCTTCTCTACCTTATAGTGGACAATTTTCTCGACCGGATAGGGTGCGGGCACATGAACCTTGACGGGCACATGGACTTTCTTCTCAACGGGATAGGGTGCGGGCACATGTACCTAAAGTGTGGGTGGTGGGTAACAAGGGGTTATCCAAGGAGTCGCAATGGAGCAGCTAGAATCTATACCTTGACGGGCACTGGGCGATCATAGGGCACATGAACTGCATAGGGAATCTTCTTTTCGACGGGATATGGCTGTGGCACTTCATAGGGCACCTTAATGATTTCCTTTACCTCATAGGGCACATGCTTGACCACCGGATAGGGTTTAAGCACCTTGACTTTCACGGGCACATGAATGTGTTTTTCCACGGGCACATGTACAATTTTTTCAATGGGCACGGGTACTGGCACCTTCTTGATGACCGTCAGTGTCTTCTCCTCATGGACGGGATAGTGTGGCACATGATGGTGATGGTAATCCTCAAAGTGATGCAGGCCACGCTTCGATTTTGTAGTATCTTCGGCAGCAGCAGCTGTCTCCACGGCCTTCTTCTCTGTCGGCTCAACTGCTGTCTTCTCGGCAGCCTCCACCTTCTCATCGCCACCAGCCTGTGCATAGCTTGTGGCCAGCAGCAGCACCAGCGCGACCGATGTCGCTGTACGCTGCAAGAAGTAAAATGTGTAAAATGGTGGAAATGAAGTCTGGGCTGTATTCTTAATAGTTCTGTTTTGGGATGTCATTCCTGAGAATTTGGTCAATTTTAATTTTCTTAAGTTCCTTTTGCTTTATATTCTATCACTTTTTAATTGCTGTTGTTAAACTTCAAAGTTCTTGTGTACACTTCACAGCACTGCACTAGAAGATCCTTAATACATACCATCAACTTCATGTTGTTGGCGTAAAATATCCTTGTGGATGATTAGGTATCTGTCGAACTGTGTCCCGCTTTTATATTATGCCGCACGATCGATATGGGTTTCTTAATATTTTTTGAAAGGCGAGCAGACGATCTTAACCCAACTCTCTACACACGTGCTGTACCACTCAACACTGTTCGATGGTTAACGGTTTAATGATGCCTTCTGCAGCGCCTGCTCCAACTTTTATACTCTAACTTACACCCAAGACATAAGCGAGTAAATGAGCAACAACAACGTCGACAACGACGACGACGTCGTTGAATCTGACGAATCAGAAAAGCCCGAAGACCAGCCACAACAACAACAACACCAATAGCAATTTTATATAGCAGACTATAATCATAATCGCACTAGCTTAAACAAAAACACATGCGGCGAATGGTGAATGGTTGATCGTGGCTAGTCGCGTTGTCGGTTTTAGTTGCTTGGCTGCTTGCTGGGATTTCGGAGGCGCGAACTCAATGCAGCCAAGTGGCAAGCGACGTCAAATGCAGCAATTGCAATCACAGTTGTTCAGGCAGAGGGACTGAAGAGGGAATGGTATCTCTATGGATGCGTGCCATTTTGCTGCCTAATTCAACTACCGACAACTGCCGTTTGTTGTTGCAGTGGTGGTTTCTCAAGCTTTTTACGAGCATTGACTCGCCGCATTAACAACAAAAACATCAATAATAACAATAAACAGTTTTTATTTTGATAATTGAATAATACCGTAATGCACCAGATACGACGCATTCATAACAATTAAAAATCATTTTTAAAATTTGTGGTAATTGTACATATTGGTTAGTATTTTGAACATTTTGAGACAACTCAGATAGTTGAGATGTCATCTCTTTTATACTTAATATATGAATCTTTACTTCCAGCTGAAATAGGCTAATTTTCGACCTCCAACTATCCAGATATGTTTTTGATAGTTTTCTTAACAGGTCAGGGAAATATCTTATCTTTAACATATAAGCAATTTATTAATTTTTTTTTTTCTATATTTACGTTATATAATAATGCTTATGTAATAAGTAAGAAATACAAATGTATAGTTATTGAAAAATCCTAATGCTCTATATTTAAATATTCTTCTATTAATTTTCTATAAGAATACATACATGTTCCCCTTCTTAGCATATACGTAATGTAGGCCTAAGGGGCTAGAAAAACTACAAGATACTTTTATTCAATGGCCAATGTATATTTTTTTTTCAATATGTATAAAGTTAACTCTTATGTATTTGCAAAGAGTGTAAAGGCTCCTTAGGCAATTCTCAAAATTAAATATATTCATTTATTGAGCAGAGAAACTTTTCTAAGTATTTTTCATTATAAAGTTAAAAGTACTTGTCGACTTAAATCAAATGCTGAATTTTGAATCTCCACTCCTTAAATTTAATATTTTTTGTTAGCTCACTATGCAACCTGTCACCGGTCATCTGAGCACAAATACCAATTCCAATGACTATGCCAATTGCAATACCTTTACTTTCCGTACATTCACTTGCCCAGACCCAAATAAGCTGAGAGCGCCCAAAACATCAGCAAGCTAAGCGCTAAGCAAGCGTATGGTCAGCTGGGAAGACAAAGTGGGAAAGCGTTTGTCAACAAAGGGAGTGTGTCATTCGGTCATTTTGGCTGAGAGTTGTGTCATTGTGCCACATATGCTTCGGTGGTGCTAACAAGTTTTTTTGGGGGCAGTGCGGCAACATGTTTCAATTTCATATGGTCGTGGGTCGTTGTAATCGAAGAAGCAGAAGTCAAGTCTTTCTTTGGTTACCTTCCTCGTTATTATGTCAATGGGTCTCACACATAGTATGCATGTGTATATTGCTGATAGACTGAAAAGTTGAGAGATTGAGAGATTGAGAGACTGGCACAGCTGTTACGATCGGCTGTGTAGTTAATGTTGTTACTGTTGCTGTTACTGTTGCTCTGTTGCATGCAACTTTCGATTTAGTTTCATTCGCATTGCTTGCATGTCTTGACCACATATTGTTCGATTTGCTTGCAACTGCAACAGCAAGAGTGAAAGAGTTAGAGTGAAAGCGACAGTGAGTCTGAGTGTGAAAGAAAGGCAATAACAGGAGGCTGCCATTAGACGTTCCAGCTGCTTATGTCATAAGTTTGCATGGGGGCGCCAACGGTTAGTTTGTATGTTTGTTTGCTTTTGATAGACAGCTGCGAGTGCTCATAAGCGCCATTGTCTTAAATACAACAGCACAATTACATACTTCCTTGAATTAATTAGATACCACGAGCAGATACATATATATATAAATATTATTATATATATTTTTTTTTGAATATTGTAAACATATATTTTGTTTTAGGTTTTTCATTTTTGAAAGCATCAGGCGACCTGGCCTTGTCTTATATCTATACTTTATATATATATATATTTTTTTTTTAGATGTAGCTTTACATAAATTTGGTTTGGTTTGTATAGATTTGTATAGTTAATAAGTTGCGATGTCAACAAAAGTGCGAACTCCGATGCAGCATTCGATTAATCATCTTTTGGAGGCGTCTTCAATTCACATTTGCATTTGTTAGCAGCCGCTTTTTTGTGATTTGTGAAACAGTTTATTGTGTTTGAGCTATGGACGTGATTTTACATTCCACTTCCATTTCGTTCCAATTGTTGGCAGATAATCTTGCAAATGGGGCCTGACGAGGCTAAAGCCGAAATCCAAACAGACAGTTATGACATTTTATGTGACATTATCTTTTCATTTTTTTTTTTGTTATTCACCCAGGTTTGTAACGGTTTAAGTTTCGGTAGTTTCCACGATTTTTTAATGGAGGGTTCAGTGCATTGCTGGTCAAGGTCGATCGAAGGCAGTTGCCGCTGTTAAGAAAGCTCACTGACTGACAAAGTGGCCAAGTAACTGCTACTGTACCCTGTCGGCTGAGCTTGGTAAATTTGAGGCTCTTTTTTTTTGCTAAGTCACTGGTATACATATAAATTACTTTTACATAAAGTAAGAAGTCAAAATATATATAAAAATAATAATATCATTGTGTAACTTTAGTTGTTGATTTTGTAAAAATATCTTATTTATCTGCTGATCTATAATAACTGATGGATCTCCGAAACTATTAAAGCAAATTGCGATAAATTTTGTTATCACATTTTTAAAATATAGATACATTCATTAGATATTCGATTGAAACCAAAGCATATGTTATTTTGACCACTATGTGAGATGAGGACAAAGTCCTCATGTATTTTTAAGGTTTGTTTTAGAATTTTAGAGTTGTTAAATTTCTTAATAAAACAAACTATTTAGCTAATTGATGCCCCACACAAAATATGGTTTGCCTTTTAAATTAATGACTTTAGATAGACCTGCCAGTAAAATGAATTGCGCAGGTAAATTGTATATTGTAAACGGCAATCTTCGCCCTTTCAATCAGCTGCCTTTTCATGACATTGACGTACGAAAAAGCCGTTGATTTGATTTGAAAGTGATAATCACGGCAATTGAATCGCTCCGCCGAACACTTGTCTTCTCTGATCGTTAGCGAAAAGAGGTCAATGGCAAAAGCATTTGCACTCTTGTTGCGCGTCTTTTAATTTTTATGATCGAGTCGTTATTATTGTCCGTTTATATGTTGTTAAATTGTCACGCGCCGTTGAATGCTGCGCCCAATTGATCAGCCAATGCGGCAAGGAGCGACGAGAGGAGACTGCATTTAATCAAGTTATGGTTTTGCCTAGCCGATCTCTTCAACTGCCAGGAAGTGTCGACTGTTGGCTTTCGGCCATTGGCCTAATCTAATAGCCAGTCACAAGCCAACTGTAGGTCTATGCAAATTTTACACCAAACCATAAATAAAAATATATTAAAGAGAGCCAGAAAAACCAGTCGAAAACAATTTATTATCATAATAAGTAATTCCGCCTCTCGAGATCGAGCTGCAGCTGTGCGGCAGTTGTTACTGTGGTAGCGGGCAAGGAGGAGTGCTGTAGCTTTCCGGGTTGCCGGGGGCGTGTCTTGACCCATTGACTTACTCATAATGTAATTTGCATAAAAACTAGAAGATTTATTTACCAAACTTTAAACCTTTTGTTAATTTTCTAGCAAATCATTTTAAAATTGTGCTTAGGCATAAGTTTCTTATAGTTGTTTGTAATGCTTTTTGGGGGTTTTCTTTTGAGTGCATAATTACAACAATACCAAAAAAACAAAACACTGTTGGCAATCAAATGCCATGCAATGTTTCTGTTGCTGTTGTTGCTTTTAATGTAAATTGCGTAAATTGAATAATTATTATGCTATGAAGTCGACTCTAGCTGCATATTTTGTAAATCTATTTGGAAGCCTTTGTGTTCGGTCTTGTTTCTTGTTGTTTCTCTACTTTCTGGCTGCCGCTTTTGGCCGCACTGAGGCGTAGTTGCTGTGGGTTTTGCAGAAGAGGGCGGTTTGAAAAGTTAAATGAAGCCAGTTAAAAATAAGTAAAGGAAGAATGAAAATCGAAGTAATAAAATTCACTTATTAAGGGATATGAATAAGGGATAAATACAAAAGAGCGCTTTGTTTTTAATCTTACATATTTAAATAATAGGAATTGATTTAGAAAGTAAACCAGAAATGACGTTTTTAAATACAATTCAGCAATTTCAACATTAAACACTTATTTATTTTTGCACATTTTTGAATTTGTTAATATATATATAGTAATATATATATAGTAATTATTTAAGTTACTACCTTCATTACAACTTAACGATTAACCGGCTCTTGCTGACGAAATATAGCGCGAACTGTAATTAGGCAGCACTAAAATGTTCGTAAATTAACAAAAGCACAAATAAAACATAAAATAATTAAGCTATTGCCCAAGAAGCAGCAGCACCGAATAAAACATTTTCAGGTACATATTTGAAGCATACAACGGACACCGATTTTAAACAGAGACATGGAAACAAAAGAAAATTGCAAAACAAATAAGAATGTGTGTTAATTGTCTCATTATTTACGAATTGTTTGTTCGTAAATAAAATAAATTTTACGGCAACAGACGAACATTAAATTAATTGCCTTACGAAATTTGGCAAAACCTGAAAATGGGGCGTATAAGAGACTAAACACTTCCTTGCTGCAGAAAAAGTGAATTAAAGATGCATTATAAATGCATTAAAATTTGCAAACAGCTGGACGTTAATTTATATAAATATTGCTAACAAGCATGTGTAATTAAAATCAATGATGTGGAAAGTCCACAAAATAATTTGCACGACTATAAGGTATAAAATTAACTAAAAATTATTTAAGCAAGCACTTTTAAATATATTAATATCACAACAGGACACTACCTTAAAGGATTACATGCTCAATTTCAATAGACACGAATCGTCATTCATATTAGATAGATTAAAGTAATATTAAATGTCTAAAATGTTTTGTATTTGCGTAAATAATTTTCTATACTTGTTGCCCACATTAGGATCAATTATACTGTATAATAAGTGCGGCTAAATTACAGCGAGCTCAAAGCTGTGTCAGTCTCAGAGCTTTGCTTTCGCGGATTGGCAACTACATATTGCAACATATTTGGAAAATTTCTTTGAAACCAAAAAGTTGGTGCAAGAGAAATTGCTGGTAAATTATCGCTAGACGGTCTGCTTGGCGCCATGACGCAACCGCCACATGTGGCAGCAACGCCAAAGTTAGCGTCGACGTCATCGCATAGCGCTAATTGATTGCGTCTACGCGACGCAGCTGTTGCATTCACTTTGATTTTCTGGGTTTTTTGTATCTGTTTTTGGGTCGTACCATTCTCCGTTGCCACTTGCCACTTAAAAATAGCACACACATAAACCTACATAAACTAGGTTCGATTCCCACTAGTTTAGCACAAGATCAATGTTGTGCGTTGGTCAACTCGCAACTGGTTCTTGCGGCTGCCCACTAAAAACGAAAGACGAAGGCAGCGGTCTTGAACATTTTGTTTCGGTTTGTTTTTTTCGACACCATTTGTCATTACAATAATTAAGTTGCATTTTGGCGTTGTGTGTGTTTTTATACCCTGAACCCATTAAAAATGGGTTAAAAGGGTATACTTGTTTTGTGCAAATGTATGTAACAGGTGGAAGGAAGCATCTCCGACCCCCCAAAGTATATATATTCTTGATCAGGATCAACAGTCGAGTCGATATATCATGTCCGTCTGTCCGTCTGTCCGTCTGTCCGTCCGTCCGTCAGTCCGTCTGTATGAACACGCAGATCTCAGAGACTCTAAGAGCTAGAGAATATAGGTTCCCGTATACCAGGCGCAGATCAAGTTTGCGTTATTTGATCGATAACTGCCTCCGTTTATCGAATATCGATTAATTACATTTCGATAGCAATACATGCCACAATTTGAAAGGCAGAGTCTTCTAATTATTACTTAATATGCATATGCATACTATTGATCAACTGCCCAAATTTCGTCAAGATCACACCCAAGTTATATATATATATATAATTATATATTCTCATATTGAACTTATTTCTATCAGCAGCCGCAAGCGTTTTCTTTATGCGAACGCATGTGTGAGAAAGAGATGGCATGATAATCGACGCGAGCGTCAATATGTTTTTGTATGTGTGTCTATTCTGCAAAGTCCCGCTACCAACGATTGCGTGTTTCACGTGATTGTCGGCAGAGGGCGCTTCCAGAGCTGCTCACAGTTTAGTGCAAATCTTTTTAAAGGGGAATTTGCCAATAATAATTGAATATATTTAATAACTGGGTTCAGGGTATATCGTAGTCGAGTTCACTCGACTACAGCACTCTTACCTGTTTTTAATGTTTACTTTCAATGCTCTCAACTGCGTTAAATCTTGCGTAATTTGTACGCAATCGCCACTTTGGCCAAGTTGCTCTTATGTGCGAAAGTTAACGAGTGTTATGAATTTGCTAGTGTGTGCTGCAAGAAGCCAGTCTAGTTTTTTTTCTTCGATTCGGTTAGCATTAGCTGTCATCTACTATGGTTTTATGTGGCTTGTTTGCATAGTCAGAACAAAAGTTGTGTGCTGCTAAGATGGAACGGTTTAGAGTGATCTTCATAGATTACATAAATGCGACATATAAGTTTTGCTATTGTTCCTAAATGATATATGTAATAGCTCGAAATTTTAAGCCACATAATAATAGGAATAAAGATACATATTTATTCATGTCTATGCTTCCTAAAAACTGTGCTTCAAAATGTTTATTACTGTTCTTAAATGTGTTAATTAAAAGTAAAGGACCACTTGTTGAGCTTTCTAATAACAAAAGGTTGGAAATATTTGTAAATCGTACAAGTACTTTGTTTTAATGTAATATTCAAGCTTCTACGTTTTGAAATATGTGTTATCAGAGACTAGCGTCGTTGTCCTTTAGGCAACTCTCAACGAAAATGTGGCCAATATAGCGAACGTAAAACGGTTGGAAACCCGGCAGGCACTCACAGTAATCAGGCTTCACACATTTGCCGTAAGTAGAGCAGCTCCGCCGACAATGCGGCTGACAAGAATAGGCCAGCGTATCCACAGTGGGGAGTTTAATATAACCTAAGTCGCACTCCCACTCGCCCGGACGTATGCAGCTGCTGTGTTCTGGCTGGTCCCCTGAGCAGATGGGCTGGCAGCCGCTGTTGCTGAGCCTGTAACCTTTATGGCATTCACATTTATCTGGGCTTATGCAGCTGCTGTATGCAGGACAACCAACTGTACAAATTGGTTCACAGAGACCAGATTTTCCTTTAACATAGCCAGTCTCACATTGACAGATGATTTTTTCACATTTACACACCTCGGGCTGCACACATCGGCAATTGTAACCGCATCCCTTGCTGCATTTGGGCTCACAGAAAGTGCTAGTCGAATTCTGCTCAAAGCCGTCACAGCAGTACAGCTCTAATTCGGCACTGTCCTTAATCTAATTGGAAATATAGTTTATTAACTTGAATGATGTATTTTACAATGCTTTACAGCTTACCCTATTTTTGTCTGAGTCAATGTCCATCACTTTCCTGCTGCACACATGCGGATCGTCAGCTTTGAAGTTCCTTACGCACTCCCCATTTGATCCCATGTGATAGTTAACTAGGCACTCACATGTATTGGGTTTCTTGCAAAAGCTATTCTCAACACATTTGGTACTGCACTCGGGCTGACATAGATCCGATATCGACTTCCGCTTGTAACCTTCGCAGCAAACTCTTTGTGTTTCCATCCTGGTGGTTGGCTATCAAAATAACTATTTTCACAACTTAGATCATTTAGAAACTGTTGTTTACTCACGGGCAAATCTTTTGGAAATTCTATATTTAATTGGGTAAATTTTTCTTTAATAGCTTGCCAATCCCTCGCATCTGCCTCATCTATTACTAAATCCACCTCCACTTCCATTGTGCACAAATTGCGATCCTTGAGAATACAAGGTGATTCCTCGTTTTCTCTCTCGTAGCCTTCGCAGCAAACCGTCTTGTTTTCTAACCTGGTTTTTGTCTATATAATACATTAGAATAGTTAAATAAATATATATTTTTTTTTAGTATATACTAAGCTTACTTTAGGAATGATAACTTTACTCAGGAGATTTTGGGTTTCAAATTCTTCAGCCATGTGTCCAACAAATATCATTGAAAGCGGCTCATAATCAGCATATTCCACTTCAACTTCAGTGATACACATATGTAGATCTTTCTTCTGCTCACATCTGCCTCCCTCGACCTTTTCATGACCGTCTAAACACTCACAGATCTCCGGCGACATGCAGTAGGCATTGTCACCACACCCCTTAGAGCAGATGGGCTGACAATTGTGGATGGGTCCAGCGTAACCGGGACAGCACTCATACACAGGCTGTGGCTAGCATGACACAGGATATTTGATTTAAGACGACGTACACAAACTTTCATTTGATTCTTACCGTTGACAGTAAATTTGTATCTAATTGTTCTATTTCCTTGTTGATAAAATCTGTCGATTTCTCATCGATCTTACAAGTATTCTTAAATTGAATACTCCTGGTAGCCACACAACCAACCGCAAGGACTAAAAAAGCCCAAATGAAATAATTTCGATTGGAGCCCATGGTTAAAATATTCTTGTCCGCTTAGCTGCGCTTACAGAATGAAACTAATCTTGAGCGGCTTTTGAGTCGCTTTAAAGTCATGCAAATAATATTCCATAGATTGGGTACCAATTCGAGATAAGCGTATATGTACAAATATATTATTATAAACACCATAGCTGGCCTTATCGAAATGTCCAGTATATGTGTCACAGTCAAAACTCACACAAATAAATATTATCCTGTGTTTCGAATTCCATAAATTTAAATATGTATTTGTATGGTATTTGGTAATTGATAAAAACACTAAAGATATCAAGTGTTGTGTATATGGTTGGCATATTTACAACAAATACGTTGACACACCCAACAGAATTTGTTTCAAAAAATTAGCTGTATGCATTATTGTATTTGTGATAAGTATTAAAAATACAACGAAGACCTCCAAAATTATATGTATACCAAAAGTTATTTGATTGTGTCATACCTTATATTGATAGATATACAAAATCTTTCTAAAACTACCTCAAATGGTTTTAATCAGTATTGTAATATCATATTATATGTACACATGGTATAGAAATGAATAAAATTACAAAATTGATTGAGGCTCTTTCTGCAATGTGTGCTTAATTCCGAAAATCGGATTCAAGTGCAAGGCGATTTTACTGCGCCCACGACTTTACACTTTAAAATGCTCAACAAAGTTATCGCGCATGTGATGTTGACGACGGCGACGAAAATTTAAGTCTATTTTCTCTTCTACATTGAATTCAATGTGTAAAATCAAAAGAAAAGTAATTGATTTATATAATTATTTCTCCTGTCCTGAGCTTGTTGGTTAAAAAAGGTGGAATAATTTTGCAAAACTGTTCAAATTCGAATAATTATGTTTTTATACCCTGAACCCATTAAAAATGGGTAAAAAGGGTATACTTGTTTTGTGCAAATATATGTAACAGGTGGAAGGAAGCATCTCCGACCCCACAAAGTATATGTATTCTTGATCAGGATCAACAGTCGAGTCGATTTAGGCATGTCCGTCTGTCCGTCCGTCCGTCCGTCCGTCCGTCTATATGAACACGCAGATCTCAGAGACTGTAAGAGCTAGAGACTTCAAATTTGGAATATAGGTTCTCGTATACCAGGCGCAGATCAAGTTTGCGTTATTTGATCGATAACTTCCTCCGTTTAGCAATACCGATATATTACATTTCCGATAGCAATAAATGCCACAATTTTAAAGGCATCTTCTTATTAATACATAATATGCATATGCATACTATTGATCTGCCCAAATTTCGTCCAGATCGGATAAGAATCACCCAAGTCGAAAATATATTCTCATATTGATCTTATTTCTACAACAGCCGCAAGCATATTCTGTATGCATAAATATGCGGGCGCATGTGTGAGAAAGAGATCGCATGATAATCGCCGCGAGCGTCAATATTCTGTTGTGTGTATTCTGCGCAGCCCCGCTTCCAGCGATTGAGTGTTTCACGTGTTTTTCGGCAGAGGGCGCTTCCAGAGCTGCTCGCATTTTAGTGCAAATCTTTTTAAAGGGGAATTTGCCAATAATAATAGAAAATATTTAATAACTGGGTTCAGGGTATATCGTAGTCGAGTTTACTCGACTACAGCAGTCTTACTTGTTATTGGATGAATTATGTTTATTGTTTCGAAATGAAATTTGTACATCTTTTGAGTATTCAGCGTGTAGTATCTATGTTATGCTTGCCTCGGTACTTAAACCTATCCCGATTAATATCGGTTTGCATCTCTCAACGAACGTTTCTTCGAAATTCTCAAATGGTTCGAAACCCGGCAGGCACTCACAGTAGTCGGGCTTCAGACATTTACCGTAACTGGAGCAGCTCTGCCCACAATGTGGTTCACAAGAGTAGGCCAGCGTATCCACAGTGGGGAGTTTAATATAACCTAAATCGCACTCCCACTCGCCCGGACGTATGCAGCTGCTGTGTTCTGGCTGGTCCCCTGAGCAGATGGGCTGGCAGCCGCTGTTGCTGAGCCTGTAACCTTTATGGCATTCACATTTATCTGGGCTTATGCAGCTGCTGTATGCAGGACAACCAACTGTACAAATTGGCTCACAGAGACCAGATTTTCCTTTAACATAGCCAGTCTCACATTGACAGATGCTTTTTTCACATTTACACACCTCGGGCTGCACACATCGGCAATTGTAACCGCATCCCTTGCTGCATTTGGGCTCACAGAAAGTGCTAGTCGAATTCTGCTCAAAGCCGTCACAGCAGTACAGCTCTAATTCGGCACTGTCCTTAATCTAATTGGAAATATAGTTTATTAACTTGAATGATGTATTTTACAATGCTTTACAGCTTACCCTATTTTTGTCTGAGTCAATGTCCATCACTTTCCTGCTGCATACATGCGGATCGTCAGCTTTGAAGTTCCTTACGCACTCCCCATTTGATCCCATGTGATAGTTAACTAGGCACTCACATGTATTGGGTTTCTTGCAAAAGCTATTCTCAACACATTTGGTACTGCACTCGGGCTGACATAGATCCGATATCGACTTCCGCTTGTAACCTTCGCAGCAAACTCTTTGTGTTTCCATCCTGGTGGTTGGCTATCAAAATAACTATTTTCACAACTTAGATCATTTAGAAACTGTTGTTTACTCACGGGCAAATCTTTCGGAAATTCTATATTTAATTGGGTAAATTTTTCTTTAATAGCTTGCCAATCCCTCGCATCTGCCTCATCTATTACTAAATCCACCTCCACTTCCATTGTGCACAAATTGCGATCCTTGAGAATACAAGGTGATTCCTCGTTTTCTCTCTCGTAGCCTTCGCAGCAAACCGTCTTGTTTTCTAACCTGGTTTTTGTCTATATAATACATTAGAATAATTAAATAAATATATATTTTTTTTTAGTATATACTAAGCTTACTTTAGGAATGATAACTTTACTCAGGAGATTTTGGGTTTCAAATTCTTCAGCCATGTGTCCAACAAATATCATTGAAAGCGGCTCATAATCAGCATATTCCACTTCAACTTCAGTGATACACATATGTAGATCTTTCTTCTGCTCACATCTGCCTCCCTCGACCTTTTCATGACCGTCTAAACACTCACAGATCTCCGGCGACATGCAGTAGGCATTGTCACCACACCCCTTAGAGCAGATGGGCTGACAATTGTGGATGGGTCCAGCGTAACCGGGACAGCACTCATACACAGGCTGTGGCTAGCATGACACAGGATATTTGATTTAAGACGACGTACACAAACTTTCATTTGATTCTTACCGTTGACAGTAAATTTGTATCTAATTGTTCTATTTCCTTGTTGATAAAATCTGTCGATTTCTCATCGATCTTACAAGTATTCTTAAATTGAATACTCCTGGTAGCCACACAACCAACCGCAAGGACTAAAAAAGCCCAAATGAAATAATTTCGATTGGAGCCCATGGTTAAAATATTCTTGTCCGCTTAGCTGCGCTTACAGAATGAAACTAATCTTGAGCGGCTTTTAAGTCGCTTTGAAGTCATGCAAATAATATTCCATAGATTGGGTACCAATTCGAGATAAGCGTATATGTACAAATATATTATTATAAACACCATAGCTGGCCTTATCGAAATGTCCAGTATATGTGTCACAGTCAAAACTCACACAAAAAAAAATTTTATCCTGTGTTTCGAATTCCATAAATTTAAATATGTATTTGTATGGTATTTGGTAATTGATAAAAACACTAAAGATATCAAGTGTTGTGTATATGGTTGGCATATTTACAACAAATACGTTGACACACCCAACAGAATTTGTTTCAAAAAATTAGCTGTATGCATTATTGTATTTGTGATAAGTATTAAAAATACAACGAAGACCTCCAAAATTATATGTATACCAAAAGTTATTTGATTGTGTCATACCTTATATTGATAGATATACAAAATCTTTCTAAAACTACCTCAAATGGTTTTAATCAGTATTGTAATATCATATTATATGTACACATGGTATAGAAATGAATAAAATTACAAAATTGATTGAGGCTCTTTCTGCAATGTGGGCTTAATTCCGAAAATCGGATTCAAGTGCAAGGCGATTTTACTGCGCCCACGACTTTACACTTTAAAATGCTCAACAAAGTTATCGCGCATGTGATGTTGACGACGGCGACGAAAATTTAAGTCTATTTTCTCTTCTACATTGAATTCAATGTGTAAAATCAAAAGAAAAGTAATTGATTTATATAATTATTTCTCCTGTCCTGAGCTTGTTGGTTAAAAAAGGTGGAAAAATTTTGCAAAACTGTTCAAATTCGAATAATTATGTTTTTATACCCTGAACCCATTAAAAATGGGTAAAAAGGGTATACTTGTTTTGTGCAAATGTATGTAACAGGTGGAAGGAAGCATCTCCGACCCCACAAAGTGTATGTATTCTTGATCAGGATCAACAGTCGAGTCGATTTAGGCATGTCCGTCTGTCCGTCCGTCCGTCCGTCCGTCCGTCTATATGAACACGCAGATCTCAGAGACTGTAAGAGCTAGAGACTTCAAATTTGGAATATAGGTTCTCGTATACCAGGCGCAGATCAAGTTTGCGTTATTTGATCGATAACTTCCTCCGTTTAGCAATACCGATATATTACATTTCCGATAGCAATAAATGCCACAATTTTAAAGGCATCTTCTTATTAATACATAATATGCATATGCATACTATTGATCTGCCCAAATTTCGTCCAGATCGGATAAGAATCACCCAAGTCGAAAATATATTCTCATATTGATCTTATTTCTACAACAGCCGCAAGCATATTCTGTATGCATAAATATGCGGGCGCATGTGTGAGAAAGAGATCGCATGATAATCGCCGCGAGCGTCAATATTCTGTTGTGTGTATTCTGCGCAGCCCCGCTTCCAGCGATTGAGTGTTTCACGTGTTTTTCGGCAGAGGGCGCTTCCAGAGCTGCTCGCATTTTAGTGCAAATCTTTTTAAAGGGGAATTTGCCAATAATAATAGAAAATATTTAATAACTGGGTTCAGGGTATATCGTAGTCGAGTTTACTCGACTACAGCAGTCTTACTTGTTATTGGATGAATTATGTTTATTGTTTCGAAATGAAATTTGTACATCTTTTGAGTATTCAGCGTGTAGTATCTATGTTATGCTTGCCTCGGTACTTAAACCTATCCCGATTAATATCGGTTTGCATCTCTCAACGAACGTTTCTTCGAAATTCTCAAATGGTTCGAAACCCGGCAGGCACTCACAGTAGTCGGGCTTCAGACATTTACCGTAACTGGAGCAGCTCTGCCCACAATGTGGTTCACAAGAGTAGGCCAGCGTATCCACAGTGGGGAGTTTAATATAACCTAAATCGCACTCCCACTCGCCCGGACGTATGCAGCTGCTGTGTTCTGGCTGGTCCCCTGAGCAGATGGGCTGGCAGCCGCTGTTGCTGAGCCTGTAACCTTTATGGCATTCACATTTATCTGGGCTTATGCAGCTGCTGTATGCAGGACAACCAACTGTACAAATTGGTTCACAGAGACCAGATTTTCCTTTAACATAGCCAGTCTCACATTGACAGATGATTTTTTCACATTTACACACCTCGGGCTGCACACATCGGCAATTGTAACCGCATCCCTTGCTGCATTTGGGCTCACAGAAAGTGCTAGTCGAATTCTGCTCAAAGCCGTCACAGCAGTACAGCTCTAATTCGGCACTGTCCTTAATCTAATTGGAAATATAGTTTATTAACTTGAATGATGTATTTTACAATGCTTTACAGCTTACCCTATTTTTGTCTGAGTCAATGTCCATCACTTTCCTGCTGCACACATGCGGATCGTCAGCTTTGAAGTTCCTTACGCACTCCCCATTTGATCCCATGTGATAGTTAACTAGGCACTCACATGTATTGGGTTTCTTGCAAAAGCTATTCTCAACACATTTGGTACTGCACTCGGGCTGACATAGATCCGATATCGACTTCCGCTTGTAACCTTCGCAGCAAACTCTTTGTGTTTCCATCCTGGTGGTTGGCTATCAAAATAACTATTTTCACAACTTAGATCATTTAGAAACTGTTGTTTACTCACGGGCAAATCTTTCGGAAATTCTATATTTAATTGGGTAAATTTTTCTTTAATAGCTTGCCAATCCCTCGCATCTGCCTCATCTATTACTAAATCCACCTCCACTTCCATTGTGCACAAATTGCGATCCTTGAGAATACAAGGTGATTCCTCGTTTTCTCTCTCGTAGCCTTCGCAGCAAACCGTCTTGTTTTCTAACCTGGTTTTTGTCTATATAATACATTAGAATAGTTAAATAAATATATATTTTTTTTTAGTATATACTAAGCTTACTTTAGGAATGATAACTTTACTCAGGAGATTTTGGGTTTCAAATTCTTCAGCCATGTGTCCAACAAATATCATTGAAAGCGGCTCATAATCAGCATACTCCACTTCAACTTCAGTGATCTTTCTTCTGCTCACATCTGCCTCCCTCGACCTTTTCATGACCGTCTAAACACTCACAGATCTCCGGCGACATGCAGTAGGCATTGTCACCACACCCCTTAGAGCAGATGGGCTGGCAATTGGGTCCAGCATAACTGGAATAGCACCCATATGCAGGCTGAGTCTGGCATGATACAGGATATTTAGTTTAACATGAAGTACAGTAACTTTCATTTGAGTCTTACCTTGCTGCTCGCAGCCACACAACCAGCCGCAAAGACCAAATAAGCCCAAATGAAATGATTTCGATTGCAGCTCATGGTTCAAATATTTTTGTCCGATTAGCTGCACTAACAGAATGAAACTAATTATGAGAGGCTTTGAGTCGATTTAAAGTCATGCAAATAATCTTGCATACATTGGGTACAAACTCGAGATAAACGTATATGTACATATATGTCCAGTATATGTGTCACACTCTAAACTCTAACAAATGAAAATTATTCTGAGTTTCGAATTCCAGAAATTAAAATTTGTATTTGTATGGTAATTCTCAATTGATTAAAATAGCAAAGATTTCAAGTGTTGTGTACATAGTCGCTATATTTACAACAAAGTATCATCCACTTTGCACTCCCAACAGAATTTGATTTCTAAAAGCTGACACTTTCTGCTTCCAAATTGTACTTTCCTTGCTTCAGTAATGTACATCTTTGCAGCAACTCGCACAATACTCAACTAAAATTATATTTGTAAGCTCATGTTTTGAAGTAATATTAAACTTATGTGTGGGTACAAAGTATGTCGTGGGATTATCTAAAATTGAGAATGGTTTGAAGTGACTAATGACAATGAAACGTTTTGCGGGGTGAGTTGTTAAGAAGACCACCCAAAGCCGCTCCCACCCTCAACGTTGCGATTATACGGACAGACGAATGGATGACCAGATAGATTGCATAACACCAATATACTCTCTGCACTCAGTATCAGAGTATACAAATACACAATAAAATAGCTTAAATGTTTTTATAGTTTTTACAATTGCATAGTTTTAGGCTTAGATTGTTGAAAATAAACCGTAAATTTTAAATATATGAATAAAAAAAAGCCAAGCATACTTTGTACACATACAACTAAATCTAAACATAAGCTTTGACTTACAGTTGCAATCGCAATAATATCTTAGGCATGTTTCAAGTTTCATTAGTGAGTCTAAAGCTTTTTTAGATAATAATATTCAATTGAAATATGTTGTTATGCTTTTTACAAGTTTACTGCTTAATTAAGAATTGAAAATGTTTACATGTGCATGTACATGTTTAATAAGTTCTTTAGTAGAAAATTACCAACCCAAATTTATTTATTATTTTACCAATAAACAGAAAACATAGTTAGTCATAGTGATATTACTTTTCGAAACAAGAATTAAATCGAAATCAACTAAGATCCCGGACTTTGACGTGATAATGATATAAGTAAGAACACATATTAAAAGAATGTAGAACACTAAAACTGAGCAATTCACTTAAACAACAGGCAACTTTATATCATTTATAAATATTTAATAAATGAAAAAAAACTGTTTTTTTTTTTTAATTTTCTTTTTATTTACATTATTAAATATGTACAAAAATTTCATAGAATAGAAATTGACGTGAAAAAAGTCGAAGGTGCAACTGATTTTTTGTTTTTGTTTTTCCAGTCTAGAAAGAACTGTACATAAAAGGAGGCAGGGTGACACAACACAACTCAAGCAGGACAAACGAATGCGACTTTTGGGGCTGGGTTTTTGGCGTGTGCTGGCAAGTTTTCAGAGTGTTTCCTCTACGGAACTACTCTTCGAAATGCCGCATTTGATGATCTTCCCGTTGAACGATTGTTGCTTCCTCCTAAGAATTTCGGCTGGTATCACAAACTAAAACTAAATTGTAAGTCGTACGTTGAGGGTTGCGGGCTTGAGTTTGGGGTTATTCCTTTTGATTGATTTTTCTTGTGGGAATTGGAAAATTTCGACATGATGTTGATGCGCCTTCTCTCCTTCACCCGTTTCAAATTTCTGATGGCCCTCGTTAGCGTTTAAATTGATCTACTTTTTGTGGAGGTAGCCGCCGTGTCCGGAAGTGCCGTACGAGGAGATACCATGGCCAGAGCTACCATGACCGCCATAAGCGACGCCATGACCGCCACCATAAGAGGAAATGCCATGGCCGATGGCGATACCGGGTCCAGAGATACCATGACCGGAGATTCCACTGGAGATGCCAGAACCGCCATAGGCAATGCCATGACCAACTACAGGTGCGCTGACAATTGGTGCGCCCTCGGTGCGGATGACCTTGTGGGTGACGGTAATGGCAGGCTGCACATGGCTCTCGACGTGCACATTGACGGGCACTTTCACCTCATAAGGGACGGGGCGGTCCACATGGACGGGCACCTTCTGGATGACTCGCTTCTCTACGGTGTAGGGCACTGGCTTCTCGACAGGGACGGGGTAGGGCTTGGGCACATGAACGGTGTAGGGACGATCGACGGGAATCTTCACGGGGATCCTGATGACCTTTTCCACAGGGTAGGGCTGGGGCACTTGGACGGGCACCTTGACGATCTGCTTCACGGGGTATTGGACAATCTTCTCGACTGGGTAGGGCTGTGGCACGCCCACCTTGACTGGATAGGTGACGGTCTTCTCAACGGGATATGGCACATGACGCTCCACCTGGTAAGGCACCTGCACGGTTCTTACAACGGTGTTGGTGTGCACCTGTGTAGGCAGCTCATGACCGATGCCGCCACCGAGTCCACCGCCAACAAGTCCACCGCCAACGAGTCCACCGCCAACGAGTCCACCGCCAACGAGTCCACCGCCGAGGACGGCACCATGGCCGGAGCCACCATAGCTGGAGCCACCATATCCATAGCCGGAATAGTTAATGCCACGCTTGCCCTGCTTCTTCTCAGCCGTCGAGCTGCTAACTTCAACAGCTGGCACTACATCCACCTTCTTAGCTGCCTCCTCGGTGGCGCTAATAGCCAACACGCACACAGCCAACAGGCCAAAAACGAACTGCAATGCAAAATGTAAAAAAGTGTTTAAATTGGGTTAACCGTGTGGACCGTTCGCTCGCAACTACAAATGTTATACAACTTGGCAACACTTCCGCCAGTCGCTCCATCATTATTTCAAATATGACAATTACGCAATCTGCCAGCTGAAGTCGCATGCTTTGGCAGCATGCCAAGTTCAATGGTAACATAATTAAAGCCACGTCACGTGCAACAGTGCGCATGCATACTGTGCAAGAACTTGCGTAGCTGCGTATGCGTAATTTATTGACATATGGGTAAATGGCAAGGGATTGCGCACTTTAATAAACAAAAAAAAAAACAATTTTAATTTTATATTTCTAAATATGTTGTGACATTTTATTAAAAGTTTTCCTATTTGAACTTCAATTTTTAATTATTTATTATAAAATTATTTTGAAGCAGCAAAATATTATAAAGCCTTAATAGTTGGATTACTTTTAAGGCATATTTGATTGATAACATTTAAGGAAGTATTTTTAAATTTATTTCAAAAATAAAACAGTTGGATAGAATTGAATTTTTTATTTTACTTGCCTACCTAACTTGTAGAATTTTTAATAAATTTTGAATTAATAAGCTAAATATGATTTGAAATGCTCAAAAGTATTAAAAATTTGTTCTCCCTATTTAGATATTAAATTCGAGTTCTTAGACTGACTTTAACATTTTAGTTATTTAGTGGTGAACTGAAATATTTTAAAACGGTTAAGCAATTTTAGCCACACATTTGATAAGTATAGAATTACTAAGACAAATGTCACGAAATTATAATTTAAGTCTTGAAACACAAAAATTTCCGTTGTGTTGTATTGTGATAAGTATATGCACATATATGATGATATAATGCAGACACTTTAAGAACTTGTAGCAGGTTCCATCATCTTTGTTTCCATTTTTTTTTTTTTTTAACATAAATGATTGAATTTTTGTAGTACGCTTATGCACAACATACCATGGATTTCATTTTGCACTTTACTTTAACTTCTAGACAGGCGCACTCAACAACTTGGTCGGGGTGTGTATGTCTTAACCAACCCGCAACTGTTAACTGAATAATTTTGCACAGACATGGCGAGCTTTTATATGCCGATGCCGTCAAAAGCCGTTTGATGATGCTCCACGGTTTCTGCAACGGCTGCTGCCGACGTCGATCTTTGACGCAGCCACCAGCCGAAAGCAAAAGCTCGCTCTTCCTCGATCTCTCTCTCTCTCTCATGCTCTCTGCCTTGTCCATACGTGTGTGTCTCTCTGTGCAAAAGGAAATGCTAAGCGGCAAAAAGCTTTCAGCGCCTACGTGCGCCTCACACGGACACTGTCCGTGTATACGCTCAATGCGTGTGAGCTGCCCTGCTTGTGTTAGTGGAAATGTGTGTGACTTGGTAGCAGTTGGCATGTCGTCTAGCTGTTAATGGTACCAAATACTTAGTAGAGAACTGGAGTCACAAGATAGTAAATAAGATTAAACAACGTATTGAGTGTTTGGTTAAGGTGATAAGATGTCGTTTTTTTCCTTTTCAAAAATCAAATGGGAATCAAAAAATATTTAAATTATTTCAAATCAATGTAAATTTTTTTTTCAATTCACTTTAATTTTATTGCTTGACGTTCTAATAAAGTTCGGCGCGTGGGTTTAAAACTTCGTAGATTTTTCTAGTTGTGATAAGATACCGGTATTTCTTAAATTTTACAAAACGTTAAAAATTAATCGAGTTTCTTTCAATAATATATTTTTTTTTAAATAAGTCCAACATTTTCTATTTTCAAGAGAGATGTCAATTATACAACAAAACTGCAGATGAAATTATAATGTTTTTAATTTAAGCAAAAACTCATTTCCAAATAAATATAACATTTGTTCAAGTTGTGATTGCTTAAAAAAATCAATAATTTTAAATAAAATTAATTTCCGATATTAACTTTGTAGAATGTTAATTTATTTGAAATTTAGTTCGAGTAATTTTCAGTGTTTTTTTATTTTAAACATGCAAAGTTTGCTGGGTTCGTTTGGACTCGTGACTGAACTTTTGATCTTAGATTTTCGGTAGAGAGAAGCAATTTTAAATTGTATACACGTATAAGTGTGCTGATTGAATGTTTGGCTTGTATGTGTAATTTGACATTTCAATGTACAATGAAAAGATACGGAGGATATACACAACTATGTATAAATATATTGACCGAATTCTTGGTACTACTACGCGCCTAATCGGTTAATGGCTAAATAAATGGAACGTGTGAACAAAGAGTAGCCATCGGGAAAAGGTGTTTTCCATTAGATAAATGTGCTTAATAATCAGAGATGTCTTTGGTCTTTATAAAGCTGTGCATTGTAATGTGCAGTTAAAGACGAAGGTTAATCATTAGCCTACAGCATTATCATTAGACAAAGTTGAACTACTTTATCTTAAATGAGGTCTTTGTCTGTTTCTAGTTATTGTTTTTCTTTTTGTTAGGACTCTTTGTGGTCAAAACTTAGCTCACATAAAGAACGCTGCATCACGCAGATGACCCCAAAAACTTCTATTGAAACTATCAAAATAAATTTAAAATATAAGGTATGAAGGGGAAAAGAGTAATCTGTCGATTGTCTAATGAACAAGCAAAGTGAAGGGAAACATAGCGGTTAAGGCCCAACATTAAATTTCAAGTTCAAGTTTATGTGCGTTATAGGTTTTCTTCACCATCAGTTTCTTCTTCTGGTTTTTGTTTGTATTTTGTGAGTTTACTTTCATACACGTGCCAGCCAAATGGTAAACATAATAAAAACAAAATCCCTAAAGCTTTCGATCTAATGACCATTTTAGTTTAATAAAATTAAAACCCCCAAAAAGTTATGCAAACCAGGTTGTGCCAAATACACTCAGTTTTTAATAACCTAACGATCGGTATCTAATGTAGTTCTGTTTAGCATTGTGAAACAAGCCATGTTTACGGTTTGGCGAATAACAAGTGCAATGATTATTTGCAGTTAAATTAAGATATCTTTTTATTATCGGATTATTTTTCCTCGTTGACTTGGAATATTTATTTTGTCTTTTTTAGTTGTTTCGCAATCTTCTGACTTTACTCATGCTTCATATATATTTATGTAGATTTTAGTGACGATTGTGCGATTATGCTAACATCCAATAATGTATGTTTAAATGCAGAGCACAACATTTGCATAAAATATCAACAGGCCATTAGCCGACTCAAATACTATTAGGCGTGCTATTGAGATCTTGAAAGTTGTCAGCTGCCATTCATTATCTATAATTAATTCCTCGCGTTAAGGTGAACCAGTTCTTAAGACAAACAAATTTATAAACATAAAATTAAGACTTTTTTTTATTATGTTCTAACAATTTATTAGTAATTTTTTTTTTTTGTATAGTTTGCATTTCTCTATAATGAAATTTGTAGTCTTTGCCTCCAAATCTAAATATTCTGCACTTCTGTTAGGCAAATTATTTGACATTAAATTTAAAATGCAAATGAAATGTGAAACAAAACTTAACAGAATACTGTTGTTTTGCTTTAAATAATAATAAAAATAATAATTAAATATATTTGATTTTTGTTGTTTTAAATAAGGTACTTTGTCAAATTATGACAGTATATTATATATAGGACAGGAAAGTGGACTCTGCTTAGAACTAACATGATTTTTAGTTTTAAGTGTTATGGAACTAAACATTTTCTATAAAAACAAACTATTAGATTTTGTCATGGCATTGGCTATTTAACAGATTACACGTAAAAATACTCTGTACAAGTAAATGAAAGTCATAAACAAATTACATCAATACATACATTAATTTTAAATGTAACTAGTTACATATACATAATTATAAAGTTTCCATTATTAAATTTTCTTAAGTCATATTAGATCTTCACATTCTTAATATTCTCATATAACTTTATTTGTGCGTGGTATATAAATAAAACACATTTATTATTTGTGCTAAGTAGAGCTAAGACAGCAGATCCACAAACAAACAAACATAAGAGAAGTAAAAAATGTGTGTTTCATCTAGACAGCGTTGATTTATTGGCTACGACTAAGCATTTGTCATTTGCCATTTAAACTATGACTCTGACAATTTTACTTTTAATATAATTGTATACACGGCAGGTCGATAATTTGTTAGCAATTGTTGCATTTGCTCTACTTTTGAGATGCTTCGCATTTGTTAATCGTTTAGGATTTTTTACAGTATTTTTTTTTGCTTCTTTTTTTGTAGTTTTTGCCGCATATTTTGAACTTTACAATCGATTTGCGATTTTTCCGTCTCAAATTACCGAACATAATTCAGTGTACAATCGTGGAACGTTGAAAAAGTGATTTATTTTGTGGAGCAGCTTACTTTTTGGATAGCCAATGAATCGCAACTTACCGGCTTATAAGTGGATTATTAAAATTATCTTTATTTTTATTATGACGAATACATATTGATTACTCGATATAAAATGAACATTATAAATTCAGATTATAAATGGTACTTTTTTTGACGTGAAGGAGCAAAACAAAACTAACAAAAATGTTGCTCATTAAATTGAGTTAGTACATAATTGTTGTGGTTAGTAGTTAGGTACGTGTACATGTATCAGGGTTGTTGCGCTAATCAGCTTTAAGAGATCAGTAAAATTTGTCAAAATTCAAGACGCCGGCAAGTCAAGCGACATAATTTGACCTAAATTTTGTACTGGACTGGCCAAGATTTCTTTGGCAAACGAATTTCGTGCACAGAGCCAAAACGAGAGCCCGAGCCAGACTTAGATTGTGTCGAGGTTAGTTGAGGTAGGTACGGATAGTATTTGTCAATTGACTGCAGACCGTGGCAAAGTCTCGAGACAGTCGTGCAAAACCTTCGACATTTAATTTGGCCACATTTTGAACTGTGCACGTTTAGCCGCAAAGAAAACTCCTAGAAAAAAGTTGTTGGCATCCACAACAGCAAAAGCAACACAGCTACAACTTCTACAAAAATAACATCAACCGCTTTAAGTAATTTTTATTTGAATGATTTTTGGTAACTGCGCGAAAAGGTCACGCGCATAAAAATATATAATTCATTTCATTGTTGATGGTGCATTCTGTGCCACTGTTAGCTAAATTACCTGTTATTATTACCGTTATTATGCTTATATAATTTTGACCTCAACACCCGCGATAACAAACGGCAGTTGACCTTAGTCCGCAATTTCTCACTTCAATTTCGATTTAATGTTTTTGGGAAAACATTCGAAAATTAGTTAAAAAAAAAAGCAAAAGACAAAAGCAGAAATCAGATATATCTGAAGTGGCCAATTTTTTCTGCCCATTTGACATATTCCAAGCAATTGGTAAGGGGCACGACGCGAAGACCTTGAAATAAGTGACATGCCTGCTGGCAACACAACAACAACATCAACAACGCCTACACGAGACGCTTAGCACACGGAACCAGACTTGAGGCTGTAGAGATCTTGCTGTACGGCCAAGTATCGGCAACTGCATTAAAGAACTGAGCAGCACGCCCACTTCTAACATATTTAACACTAACGCACTGCAAATTGCCAAACAAGTTTTGTGCAAATTTATAAAATTAAAGCCCAAAAATGAAAAAAAGATTAGTTAGAGGCAGGTTTTAAGTGCTGCCAAATAAACTTGACATCAACTTAACGCTTTTAGAATAGCAATTTGAATATACGGTTAAGTGCTGATGAATAAAAGATAAAAATAACGCTCTGAAATAAGATTTAAATTGTTAAAATTGTATTTCATAAAAGAAAAATTAAAATAATCATATCAGATTTTAATTTCAATACAAATGTTAAATATATTGAGCATGTGTATTTGTATATGTGCAATATATATTATGTATAATGCATTATAAATTGTGTTCAATTGTTAATCATATTATACAACTTAAACTTAAAATGTAAATTTTTATTTACACTGAAGTAAAATCTAATAAATTCGATATTTGACTATTATACTTTCAAGTTTAACCAATTCGTTTATTTTAGTATATTAGAGTCACCATTATTTACGTTGTACGCATTTAAAGTTATGACCATAAATAATTCCACTTAAACATGAACGATAAGTATCATGATTTTACTCTTATGAATCCTAATATATATATATATATATATATATATATATATAAGCAAACGTATTTTAAACTGAATACTATGCTTATTACATAAGATTTGTAAGATTTTAAAGGTATTTAGGACAGACTTTACGTATAGCTCTGCGTTATAATCAAGGCATATTCATATTCACTAAACACATCTGGGGCAATTAAGACAAAGCATCAACCTTTCTGTGAGCTTTAAAGTTGATTTTTGGTTTTGTTCGTTGCCCATGTTAAGAAAACCGAAAAGCAATTAGCGCAAAACTAAAACAATAAGATCACAAAAAAAAAAAATAGAATTTGATTAAAAAGCACCGACAAAAATAGCAAGAAACGAAAAAAATGCAGGCATGGGAATTATGTCGTTGGTTCGTTTTCATTTGTTTGCCTTTTGTCGTGAATTGTGAACTGTGTGAGAGTGTAAATGTGCGAGGTGTGTGCGAATCGGCATCTGTTTCTATTATATATTAGCATCCAAGCTATTTTAATTTAAATTTATGTCGTTATGGGGAGACTGTGAAAAGAGCTATGTTTGCACACATAGAGTAGAAAACTCATAGAAATTAAATTGGAATGTGTAATAATTCAGACAACTGCCTTATGTTGCAATTAAAAGTGAGCAGTAGTAATACAAATAAATATTTATAGATCAACTCGAGAACAAATTCAGGCACTTCATACAAGTTGATGGAAACGGAATCTATGTTAATGATGCAAATACTGACTGGTCTATCTAGAAGCTGCGGCAATGCTGTAATCGATTATCTGTTAATTAAATTATAATAATCTTCATCTGCTATCGAATCATTGCTACTGTCGGACAAAAACTTATTTCGTATTAATGTAGAAACATCTGAATGTCAAATCAGTGAACTTGCCATTAATTCTAACTCATTTGAAACTTGTATCTTTAGATATCAAAATTGACATCTGCCTTGAATTTAATTTGCTCTATTATTATTATTATTTTTCTTTTCAATAAAATAAATTTATTTCATCTTCCGCTCAAATGATTTAAAACTGACTTGTTATTTTAATTTTCATTATTTTTTAAACTCATGCCAATGCAAAAATTTAAATCATATCGCTAAGCAGAGCCTTTAGTTTTATATATATATGTTTTTTTTTTTTTGTATTTTAAGTCGATTATCTGGTATATAGTTGAGCCCCGCCCACTTAGTGATGAAAAAAATGTATGCAAGTTAACGTCACATTGGGTTTTATTTGCTCAACTGCAAAGACAACAAACATGGATGACAACATGAATTATTAAATTACTAATATCAAGATTTTTCAAGACACAAAGAAGTCTGCAATACTAATAGCAACCACAATAACAAAACTACAGCTGGCTAACTCAAATGCCATAGTGACACACTAACTGGGTGACTTCCAAAACAGCAAAAACAAAAAAAAAAAAAATAACACATGCAACTATGCCACAACGTTGAAGAAAACTCAAATTATGCAACATTTGCGATGCGGACAGCTGCTAGCAGTGGCATAGCCAGATTCAGCAGCGGAGGCAGCAGCAGCAGATTTTGGGTGAACTGGTAGTAGGCAGTAAGTAGTTAAGAGGCAAATGTTCGCCACATTTGGGAAGCTGCAACCATTCGCCTGGCTATTTAAGTTGGCTTGAAGCCAGAGATGATTTTGAGATATGTCGCATTCAATTACTCTGCAAGTTCCTGTTGGGCATACCCTAAAAAGGTGTATTAGCTGCACAATTGACAATAATTAAAACGCTTAGATAAAGAACTTGAAGGAGTGCTGTTTACCTGTCAAAAAAAAGCTCTCAATACGGAAATATATAAAATGGCAAATCGAGTTCGTTGCCTAAGTCTTTTGTTTTGCGCTGCAGGTGAAAGGATCAGATGCTGCAAATGAGTCTACGTATGTGTGTAAAGTGATTGTATATGTATGTGTGGCATAGTTACACTTAAGGCATCGCCGACACACCCCATTTGAAAAGTGTTTCGCCGCTGCAATTTGGCGCTATAATTCATATTCCGTGGCGGGATAATGTACAAAGGAAAAGTTTGTCGTTTCCAGCAGCGGGATCTGGTGCAAATGTATGTGTAGAAAAATGATATGCGAAATGACCAAAAGTAGCCAAGTAGGCAGCACAATTGCATAACAGTCAAGCTGTGATGCGATGCGGTAGTTTTTATGGCTGACTTAATTGTTGCAATTTGAATGCATGCCATGAGAAATTAATGCCTTGATGTATCACGCTCGATGGCCGATAGTTTCGCAGACGCACGTTTCTTTTATGACCGCTTCGAGGTCAAATATTGCGTCTAACCATTAACTTGAAAGACTTCAAAGAGAGGAAATGAGAGCAATGCAAATATACTCATTATAATATATGTAGTTGACGTAAGTGCTGTAATTTATTGAAAAATTAACAGAATATGCTGTATTCTCTTAATTTTTTTCAATTACCAGCATAGAACGTCTCCTATTAATTTAACTACATAAGATTAAAAATATACGTATCAAATATCTTCCACTAACAAATATTTTTAAAACATAAAAAAATTAAAAAAACCTTTTGTTTAACAAAAAAAAAAAAGACAAATCTTAAATCTATTTCTATAAAATATTCATAATAATAATACCTGCATAAGTATAACTTTTACATAAATTCCACCTTATGTTAAATACAGCTGTTGCATTTTTGACTAATTTTCCTTGTGCGCACTCTGCACAGTTCAACTTTAGTGACATTTTATCATGTCAACGACTTCAATTGCTCCATAAAAAATATAAATATAAAAAAAAGACATAAGAGCATAGTTTGCGGCACCCGATGCTGGCCAAGCGAAGCATAAAGCCAAATGTGGGGTAACGAAAGAATCCCAAAGACGACACAGAAACACATACATAAACATGTGCAGGAAGGTGAGGGGCTAAGCAGGGATTTTCAGATTGCCACAGTGTGCTGCCGCTTGCTGCTTCACTTGACTTGGAGGAGGGCATCGGAATTGCAGCAAATGCTTTTGCGGAGGCTGATTTCGATTATGTTTTTAACGATTTCGTATCGCGTCAAGTTTTTGATATTTTTCTTGCTTTTTGTTGTTGATTAAAACTGGTGCAACTTGTAGCTTTGGTCTTTTTGGCTGCCAACTGACGTGCTTATGCGATGCATTTGTCGCTGCATTTTTTGGCCATAAACGTAGCCAAATTCATTTCGCAATTTAACAACAACAATCACAACAACATCAGCTAACACATTTAGCTTCAATTGGATGGACAGCTTGGCGACGACAACGGCGACGTCATCGACGACGGCGATGACCTCCAAAAGTAGTTGTCTAGATCAGTTCATAGCACTATCACAAAACCGCTCATTAGACCAAATGTTGCTCTTGCAAAATGTGCAACGTCTTTTCGAGCTTTTTCTCAGACACACAACTAAGCAAAACAACAAAATAAAAAACAAAGCAAAAGACCAAAAAAACTTAAATTGCGAAAAATAACATTTCGAGGTTTTCCTTTGCTTTTTCGATGTCGTCGTCGACTCTGTCATTTTGAAGCAATTAATTAATTTCTACCGAATATGCGTATGTCCGCACTCCGTCTCCACCCACACGCTGCTCCCTTAATATGGCAAAAATATGGGTTTAATAACAACGCAAATCTCTGTGACAGATTGCCGCAATTTGTTTGCTTGTCTCAGCGGTTTGGGTGTCCTTTACTTACAGTAATAATTGTGTAAGTGCCGAAATCATTCATCAATGCGAAGAAATCAGGTTGTGTTTGTACTTCATCCCGAGTATCATAGTTAAAAATCCTCTGTTTTGATTTATGTAATATTTTCGGACAATATGTGGGAGATTCATATTTTAATGATGTTTATAATCCGAAGATTTTATTTTATCATTTAACTCATAGATTGTCTTTATTATATTAGGTAAATACTTAAGCGGTATGCGTTGATGAATACGATCTACCTTTATTATATGGAAACGATAAAAGCCATCTGTTAACATTTTAACCGACTTAAGCCAACCTTCCTCTCTAAAATTTTAGTTGCTGTCATTAGAGTGGTTTGTTTCTAGTTCAATTTTTTAATTGCTTATACTTGCGAGCTGCATTCTTGTGATATTTAATTTGTTATAATTAAGCCCTACAAAATTACTTATGGCACTTAAGTTGCTTTGAAACATCCGCTTGGTAATTGCGGTACAGCGGTTGCACAACCCAAAAGCACAGATAATTCCAATTGAAGTAAATGTCGAAACACCTACGAGACTGTCAGACAAAGACTTTCAGAGCAAGTAACAAATGATGGTATACATATAAAAATACACAAATAATACTAGTAATTCACATAAATGATTGTAGGTGCTTACGAGTGCAGTGGAAAATAAGCTAGAGCCAAAGTAAAATGCCACGCCTTCTTTTCATAGGAGCTGTAAAGCCGATAACCTTCAGCTGTATAAATTCTTGGGTCGGGGAACTGGTTCTAATGCGGCGCTTTGCCATCGATTGATTTAGCTACATTGGTTTGAAATCGAGTAACAAATGGTTAGAAAATCAAATCAGAAATTTAATCGGCGACTGACGACTTAGTTGACTTTTTTATTAGAAAGTTGTTTGACTTTAGTTCCGTCATCAAAGTCCTTGAGCATATGCGAAGAGGCATGAGCGGGGGCTTTGACCCCTCTTAAAAACCAACGCGTTTACAAAAGCGCTTCTTTTACCGCCCATTAAATTGTTTCAATTGGACCGGTTTAAAATTTGGAAGATCTTTGTTTCAACTTCTAATTTCAGTTTTTAAAAAAAATCCAAGTGGGAAATGCAAAACAGTCAAAAATTGAACTGATTCAATTTATCAAATTCCAAACACAAGCAAACAAACAAACAATCCAACTGTTTCTACTTATACCCTGAACCCATTAAAAATGGGTAAAAATGGTATAATGGTTTTGTGCAAATGTATGTAACAGGCAGAAGGAAGCATCTCCGACCCCACAAGGTATATGTATTCTTGATCAGGGTCAACAGTCGAGTCGATTTAGTCCGTCCGGCCGTCTGTCCGTCTGTATGAACACGCAGATCTCAGAGACTATAAAAGCTACAAAATTTGGAATATTGGTTCTCGTATACCAGGCGCAGATCAAGTTTGCGTTATTTTATCGATAACTGTCTCCGTTTATCGAATATTGATGTACTAAATTTCCGATAGCAATAAATGCCACAATTTTAAAGGCAGAATCTTCTAATTAATACATAAAATGCATATGATTACTATTGATCAATTGTTTTCATATTGATCTTATTATGCGAGCGCATGTGTGAGAAAGAGATGGCATGATAATAGACGCGAGCGTCAATATGTTTTTGTTTGTCGGCAAAGGGCGCTTCCAGAGCTGCTAGCATTTTAGTGCAAATCTTTTCAAAGGGGAATTTGCCAATAATAATAGAATATATTTAATAACTGGGTTCAGGGTATATCGTAATCGAGTTCACTTGACTATAGCACTCTTACTTGTTTTATTGTATTTTATTTTTTATGTTCAATTAAAATTAGTGTTTATCTTTCGTTCATAGAACTTGACAGCAGTTGGTTTTGAAGGTTGAAATTAATTGTTCTGCGAGACATTTGCCATAAATGACATGAGAAGAGATTTTGCGTCTGCACTTTTTTCTTTAAGTGTTATTACAATTTACGATCGCTTAAGGCAGTCGTTCTTGCCCCCTGAACTTTCGTTAAATTCCCCAGAAATCTGGAGCTGTGGCGACTCTGACGGCGGCCTTGCGCCTGTCAGATGAAATGCATTACGCGTTGGTGATCAAGATACTGGAGATATTGCGACACGCGCGTCACCTTATCATTATGGACCATCACGCTTTCAAAATACGTAATCTCTCAGTGGCAATGACACGCAATCCCTTGATCCACTAAGCTTCTTGAAACTGGGTCAGCTTAAAGTTAATTTAAATTGTCTGTTTGGTGCTTTTGGCAGAGTGAGAGGACTCCACATTAAATGGATATGTGGATATATATAGCGGAATTTATAATCTCTAAATAAGAGTAGCTTACAATTGTAATGTATAGAATGTCAGCAGAAGCATAAAAATCAATCATTCATTCCCGATGATTTGTTCCGTTTCCAGTTTACAGATTTCAGATTCAATAAAATTAAATTTATGCAAATAAAATTTATATTTATGTACATTTAAGCTTTTTAATAAACGGCTAAAATTAAATAATACAGATGAGATATTTTGTTTTATCTGAGTGGCTTAAGCAGTTAATATTCCCAAACTGATTAGTATTTTTCTGGTTAAAAAATATATTATGTTAGAGTTTATTAGATTATATAGTTTCGGGAACGCAAAAATGTTATTATTAAATGTATATAAATTGATTTCAAGAGACCGATTTAATTTTACAAATAAAACAAAGTGATTTCAGTTGAAGTAATGCTCAATTCTTCACACTTTCTTGTGGAAATTGAGATCAATAATAGTTCAGTTGAAAGTTATTAAAATAAGAACACCAAATTGATTATTTTATACAATTTTATTTCTTAAAACATTTTTTATAATTTTTTTTTATACATTTTTCATTCATTGTATGTTGAAATCTTTAACTGATAAACAGCAACAGCTAAAATGTCTATAAAATTACATAATTCTTTTATAGACACTTAACTAAGCATTATCCTAAACTTTAATTTCATACATAACAATGCTCCATTTGATGGTTTTTGGAAATAATTTACAAAAGGCTTTTGTTGTTCTTCCTGTGGGGTGTTTTTTACTTAGAAGCTAAAAGAGTGGCAGGGTGAAAGTTCTACTAGAACCTCTTGGAAATTATGTAGGGAGCGCAGAGACCGTGTGGTAGTGTTTTTTTTCGCTTTCTTAATTTTTGTTGGACAGAATTAATGTAGTTAAAAAAATGTAGCTAAATTTTATTCTGCTCATATTGTGGTAAGTCCGCCATGCTCCAAAAGATTTCGCAAAACCGCTCTATTTATGGTAGCCAGAATGATCGCCGTAGACGCTAGCATCATGACCGACAGCGACACCATGACCGACAGCAACACCATGACCGACACCGCCGTAACCGGCACCGCTGACGGCGTAGCCGGTGTCGGGGTATTTGCTGATGGCGTAAGTTGGTGCGTGCTTCACAACGGAGTGAGAGACATGGGGCACCTTCACGTAGACGGGATATGGGCGATCGACAGTCACTTGGACGGGCACCCTCTCAACTTTCTGGACGTAGACGGGGTAGGGCTTCTCGACAGTCACGTGATATGGCTTGGGCACCTCAACGCGCACTGGACGGTCGACGGGCACATGAATGGGCACCTTCTCATGACGGACGACTTCGTAGGGCTGTGGCACTGGGACGGGCACCTTCACGTACTCCTTGACGGGGACTGCAACCTTCTTGATGACCTCATAGGGCTGTGGCACGGGCACCTTAACCTCGACGGGCACACGCTTCTCATGAACAACTGGGTAGGGGCGGTCGACATGCACAGGTACGGGAATACCCTTGGTCACGTAGATGGTCTTGTGGAGTTCTGCCTGTCGGCTGATCACATAGGGAGCCTGCACTGCGTGAGCACGAACGGCAACGGTCGGTGCGCCATAAGAGATGCCACCACCGCTGTGGCCATAGGAGACACCACCACCGCTGCTGCCATAGGAGATTCCAGAGCCGCTGTGTCCCACAGCAATGGCGGCGGGAGCAGAGTGTCCATAGGAGCCGTAGCTGCCACCATGGCCGATGACGGAGCCCTGACCTATGTGGCCAACATCCAGACCAGCATGACCGTAGCCATAGCCCAGATCTAGCAGACCACGCTTATCCAGCTTCTTCTCCAGCGGCACATCTGTGGCGCAGGCTGAAGCCACCAGCACAGCGGCTAGACAGAACTAAAGCGAACCAAAACAAAAAAGCAACAAACAATTTAATTTACAATTCGAAACTGGTTCTAGTTATGCAATATTTGATAGCGATTGAATTAGGTAATCAGATTAGAAAGTTACTCAATGAATGATATGTCGCCCATTTGGCTACAATTTGCGACGACTTGCCGTTTTCAAATGTTGAAGTGAAACGTATGCGTGCAACGCATCCGTAATACGATGCAGACTTGCCTGTCCTACCCCACGCACACGTCCCCTCAAAATAAGGCCAACAGACATGACAAAATGCGAGCCAGCATACAAGTATATACGTCATGCATGCGCAGCGAACGGATTTCAGTACATTTACCGTAAGTTGTGTGTTTGTTTATCATAATTGATTAGTTGTTGGCTTAGTTTGATTATAGTCGGTCTGTGGTTAATTATGGACATTTATCATTTATTCGCTTTTGCTGATTATTTGCTCGTTGCGCTGATTCAAGTTGAAGTTTGTCATTTGTTTATATTATTGTTTTGCTATTTTGGCCAATATAAATTGTGTACGTGTACGTGTATTATGCAATTTATGGACAGGAAGTGAACGGGACGGTCGAGCACCCAAAGCTAAAGACAAGTTTTACAGCTGCTCATAAATAATATTATAACTATCATATACAGGCCACTTAGAAATGTTTGACTTAATCTATGTGGGAGTTGACTTGAATCGATTTACAATTGATAATCAAATCTATGTTTCTCACATTAAAATAAATAACTGATTGATTCTCAACCGCATTAATTGCACATAATTAATAAGACATCTGTAATTGTTATTGTTACTTACAAATACTTTCATCGTGAAGTGTGTTTGGACTCGCCAAGGCTGTAAATAAATAATAGAATATTGTTTGTATGTTAATAAACAGAAACTATTCATGATATTTAAATGCAACAAACAGAAAATCATAGCACGTTTTAACATATTATTTTACAATTAGGAATATGTTACTTTATCACAATTCGATTCACTTTCAAAAACAATAAATTTATTGTTTAAATTTGCAGAAACTTTGATCGCTTGCCAACACTTACGAGCAACGCAGAAATTATGTTGAAAGGATTGTAGAATCACACACGATTCCAAACCTTTGACTGGATGCTGTCTGTGGTCAGTGGCGCACTTTTATACCCCCAAAGAGTTTTTGTGTCAAAACGAAACTGAAATCGCCGCCAAGTTCAGTTTGCGCCAAGCCAATAGAGAGCCGTCGTGAAAAAGCTTTTTGCCGGGCTTGAGAGCTCTCTTCAAAGCTCCTCTGTTGAGTTCAGCTGCAGTAGTATTGGTGCGCTGTGCTTGTGTGCGTTTTGCTCGGATTGTTTTCAACGGAAGCACCCACTACTACCAAGACGCGCCACCAATACCAATGCAGTAACCTCTCCGCTGCGGTTGTGTTGGTTTGGCGAATGGTTGAATTTCAAGATTTTCAAAATTGATCAACTTAAGAATCATTATAACTGTCTGCGTCAAGCATTAATTACCTTCGGTTGCAAAAATAATGTATTCTGGGGAATTCCAAAGAAATTCCTTGTTTATATGCGATCAAAAACACTTCTTTTTTTTATCGAAACAAATGTCAATGATTAGTTCAGAACAGTTTTTAAAGAGCTTCTTACGGATTTCAGTTTTTTGTTTGTTTTGGGGAGGAACCTGAATCGAGCCGCAGACAAGCTGGAAAAAACCCACAATCGTATTAGAAATTATATTGTCTTGTGTCTATTTTGGATAATGGATAGATTTATTGCTTAACTGCTTTAGAACGTTATATTAATAAAATCAAATCACTTGATTTATATCAAAATTAAAAAATATCTTGAAGTTTATTACTTATTTTGTTCGTTGTGTTGGAATTGAATTCGTTAAGTTTTTAGATCGCTTACGAAGAGTGACGCGATTCTCTTCTTATTTATAAATCTGAGTTTTTGAATTATATTGCATAACCTGTGACACTGGCACCCGATTCGATTGTTGTTGCAATGCTTTCATTATTTTACTTTAACTTAATTATGACTTCATCAGCGGCTTTTATAAACACTTTTTTAATTACACCTAAATTTAAAAGATATGTAAAACAAACTATTAAAAAATAATGACATGGACTGATAAGTCTGATTAGTTCTGTAATCCCCCTATTTATGCACATGGTTATGCATGGGTTTTTTTTTTTTTTTTAGAATTATTTACATATTCATTCATAATTGGGTTCTAGTGTTGTGACTCTGAAACGTGTAATATATATATATATATAAATCTCCAAACACCCAAGTTTATCTCAGATAGATATTTAGATTTGAATATGGTTTTCAATTACTTTATGCTTTTAAGCTCTGCAACAATAATACCAATTGATTTCGAAATTAATTATAGTAATATTTTGGATATTAGCATTTCAGTGATGAGGTGTTTATATTTTCTGTAAGAGTAGTTCTTCAAGCCATATAACTAAAGCGGAAACGGAAACTGCTTGATCACATACCTTACATATAGCTGGATATATGATAAGGCCCAGCGGCATAGGACGGGGCGAATTCCACGCACTCTGCAGTTATGGTTCGATAAATGCACTTGCAACACATCATGTGTAATTTGAATTAGTGTGTTGCAAGCGTATCTGGATGTCAAGCAAACAGGCATAAGTAGCTACTAAAACTGCCACATCGGCTGATTGGCGGTTGAGTCGCTAAGGAGAGGGAGGAGAAGGAGGGCATTGGGATTGTGTGCAATGCGTACCGCAAAAGTGAAAGGCCTTTATGGGTCGCAGAGATGAGATTATATATCAGATGCTTTGCTGCTATTTGGCAATTGTTGGCATAAGTATTTCTCTTATTTTTATACGCAGTAGAAAATGAATACCAGTTGAGATCAATATTAATTTTCGAGATTGTTCATATAAACATAGATTTGCATTTTCTATTGTCTTGCGGAAAAGATTCTATAATTGATTTTTATTAGGATAAACAATACAAATCCTATATTTAAACAACCTTGGGCGTATTAAACAACTTTCAAAACTAGAATGCCATAATTTAAAGTGGAAGATGTTCACAGTTTAAATATGAATTCCATGCTATCAAGTTGTTTATGATCTGATTCGCAATTAATGGAAACAACTTTAAAGCAAGTTAATAAAAAGGTTCTGTTTATAAATGATACGATTGATTCTAATATGAATTCGATATGACTAAAATCAGAGCTATTTTGGAATTCGATTTTCTATGATTTTTAATTAAAATGAGAACCCACAGTTACAGATGTGATGGTTCAAGTTCCTTTACAAAAACTTTACAAGCCTATAAAACTTTGTTATGTTTGTATTGGCTATGACCTTATCAATATTGATATAGACTATTTTCATCATTGCCAAACTGCTTTTCATATGCCAAAAAGCGTTAAAAATTTACGACAATAATGGTTTAAATACTAGTTTTAGTTGTTGACTAAAACTTATTTGCATATGTATTTATTATCAAAGTCAGATAGAAGACAGAAGGCGTCTTAATAAATAAATAAACTGTTAATGATAATTTGGCATATCTCATTCAAATCTATGATGTTTCCATCGCCATTCATAAAGTAATAATTCTAAAAGAGTGAGCTGGGATTGCAGATTCAAGCTTCAGTTGTTAAAAAATAATACATAGTTCTAATACATCTACGAAGTAGTTATATTGAACATTAGATTCAAACGGTTTGTAAAATTTAATTTTCGATGTATTGAGGCATTTGGCAAGAGTGTTCGCATATATAACATAGGTAGCATCCACTTAAAGGCGCAAAATGAACAAAATGGTCAACTTTTACTTTTTCAAAATGTGTCGTTTTCTATGTTCGACCAGATGGAACAAAGCCAATTCAAGCAACCAGTGCAGCTGCCCACAACAGCAACTACTACAACAACAAAAACAACGAAATGTTACGATTCTGTCAGACAACGAACCCAACAGATGCGAGTTACAATTGAGAGATGCCGGCGTTTTGTGGAACCAAACGGGGGCAGTCAGTGGTGAAGGCGGTGGTGCTTGTGGATGTGGAGGTTGCTATCGGTTTGCTGTGACTTGGCATGCGACTTGGGCGCTTAGTTGCATGTGCTCCGGATTGCAACATAAGAGCCAGGCGACTGCTGCTGCTCGTTGCAGCCACTCCCCTTCTGGCGGCGCATCCCCTCTCTTACCATGAAGTTGCACGAGTGGGGCTGCTGCAGTTGCAGTTGTAATTGCAGTTTTTGTGCTTCGTATTTCGGATTCTCATGTTTGCCATCGCCATAAATTGTGGTCAACCGATGCAGCCGATGCGACGTTATTCATTGATTATAACGACAACAATAACTGCAATGCAATGGAGTATATCGTCTCATTCCCCGCCCCTCTCCCTCCCCCACTATTTCTCTATCTATCGCTGTGCTCCACAAGCTCAGCATTTGTTACCTGCTGATTTATGGCCAATTGTCTGCATGTGTGTATTTGTGTTTGTTTTTGGAAGGCCTAACCACTTGATCAGATGATTGGTTTTGTTTGTAATCCAATATGCGAAAAGACGGCATAAAATTAGCTAATGTAATTATAGATTATTACAGCCACAATACAAACAGAAAGGCGACACGAGGTCTACTTTTTTTTGGGCTAGATTTTCTTATTGTCTAATTTACCATGCGATAATTCACACAATTGTGCCACACTACAGCAGCTCTTATATGATGCATGCTGCACATATGCAGATGTCCAATGGATTGCAGCTACACATAGTCACTTAGGAAATAGTCTTGAGAAAATTGCTAAGCGTGTGGAAAAAAGTAACTTTACCTCAGAATGTGATATACTCAAGTTGGATGCGATTTGCAAAATGCTGCGAATTGATATTATTCTGATTGATGACTAAAGAAATATTTTTTAAATTACTTAGATATTAAATGATGAAAAAGAGCTGGATGTTATATTGATGATCAGCATATTTATGCTTTTCGGCCATAAAAAGTTAAAGCGTTTACTTAATGTCTTAAATTTTTTTTCAGCTTATATATATAAGAAAACAAAGAAATGTATAAAAAACATATTCTGTAGATAAGGCAGGGATAAGTAAAGCCAGGAAATTATTGAAAAAATTCAGATTAGATAAAAACCCTATTTAATTTTATGAAGACCAGCCTGTGTAGGCCAAATCAATTATACACATACTAGCACCAATCACTAAGAGATCCCATAGTCGAAAATAAAGTACTTAAAGAAAAATAGGAAAAATTAAATTTATTGTGATAATTATTGGCAGCAGAACTATAAAAAATATCAATTGATTTTATTGAATATATGCATTTTAAGCAAATATTTAAAAATCTCGAATCCTAAATAAAATATTAAAACTGATTGGTATTTACTTTAATTCAACAACTCAAACACAACAACAAATGTATGCCATTCATTTGAATACAGAAGCAGGAAATACAGTTAAGTTAATATCAGGCTTTTGATTAGCCTTCATACGTACGCTATATCCATCAGTTAAACCCTTTATAGTTTTCGACTTTCCCATGTGGTAATAAAATACAACTTTTCGATTCATTTTAATTTGATTTTTAATCTATGCGCATTCATTTTTTGCTTCATTGTTTATTTTTTGTGTTTGATTTGCTTAGTTAAAAAGCGATTCGAGCATCAACAAAAACTGGTCGGCTGTCGGAAATCGCCCAAATTTTCACTTGATATGTCAAAATGCCAAAATGTTGCAGCAGCCGTCGTCCAAACGATCTATCGGACCAGCCTATTTGTATATATGTATGTGTGATTGTGCTTAAATGGCCAGGTATCAAGCATACGCCCTGTTGGCCATTTGCGCATGATCGTTGTGGTCAGCCGCAAATCATTTAAGCGCCATTGGCGTAAAAAATGAACAAAAAACAGCAACAACAAAATCAGCAAAATCGAGAAGCCATCAACCACTGCATTGGGGTAAAAATATAGAGCACAGCTTCCTTTATACTTCGCTATTTGAGTTATTTTTTTTATTTGCTGTCGTTGTTGCTTTTGCTTTTTTATTTGGACGCCGTTTCGGCCGTTTAGAAACATTGCGGATGCAGTCGCAAGAAGTTGGGCCGGTTTTTGTCTTGACCATAAATAGAGCTAAAGTTGCTGTTGTTGTTGTAGCCAAGCCGATGCAGTGCGTTACACAATGCAAGCAACTTGAATGCACTTTCAGTTTCGCGTTTCAAATCTGAATTCGAATTCGAGTTCTGTTTCAGCTGTTACATAAAATAATTAGCAGCCATCGCAGATACTTAGTCTGTTCTGTTTTTAATTACATCATTAGTTATAGTTATTGTTGTGCCAGATCCGTTTGCCGTTTTGCCATCTAATTAGCATTTAATTTGAGTTCATAACGTCAGCAGTTGCGCAATTCTCGATCAGTCTTGAGATCCGTGCCAAGATCCGTGCGCATAAATCAAAATATTTCAATCTCGTTCACCAAAGAAACAAAAAATACAAAAATCAACTTGAATTCATGTTCCACAATGCGCTGAAGGCAGTCAACATAAATCGCCGATTGGGTAAAAAGCCAACCAACAACGCTCGAACTTGATCCAATTCTCTCTTAAAGTGCAATACCAGTTGTTACTTTACTTACTAGCTTAATTATTGTATGTTGTTAATCTGTAACATCAAGAAATGCGGTTTTTCATATAAGCTGAATGTATGACAATTATTTGGAGTAATTTTTATAATATTCCTTTTTGTATATAGTTATAAGCTGTATATTCTCAATTTTCTACTGCAAGAGAAATAAGTTAATTAGCTTATGTACATTTCGTTTCCTCTTTCGTTTATTTTTTAGATGAAGTATAAATATAAATAATTGGAAAACTAATAAAATAAATTCCTCTTCGTGTTTGAAAATATTTAAAAATAATTCCATTAGTCAAATAATATTCACAACAAGAGAATTTTTAAGCAATAATCAAAGTAATAACTCGTATTATCTTAAAAAATTAATACACATTTTATAAATATCAAATTATCTTAGAAAATGAAACACACATAAATATCAAAATTCATTCTGTACAGTCTTTAAATTATATATTTAGTTGCAGCGCAAATTAGAGATATTTTATACATATACATATATCTTATATCTTTTTGTTCAGCGGTATCGTAAATGTTCTGAATAAATTTATTCATCAGGCTACTGCACTCGAAACATTTTATGGATATGGATATGGCGATGGATATAACTATGCATAATCGTATATCAGCTTTAACTCTAAATATGTGCATTTGAGAGCTGTGAATGCCATGTTAATGTGAGCACTTAAGGTCATTGGAATTGATTTTGTTGTGTCCAGTCCGTCACACAAATGTGGTTCAATGCCCAATGCAGCAAACAACTCCCAGTCACCAGCACAACTAATTAACCAACCCACTAAACAACTGACCGACCAAGCGACCAGCCAGTGAATTCATTCAAACGTTTCACTGGATGCGTCTCACAACCAACATTTTGACATGACCAATCTTTTGGGCATGTAATTTCGTTGTTCGACACAACTTTTTTGTACAAATTGGGATTTTACTTTTAGTTTTGACTTATGCTAATGTTTTTTTTTTTTAATATTGTTGTACTTGGTGCTGTTGTCATATCTTTTCACACTGTTGCGCTTGGAAAAGCACAAAAAACTTTGTCATTGTATTTCGATTGTTGTACGACTTGGCCTTGACATTTGCCGCTTTGTCTTGTAATGTGATTTTGTAACTCAATTTTGGTGGCATAATTATCCGAATATTCTTTTATATGATAATGGCAGTCCGTTTTTAAGTTCATCTTTTATGTATTATATTTACATCTAAAAAACGCCTTTTTGTATTTAATTTACTTTTTCCAATTCATTAGAATCTAAATATTAATATGTTCTGACCTAATTGACTAAAACATTATTTCTATTAAATAATTGCGCTGAATGAGCTTACCGCTTTAGGTGTTCAAAATAAGTTGCATTTTGCTTGTTTGGCTACTTGGCAAAAAGAATCAACATTAGTTACTCTGGTTTACATATTTAATATTACACTGCATACTTTTACTCTGTTTAAAAGGCAAGAATAATGAAAATGCACGGCATACTTTTACATTAATGCGATTGTTCAAATCACAAAAGTAGGCAACGAACACCCTAGTTCTTATGTCAAAATAGGTCAATTCATTGTATTCTATTGATTTCTACGAGTTCAAAATGGTACAACACTCCTAGATCCGATATCATTTACCAAAGTTACAGCAATTCGGACGAATTGGTTAAATGTCTTTATTCAGTTTAATTTAATTTAAAATTTTAATTATATTATATTTTCCCAGCTGCAAACTTCTAAGAACCGCCTTTGTCTTTAGCACAGTAAAACAAACGAATATAGCTATTCGTATTTATGACACAATCAATCAAACATATCTGTTTTCAACAATACTTGACCGATTGACCAATGAAAAACTTTAAGGAGAAAGAAAAAAAAGCAATATTTTAATGCACTTTTTTCACAATTTGCGATCGTGACTCGACTGCGTTTCAGAAGCAGCGTTCCAAAGTCCCATTAAGTGCATCAGTATCAACAACAACTACAACATCGACATCATATGGTGTGTTATGTTTTTGGCACTTGGCAGCAGTTGCCACATCGTCGCAAGACATTTTCCCTGAGACGCGCTCAAAGAAACCAAAAGACGAAGACTGCAAGACTTTGTCTCAGGCATGACCCAATAACAGGGATTAGGCGGCAGCTGTTGTTGGTGCTGCTACTTGGTTACTTGGTCTGGGTTTGTGTCTCAACAGTTGCCACTGCCACTCAATCATTCAATCAGAAACACTGACTGCGGGTTCAGCAGTCGTTCAGTCGTCCAGTCAGTCAGACAGTCAAACAGGCAGTCCTAGCACCGAACATTGTCGGCAATTAGTCCAATTTTTCTTCTATTTTTTGCGCTGCTAAAATTAAATGTTGCGAAAATTCTTTTCAACTTTTTCGTTTTGGACATGGAACATGTGTTTCGCGTCGCTCCAAACACTGCAATTGAACGAGCAATGGGAGGGGGGGGTTATTTTTGAAAAATCTGTAATTCTGTAATGCTCCAAAGCCATTCACGAAACGGCTCCAATTATGCTTCAGCTGCTGCTTTGGTGCTGCGGGGCGTATGGGCAATGTCGTTAAACTGCTCAGCGCTAATGCTCGGTTCCATAACTATTTGCTTGGTAGTTGATTTGAGTTCGCTTTCAATTCAGAGTTGGCAACCTGGTAAATGGCAAATGAGGCATTTTAATTGCCGAATCAATTGCAGTTTTGGTACGGAAGCAACAGCTAAATACTTCGAGATCTCATATCAAAACTCTGTGGCCGCACATTTAGTGCATGCTGCGAGATGTCGCATCAAATGACTTTGGCTGCAAACTTCCTGCTTTCTGCTTACTCATAGACCAAAATATGCAATTATTAAAATCTATGTACTGCTCTTTATTTTTGCATTAACATTTAAGTGATAAATACAAAATGAATGACCACAGCCGAAGGCTATTGTTAATTTATGTTAATAGATGATAGAGAAATATTAATCATATATTATCTTGTTTGTCAACATAAATAACAGCGATTGGTTAAATGTATGAATCCCCTAAAACAACTAATAAATTAGCTACCAATTTCTGAAGCATTCTTAGGCTTCTCAAATGGATAACTGGCTTTTGCACAATTAACATGAAAAAAAAATCATTAGTATTTTTAGCAGTTCTATTATTGAGCAAAAATTTGCAAAAAGTTAAAATAGAATGGGTGAAAATAAATTGAATTGACTTCGAGGTCGAATGTGAGACATTAAGAGCATGAGATGATAGTTTCGCTAGCAAACCGAAATTTGTATACACTCTCTTTTAAAAAAATGTATCTGATACATTTTTTTGTTTTTTCTGGTACCAAAGGAATAAGAGTATACAACCCGACAAACGACAGCTCGAAACCTTGAATTCGTCTATATTCCGAAATTCTGATATTCATATACTTTACTTTGTAATTTTATACAAAGTTATGGCTCTGAAACGTATTGCCTTCTTTGACAAAGTTTTTGTTTAAATCGTTCCAATAAATTCCAAATGGACATATTGAATTAATATAGAGGTCGAATCATGACCAAAAACACTGGTTTTTCAAAATCGGGTCACTATAGAGCAAATTGCAATTACCGGATAATAAAACTGATTTTTGCATGATTTCGTAATGCAAAACCGAATGTAATTTGTTATGGTTTAATTGTAATTGTGTTGCGACCTTGAGCCACTATGTGAACCACAGCAGCAAGTTGCAGCAAGAACAACAAAAAGTCATCGAGCTTTTTGTACAACTCTCACCGCAGAACAATTGATTATTTTTACCTTATATGTGGTCAATAAGCGTGACTGTTGCCATTCTAAAAGTCATGTTTTAACCATATACCATATCCTCTCTTGTATCTTGCAGATACTTTTTCTCCACGGTTCTACAGTTTCAGCTATATCGCGGCATGTGCCGCGCCGCTGGCCAATATGTGCCCAACGATCCGCGGAAACCGCTGCACAAATGCGACATCTATCGGCAGCCAGCCGCTGGCAACATTTTAAAGTAAGTTGCCAACCAGTAGAATAATTATTTATTATATTATAGATATTATATTTTTTATTTTAATTTTTAAAACTTATTTAATGTGAACTATAAGCAGTCCCCAAATTCTTTAAGTAACTAATTAAGTAAGGAATAAACGTATATATATATAAATCGAAATTGTGACATTTATTGCTAGACTTGGGGAAGCCCAGAAAAATCTAGCTAGACCAACATTAGTAATATCTTATTATAAATTCTTACCGAACTGAAACTTTATGTTTGTTAATAGTTTAACACTCTCTTTAATTCCCTTAGAGATATGATGTCCAAGGGTGCCTCCCAGTCTTGGCAGGAGGTGCTGCAGGAAACATTGGGCGAGGGCCGCCTGGATGGCAGCGCTCTGCGTGAGTACTTTGCTCCACTGGAGGAGTGGCTGCGTCTGGAGGCGCTGCGCACCAATGAGTATGTGGGCTGGAACTACGATGGGGATTACTGTAAGCGCAGCATCGAAACTGCCGGACTGCAGGTCTTTGGCGGTTACTATAATGGCGTGGCTTGCCGGGAGCTGAACCTGCTGCTACTTTTCCTAAGCAGCTGGCTGTGTATTCTCGTTGTCTTGTCTAGCATGAGTTAAGAGTCAAATTTATATTTTATTTGTTACAAATATTTTCGTTTCCGCTAATTACAGTTGTCAATAACTAATTTGAACTTAAATCAATGCCAACAGCAATTCTAAATAGAGCGGCATCCTAAAAGCAACTAAATCAAAACAAAGCAAAAACCTGATTGTTCGGGATTATAGGGTATATTGGGGAAACCGGCAGCAGCGATGCGGGTCATTGGAACGCCAGTGTCGCACGCACATTTCAACTGCTGCTTATCTTGTTGTTGTTGTTGTTCTTAGTTCATAATTTAATCGAGTAATAAAAATAATAAACACAGTGGTTCGACGGCAATTGCAGTTTTTGTTTATCGTGTTTCAGCTGCAACTCTCAACTGGATTTTCGTAATTGTTTTTGTAAATTTGATTTAATAAATTGCAATGCGCAAGTGACGGGTACTGCAACTCGAACTTCAGTGTAAACAAGATAATCAGCTCCATCGAGACACAGAACGGGGCGTGGCCTGGCTACTGGGTAGGAGGTGCGGCATTGTGGCTTTGTGGAATTGCATTGAAAACTCTTTCAGCTCTGTGACATTGTTCTAAAGTTTGTCAAAAAAGTCAGATACTTTAGTTGAGCAAGTGTAGAGCAAGTTTTCCATCATGCTATGGAATTGAAGACGGAGTGAGTGGGGTTCACATTGTTTACATGCCCGTTGCAATCAATCAGATAATAGAGTCAGTGTGGGATTTGTGTAAGTGCTGTTAAGGATATTATACCATTATCATCATCAACTTATGTCAACTACAGTGCAAGCTTGGAGACAAGTATTTTGTTTACATAGCTAATCAAAGAATTATTAGAAGAATTATTATAAAAATATAGTGAAATGCGCAACTACTAGCCATTTTTATTTTTATGATATGAATATTAATAGATACGATACAACATTGATATTTTCAGCTTTTATTTTAAAATATTTAAGTTTATAACTGCTAATGAATAAAAAAAAAAATATCAAGCAATTAAATAGAAATTCTGAAAGTGCTTATGGTTGAGCTTATAGCAAATTTATAACTGCTATTATTTTAATGACCGCGTTAAACTTCTAAATGTAAATTCTCAATCAGAGAAGAAAATCTTTCTTCATTTAAAATTCGAATTGCGGTAAATTATGCATTCTCCCACGTTTCGTCACTGTCGCTGTGACTGTCACCCGAGTGAACAGAAAAGCGCAAATGCAACAACAAAAGCGCGTTTGCCTTGCTGTTGCTGCAAAAACAATGACAACAATAAGCGACAGCATGTTAAGGACATTATCAACATTTCAATTATAAGCAATCATTGTCATCGCCCCAGACAGGCGAGGTGTGGAGAGTGTGTTGCAATCGGTTGGCCTGAACGAGATTCGATCGAATGGCGTGTTACGAGTACAGCTGCAGTGGAGACTTTTGTGTGTGTGCGTTTGTGCCTCATTTTGCTTTCACTGTAGAATTTAACTGTGCAGTGCGTACTTCCGCCCTGTCGTCGAGCACCAGCCGCACCCCCTCATGCTGTCGCTGTCGCTGCACTGCGGCCTTCATTAACTCGACAAAAGTGTCGGCGACGTCGCCAATTTGCAATGACAACAATTTTTATATACACATGCGTGTATATATGAATATATAAATTTTTCCACATTTGTTTACTATTTACTGTTTTTGGAGAAGGAACACACGACCAGACGAGCTGTTGAATCAGAGCCAAGGGGAAGAACAGTCATTACCAGAGTCGCGTTCCAATCGCACACGCATCGCAATTGGAGCGGATAGAATCAGAATCTTATGCGACAAATCAAACGAAAGTTGATCGAAAGTGATGGAATATGATCACTTTAATAAGAATATAAAGCTTAAGTCTCACTGTGTTCTGTGTGGAAAGTTTTTAAAAATATATAAAACGAAAATAATATAAAAATATATTTTAGAAAAAGGTTAAAAAATACAGCTATTAACACTTTCAATTCAAAATACTTTAAATGATAATACAAAAAATAAATATTTGAATAAATATACAATAATGAAACGCATATTCTTCTGAATATTTAAATAAAAATAAATTTACAAAACCCTTAAATCAAAGCAAAAGTTTCTGAATGAATCTAAAAATGAAGCTGGCATTTAAGTTTGTGTTGCAGCGACAACTGTTGCTGATTTTGCTGCAACTGAGCTGCATATGTAGCCAGAATAGTAGCCTGCGTGTGAATACATACCTCAAGGATGTGAATGCAACAGCAATGGCTCTGCCCTCAACACAGGGCTTTGGCAACATCTGTACACGCGAGGAGCCCTATGTGGAGATGGTGCAGGTGCCCGAGGTGCAGCCGGTTCGGGTGCGCACATCCAGCTGGTGCCTGGAGATACCACCGCGCTGCTCGTCATTCCAGACGGAAATGCGGGAGGTGATGCGGGTGCAGGTGAGTTATGTATGTGGTGTAGATTGGGTGCAGGTGTGCAGGTGTGCAGGTGATTGGCACTGCCATAGCGGGCGGCTGTTGCGTCATCACGATCGGTGGCAACACCTCCAATATTGGTCAAATTTGGCCACTTGCCCCACAAACCTGATTTCATTTGCCACAATCGCCAAACCGCCAACCAGGAAACGGTTCGCTGCGATATCCCACAAATTGTACGGCTTTTATTATTTTGCCACGTTAAATGGGTTCTGTTTAAAAAATATATTTATATGTCTGGCGATTTATATACATATGTGTAAGAGAGTTGCGCAAGCGTCGAGAGCAAGCTCTGCTGCACTGTACGGAAGTTACAACTGTGTACGTATAAAAATCTTTGAATCATTGTGGACTGCGACCGGTTTTGACCCATGTTACAAGCACAGATAATGTCCTTGGCTGTCAGAGTTTCTCTGAACTGTTGTGCACCCGTTTCGTATACGTTATATTTAAATTTAAATAAAATTAGGGTATCTAATAAATTGTCTAATTTTTAGTATCCTAGTATTATTATTAGTATAATTTTTATGATTGTTAGGACGAACTAGTGTAAAGAGCTTTGCACTACTTTTAGATACTTTAGAATTGATTAAAAAAGTCGTATAACTATTAATTATTAAAACAATAAAAATAGACCAAATCATGTCATATCTAAACTGCTGAACTAGTTAGCTATTGAAGCCTCATATTATCAAAGTAGTACCCTCATTTGGGAGTTCAATTTTATCTTAAACGCTTAATGGTGATAACATTAAAAAAAAAACCAACCAAGATAAATCGAGCAAAACAAGTGGCTATCAAATATGGTCAGAATCCGGCTGCTTGCTCGGGTGCCTAATCAGGCTTGACTGGTTTTTGTCTTTTTTTTCAACTATTTTATTTCATTTTTTTGTATAAAAAATAATAATTATGTCATGGTGTCAGTGATGGAAAGTGCAAACAAAAGTTGAAAGTTTAGTAGATATTCCCAGTTAGAGCAACAATTATTTAATGATCCATTACCTTAGATCATATGTGCATGCGAACTGCTGAAGTTGACGCCGATGCTGTTGACACACTTTTGATTGCATCACGTCAACCAACATACGATCAAACTGGTCATAAGAAGCAGCCAGTTTTGGTTTAGTTTTAGTTTAGAGTTTCGAGTCTTATTATGTGCACACAAGCGTAAATACTTGTAGCTTTTGCTGCTGCTGCTAAGCTGGTTGCAAATTAGTTTCATAATTTAACTATTTTGGATTTCAACATGGATATTTGCTAACTTGGGGAAAACTAAAAAAAAAATCGAGCAATTTTTGGAAATGCGTGATAGATTGAATGACTCTAGATGGACATTTGGATTCGGACTCTGATCTGAAAAATAATATTGAAGTCAGATCCCACTAAAACTGAGCTCAGTTTGTTAAGTAGACAAACATTGTTGCTCTGTTAGGAAAATGCTTTTAAAAAATGCTAAGATATGTGTGATTTCGCAGAGACTAAAAAAAATGTTTGTACACATAAAATACCGTCGCTAATTGCCAATTGTGAGTAATTAATTAACATGAAACTAATTCGCATGAGCAGTGCGAAAACCCATTTATAAGAAATTAAGCAGTTGCTTCAAACTAGTTTCGATCTTAGCATTAGTAACAGAGGTGAAGTGCCGAAAGATTTTCCACAATCCAAGTATATTACATAAAAGCGTACACCTTGATGATTGATGTGCCTGACTGCTAGTGTGATGGATGGAAAGTTGTAGAGAGCTGAGCTGGAAGCTCTACGATTTGTGGCCGTAATGCGATATGTCGCATATGTAACATTGCACAATGTGTATTCAATTACTAAGCAAGTACAACGCATGAATGTTACTCCAAAAATATTCCGTTCACTGATGCTGACCATTTAACAAAATGCTGTGCTTAAAGTTGCGCTTAATTATGTTTACAATGGAACGGCACAGCACACAACTCGAATCGAATATCAGTGTTTATATTAAAATTTCCGCCTTTTTAATTTATGCATACATACAAACACACACAGATATACATATGCAGATACACAGCTACAGCTACATCTACAAATTCATCAGCAACAAGAGGCACAGAACAATGCGTAAGTTGGGCGGAGATTTTACTGAATGAATAGTATAAGCGCTTCGGGGCACTGGGCACTGGACACTGGGAAAATTGATTGTGATAGTGATTGTGAGAAGCGCTTGGCACTCAGTTCAGTTCATTCATTTAAATTGGCAAGTCAAGGGGTGTGTGCTTGTGTATTTGTGTGTGTGTATGTGTGTGTGTGTGGGCGGGGCGGGGTGGAGTGCGTATATGTCTCAGATTTATCGTAATCAGTTCTAAAGCTCTTGTAACTATCCAGCACGGAGCAGTGTTACAAAGTTCAAGTTGAGTTGACATTGAATTGAGTAAAAGCAACACTGCCTCAAGATGTTCTTCACTAAACATTCGTTCGATTATACGAAATTCATGCTGGATGGATGATAATCTTTATTAAAAAATGTATGTCATATATTTCAGTAAACCAGAAATTTGAATTTTATTAAGTTATTTTCAATTCAATTGCTGCTTAAATTATATTATTTAAATTTTGTATAACCTGACCCATGAAAATGGGTAAGAGGGGTATAATTGTTTTATGCAAAACACAGAAGGAATCATTTCCAACCCTATAAAGTATTTATATTCTTGATCAGGGTCAACAGCCGAGTCGATATAGACATGTCCGTCTGTCCGTTTATAGAAACAAGCAGATCTTCAGTGCCTTTGCCTGCCGTAAGAATTGAGATCACTTACAGGCAATAAAATTAAAATATATATTGATCAGCTGGTTTCTGGGTATATCGTAGTCGAACCCTCTTGACTACAGCTTTCTTACTTGAGCAAGGCTCTCTGCTGCATACTATTAAGCTCAATTTTTTATTACACTAATTAGTGTTGCCCACTTTTAGGATTTGGATTTCATAATAGAAAAGTTTAAAACTCATGGAATTATTGATGTATTCATTTGTAGAATATTTCAGAATATGGAAAAGCTACAAAATCACAATTTCACATACATATGTATGTACATTCTCCCATATTTAAAAATTCAAGCAACTTCAGTAACTTAATGCACAGCTAAGTTGTCAAATCTACCACTGAAAAAAAAACTTATAAGCAATAACACCAAAAAATGGAGAACAAAATTTAAACAGAGAATTACAAAAAATTCCAATAAATGTAATTGTATTTTATTTATTATTATTATTACATTTTATTATTACGTAAATGAGTGAAATGTGAAATGTATCCGAAATAAACAGATTTTCGTCATTCACTTACTTAAAATTCGTTGTTGTGATTTGTGCTCAAGTCAAATGAACTAAAAGACTTTTACAATTAACTCTTCAAGTAAATATGTTTGGTAGTTTATGTAAATTATTGCAACTGCCGTAGTTACTTCAACTTTAATCCTAAATTAGATCTACAGCTTGATCGAAATCGATTCCACTCGTGAAACTCCAACTCTTAATCAATTGCCACTTCACAAAAAAACTGTAACATCAATTTAGTTTTTTAATAATATGGCAACAGCCAAACGTATATTTGTCTAAAAGTTTCAGATCTTTAGACATTATAGGATCTCTGATTCCTTTTCTTATAAATTATATAAGTAGCAGCAGTCCCAATGAGAACTGATGTCAGAACTACCATAACAATAACCCAGCTCTTGATTGACCTCGATGGATTCAATGGTTCGGTTGTTGTTAGTTCAGTATACGATGTGTCCGGCAACGGTTCCTCTGATGTAGAGGACTCTGATAAATCCAACTCAGACAGTAGTGGACTAAGTTGAACAACGCGAACCATAGTCTCGATTTCATCGTTGGCACATGATGCTAGCAACAACATCCAATAGCCGCAGATCAAACTCAATAACCAAAAACCCTGAATTTTTAGTTTGTTTTACCCAGATGAGGTTTTTTATTAAACTTTAACACGTGCTCGTTTAAAAGCTTCTCGCGAACTAAGAACTGAGCGAATTTTGACTAAGCTACCGAAATATTTTGAAACCGCAAGAGGAAGCGATATTTGATAATGTTATTTTTCGTAAGAAATGATAAGCGCATAAACATTGTCAATTGTGTTTATGCAAATTTGAAAGATTTTTTACAAAATAATAGTTGTATAGGAAAAAATCTTCCTCTTCAAGACGCATTTTATATTTATGTAATTCCTAGTTTTTTTTTTTCATTTACTAATGTTTCTGACTCATTTATGATTTCTGTTTTAGAGACTGAATAAAACGCGCACAGTTCGCTTTTGCTGTCAGGGCTATGAGGGCAATCTCTCTGACAGCCATGCCAGCTGCAAGCCCATTTGCCGCGGTGGCTGTGGGCGTGGCAACTGTATAATGCCAGATATATGCAGCTGCGAGGAGGGTTACACCGGCAAGCACTGCACACAGCGTGAGTACACAAATCACAATCAATTATTATGCAACACTTAATAGGTTTTCAATTCACTGCAGGCTGTGATCATGATCGCTGGGGATTGGATTGCAAGAATCCGTGCAGGTGTCGCAATGATGCCGTTTGCGACAATAAGACGGGCGTCTGTCACTGCATCGCTGGATGGTCGGGTCAATTGTAAGTTGCATGATCAATATAAAAGCTAAATAAAACTAAATAAATTCATAAAATTTGCATTTAATTACAGCTGCGAGCTTCTCTGTCCAAGGGGCACACATGGCGTCATGTGTCGCAAGGTCTGCGAATGTCCTGAGAAACGCTGTCATCCGCAGTCGGGTGAGTGTGTTGGTCCGGATCAGGCTGGCGCCGTCAACGTCAGCCATGTCGTGCTGGAGACCATCAATTCGACAATGGCAAATCTAACTCACAATATCAATAATATTGCCAAGAGTATTGGCAGTATGTCCGAGGGAAGTCATGTGCAGGTGACGCCCAGTCCATTGCCCGAAGTCATACTGATCAAGGAGTCCTCGCATACGCCGAAGATCATTTTGCATGAGTCAAGCAATGCCTTGCTGGAAAATCTACAATCAGCCGCAGTTGCAGGCGTGCCAGCTCCAGAAGTTATCCATGTCATCACGAATTCGGGTGGCAGTGCGCAGCAGGAGCATTCACCACAGCTGAATCTCGCGGGATTCGCTGCTGGCGAGAGCAATCTGAGTCACAGCTCCCACGAACACGATACCAGCTTGTTGAGCACACTGATCGTCATGCTGCTAATACTCATGATTGCCATTACGCTGGGTTTCCTCTATGTCTATAGACGCTTTCATGTCCACAAGGAAGCCGTAATCTATAATGCCAATGGCACGATCGGCACTCATGGACATTCCAATCCCGAAGTTGTGATCAGTGAGTCTGGTGTGGTGGGTAAAATCTTCCACAGCCCGCTGCCAAAGCCACCAAAGCCATTGCCGTCTAATCAGTCCCAAAAGAACGAGGGTATGTAAGTGTCGCCCCTCCTCCTAAGAGGATGGATCGATGAATAACTTGACATTAGGAAAATTCAATTATATGCACTCTCACATAGAAAAACTTTCGTGAGAGTATAAATACATATCTACGTAACCAGAATTAAAGTTATCCCTTAAAAAAAATTTAAAATCAGCTTCAATTAAATTTGTGTTTAGAGCATGAACATAATATAAAAGAGAGAGCAGTTTATTTTGAACTTGCATATAAATTTTGGACATTATCACTTATTTTCATGAATAATTCAAATTCAGAATGTGGAATTCAAAATCCTACTCGTATCTCGTAAAATATGGTTAATGAGACCGATTTAAATTCAAATTACATTTATTTTTATCGCAATTTGATTAGGCCCTCTACCTATTTAAAATTCGGAATCAAGTTATTTATCGTGTTAACCAAAAATAAAATGCAATTGAGCTAATCCTTGGACTTCTTGCAGTGTCTTTGCCGGAACTGTATGATACGCCAAGCAATAACTCTTCGATTTCGACGCGGCCCTATGCCTATGCCAGAAAGGAATCCCTGTACTCTGTCATTACGCCCAAGTCACGCAAGGGCAGCATTGATTCGCATCTGTATGACGAGATACGCTATCACCAGCAACAACAGCTGCAGCACAACCACTCTCAACACCACACCCACCATCATCATCATCAGCAGCATCAGCAGGACCGTCAATCACAGCAACCGCAAACCTCGCAGCTCCGATATCCGCATTCAACCACAGCAACTGCATTTCTTCCAACAACCCAGCCGCTACAGACTAACAGTCATTCAACACAGCATCACCATCAGCACCACCAGCACACTTCTGGTGGCTCACATATTTCGCACCTGATTATTCCGCCGCAGAACTCAAACTTCTTGCAGGTGCCCAATCAGATTACAACGCGCAGAATAGCTCATTTGTGAATTTAATAACCACAAATCTTCCTCAAAAATCAATTATATCAAAATTCAAATCATTTCTGATCTTAATCGATTATATGATTGCCATATAATCTATATTATTTTATAACACTCTTTGTTTTATACATAAACAATTTTTCCACTATTCGCATGTTTGTTTTAATTGTTCAGCTACAAAAGCTGAAATCGCTTTGGGTTATTTTTAATCATCGGCAGCATTGTATGGGATATTTTAACATTGTTGTAAGTATGGTTTTTGCGCCAGCTAAGCTGCTAGTAGTTGAGAGTTATGTTAGTTTGCTTGCAATTGTAGATGAAGTTGTTGAACTAGTTGTTGTAGACAGGTTTATTTTTGTTGTAAGTTTTAGTGGTTTTGGTTCAGGTTTTGTAGACTCTTGGATCATATAAGTTGATGGGGCGAGTTCGTCTCGGTGGTCTTCTCGGTTGGCCACATTCCGGCTCACATCAATCAAAAGCCACGACACTCGCACAATAATAGTTAAATGTTTTATTTTATATTTATCTTTATACTTATATTGCTTATTATTATAGCCTTTTTGATACTCACTTGGAATGGAAGTTTAAATTCATATAGTTGACTCATTACAGATAATACTTTATTTCTTCTAGGAAAAATGATTTAATAAATACATATGTGGTTTATATATATGGTAATAAATACATCTACAATTACGTGAAATGCAATTATAAATTCATAGAAATGAGTTGTATAAGATAATATTTTATTTATTATTATTTTAACAAAATTGAGTTATATTACTTATATTACAAAAATATAAATACATATTCGGTTTCGTGTAAGGAAAATACACTTATGTTGTCGAAGTACACATATTATACTAAATAATACTATTCAGAATATCTGTTGCCTAAAATAGAACCAGTATTTTTTCGCAAATCCATATTAAATATAATTTATACGAAAAACGTTAATTACCTATTCCCCACATAGATAACACCAATTTTATTTTATATTGGTTTGCCAGATTCTGTGTGCATACATAATATATAATATTGTTAGCCCAGTTCCTAGAAGAATAATCATAGGTCAGTGGTTGTGGAAGTTATTCTGTAAGAGCCACGCTGATTGTAATTATTGGCAATTAATATAATGATTCCCATTAGGATCGCTACCAGAAGAGCACCTCCCATGATTACCTCTGCCATATGCAGAAGGGGAGGAATTATTATTTGATCTGCGAAAGTTGTTGTTGTTGGTATGTTTGTCGCTGTCGTCACTTCCTTTTCAGTGGAAGTGGGCTGTTTTGTTGTTGTGCTGGTTGTAGTTGTTGATGTACAGTTGAACTTACCACCCAACGCAAAATTTTCAAAACCGATTTCACAATTCCAATTGCCTTTTTCGCACTTTGCATTTTCCACTATTGGTAAGTTACAAACATTTGGTTCACACTTTTTAAATAGTTTGAAAAATCCTTCTTTGCAAACGCAATCTCCATTCTTGCATTCGAAGGGGTCATCACATGTTTTGGAACATTTCTGATTTTTATTTTTTTCTATGTTAAATCCACAAGTCAAAGTCAGCACTACCACCAAGGTGCTAACAAGTAAGACTAACTTAATTTTATCCATTACTGCCTATTTAGGTTATTATATTTTTTAAGGCGAATGATTTCGATCAGAGTCCTCGCAGGACTGAACAGAAATGGTGGCGCGATTTGGATTTTATACTGCGAAGTGCTGGAATAGCCCACTTCTAAGTCATGCTTTTCATTTATATTTATATTTGCTGAATCAGATTCTTAATAAATACACATATTTAAACCGATGTTGAGTTAAGAGCTAAATGCTGATACGATATTTTTCTTACTCACGCAATTTATTTTATTTAAATAATGTGTGAGTCTCATTTGATTATGTTAATTAAGCACACTTAAAAATTTTACTTTTTTCTGCTACAATCATAAGTCGCTCGTAATCAAAAGTCATAACAACTCCAATGATAATAATAATACTAATACTAATAATAATAATAATAATGATTATGATAATGATGATAATAATATTAAAACCGATCATAATAATATTGATAATAATAATATTATAATATAATCGCGATAAAGAATTTTCCATTCTCAGAGCATCGCCTCTCCAATCTGGGAAGCGAAAGAGGCTACTGATAAGGCCCCGTTGGCAAGAGCCGCAACTGTTGTTTACTCATTCGCTGGATGGAACTGTGGCGACAAAGAACGCGACATGCCCGGGAACGGGAACTGCGCTGAAGCGCTGCTGCTGCGGATGCTGCTCTTGCTAGCAGCGACGCCAATGCTGCCAGCAGAACCAGCGGGAAAAGAGTTTTTTGGTTACATACATGTATCGGGCGAATTCGAATCACTCAGTCAGACATGAGAGCGTCAGCAGCATCTCTGCCAGTGCGAACTGCCGTAAGTAGCTGGAATTGTCATGGCTGTCAGATCAAAAATAACAGATATATAAAGCAGACAATGAAACTAAATAGATAATGTAAAAGAATAAGCATAGATTAAAATATATTTGCCTTAGTGCTGTATTTTTTCAGATTCACAAGGAATTGCCGGTGCGTGGAAATGCCTCTACAAAATATATTATCATCGGATTGAGCAGTGCTGCGAGAGTTATCGCCCGGACCCGTACAGCGGCCAATGTGTGCCGGACTGTGAACAGACTTCGCCGTACGGCTGCCGCAATGGTTTCTGTCGTGGACCGCAGCGCTGCGAGTGCTTTGCGGAGTTTGTGCGCAATGAGCAGGGCGCCTGCATTCACATCTGCCCGATTGCCTGCCAGCACGGCAGGTGCTATCTGAATGGCACCTGCGCCTGCCACACCGGCTACACGCTGGACGAGGAGACGCACCTCTTCCGTCGCACCAACTGCCTGGAGGCTTGTGGTACGCAGGAGGAATGCATTGCACCAGGCAAATGCGAATGCTCCGCCGGCTATCGACGCACCGCGGAGCTGGGCTGCCAGCGCATCTGTGCGCCAGACTGTGGCTATGGCGAGTGTGTGGCGCCCAGTAAGTGCGAGTGCTTCCCGGGCTTTATGAAACGATCACAGCGCAATGTTTGCGAGGCCGAGTGCTATATGTGGGTACATTAAATTAGTTAATAACTAATTGCTAGAACAAGCTGAACATTATTTTGTTCCTTCCGCTCCCACCACAGCAACTGTGAAAACGGGTTCTGTGAGTCGCGCTTCAAATGGCACTGTCGAGCGGGCTACCGATTCGATGGCAACACCACCAGCTGCCTGCCCATCTGCCCGGATAACTGTGGCCACGGCAATGGCGTATGCATTGCACCCGGCATCTGTCGCTGCTTTCAGGGCTACGAGCTTCGTGACAGCATCTGTGAGCCCAACTGCGAGGGGTGAGTCTAAATACAGTTATGAGTTCATATTGCACCATATTCATAGTACATTTATTCCAAATATATTGCAAGTCTATATCTGTTAATATATTGTAAGCCTATATCTCTTAATATATTTGAAGCCCCTCTAGATATGTTTAAAAATCTCTTTTGGTATTCAATACAGTAAACATAAAAAAAAATTGAATTAATGTTAGTAGGAAAGAGTCGATGGTAACTTAATTCAAGTTAGATATCATGTGTAACAGTTATCAAAGATAATAATGCCCTCTCAAATACGCATATTGTTGTGATGGAAAGTTATCAATAAAAACATAGTATTAAAATTCATTCAAAATCCGCTTAAGGCGAACATCAAATTATTCTATCTAATACTTTCAGATGTTTACCTAAAACATAAATAACATACATAATTCCATATATAACTTATAAAAGAAACTTGGTGTTGCATAAGCTTCAATGAGAAAGTCATATCTGGACATCTAACTGTTTGTAGCCTGACGCTAGGAATCCAAATAATAAAAATATTATTATGTTAAGAATAATAAATAATGCATAATAACTCTAAGAATGTTTTTGTCTTATATCCGGTGACATCAAAAGAATTTTTAATTTAATTGTGCTGCTCATTTCTTAACTGTTAGTTAAAATGTGTTAAAATTGTTTAAATTGTATTGTCAAATATTTCATAGAATCAAATGGATGGCATGAAGAATTTTGAAAGCTATTTCGCATAGAGCTTATTGTGAAAAATAACATATACGGATCATTTAGAACGCTATACCACCTGTAGCAAATACCGAACTGATGTCTGTTAACTGCCACGCGATTTATTTTTACAGCAACTGTGGCAACTATGGCAAATGCCTGGCGCCGAACATGTGCGGCTGTGGTCCTGATAGGCAGTACTGTGTGCAGGGCAGCTGCGATGCCACAGGACATTGTCAGTGTGCCGCTGGATGGACGCACTACGTCGGTCAGTGCGTGGAGCCACAAAATATAATGCAGCTGGTAAACAACGAGAAGCCGCGCAGGAAACAAAAATACGAGTTCAATACACTGATTGGGCGTCTCTTTAATTGAGTGTAACATTAAAATACATATGATTCATAAACGGTAATAAAGCAGCAATTAATTAAACAGGCTGACAGCTCTGACGTCCCTTAATGCCGCTCTTGATAAAGCCTGGCCTGCAGATGCAAAAGTTCGGCGCACTGCAATAGCCATTGGGGCAGCCCTGCGGACAGTGGGCCTGACAGACATTACGCTGATGCTCGTTCAGTATATAGCCCGGCTTGCACTCGCACTGGTTCTGACTGATGCAGACCCCGTTCAAGCATGGCATATCACAGTGCGGCACACACTGTCCGCTCTTCAGCTCCCAATCGTAGCCGGGCGCACATTCGCATGTATTTGGCGCCACACAACGGCCGCCATTCTTGCAGGGTCTGTGTGGGGAGAGGTTAATCAATAGTTAATGAACTCCTTTCGACTTAAAATTATATTGAAGCTACAGCAATCGGTGCATAACAGTTTCAGCATGGTTAAATCTAAGTCATCTTTGAGCCAGCGCTTTCAACTTTTGTTTGTCAACTTACTGTTCGCAAACGGGTTCGCAACGTCCGGCCACCTTGGCGTAGCCGGTGTCGCAGTTGCATTGGCCTGGTGCGATACATTTTCCATTCTCGCACTGGTCACAGACGGGAGCACAGCTGCCATCGCCAGCACGGCGATAGCCCAGCAGACAGTCGCATTTGTTGGGCGCCACGCAGCGTCCGTTGGCACAGCCCGGATTGCACTGCGGCTGGCAGTATTTACGGCTAACGGGATCTAGGCTGTAGCCTTCACGGCAATGACATTCGTTTTGATCATCGCAGACGCCATTGCCACAGCCCAGGGGGCAGGTGGAGATGCACTTGCCCTCGTCCGTCCTCACATGTCTTGGCATGCAGACGCAGATGTTGGGCGCCGTGCAAATGCCATTAGGGCAGTCATCTTGACATTTCGGCTCGCAGCGTCGATAGATATGCGGATTACGTTCATAACCTTCGCAGCACACCTGAATCTGACTCAACTCCGGCGAGGTGCCATTGCCAACAGCGTTCTCCCGCGAGCCGTGCAACAATGAGACGGTGCTGTAAAGAAAGCGAGAGAATATGTTAACGTAGACTTTCACTGAGTCAAATTATATCTGGCAGTAATATTAAATTCTTTATTTATTAATAGTTGTCAAAGTTTGATCTAGCTAAACAGATATATAAATATTTCTGCTAACCTTAAATTACTTTTATTGAGTATTTTATTAAGTATTGATTCCGAAACCTCCATTTACATATTGAAAATTTATTTTTTTCGTCGTTAAATAATGTTTAAATAAAGAGAACATTTTGAGAAGTCAACTGTGCCTGATACCGCGCCATGCTCAAACCATTTATATTTTTATTCCACAAACTCTAATCAGAAGTGTTTTGGAATATCACATATATACATATATGCACTGAATACATATGTTCGAGTTGTACATATATTCGACTTAAAGACGTATGTCATTATCAAGCGAATCGAGGATGTCGAGGTCATCAGTTCAATGTTTAGCTGGCCTATTTTGAATTACTGAAAACTACGCGATAATAATTAGTTCAGCTTATAAAATAAGCTATAACGCTTAAATACTTCACTGCATGCCTCCGTTTGTACTTACGGTACTTCCTTGTAGCAGATGCCACTGGCCATAGCGGATCTGGTCTTGTTGATAAACAACGCCGTCTCATCCAGAATCTGTGGAGCACGGGTCGCCTGGTTCATCGACTGGACATAGTGGCCCGAGTATGCTTCACCGCCCTGATAAGTCTCGGCAGGCACAAAGCTGGAATAGCTGCCATAATTGCTATATTGGGTCTGGGTATGGAATTGGGTCTGGTTCAGCTCGCTGGTGCCATTGCTAGACAGCAGCAGATTGCCCGAAGCTGGCACTGGCTGGCGAGTCTTGATGCCCGCTGTCTTGAACTGTGCCTCGCCAGTGCCGCAGAGTGCAAGCAGCAGCGCTGTCAGCTTAAGCAGCTGCCACGATGAGCTCATGATTTCTGACGTCACTTCGTTGGGAGTGCTAACAAATAATTTTAATGGTTTGCTTATTCAAAAAATGCACACGTCCGCACTTCACAGTTGCTGCACTTTAACTAACCGCTTAGCACATTCAAAATTCTATCGAGAGTCGCGAATCCAGCTGCCAGCCTCCAACTTCTAGCCCCCGGCGAGCCGATTGCTTCTAATCAGAACCTCGGACTGTGCCTATCAATAATAACGAAGGTTACTCTCCCATCCGAAACTTTTTGTTGTTATAATTGTTTTCATTGTTGTAAGCCAATCAGGTTGAGCTTTATTTTGCTTGCTAATAAATTACCTAGCTTAAGTTTGTTTCCTGAGCAGTTCCGAGAAATTATTAAGTGATGCAATCAAGTAGAAAAATATTCTGCGATTCAATCTGTGCTCACTAAGCAGTTGAGCCCAACCACTTGATGCGCTTCCTCATGTAATAACAGCACAAATAATAAATATAACTCAAATACATTTTACGTCTCATTCACGAGTATATTAAATTAAACAATAACATTTAATAATATAACAGTATATTATTTAATATTTAGACACAGTTGCATAAGGACTGACACACACAATTCTCGGGATATTTTGAGTAAATAATTATACTTGTAAAAAATATTAATTCTATAAAACACATTACATTTGTATCTTATCTCAATACAAGAGAAGATAATTTCTTTGATGAAATAACAAACTGATAATTGAATTAGGTTTGCGCAGTTTGTAAACTTATATTTATCATATATGTATTGGAAAACTATAGTAAAACAATAAAATATCATATTGTCTTGATAGAAACTCAATATAGATTCTTTTACTTTCAATCCTAAAATGTATCTTTTAAAATTAAGAGCAATGTTTTTTAATAAAAACTAGTATGATAGAAATCAAGAATTTTGATTTCCACAGATTTGCTGATCTGATCCAATTTTGTTTCCCAACAGGCAATGTGCCTGTTCTCTGCAATATCCAGGGGCACATTCACAGTAGCCAGGCGAGAGGCAAATACCATGAGTGCAATCCTCCTCACAGATGGGCTCACATTTGAGAATTTTGGAACTGCCGCGATTCACGTAGCCAGCACAGCAGTGGGAGATCTGACGTTGGCTCAGCTGCGGATCCAAAGTAGAAACTCTGCAAAAATATGATATTTAGACGTTTTTATTACTGATACTCAGATCAGTTCACTGCATTTACAATTGGATTTCATAGCAAATGCCCGAGTCACGACAGGCCAGCATCTCACGTTCCCAAATTTGATAGTCGCTCAGACCACTTTTCCAAAATTGTCCAGATGTGTACGTGGGTAGCAGATGCAATGTTAAGCAGCCGATCAGCAAGTGCGACAGCATAATTCTTCTGGCTCTCTGAATTTAAGAATATAATTATCGCGATGTTTGCTTAATGTGCTGAAATGTAGGCGAGCAACTGAGCTGCCCTCGTTATGAGCACTGCTTTTATAGAAGGAAACGAACTGAGCTTTGTGGAACCATAAATAGATTAGTATATTTGCAAAGTAGGCAGTGGCATCTCATTAAAAGGAGGAATATAACATGTACACATATATTTACAAGCATGTCAAACAACCCCCTTGCAGTCACGCCACTCGCTTAGTGATAAGCAGCGCAACGGATCTTAATTTTAAGACAACAATTTCATTGTGCTTGACATCGAAATTGTAAATAGTATTTTAATATATTTTTTCTTTTCTTTTTGTGAAATATGCATAAGTGTATTTTTTTCAATCTGTTATCGCTAGCTCACACCAACCATCTGTTTGATTCCAGCATGCCGGCGGAACCCAGTATAAAGTGCCTACCCAGCAGCAAATCGAACTCGTGCATTAGTGAGGCATTCACCCGCAATGGATTCATAGAAGCGTAGGTAGTCACCGTATCCGGCGACATGCACTTATCGATGAATCGCGTTGTACCTACCAAGCAGCGACAACGACCCTCCGCATTACAGTAGCCATTCTCGCATCTCTGGTAGCTCTCCTCTGGACCCTGCACCATCGCACAGCCACAGATATTGGGTGCTATGCAACTGCCATAGAACCCACAGCCACGATCGCAGACAGCATCGCAGCGCTCTCGATTTCTGGCATACCCATTGAAGCACCGACAATTTCCTGGTGAGATGCACACCCCGTTAAGGCAATCATCGCCGCAATCGGGCAGACAACTCGTGGTGTTAATATCGTATCGGTAACCATTCTGGCACACGCAGGTGGTTTGATTTGCACAAAATCCGTTCTCACAGCGCCTATTTAGGGAAGGGAGATGATATTTAGAATGGTGTCCAAATTTGGGTTTAAAGTTAGGAATTGAGAATTACGATCTGACATAGTGTCTTAGATTTGCACTTTTGTTAATTTACTTATATTTTAGAAATTTTTTTTATGGTAACGTGAAAGATTGTAAGTATGTATATATACATACATAAATATATAAGATGAAATCCAAAACGATTTTAATTCACTTCGGATTCGTTTAGCTTTATCTAAGCTAATGTCAAGAAAACTATATACTCATAACATAATACTCTCATAGATACTTACATGTAGCAATTGCCTTCGCAAGAGCTGCCATTCAAGCGTTTCTTAAAGCCGGGAAAGCATTCGCACTGATTGGGGGCCACACAGTGTCCATAGCCACAGTCCGGAATGCACATGGGCTGACAGCCGAGGGCATTCGATTCGCGCAGACCACGGGCATAGCCCTCGGCGCAGACGCATTTGCCCGGCCCGATGCAGAACTCGTTGTGGCCACACGTAGCATTGCACTGTGGCTGGCAGAAGCGTTGCGATCCATCCAACTCGAAGCCCTTCTCGCACCTGCAGGTGCCATTCAAATAGCACTGCCCGTGAGGGCAACCCAACGGGCAGGTAGGCACACAGTTGTTCCGATAGTTGAGCACGAAGTCTTCGAAGCATTGGCAGTGGCCACCCGGTACACAGAAGCCATTCTCCTGGCACCTATCACCGCAATCTGGCACACACCTACTCCAGTCGTACTCGTAGCGTCGCCAGCCCTTGCAGCACACCTCGATGACATTAAAATACGGATTGGTACTGCTGTTGCCCACAATCTTAACCTCTTTGTCGTACTGAAAGAATACAGCACTAGCAAAACAAATATTGTATTAATGACATATGCTAGTTAAATATATCAAATCACTACTTAGCAACTTAGGTATCAAGTTAAGCTAATCCAAAAATAATTTATAGATATTATGTAGGAAAATTTAATTTATAAGACTTGTTAATAATCTAAGTATTCTATAAATATTTTCCAAATTTTATTTTAATTGTATTAAAATTTTACCAAACTTATTTCTTTTTTCTGATTTAGTTAGATAACTAAATTGGCTTGATATATTGTAAAAGTAACGTTCCTTATTATAATTATTATACAGAGAATGTAATACTTTGTCTATGCATATCAATTATGATATTTATGTGTCCTCAGTTTTTATACCCTGAACCCATTAAAAATGGGTAAAAAGGGTATAATGGTTTTGTGCAAATGTATGTAACAGGCAGAAGGAAGCATCTCCGACCCCACAAAGTATATATATTCTTGATCAGGATCAATAGTCGAGTCGATATAGCCATGTCCGTCCGTCCGTCCGTCCGTCTGTATGAACACGCAGATCTCAGGAACTGTAAGAGCTAGAGACATCAAATTTGAAATATAGGTTCTCGTATACCAGGCGCAGTACAAGTTTGCGTTATTTTATCGATAACTGCCTCCGTTTATCGAATATCGATATATTCAATTTCCGATAGCAATAAATGTCAACATTTTAAAAGCAGAATCTTCTTATTAATACATAATATGCATGTGCATACTATTGATCAACTGCCCATTTCGTCAAGATCGGATAGGAACCACCCAAGTTATAGTCGAAAATATATTTTCATATTGATCTCATTTCTATCAGCAGCCGCAAGCATTTTCTGTATGCGAACGAAATTTGGGCATTTGATCAAGATCATTTGCATATCATGTATTATTTAGGAGATTCTGCCTTTAAAATTGTGGCATTTATTGCAATCGGAAATTTAATTGATCGATAATTCACAAACGAAGGCAGTTATCGAAAAAATAACTGATCAAGAATATATATACTTTGTGGGGTCGGAGATGCTTCCTTCTGCCTGTTACATACATTTGCACAAAACCATTATACCCTCGTGTTTGGCAACAGTATTTTATCAGTCGAAATATACGACATTTTTTTATTTCCTAGTTTACTACTTACGGCACTTCACGATAGCATTTATCTGGATAAACGCCTCGCTGAGGCAGCGATAATCCTTGTGGAATTATGTACGGCTTGCGTGTGGATGTGGTCGAAGAATAGCGTCTCTGCTGGATCTGCTGCTCCCGTTGTTGCTGCAGCAGCTGTTCCTTCTGATGCAGACGCTGCTGCTCATAGAGTAGCTGCTGCTTCAGCTGCTGTTCATATAGTTGCAGATCCAGGGCGTGCATCACGCAAATATAGATGAGGAGTAGACTGGCCTGAAGGGCCACCGATCGCAGCAGTGCGGACATGGATTATTGACTGCGCCTCTCCCGTTTCCTGGATGAAATATTATTTAGCTGAGCGCTTCTCTGGTTGAACTGCGGCCCGCTCAAGTCGCTGTTGTTTACTGTGTGCCAGCAGCGAGCGCAGTTGGAGAAACGGGTCAACGCTTAATCGTAGCTGTAAGGCAAGCAGCGATAAGCGAAGGGGGCATTTAATTATTAGCGAGAGACTGAGGACCACTGAAATTAAGAGTACTTGAGCGGTCTAAAAGCATCAAGACAGCAACAAAAAGAGAGATAAAGAAAGATGAGCGGGTTAGAAAATATTATTAAAATATATATATGTACATTTTGTTTTTCCTTTTAACATTGGGAAATTGCAATAGTATCCCAAAAGGCACTTTGAAATTCCTGAATCTTGTCAAGCAAGCTTTAATTGTATTGAGAACATACCCGAACTGCTCCAGTGTGAAAAGAAACAAACAACTGATAAGCGATAAGTGTCAGCAAATATTGGGGCAGTGGAGCGCCAACAAAACTTGAGAATTTAGTAGGAATTTAGCAATTGGCTAGCAAGCTTCTGAAAACAACAAAATTGCAAAACATTAATATGCGCCTACTTACGCAAGGCGAGGAGCTAATCTTGCTGCTGTGCTTCGCCAGGATTGGAGCGAATGAGCCTCGCTATCAGGGATCAGAATTCGATGCGCCCATGCAATATAATAACAGACGATTCACCTCAAATGTGAACAGATATCAGGCTGCTCCCCACTCGCTTAATCAGCGTCCTGGTGACACAAATTTCTATGTGAACGGGTCTGCAGTCCAGCAGCCACGGAGGCGTGAATATATGTTGCGCATTCACGAGAGTGTTTCCAGCCGAGAACTGCACAAGTGTCGCATTTGGGTGCCGTAAGTTGTTGAAGAAATATAAATTTCATATGCCATCTGATGCATGTTAGTCTCTAATCACTAGAGCAGAGTTGGTGTCCAAATATCCTCTTGCGAATGTCATACAGACGGACATGGCCAACAAATTGTCCTCAATTGAGGTGTGCTGCACCGGCTATATGCCCACCCGGCTGATGGGCGTCACCGTCTGCCGACCCATTTGTGGCTGCCAGAATGGTGGCTGCCGTCGTCCTGGTGAGTGCGATTGTTACGAGGGCTTCGTGAAGAACGATAATGGGGATTGCGTGTTCGCGTGTCCGATTGGCTGCCAGAATGGTCGCTGTTATCTTGACGGCAGCTGCCAATGCGACGCGGGCTTCATGCTGGACGAGACACGACGTTTCTGTCGGCCCATCTGCAGCAGCGGGTGCAGCAACAATCCGCGACACAACTGCACCGAACCGGAAGTATGCAGCTGCGCCAAGGGCTATCAGCTGACCAACGATGGATGCCAGCCCAATTGTGAGCCCGATTGCGGCATCGGTGGCATTTGCAAGAGCAACAATGAGTGCGACTGCGGTCCGGGCTACACACTCAAGGATGGCGTCTGTCAAAACGATTGCTATCAGTAAGTATATGAATAATATTATTCAGTCGTCGCTTAAAAATTAAAACTCTCCAACATTAAAATGATCCAAACTAGATTCATCATTTGTAATGCGAATTAATGCAATTTTTCTTTTTTAAGAACTTACCTCAAGACAGAGTTTTTCATTTTCGAGCGACCACTGCATTTCGTTTTAGATCTATTTGTATTCGAACAATCATAAACTTTTAAAACTTACAGAAAATGCAATAATGGAATTTGTGTGAGTCGCAATCGTTGCATCTGTGATCCCGGTTTTACATATCACGAGCAGTCCACGATCTGCGTACCTGTATAACAGTAATAATAATAATTGCTTACTTTATTATCCGAATAAAAATATTCAAAAATATAAATGTATTTGTAGAAAATGCAATTGTTTATCAATGGGTGATGTCAGAATTCATTTTGAAAGATCGCATCTTATAATCTATATTCCGCATAATTCGCATAATTGAAATCGGTTACATTAATTTGGAGAAAGATAATACGTACATACAATTCAAATAAAAATCAATAAGTATAATAGGGCAGATGCACTGTCATTGAGACAATTATCAACACTCACGGATATTATTATATCTTAACCAAATGACATTCAAAATATTAGGTTGGTTATTAAAAATGCGATATATGACATACTTGATAAACAGTTTATTTTTTTTATTTGAATAATGGTATGTTAAATAACGATTAAAAAAATGCAAATACAAAGGCATGTAAGATATGTTGAATCTCTGAATTAAGTTTCAAATGAGACCATTGTCGCTATAGCCATTAAATTTTAACCACTTGCAACAGTAAACAGATGCCAGAGCACCAAGCAAGGATCGCAGGCCATATGGCAGCACTTGGCGCCGTTTTGGAGGAGTTGAGTGCCGCCTCTTCCATGACCTGTTGATTGTTAATTGATTGGCTTAGCTGTTTGGATATTATGCATAAAAAGCGCTGCTCCAGCTGCTCAATGTTGCAGAGCAGCGATCGGCTGTCGCAGCGACACTGACTGAGTTCCAAGCAAGGCTGATCATGGTCATCCATGCAAATGTTGGAGCACTTGAGACCAGAATTATCCGACTCGGTCAACTCTTGCCAACAGATGCAGTTGTCTGTGCAATTCGTTGTGGGCAACTGAAGCAAATCTGGAGGTGCAGCTGAGCTTAAAGATGTTGGCGCAGTCGATGTGGTCAACGTTAATTCTTGCGCGCAACCATCGTCAGTTCGTTCATAGCCAGAAAAACACTGGCATTCCTCAGGTGCCGTACAAATGCCATTCTCACAGCCTCGACTGCAGTTTGGCTTGCAAATCGTGGCGCTGGCACCATCAGCGGGAACAAATCCCTCGTTGCACGTGCATTGTTCCGGGGCCAGGCAAGTGCTATTCACACAGGTCATCTGGCAGCTGGGCTCACACACATGTTGAACGCCCTCTTTTCCCCCGGGCACGTACCCCAAATAGCAAATGCACAGCTGTGGCGCCACGCAGTCGCCATTCTCACAAGCAGGATTGCAGATGGGTTCACAGATGTGCTGGGAATCCGCTGCAAAACGATAGTCAGATTCACAGACACAAGTCTCTGGTTTGCTACAGATGCCATGAACACACCTGGGACTGCACTGAGGCTCGCAGGTGTTGTTCGGGCCCATGAGGTAGCCAGGACTACATGCGCACAACTCGGGCGCAAAGCAATAGCCATGCGGGCAGCCTTGACTGCATATGGGCCGACATTTCTGCTCCTCCATGGAGAACTCATAACCATCATAGCATACACACGTGTCCGGCGCCACACATCTCGCATAGTCATGGCAGCCCTTCGAACACTGCGGTTCGCATTGGTTTTGATCCCTTTGGGCATAGCCGGCAGCACAGACGCACAGCTCAGGCTCCTGGCAAATGCTGTGCTCCGGGCATGCGACACTGCACACAGGCTGACAGCTGGTAATATTGGCATTCCAATTGTAGCCTACATCACACTGGCATTTTCCTGGGCTGACACAGCTGCTGTGCGGTCCACAATCAGGTTCACAGATGGGTCTGCATTCGCCCGCATCCGATTTGTATCCGTCGTGGCACTCGCAGAGATTGGGCTCTTTGCAGTAGCTGTTGGCAGCGCATCTGGACGAACACACCGGTTGGCAAGGGGCATCTGGCGAGGATCTCTCATAGCCCAATTGACACTCGCAAATACCTGGGGCCGAACAGAAACTGTGATTTCCACAGGACTGGATGCACTGCGGCACACAGTCACCTTCGCTGTCAATTCGCGTGTAGCCCGTTTTGCAGACGCACATATTAGGCGCCTCGCAGCTACTGTACTTGCCACAGTTGCTACAAACTGGACTGCAATTCGCTCCAGCATATCCCTCATCACATACACATTGATTTGGAGCTGCACAGTGGCTATGTCCGGAGCAACCATTTGTGCATATGGGTCTGCAGTGATCTGTGTTTCCTTCGTAGCCAGCACAGCAGTGATATTGTGTCTCAAGTCTGTATCGTATCTAAGTCACATGAAATAATAATAATTAAACTTTTACTTATTATTAATTTTAAAAATTTTTTTTTTAAATTAATAGTGCTCTCCTTTAAAAAGATTTGCACTAAAATGCGAGCAGCTCTGGAAGCGCCCTCTGCCTCTGCGTGAAACACGCAATACATATATCATGCCATCTCTTTCTCATAAATTCGCTCGCATATTTATGCATACAGAAAATGCTTGCGGCTGCTGATAGAAATGAGATCAATATGAGAATATAATTTCGACTATAACTTGGGTGTTTCTTATCCGATCTTGACGAAATTTGGGCAGATGATCAACAATATGCATATACATATTATGTATTAATTAAAAGATTCTGCCTTTAAAATTGTGGCATTTATTGCAATCGGAAATATAATTTGTCGATATTCGATAAAGGGAGGCAGTTATCGATAAAATAACTGATCAAGAATATATATACTTTGTGGGGTCGGAGATGCTTCCTTCTGCCTGTTACAAACATTTGCACAAAACCATTATACCTTTTTTACCCATTTTTAATGGGTTCAGGCTATAAAAATAAGTAACGTATACCCAAAAACATTTTGAAAACATAAAAGTATTTTTAAAATTTAAATTAAATGCTTCGATTGAATTCGTTGTCTTACCTCGGGCACTTCACGAGTTTCGACTCTACTCTTAATTTTCCAAAACCACAACACTTTTTTATTGTAAGTAATAGTCATAGTTTTTGATACCCATTCTATGTAAGTAATTGATTTTAATTGACTACACACATTTAGCCGCAGTGCTGTTGTTGTACAACACCCAATGATAACTATCAACAAATACGTCCAAAAATATATACACTGCATTTTAGAGTTTTCAAAATAGTATTTATTTCGAGACTTGTCACATCTGCCATGTGAGGACACTTCACTAGCTCGGGCCAAACTCAACTGAGCTTAGACTGCTTATAATTGCATAAGGCTACAGATTTGCACATCCGTTTATTTTGATAGAACCTACACAAACATTATACATGAACTGCGTATATTAGGTTTATATACATATTCTGTACATATGTGTGCAAAACAAGACAAAACAAAATTAAATTAGGTTGCAAAGTCCATTTCATGCCTTTGCTTTTTTTCTTAAAGCTAACATGACTCAGTTATTTCAGTACATTAATTTCTTTGCCATTATAGTAAACTGTGTGGTTGATTTGCCATTTTCCATTTTATTTTGTATAAATAGTTCTTCAAAATTTTACGTATGTATAATGCAATGCTTTGTCGTGTACTAAAAGATAATACATATATTTTAACGAAATAATAAACAAAAACTCTCATCAGTAATTTATTTATATATTTATATTTAATATATAATATTTTGTATATTAAGAACGCACATTTTATTTAGAGCTTTTTGAATTGGCGATTGGGAACAAACCTGTGGGTACATTTTGTATGGATTTTTCCACCAAACAGTGTCCTTATATGAATACATTGGCTGTTCCATAAAGGTGACGTATTTCGTCATTGGGCAAACATTTTGTCCATACGCGCTGATAGTTGCCAAATGGTAGCAAACTAGGAAGATACTAGCCCAAAAATTATAACAACTATTCATCGTAAAAATAGAATTTCTTTTAAAAAACTGTTTAATATAAAATCGTTGCTTATGTTCCATCAAGGAACGTGTTTCGAATTAAACTGAGGCTCGAATCAAATATACAACTTGCCATATGCTATTTTTTACACATCCGTTCATTACATACAACACATATTTTGATTACTGTTTAATTCAGCAACATTTAAAAAGCTGATATAAAGAAAAGTGTATTTAGCAGCTATAATTATAATGTATATGCAATCTAACAACAACGTTATTTGTATAACCCAGCGAGTAAGGCGATTTCTCTCTACTATATACATTTCTCTCCACATTATACAGTATAATAGAAGACCTTGAGGCGGATATTATAATTTTTATCAAGACTGAACAAAAATGAGAAGAAAAGAATTAAATGAAATCACATAAAATATTTGTAAATCAATGTAAATTTTTGGTTGATGTTCTTTGTAAATTCAAATACTACGGAAATGCCGAAAAAGAAATACGTGTACGATTTTTTTGATAAAGATTGCCTTGCTTTGCTTAAGTTTTCATTTTATAATTATAGTCAACTTTGAAGCAATGCAAATTCAATGAGTTTAGCATTTGGTTTAGTGGTCATAAGCGATAATTTAAAAAGATGCAAAACTCATATATTATTTTTACTTGAGGTTTTTATTAATTTTTATGAGTCACAAAGAAGTCATGTATATCGAAAAGGGAATTTGGTTGCTCTTGTTGATTACTTTTCTATACATTGTAATAAGCTTTGCTGTAACAACATTTTTTGTCTAAACATATTTGACTTTCTGTTTATTAATGAATATTTAGGTTTACCCTTGAGGGTGTTAATACTTTACATATAGGAGCCATTTTCAAAGCCATCCAGTCTTGTGTCATATATATTATCTGTGCTCAAATCAATAGCTTTCTGATGGTAGCCAGCCGTCTCCGTATCCGTATGCGAGGAGTTAGTTGGATTCTTATAGCGTCTTTTGAACACAATGGCAATACAGGGGACAAGTCCTACAACACCAAGTAGGCTAACGAAGATGCTACCGAATGTAATGAAACTTATTGCCATATTATTAGAGCAGTTGAGACTATTTAAATCATTTCGGTTATAGCCGGGAATGCATTCGCATTTGTCTGGCAGGGCACAGTAGCTGTTTTCCCCGCACTCGGTACTGCACTTTGGCCAGCAGCGATTGCCCTTACCCATAAAGCCTAACTTACAGTCACACTCGTTTGGTTTCACACAAAAGCTGTTCTCTTCACACCCCATCGAACAAATGGGTTCGCAACTGCCATTTGTATTCTTTTGATAGCCATCGTTGCACCCACAATTATTAGGCCCAACGCACTTTTCATTCTCTGCGCATTTCTGCTGGCAAATGGGCTGACAAATGCCCTGTGGATCCACCTGGTAGCCATATTTGCAGAGGCACACCTCCGGCTTGGCACAGTAACTATTTTTTTGACATGGGTTGAGACAATGTGCCACACAAAAATCACTATTATTTTTCCTGAAGCCCTGCAGACAATCACATGTGTGCGTTTTCTTACATTCCTCATTTTGCCCACACCTTTGCTTACAAATTGGCTTACACTCGCCCCGCTCGTTCTCTTCGTAACCGTGTTTACAATCGCAGCTTTCTGGTCGGGCGCAGTATTTATTTTCGGCACACTTTGAGCACTGAGGCTGACAAATAAGATCTGCATCCTGTTTGTATCCCGGCTGGCACTGGCACGTCCCTGGGCTGACACATAATTCCCATATTTGCTTGCAGTCTTTGCAAATGGGCCGACAGAAGCCCTCTATATCCTCATAGCCATCGTTACACTTACAGATATTTGGCCTGGCGCAGTGTTTATTAAGCCCACAGTCCGTAATGCATTTTGGCTCACAATTTGTTTTGTTGTTTGCTGATCTGGTGTAACCCGGAGAGCAAAGGCACATGTCACCAGGTTTGGGGCAATATGTGTGCGATCCACAATTGTCATCACATTTTGCTTTACAATAATTTTTGTCCGCCTCATATCCTTGACGGCATATACATTTGGATTGGCCATCGTTTCCTTTCACACATTCTGCATTCAGCCTGCACTTGGGAATGCAATTACGCTGACAAACTTTATCTTCAACAATCTGTGGACCAAGTAATTCCATTTTCACACATGTATTCAAAATTATATATAGATTGACCTTACTTCCGTACGAATAACAGTTTCATTGACTAAAGCGTTTTCCACTCCTCCAGTTGTACTAAATCGAAAGTGACACACCGACATAGGACCGGAAGTGATTTTTTCACCCCACACGGATATGCAGCCCGATTTAAAACCGTTACACAAGCTGTTATCCAAATATACCTGGAGCAAGCATATTAATATCAGCTCCAGCTCAAATCCAGCCATAATTTGAAGATATGAATTTTTACAATAATCCTTGTTGTAGTTTCCGCTTTGAAGTTTGAAATAAAACTGACTCACAGAAGTATGCTTATTGACTTTTATAGCTTTGAGTTGCCATTAGAAACCGCAATGCTCCAAGCGATAACTATGTCAGAACTATATTTAAAATAAGAGATTATGGAGTCTGGAGTATTGATTGTGAAAAACATGTTGTACGTGCATAGCTGTTGACTAAGCAAGAGCCCTGCATAAGGACATTAGAATAAATGCATAAGTTATTCATTCGTTCCAATCAAATATTATCTAAACATCTTTTGACGTGTTATCTTAACATTTGACAATGCTTCATATTGAATTTAATTTATTTTCAAAACATTCTAAAATATTCTTTAATCACATTTACATCCCAGAAAGATATTTTAAAATTAGTGCCTAAGTATCGATGCTGCACCACAGTGATCTGAGTTTGTTCAGAAGCGCTGGTCACACTCATCATCCGCGACCAAGGTAACATTGTTCGTTGCCATTCCAATAGTATTTAGAGTATTATTAAGAAATATCAAATAATGAGTTGTATTAAGAAGGCATTAAATAGAATTGCCATGAATTGCTTTAAATGTATCTGAGTTAAAAACTGAATAGATGCATTCTTCAATTTATATCTTTTTAGATTTTTAATTCTTTTTTAAGCTATTTTAAGATTTGCAATAAAATCAAATAAACATAATTTTTGCTGTTAAATTGGAAGTGAACACGACGATTGCTCTCTAAACATAAGAACTGTTTGGACACTTTGAGTTTTACAGCTCCAGTCGAGTAAAAATGATTTGTAATGTTTAAAACTTTTGTTTAATAAATATGACATATATATAGATAGTCTTGTACTTGGCATTGATGTCATAAGTGAACACTACAAAAGCACTTACACGAGAATTAAATTCATTTGCTATACTGAATGTTAAGGACCTCTGCAACTTTTTGCGTATCACAAATACCATCCGGCTGTTGGATGAGGATGAGGTCGTTGTTTTGGAAACATTGGGTTCAACAAACGCATATGTATACGCATTTATATATTATGCATAGCTTTTTGATAAGCTCAAGCACAGAAGTCCGACATGTTTCGCTCATTGAGCTGCAATTGAAATATCATTTGTCAGTTCATTTGTAAATTGTGCATTAAAGCGACTGGTACGCAAAATACAATAATGTGGCGACTACTCATCGTGTGTTTGTTGAGCCTCTTCTGGTTACAAATTGATGCGTGTGTTGAACAAGTGCAGTAAGTAATTCCGAAATATCCTTCCGAGTGCTAAGCTAATCCTAAAAAATTCGAAAGAGCTTTGAAAACGAGGACCATTCCGGTGACCATGCGCAAATATCATGGCCCGAGCAACTGCACAAGTGACTGCTTTGTGGTGCGACCTATTAGTGAGGTATGTATTCAGATCTAATATCTTCATTTAAGAAAATTACTATCAAAACAGATGAGTGTTTGTAAATATAATGTTGATAAGAATATTGGAATAATCGGAATAGCAATCAATTTCGGCTTTCGAACTGCTGATAAAATAATTTTATAAATCCCATTGGTAAGATTTGTTTTAATTTTGTTGCTTTATAAAGTTTATTTTTTAGTGCGACATTATAATTTTTCAGTGGTAATTTACAGTGAAAACAGCTTAATTATGGAATAAGTAACATTGCAGATTTTAACTACCAAAAACATAAAAATTAATTTTGCTTCAGTGAAGTCAAAGGAAAAGTGTACAGATTTAATAAACAACAAAGAAATTTTGAGAAACAAAAAAAATAGAACTCTCTTCACTACGGTTCAAATAAGACATATAAAACACTTAAGTCTCTATGTACCATTTTAATAGTTCGCAGAGTTAACATGTGTTTGAGTCTAACGATATATGAATAATTAAATATAATGTCAATCAATCTGAATACTCAATGTCTCTAGACTAGTGATTCTTTGAAAATATATATTTTTTTTAATCTGAATCATACTAATATTTAAACAAATTTGTGTGTGCTAAAAATGATCGTAGATACATTTAAGTATATAATGATAATGTTGATTTAACACTAATCAACTCTTTGTTTAATTCTAAAATAGACGTATATGTCATTCGATATTGTGTGCTGTAAGGGATACGAGCGTAAGGATAAGAAGTAAGTGGTCACTTAACAGATTTCGAAAACGTTAACATCGTAATGTAATAAAAATTGTCTCCAACTTGTCTCTCTCCTCTCTCTGATCGAATTGCAGCAGCGAGTGTTTGCCTAAGTGTCATGACTGTGGCCCTGGCGGCAAATGTATGTTGCCGGAGGTGTGTATCTGTGGTCAGGGCTACAAAAGCCAGAAGAATCGGAGCGTGTGCCTGCCTGAGTGCAGTGAGCCCTGCATAAATGGAAATTGCACCGCATCCGAAGTCTGTCAGTGCATGGAGGGCTTTCGTTTGCGCAATGACAGTCAGAGCGTCTGCGAACCGATATGTGGCGCCACAGATTGCACCAACGGCCATTGTGTGACGCCGGAGGAGTGTGTCTGCAACTCGGGCTACCAGCGGAATGATACGCTCGGCAAGTGTGTGCCAGTATGCGTGGACAAGACGGAGCATGGCGATTGCGTGGCCCCCAATGAAATAAAGTGTCATGCCGGCTATGACCTGCATTGGAATTACCATCAGCACCAACGATGCGATCCGGTGTGCAGCAGCGGCTGTCGCAATGGTCTCTGCATGCAGCCGGAGCAGTGTGTCTGCAATGTGGGCTATGTGCATGTAGACAGACGCATATCTGCCGGCTGTGAGCCCGTTTGCCAGCCGGCCTGTGTGAACGGCAGCTGTGTGGCACCGAATCACTGCCGTTGCCAGGATGGGTATGTGCCGCTCAATGGTTCCCACCATGTTTGCAGTCCCAGCTGTCGTGAGGGTTGTGAGAATGGTTTCTGCAATGCACCGGGTCGTTGTGAATGCCGCAAGGGTTACATGAAGCTATCTCCCCATCAATGTAGTCCTGTTTGCCAACCGGCCTGTGGGCCCAATGCTCGCTGCAGTGCACCCGACACCTGCACCTGTCATGAGGGCTATATCCGGGTCAATGGCAGCGACACACACTGTGAGCCATTCTGCTCGAAGAGATGCTATAATGGCATCTGCAGCAGCCCAGATGTGTGCTCCTGCTTGGCGGGCTACGAAGCGCTGACTGCCTCGTACTGTGTACCCAAATGCAATCGATCTTGCATCTATGGCAGCTGTGTGGGTCCCAATCTCTGTCGCTGCTTCAACGGACATCGTCCCAGTGCCGATGATCCCTTTGTGTGTGAGCCCATTTGCAGTATGAATTGTGGTTTTGGTCGATGCATTGCGCCCGAGATCTGTCAATGTAACCCGGGCTTTGCCAATCGGTGGCCCAGCGGCACCTGTGAGCCGCACTGCGCCCAGAAGTGCATCAATAGTCGGTGCGAGGGCGGCACTGGACGTTGTCGCTGCTATGAGGGCTATCAATTGAGGGCCGGCTCTAATTCGATTTGTGATCCCGTCTGCTCGCCGAGCTGCAGAAATGGCACCTGCGTGGAACCCAACAGCTGCGAGTGCTCGCCGGGCTATGAGGATACCAAACTAAGCTATATGTGCATTCCCAGCTGTCGTCCGGCCTGCGAGAATGGACGCTGCAAGGCACCGGGATATTGTGAGTGCAGTGCCGGCTATGAGGTGACCAACTCCAGTGAACCACAACTGTGTCGCGCTCAGTGCAAGGAGCGCTGCATCAACGCCGAGTGCCTGCGACCGGATGAGTGCACCTGCCTATTTGGCTACAGTCTCATCCAGGGCAGCACCACCGAGTGTGAACCCTACTGCAGTCAGCCCTGTGACAAGGACAGCATCTGTGTAGCTCCCGAAATCTGTGAGCAGCAAGCATATAATGCTCTTTCCACAGTTGGAGCCGGCGGCTTCTCCAGCTGGACGCAACTCGTGCTGACAGTATTGCTCTGTGTGGTCCTAGTAATGTTACCGGTGCTACTCACGCGTATGTTTCTGCAGCGCAGGCGAGCGCAAAAGGATAAGCAGCAGGCTCACCTCATCGAGAATCCCAGTTATGGCGTCTGCATGGCTCACAGCGAAGAGCTACCCAGTGACCAAGAGGACGGTCTGGGCGATTAGTCGATAAGTACTAATAACTAGCATTTACCAAAACTGTTTCAACTCTTAACGTTTTCCCCTTAAATTACAAGTTATTCTGCTTGATGTAACATAAAAACATACAAAACAAAAGAAATTCTCTTATAAATAATTAAAATCTAATTATTTTACAAATAAGATTTGTAAGCCTATGTCATTTAACGACCTTATTGTATGGGTTCTAATTTTCCGCTATTATAAACAAAAATAATAATATATTAGATTGTATATGTATAATAATAAAATGAGAATCACGAACAGAATTGAATTGAATTAAGATTTGATTAATTAACATCCGGCGCATTAAAATTTTAACTGAAATGGGTAAAAAGAGTATAATGGTTTTGTGCAAATGTATGTAACAGGCAGAAGGAAGCATCTCCGACCCCAAAAAGTATATATATTCTTGATCAGGATTAATAGTCGATTCGATATAACCCTGTCCATCTGTTCGTCCGTCCGTTTGTCCGTCCGTCCGTCCGTCTGTATAAACACGCAGATCTCAGAAACTGTAAAAGCTAGAATATAGGAATATATAGAATATATAGAATATAGAATATGGAATATAGGTTCTCGTATACCAGGCGCAGATCAAGTTTGCGTTATTTTTTCTATAATAACTGCCTTCGATTATCGAATATCGATACATTAAATTTCCGATAGCAATAAATGCCACAATTTTAAAGGCAGAATTTTCTAATTAATACACATCATGCATATGCATACTGTTGCTCAACTTCCCAAATTTAGTTCAAATATTTTTAAAGGGGAATTTGCCAATAATAATAGAATATATTTAATAACTGGGTTCAGGGTATATCGTAGTCGAGTTCACTCGACTATAGCACTATAGCGACTATGGGTGTTTCTTATCCGATCTTGACGAAATTTGGGCAGTTGAGCAACAGTATGCATATGCATATTATTTTATAATTAGAAGATTCTGCCTTTAAAATTGTGGCATTTATTGCTATCGGAAATTTGATATATCGATATTCGATAAACGCAGTTATCGATAAAATAACGCAAAATTGATCTGCTCTAGGTCTTACAGTTTCTGAGATCTGCGTGTTCATACAGACGGACGGACGGACGGACCGACGGACAAGGCCATATCGACTCGACTATTTATCCTGATCAAGAATATATATACTTTGTGGGGTCGGAGATGCTTCCTTCTGCCTGTTAAATACATTTTCACAAAACCATTATACCCTTTTACACATTTTTAATGGGTTCAGGGTATAAAAAGCGACAAGCGTCTTACTGATTACTAGGAAAAAGACTGCATTTGGGATGGACATATAACTCACGAAGAAGCCACCAGCTAGTATCAGATCCTTGTTAATAATAGTTTCCCCAATAAATATGATGACAAACTTACTGTAAATAGATTAACTTTAATATTTTATGGCTTGGTTTCGGTTTCATATCAATCGTTTTCTATGTGTATATAGAACTAATTTCCTCTTATCAAGTAATGTCGTCAAATGCTTAGCATTCTGCAAATATTTTACGCGCATATCGAAATATAGACATATATCAACTAAGCTACACTATACACTAAATACATATATATGCTGGGTATACTAGTCTATATATAGAGAACTTAACTAAAGCGTAGATCTATTAATAAATTACATAAATATATGTAGTACATAATACTCGTGCTTAACTATCGCTTGGATCCAATCGATGGAATTTTGTGAAAGTGGAATTCTTGAGTGGAACCCAACAAATTGACTACTTAAGATTATATATATGGATGAACGTGGCCAGTTCCAATATATTACACTATGCCCCAAATACAATCTATGAACACAGTGAGCTTTCTGTTCCCCAGTTTACAAGTGGGTCTCCTCTTGATCTCCTTCCACTCTCCCCCAACACTCTCGCTTCCAGCTACTCCAAGACCCAGGAGAGCTACCCGGTCATGGCGGCGGCGGTGCATCATTTGGCGCTGGCGGCGGCTTCTCCGGCTGCATTTGGCCTGCTGGTGGGGAATGCATTACTAGAAATCCACTCGAGACTCCAGGAAGCGGCATGCCCATAAATGTACCGCCCGCCGAATCCCCATCCTCAATAACAACTGAACTGTCTGCGGCGGAGGGAATGGTGGGCAGAAATCGCACACCCAGACGAGGCGGCGAAGAATCCTCCTCCTCCTGCACCGCCTCCTGGCGCACCAGTCGCGGCTTGCTCAATGCCTCATGCTGCTGCTTGCCATTGTGAGCTGCAACAAGGGATTTGAATATTCTAAATATAATTTCAATTATGGAATAGTCTTCAAATATATTGAAAGATTATACTTTCCTCTACACCTATTTTCTAAGCATTTTCAAATTGCTATTAAGTTCATTTTTAATAAGAAATCAAATTATTTTTAATGCCGTCGTTAAGCTTAGATAAATCTTTAGAGAGAAAATAAGATAAAACGATCCCTTGCGATGATTTCAAATATTGAAAAGCGAATAAAATTTACCTTAAGCATCTGATTAATTTTAGCTTAACTGTCAACTCTCTCACTGACTCACTCTGTAATATTTATATTTGTTGGCCTCTCTGCTAAATTTAGTTATTGAATCTTTAAATTGAATGTTATTGAATCTTTGATCTGTATACTCACCTATGGAGGGCAGTGGAGTGCTGCTGCTGGCACTGGAGCGCGACAGTCGGAATGTGGAGGTGCTGGCTGTTGTGGCCGATGCTGAGGAGTCGTTGCGCGAACTGGATAGATTGGAGTCCTGGGAGGTCTTTCTGGTGATTAGCCAGGCAGAGTGACGCCGCCTCCCAGGCGCATGACCCTGGCCGGGTTCCATCAGCTTTAGGGGCATGCTGCAGTTCGCCTGGGGTGCCGGTGTCGATGAATTGGCGCCATGCCGCCAACTGGAGCTGCGCGAGCTGCAAAAGTTCTCGCTGGAAATGGAGCTGGCGCGATTTTTGCGCTGCTGTCGCAGTTCCGCAAACTGATACTGATACGGATTGGCGGCGGCTGCTGTGTAGGCCCGCTGACGTCGCTGTTGTGGCTGGCGTCGCTGCTTGCGACTATGCTTGCCACAGCAAAGTCGCTTGAGGCGCTGCCACAGCGTCGGTTCCCGCTCCATCTTGTGCCAGTTGGGCATCTCGCTGGGCAACATGCGCAGGCAACGGCAACCCGGGGGATGTGCCACACCTGTGACAGGTAGCAAAGGTGGCGGCAGCTCAGCGCCTGCCCCTCGTTTGCCGGCGCCACGTGCGGCACGAGCGGCCGTGGCGGCGCCACCCACGCGTGTCTCCTCGAAATATTTGCAAAGCGTGACGCAATCCTTCTTGAACTGCTTGGTCATGATGGCATAGAGGAACGGATTGCAACAGCTATTCAATGGCAGCACAAAAACCGTAAAGATCTTCGCTTGTTCCAGCGAGATGAGTTGCAACCCAAAGATGGCCGTAACGGAGAAGAAAGCTATGGGCGACCAGCAGAGGAAATCCGTAAAAACCAACAGAGCCATTCGTTTGGCAATTCGCGAATCATTCGTATTCCATGCCTGGCTGCCCCTAATGGCCCAGTACATCTTCAGGTAGCAGCCCATAAGTGTGAGAAATGCGCAGCCATTGATGAACATCAGGCTGATAACGTATGTTAGACTCGCCACACCCGTTGTCGTCTCAAAGGGCAAACAGACGGCAAACTTGCGATAGTCGGAAACGCCAAGAAGTGGCAGGCACGCCATCATCAGTGCGAAAATCCAACCCACACTCATAATGTACCCTGCCTGACGTAGCGAGAGACGCTTGTTTAAGTGTATCGCATGGGTTATCGCATAATTGCGCTCCAACGTAATCACCGCTAACGTGTATACGGACAACTCCGAGCTGAGCACCGCTAGAAATCCAGCCACCTGGCAGAGCAGCGACATTTGCCAGGGTATCGCAAACATGCGAAACTCACCCAATGTGGCTGCATCGACAATGGCCAAGATGCCCAAATAGATGCCCATAAAGAAATCAGCGGCAGCTAGATTGCAGACAAGAAACCTTGGCACATCCATCTTGGATCGGGAGCATACCAGCACAAAGACAACGGTCCCATTGCCCAACAGTGCCAGCAGAAAGACAACCCAAACGCCGCAGCGCAGTGTCCACCAGTCAAACAGATCCGCACATGGTAAAAAGGGACCCGGCATGGGTAAACACTGCACAGATCCCGGCTGAAGATCGTCAGCCGTAATCCCACTAAATAAACCAGAGCCAAAACCGTATCCAGTGCCGGGTGCACTCACATCATGTTCCTCGAAATACTCCTCCATGTAGCTGCTGGGAGATTGGCTGCCAGTGGACAGCTGCTGCAAATCCTCGTTCAGATTATAGTTGTTCATTGGTGAATCCCACAGATCGTGCATGGCGGCGCCCAACTGCTTGCTGAGGTTATCTGCAAGAAGTAAGAGATTGACGTAGCCGTTGAAACATAATATATATTTATTTTTGTTGATTTTTTATACCCTGAACCCATTAAAAATGGGTAAAAAGGGTATAATGGTTTTGTGCAAATGTATGTAACAGGCAGAAGGAAGCATCTCCGACCCCACAAAGTATATATATTCTTGATCAGAATCAATGGTCGAGTCGATATAGCCATGTCCGTCTGTCCGTCCGTCCGTCTGTCTGTATGAACACGCAGATCTCAGAGACTGTAAGAGCTACAGACTTCAAATTTGGAATATATGTTCTCGTATACCAGGCGCAGATCAAGTTTGCGTTATCGAATATCGATATATCAAATTTCCGATAGCAATAAATGGCACAATTTTAAAGGCAGAATCTTCTGTTAATACATATGCATATTAATACTATTGATCAACTGCCCAAATTTCGTCAAGATCGGATATGAAACACCCAAGTTATAGTTAAATCCATATTCTCATATTGATCTTATTTCTATCAGCAGCCGCAAGCATTTTCTGTGTTCATAAATATGCGAGCGCATGTGTGAGAAAGAGATGGGATGATAATCGACTCGAGTCAATATTCTTTTGTATGCGATTGCGTGTTTCACGTGCTCGTCGACAGAGGGCACTTCCAGAGCTGCTCGCATTTTAATGCAAATCTTTTTAAAGGGGAATTTGCTAATAATAATAGAATATATTTAGTAACTGGGTTCAGTGTATATCGTAGTCGAGTTCACTCGACTACAGCACTCTGACTTGTTTTGGTATTAAATTCGATAAATTTAATTTTATGGAATTTAATTATATAAATAAATCTTCAATTTAAATTCAAATACTAAATTCAATTCAAAGTACATTCAAATTAGTATGAAACTAAAGTATGTTTAAATTAGACTCTCTTTCTATTTCAGTTGGAGTTCATGTTAAGAATTTATGATTCTTCGAATTAAGAATTACCAGACTTAATTAATTATTCTAAATGTAAAAATCCCTAGTTCGCTTTTATTTCAAACTTAAATTTCAACCCAAATTGATTACTCACGCATCTGTGGCCAAATGTTCATCATGCTGTTGTTCCACAGAGTCATATCGAATTCAGCATCGGAAGGAAATAGGACAGCCTCCTGGACCTGCGAGGTCTTCCGCTGAGCAGACATTGCCACCAGGGGCAGGAAGGCACAGCAGTGGTAAGCATAGGATAGGATAAGGGTCTGAATACGTGGAAAGGTGTCAGGTGGGGGAAACTCGCGCAGCTTCGGATTGTTAAATGTCTTCAAATGGAGTAAGGCCCGCAGACCCGCTTCCGGTAGATGGGGGAATATGTTATTACCCAAATTGAGATCCTCCAGAGCCGAAAATACGGAAAACGCATCCTTGTGAATTGAGCCAATCTCATTGCCCTCTAGATCACTGCGGGGGACAACAAAAAACTAGCTACGAACTAATTATTATGGCGGTGATCATTTCACTTACAGCAGCTGCAGTTTGGGTATTCCTTGAAAGGCATCCTGTGGCAAGGACCTGATGCGATTGTAGGAGAGCAACAGATCATGCAGCTGTTTTAGCCCATGAAAAGGTTTTCCATGCAGTGTTTCGATTTGATTACTTGATAGATCTCTGAAAAGTAAAGCTCTTGAATTTCTTATCGATTTGTTGTGAACTTTTGTTAACTCACAACAGCCTTAAGTCTCTGCAGCTACTTAAATTTGGGATGGTTTTCAGGGAATTGGTTTTAAGTTCTCTGTGAAAGATTGTAACCTTAGATCTGATCTTAAGTAAAATATATTTAGTTTTTTAGCTTACAAACTCTTTAGTCTTGGCGTATGACGACACAGATTTAGGGGCACCTCCTGTATGCCTGCTCGATCCAACTTGAGTATCTCCAATGCATGGCAGCCTTCAAGCTCGGGAAAGTTCTTCAAAGTGCGCACATCGGAAAGTATACTAAAATTACAATACACACACACACATATAAATGAAATTAGAATAATTAACTTTAAGGTCTTACAGTTTTCTTAGCTTGGCCATGCCACGAAAGGCGCCCGTTGTGATCGTGGACAAGGGATTTGCTCGCAGATCAAGTATTTGCATGGTTCGCGGCAGCTCGGTGTCGTTAATCCATCGCAGACGATTGCTAGTCATAGAACTGCAAGAGATAGATATGTATCTGTATTTTTAAGATGCACTCTGCTGACAAGTGCCACTTGCGCGTTGCAGCTGCATTTGAAAGTCAAGTTGGCCAGCAACCAAAAGGAACTGTGACAACTGCCACGCATAAAATCAGTTCTTGGGCACACATTTTGTTATCGTCTTTCAGTTTTTTTGGCCAACATTCAGGAAACGCTCATGTGAACTTTTAAAGTGCTTTACTTTAGTGGGTCAACATTTAAGGTCGAGTTTCCTTTCATTTCTTAAATAGTAGAGAATAATATCAACTGGGCAATAAGAGATGCACTTCAATTATTATTTTAATGTTGGTCTGATTTCATTAATTTATATCATTTTCTTTTTAAAGAATAATAAAACAATTAAATGTTTAATTACTTTTCAGTTTTTCCATTTCACTTTCGTATACTACTTCTATTAAAAATATAATTTTTATATTGAAGATTTCGAATATAATAATAGCGTATTTTATTGCCTTTGGCATCGACTTTTATCGTTGTTTTTACTTTTACCGTGTATATAATTATTGACGATTTGTTAATTATCAATAACTATTTAATTAAATTCGTTTCATTCACTTCATACACCACATTAAATGTTTATTCATAAAACTAATTTTTATTAGCTAGCATGAGTCCTTACGAAATCTCAGAGTTTATCGGTTTTAATTTCTTGCCTGGATTTTCTTTTACTTACTACGATTCCGTTAACTTAACTTGGCAGAGACAACAAACTGCAAGCACTACAGAATGTTCTTAATCCTTTTAAATTTGTTTTTCTTGCCAGTGGGTAACAAAAAAAAAGCCACATCACATGTGAACCAAGAAAAGTGCAAGATATCTAAGACCAGTTCCCCAATGTCCTCCCCCACCATCGCTACAACCAATTTATTTGCCAGTTTAATTCCCCAATCATGGAGATAGCAATGCTTCGGCTGTGTCGCCGACGCTGAGTGCATCGCAGCGTGTCTTTTATCGCAACATTTAACATGCTCATAATTATCCTGTTTACCAGAAATTGAATTTCCTTGGGGAGACATTTGAGAAACGTTGAGAAAGGCAAAAACCGTCGCAACGATGTCAACGATTTCAATGACAGTCGCCAGTTGCCAGTTGCCGCATTTGCCACTGGCAGGAAGTGCGTGTAGCACAAACCAAATGCAACTACGATTAGATCGAAAGAATATCGACTTAGCGACTATGATATACTCTTGGTTACAATTTACAATCTATGGTCAGAAATGACAGAAGCAGAATACTCTCAAGTATCCGCATAATTTTATTATCTATCAAGCAAAAAAAAATGGAGACTTCAAGAAAGTTTAATAAAAATGATGACAACAATGCAATAGTAATATACAAATTTTACCTTCGAAAATAAATGATATATTAAATAATAATTATTGATCTAATTGTTTGAAACTGATAATCATTTTGAAATGTATTGTATGTAAATATATAATTTAATTAATACATTGCATTTGATTCCTTTCATACCATTAAGTCAAAAACCGTTTCCCTTTCAACTTAAAATACAAATAATCTGCATGCCTTACAAGCGACTTTATAAAGTTGATATCCGTCATCTAAGAAGAAAAAAATAAAGGAGTTGCATTCGCAATGGCCAAAGGGTGTGACTCAAGTCAACGGCAACGTAGTTCATAGAATAAAGTGTGTGGTTGGGTATAGGGGCTATAACGTAAATTCACAAAGTAATGATGCGTTATGATTTTTGGTTTCCGCTTGTTTGCCGCCTGACAAAGTAGGAAATGTTGTGCTGGCAACTCAACAAAGCAGCAAATTGCAGCAAATCCTTACAACAATTCACCAGTCCCCATACAGCCCAACTCAACGCATTTTTTGCTAATCTTTTTAAAACACCTGGCATAGATACTTACAGCTCCTGTAGCTGGGACAATTTGCCAAGTCCCTCGGGCAAGCTGCTTATCAAATTATCATCCAGCTCCCTATAAAACAAATACAGCAAATATTATTGAACCACATTTCAAATAACATTTTAAAATATTGTGATTTCTTTTGTGAGTCATGTGTGTTTGCATACGGTTTCATTACGGGTCGCCTTTCGAGAGTCCACTCTGTGAAAGTACGTGTCCGCACGTAGCCGGAACATTCTGATTGGATCGACCCCGGACACTTCAAACTGTGTGGTCGGGATGCAAACTTTATGCATGAATATAAAATTAAGTTTCCAACAAAGTGCATTGATTTCAATTATACGTGAGGGTCAAAAAATAATAATAATATTAATATATAAGTATTGTTTATCCTTTACAATGTACTATGTATTATTAGATATATGCTTTAATGGGATCTTTTAACATGAACATATTTTACTATTAGGGGCAATCTTTTTAAATAATGTTATGATCATAGAAATATATTTATGCAAAAATTTTTACCATTGTTTTTCGAATAATTTTATATAATTTACGAAAAGAAAACTTACGTTTATGTTACTTCTATTTGATATTTAAAATATATTCAATAAATTTAAGATATATATCCCCACAATGTTGAGAATTTAATTAAAACTAACAGAACCGTATATATGTATATATATATAACTATATATATATAAATTTATATATATATGGATATCCTTTACAGCTCCCATTGTGCTTCTCACCACTTGTTCATTTCCCTATTCGTCGTTGTGCGTGTCTGGCATTAAACAAAACTCGGACAACTTTCACTTGGTGAACACATTACAGACACGCAACTTGTCGGGGAGTGTCCGAAGGGAGTTCGGGTTAAAAAGTCTCATAAGTCTCTGGAGAAATGCATACGGAAAATTTCTGTATACTTTCAACACAGATTTACGCGTTGCACGGCAAAAGTTTTTCACTTTCACTCGATGCATTCATCTCTTTCTTCTCTGGCTTCTCGTTAAACAGTTGCACGTTTGTCTTAGCCCCGTACTCCCCTGTCACGCATAGTTTGTCTGTTTAGTTTAGGTCCCACGTCCTGCAGCCACAACATAAATTTGCATATTTGTCATCGTCTGCAGCCCTCGAGGTGGGCAATCGGCGTTTTTCCCACACGCCCTTAAAGTATGCAATGCAAAAGCCAGAAATTCATGGCAAACAGCAACAACAACAGCAACAGCGCGACTGCGACTGCGACAGCGACTGCGGCTGCGACTGTGACGTTAGCAGCGGCGTCGAAACGACGACAATTTAAGCTGTCGTAGAACCAACAAAAAAAAGTTTCGCTTAAAATTGAAATATATTCGTTCCACGAAATCACAAAAGAAAAAACAACAACAAGAATGAAACGGATAAGCACCATTTCCACTTGCACTTCAACTTGCTGCTGTTTGTACTTTGGTGAAATGCTCAAGTATGGAAACTTTCCTATTAAGTTTGCGGTGCAACGGATAATCTAAAGTAAATATGCTCTATACAGAAATCTATTTAGATTCCTGCTCTTAAAATTGCTTTTGTTTATTTTTAGATTATTTTTTTTTTATAAGTTCATGAGATCATATGGCAAACAGAAAGCTACGATTATTTCTTACAAAATTAGTATACATTTTTTTTTTGCTCAAAATTTAAAAAAATCTGCTTCCCCTTATTCTTAGCCATACAGATCTCTTGCCAGATACTTCTAATATATTTGAATGCCATAATGTAAATCCTTTCATTATTTACAAAAACTTTAGCTATATTGGAACTCCAATTTCCTCCCAGTCTTCTTCTGTATTTAAATTTTTATTAGAGTATGTAGAACGACTTCAATATTGTCTAAAATTGGACTTAAATAACACTTTCAGTTTTGTTTGGTCGCTTCAATTCTGTATCATCCTGTTCAGTCCTGTCATGTCCCGTCCTGTCCTGTCAAGGCATGTGCATGTATGTATGGATTTGTGTGTTTATGTAAAAATTTCTTGCTAAAGTAACTTACAAAACTTTTAAAGCTGTTAAATTCTTGAGAGCACCCGCTGATATTTTCATAATTTGATTTCGCTTCAGTAAACTGTAAGAGAAACAATAAATGCAGACCGTTATCAACATATTTATTACCAAAATATTACTTACAGCACGATCAAGTTTGGCATGCGGGGAAAATCCTCATCATTTATTATTGTCAACAAATTGCTGCCCAAATTGCTGTACATTTCGTTTCCATTAATGAGATCCCATTGTGAATAAAAGTGGATAAAAGGGAAATAATTAATAATCGCGATTTTATGAGCAACTGCTTTCGGTTATTATTTAATGGGGTACAATTGCATAAAGTTCTTTAGTTTGTTTGTTGTTAGAAATTGTACATCTTAAAGGGTTCAGAGTTCGAATTGAAAAAAAATGGTGAATAACTTAGTGCTAGTTTCAATTATAACCGCAAATATTTACAGCTTAACCCGTATATAAAACACACAATATTGGTTCAAAACAAAATTTGCATATTGCACATGCAAAATTATGCAGGCATAATTAGATTTACATTGATATGGACAACAAGTTGGATTAAATATTTAGTTGGGCGAATTAGCAAATGCTATAAAATTAAACATGCAAGCTGTACTATATAATCAAAAATGTAAATAAAATAATGTTACAAATAATAGAAAGAATAAAAACGCTCACAGTGCTTCGAGTGTTCTGAGTCCGGCCAAAGCGTTTGTTGGAACGCGATAGAAGAGATTCCCCTCGAGGCGCAGAGAGCGCAGCTGCTGCAAGTTGGCCAACCAGTTGCCATCCAGGCTGACCAGGGCGTTGCCATTCAATTGACTAAAGGGATTGACCGCGCGGGGTGGAGGGTAGGTTGTGCGGTGGTGTCGAGTGTAATATTAATATATTGTTTTTTTTTTAACCATTGCAAATCGAAACGAGTGAAGGAAATAGAATAGCGCAAAATATGAGCAAAATAGCATGTAATTGCTGGAAAGTGCTGCTAATACTTATGTGTGTGAGTATGTAGGTGTGTGTGTGTGTGTGTTGATGTATATGTGTGTAAGCAAACTAAATGGCAGCAAGCGTACTAATTGATCCTGCAGGCGTCGCAGCCTTCGGTTGCATCCTTCCACTCCATCTCTCTTTCTCTCTCAACGTGTTTGCGATGGCAAAGCTTAAAAGCAAACATTAAGACACACACACGCACAATACCAGACACACGCAGACACTCACTCTGGCGCACACTTAGCGACAAACAACAAATTGAACTCCTTATTGCATACTTACAGGCTGACTAGTTGACTGAGTCCTTGAAATGAATGCGGCGCCAAGGCCTTAAGGCCGCAATTTTGCAAGCTTAAACGCTTCAATTTGGCCAAACCGTAAAACGTATTCGGATCCATATTAATGATGCTATTGTCGGACAATGTTCTGCAAATAAAAACCTTCCCTTCGTCAACAACAAAAGTCGAAAATGGAAAATGCAAGGAAATTGCAAGGACAACAGTCCGAGTAATTAATCCTGCAAACTTGCTGAAATACTCATACATACACATAGAACTTAATCAAGTAATTTATAAAGCTCGTGGCATCGGCCCAGAAACTGTCATGTCCTAACCCTAACCCTGTCCACAACTGACCACTGTGATTTTTTTAAAGAAACAGAAGGCAGTGAGAGCTTACTGTAAAATTGAATAATGAGTTGCAGCGCTCATGACAGGGAACAATGACAGGCAACAATGAAAGTTTTTTTTATTACCATTGTTTTTGTCGCTTTTGTTTTTCAGAACATTTTTGTGTGTTTCAACAATCGCTGGCTACTTAGATTACAGATTACAGTGTGGTTGAAATAACTTGTGGTTTGGGCAAAAAAAAACACAACAGGCAGTGGGTGTGGTGTGAATAATACTGTGGCGAAGACAGGGGTTGGGGCTCGTAACATAACCATTAACAATATTCAATATATTTCAGAGATACCAAAGAGCTTGTTAATTTATAAAAAGAGCTATAAATATTATACATATATAAATTAAATAAGCGAGGAATACAGATATAAGATATCTCTATAGAAGTTCTCTGAAAATCAGCATTGTGTATCTTAATGTATCAATATTATATTGATTATTGATTAATTTATTTGAATGCATTATTTTAATTGTATTAACCGCCGTTCTTGCAGAGGATACTCGGGTCTTATAGTTAAGTATTACGAGTGATTTATTCGAAACCATTAGCTATCAATTTTATTCCCTCTACAAGGGCATGCAATCTTTATTAAGCTTTTTAGCAATTTCCTTGTTTTTCCCCTCCTTTAAAAACTTTAAGGCATTTATAAAAAAATTGAGTGTTTAACATTTTCCCCTTTTCGTCTATTACACTTACAGCTCTTCGAGATGTGGCACCATGAAAAATGAATTCGCCTCCAGTCTGGTCAAATTGTTGTTGCCCAAATCTCTATGAACGAAAAACAGAAATAGAAAAAAAATAATATAATAAGCAAATTAATGTGTTCACACAAGTATCATTTCAAGATGGCCATCTATCAATTTCAATAAGCCACTCACACGGCTAATAAAATATTATCCGGATTAAACAAGGCCGACTAAACGTTGGCAAATACGGCATAGAGGGGGCCCAAACCATACTGTAGGCCATCAATCAAATGGTAAAGCTCATTGAAAAAACATATTTAGCTAACTTGAGTGAACTTGCCAAAAAGGCGGAATTGGGTGGCAAACAGTAAAATGGCAAAAAAAAATAAAGATGAACTGCGGTAACAATTGCAAATGCAAACTGTGTGCAAAGTGTCACATATGTATCGTAATTTACAGTCAGTCATCATTAAAGCTGAATTTAATAGCCTATGACTTATGGCTGTTTGACTGTCTCCTAGCGATGCGTTAATTAATAAATGATATATACATATATTTATTTATTTATTTATAGCCCGTTCGATTCGGCCATTAATCAGTAGGTAACTTTGCTGCTGCTGTTTGCTGCTTGGTGCTGCATGGTCACCAAAAATGGAGCATAACTCCTTTGAGAGGTTTTTGGTGGCAAGAAAACGTGACTTACATACAAGAAAACTCATGCTGAATCTCAAGCGACGCGTCGATTGTGAAACCTCGCACAACGTGGCGTATGTGTAATTAGATTAAACCGCATGCCAAAACATAGCCGAAAAGCGATTCGACAACACTGTGAAATTGACTTGTAATTATACAAATGGGGAATACGAGGAATTCACGCAACCAAATGATTAAATCTCTTTCGTCTGTTCCCCCAATTATCGGATAATAATGAAATCGCTTAATAACGCTTAACGTGAGCGATTTAGTTTGCGCCAGATTTGCTTAATTCTAATGGGATGAAATTACATGAGAAGGCAATAAAATCATTAGGGAACATTTAAACGGCATAAAATGAGTCTTAAACTCAATTATTCATATACACGCATTTCCATTGTTTAATTCTTACTTATGCACTCATATTCCTTTCGTCATATACATATGAGGAAATTCCAAATAATTCATCTCACTCAAAATAGATGCAGTCATTTATACCCGTACACCCCGATGTGAAATCCAGTGTAAACAAATATATATATAAATATGTAGGTATTGAATACTTACAGAATCGAGACCTCGCTGGGTAAATTGACAGGCACCGCAAGGATTCCGATGCTGCGGCAACTCAACTTAAGATTCTCGAGGTTGCCACTACAATGGCAATGTTTCTGCACCCACAGTTCACAGACGCTGTGCTGTGTGCGAGATGATGTTTTACTGCCGCTGCCACTGCCACTGCCACCGTTGCCTTCGACGTCATCGAAGTTGTTGGCGCTGGCAGCAGTGCGCTGACTGCTATGATATTCCTGCAGAGACTTCTCGTAGAGAATTTGCGCCTCCCGCTCTGGATCTGATGAGGGCAGCAATACATTCTCTCTAATGCCTGGCGGTGTGCTGTCTGTGGGCGATGCGGTGGGTGTGGCGGACATATTATTGACACTAATTGTGCTAAGTGGCTTGGATGTGCCGCGATTTTCTTTGGTTTCAATGAAGCTGGCAACATTTACCGTTGCATTCAAATGCGTCGCCGTCGACATCGCTGTTGTGGTCGATACCAACAGAGACGCCAGCAGTAGTAAACTGGCCGCTAATTTTGCTGTCGCTACTGCTGCTCTGCCGGCGTCGCTGCGTTGCTTGCGGCGGCGCCGGCAATGAGCTGCCATCGTCTCGGCTCTAGTATCAGTGTCAGTCTCAGTCGGCGTCGCTGCTGCTGCTGCTGTTGCTGTTGCTGCCGCCGTTGTCGTCTCAGTTGCTGATTGATGCTGTCAAGCATTTGTCATTTGATGACAGTTTTGTGCGCAATTCGTTTCTCGCTCATGATTTTTCCCTCTCTCTGTTGTTGCTGTATTTGTTTTAGTTGTTGCTGTTGTTGCTGCTGGTTTTCTCGCTTCGCACGTTGGTTTTACCGCCGTTTTTCGCTCACTTTTGTATTTTGATTTGTATTTATTTTATTCTATTTTATTTACATTCACTTTCTGCTTCAGTTGCATTTCATTGTGTTTGCAATTTGTTGATTTTGTCGTTCCGTTTGCTTCGCTTCACTTTGATGTCTCTTGTTGAGTTGCTGTTGGCAACATTTATTTACCAGCTTTGCAATAGTTTAGAAAGTTCTCAAATTGCACGTGGAATGATGCTGTTTACAGTGGGCTTAAAACAACATTTATACAAAATATACGTTAAAGTAATACATGTATGTATAAAAGTCAAATTACGAATTGTAAATTGTATCTGACCAATAATGACGTTTCAAGTTTATACCAAAAAATAGATGAATTGTTTGTTTAAAATATTCAAAATGAGACTATTTATTAACGCTTTTATGTAAATTACGAATACGTTAATTTTGTTTTAAAACTTTTGCAAGCTCCCCGATTCTGCTAAAAATGCACTAATCAAAATAACTTTTCTTTAAACCTTCTAATCATTCGATTTAAATATCTGTTTTCATTTTAATACTGTACAATCCATTATTTTCACACTGTTAAACACTTTCAAATTTCTCTTTCAAACACTTTTTAAACTATTTCAATCTCATAATCAGGCACACAAATGTCAAGAAAACTTAAAGAGCCCCATCCAGGGGGCGAAATGAACCAAATCTCATCAGGCTGTCAGAAACAAAAAGAGCAGAGGAAGGACAAGAGCACGCCAACAAGAACGGGGCACAAAACGCATCTGATGAATGACAAATTTGACAGCTACCAAGACCATTGCTCAACACTGGCTGCACTGACTGTAATTAATGAAGCTGTTGACAGTTTTTAAATTCCTACAATTCTCTTTTCAAATCGAACAAGATATGAGGACTCACGACTGCGGCTAAGGGATAAGCACATGCCTTAAAACCCTGTTACAACGAAAAGCAAACCTACAGCAAACATTTCACAAATGTCAGGATATTAAATGTGGGACATTCAGTCCACGCCGGAAGTAAAAGACATTCCCTCACCCTTAATCCATGGCAACTCGCCTTTATTTAACTCGCACTTCTCACTTCGGGATGATTTATGACATGTTTATGTGCCGCTGACCTCGCCAATGGCAACTGTAATAACAAAAACAATTACAAAATCAACTTCAACGCATATGTATATGTAGGGCTAGTTGATAGCGCCTTTGATATGATTGTTCTTGGAATCATTTCGATTGCCGTCCTAATCGCATTGAATCGCATCAAAGCAAATCGAATTGAATCTATTTAGTATTTATGAGCTTATAGATCCATTCATTAATAATATGGCTAATTGTAAACAATCTACGAAATATGTGTATATTATGGATTGTAAACAATAAATATTATGCCATGTTGTTCAATGAGTTTTTGAAAGAGTTTACACAGGTTGCGACAAGCTGCTGATATGCACTTGTTTCTAATTATACCAATTTAGCTAGCTCTTCAAATGCTCTCAAAATTTATTCAGATCCATTGAGTTCTCAATTTGATTTAACCAATTGTGCTCACTAAACCCTCAACGAATCTAAATACTTGCATAGCAACCCAATATTCGAACTGCCAAAATATAAAATTGTAAAAATTGATTTTTCTCCTATTTTTTGGCTCAAAGCAAACAAACCGAAGCCGCAAAATGCAAATATTTACGTTGAACTTTGCCGTTGAGTGGGTGTGAAATAAGGAAAATGTAGCAGGAGAGAAATAACGTACAGCACAACACAACACAAAAGTTCCGAAGAGGCATCCAAATGCGCACACACGTGTCTGAGCAGATTTTGGTGTATTGTTTTGGTTCCAATTTAGCGGTTTTCCGGAAACCTTTCTTATAACTCGTTCGATAGCAGCTGTGGCAAACTGCTGTCTGCTGAGTGCCAATAATAACCGGGTAACCGAAAGGATTTGGTTTGCTGCTGATAGCAAATATATATATATATATACATATTATGCCTGCAAGTACTAAGTGTACACAAGCTGTTTATAGACTTTGACAGTTAAGTCTGTGTCTGTTCTTGCTGCGAGACAGAAAATTTAATGCTGATGTCAAACTATGATAATGATTACCTATAATAGACTTAGAAGGATAGAAGGTAGCCACTGACGATATTTATAGAATTCCAAAATATTTAAATATTTTTTATATTCATATAAAATTGTATAGCAATGTAATTCCGTATCAACTTAGACCTTATTGGTATATGGCCGGTAAAACCTACCCCAAGAATTAAACAACAATGGTATTATTTAAATTCGGTCGCTCCTATTAATTAGACCTACAGACTTTAGTATACTTTATAACTGCTTGATTAAACAAGTACGAGTGCTGTAGTCGAGTGAACTCGACTACGATATACCCTGAACCCAGTTATTAAATTATTCTATTATTATTGGCAAATTTCCCTTTAAAAAGATTTGCACTAAAATTCGAGCAGCTCTGTAAGCGCCCTCAGCCGACAAATACGTGAAACACCCAACACACACAAAAACATATTGAGGCTCGCGTCGATTATCATGCCATCTCTTTCTCACACATGCGCTCGCATAATTATGCATATAGGAAATGCTTGCGGCTGCTGATAGAAATGAGATCAATATGAGAATATGATTTCGACTATAACTTGGGTGTTTCTTATCCGATCTTGACGATAATTTGAATTTGGGCAGTTGAGCAACAGTATGCATATGCATGATGTGTATTAATTAGAAGATTCTGCCTTTAAAATTGTGGCATTTATTGCTATCGGAAATTTAATGTATCGATATTCGATAAACGAAGGCAGTTATCGAAAAAATAACGCAAACTTGATCTGCGCCTGGTATACGATAGCCTATATTCCAAATTTTAAGTCTCTGGCTCTTATAGCCTCTGAGATCTGCCTGTTCATACAGACGGACGGACGGACAGGGCTATATCGACTCGACTATTGATCCTGAACAAGAATATTTATACTTTGTGGGGTCGGAGATGCTTCCTTCTGCCTGTTACATACATTTTCACAAAACCATTATACCCTTTTTACCCATTTTTAATGGGTCCAGGGTATAAAAATAATAACATCTTAATTGAAATACTTTATACATGATCGTATTGGAAAAATACTGGTAAAAAAAAAACACCGTTATGCTACATATAAAAACTGCCTCATGCTTCCTCCTTAATTCAGCTTTCTCTTAAAAGATACACCACTCTATATTTGATATCTTAGCGCATCTGAAAGATTAAGATTAGGAGTAAGTTCTTAAGATCTTGCGCGTAGATATGCCTTGTGCGGATGTCAGTCAGAAATCTCTAAATAGTGGAAGCAAGCGATTAATTTAAGTAAGTGCTTAAGTAGCTATAATATTAAAAGCTGCTGAGCTCTTTATCTAAGCCGCTCTCATGGCATATGCAAATTATTGCAGTTGAACGCATACCAATTTTTAATTGTCACACGATTTGTTGTGACGGTGACTGTAATTGATATATGGCTACTCTGTAAGCAAATACAGCACACACACAGACACATATATGAAAATGTATAAACACACGTATTTTATTCTCTTTTTACGCACTTCAATGCCAAACAAAATATCAACGCAGCTTGACTGCAACCCACACGTAATTCAAAAGATATCAAAATTTCATGAAAATACTATAAATTGCTGTACGCACACTGCGATTAGTTACAAAAAATCTTAAAAGACAGCCACTCCCTGGAAAATTTGAAATTAAATTGAAACTGCTATCGCGACACAAAAATTGATGTTGACAGAAGAGAATATTTATTAAACATATACTTTAAAGTATTATGCGCACAATCAAAAGCGGACGGAAAATTGCAACAAAACTGCAAAAACGCCAATTCAAAAAGTCAAACGCAAAAAGGTGTCGAGCTACGCTTTGGGGCTTGCCGCATTGATTAAATCATTTGCGATTTAGTCGCCAAAAGCAAAGAAAATGCAGCAACAAACAAATCTGCACTGAAATTCAACTTTATAATAAATTTTTGTATAATTTTTTAAAAAATGTATACCATATATGCATTTTCAATTTGAAGACAAGCATATCATAAGATTGCGTAAATTTGTGAAGCAGACAGTAAGGGAATTTAAATATATATATTATTTAACAATCATAAGCAATACTTTTTGCTTTCCACGTTTTAAAAAGTTTATAGGGTATCTTCTTTCGACTGGATGTTGTTGTTTTCATCTTAATTTCAAGTGCACCTCACCAAATACAAAACTGGTATTTCAACACAAAATGCAACTTAAATTTTTCTGTTGTTGTTGTTGTTATTGTTGCATTTATGCTACTTTATGCTGACCTTCAATCATTGTGGGATTTTTTTTTCGCTCGACTTATTAACGACAGATGTTGCATAATTTATTTAATTTAAAAGTGATTTTTTTGGCACGCTCAGCTAACTTTTTGGAGCTTCATAATTAAATGTGATTTCTGTTTTCGGGCAACAATTTTATGGTAAACAACTAGAAATCTAAGGAAAGTGGAAACAAAAATACTACTGAGATAAACTGACATAAAAAAAAAGAAACCAAATGAACGACAAGCTCATGAAAATATGCGGAAAATAATTGCTTACACAAATGCTTATTTGATTCATCAAAAATAGTTTTAAGTTTTTACAATATTTATCAAATATTCTGAAAATGTGTTATGTTGCGTTCAAGTGGCAAATGCCACATCAAAATTCACACCTATTCAGCGTATTCTCAAACACAATTTTTATACAACAGCCAGTCTTATGCGCTTTGATCTTGTTCAACTGAACTGTTCCTGTTTTCATCTCTCTTTTGTTATTTTGCACTAGCAGTTAACAATTCTTGTTGTTTTTGTTGTTGTTCTTTGAGTTACCAGCGAATCGATTTCGTGTTCAGCCCGAGGCAATCACATTATTGCTGATTATTCAACTGTTTATTTTATGGCTTTCTCATTACATCCATAAGGTTGATGTGTAGCTCATCTCAGCGAGCAGATCTTTCAAATTGGCAACGTCATCGCCCACAACACACACACACACACACACACACAGACTCACACACCTACACACTCATCATAATCGGGCTATTAGCGAAGCCTTTTTATTTACATTCCAAGCTACTCAATTTTATTGGCAGTTTGGGTCAATTGTCTGGCATATGAAATGTGCCTGCAATGATTTGGTTCTTTCGCCTTTCAAGTGATTTGGACGAATTTCAAAATATATCACTTTGAAAATGCAACTTTGATGTATTAGGCAAATTGTAATACGTTTAACTACACATTAGTTAGTATTCATATAAGTCATAGTTAGCAAATTTGTTATGGCATAGTAAAATAAGTATTTAAAAAAAAACGCTTGCCTTTATTTATATATTCTATTTATAGATATTTGTTTCTAGATTATATTCATAGATGTTAAATTAAACATGTAAATTAATAAATTGATTTCTATAAAAAGTTTCTCAATTTTTTAAGCATATTGAGAAATATTTTGTTTCATTCTCCTGCTTCGAAAAATATATTGGACATGCAATTTAAAAAGCAATTCGCGGGTTTCCCATAAGCTAGAATATTTTACAATACATAATTTATTATTTTCGTTACATGCAGCAAAGGGATTGAGCACTGCTTTGTGTTTATTTGCTTGGCAACAGAATTCTATAAATTTTTTTTGCTTTTCATTAACAATTTGGTTGCAGCTTCGAATGGCGACTGTTCAAAATCAATAGGAAACCCCGAAGAATACAAAGGCTGCCAACTGACCTGAAAATGTTGATTAAGCAAATTGTAATTGTGACAAAAGTAGAAAAAAACATGTAAGAGTGCTGTAGTTGCGTGAACTCGACTACGATATACCCTGAACTCAGTTATTAGATATATTCTATTATTATTGGCAAATTCCCCTATAAAATGATTTGCACCAAAATGCGAGCAGCTCTGGAAGCGCCCTCTGCCGACAAACACACGCAGAATACACACAAAAACATATGCCATCTCTTTCTCACACATGCGCTCGCATAAATATGCATACAGCAAATGCTTGCGGCTGCTGATTGAAATTAGATCAATATGATAATACATGTTCGACTATAACTTGGGTGTTTCTTATCCGATCTTGACGAAATTTGGGCAGTTGATCAATAGTATGCATATGCATGTTATATATTAATATTGTGGCATTTATTGCTATCGGAAATTTAATATATCGATAATCGATAAACGGAGACAGTTATCGATAAAATAGCGCAAACTTGATCTGCGCCTGGTATACGAGAACCTATATTCCAAATTTGAAGTCTCTCGACTCGACTGTTGACCAAGAATATATATACTTTGTGGGGTCGGAGATGCTTCCTTCTGCCTGTTACATACATTTGCACAAAACCATTATACCCTTTTTACCCATTTTTAATGGGTTCAGGGTATAAACAACACTATAAAAGCAACGAAAGCAAATGAAGCGCAACTGAGGCAGAAGCCAAAAATAATAGTTAATGGTCAAAGTCTGAGGTTGGTGTCATCTCCAGAGGTCAGGCGCGGACAGTGGACCAAAGCAGCTGCAACAATTGATTACGTATACGCCACGCAGACCACGAACTCTATATTTTTTGTGTAGATAACAATAGTTGCTATGGGTGGAGATCGAGAGAAATGTGCGCGTTTTGTTAGCAACTTTACAAATTTGTTGTTTTTGTTTTATCTCTTCTGGCTGTGCAGACATTTTTATGAGCCGGCGCAATTGAGTCCCTTGTGCAAAGGGTCTGAGTGTCAAGCATACAGGACACTTGGGTTCAACCAATTTTTTTGGGTTTTGGGCAACAATTTGAAGTGTAATTGCCAGATATTTGTGGCATGTCGCCTGTCTGTGAAGTGTCTGAGTATAGAAGAGACGACCTATTTGCCAACGACATCTATAGCTGTCAGGGTATGTTAAAAAGGACTTATTGTGCCGTAAATTTACCAACCTTTTGTATAACTCTAGATTTAAATAACTGTAATAAGTAGGTTTCCATTCATTCTTCCAATCAATCAGGCACCCGAGGACACATTTAAAATGGATGAAAAGTAAATTTATTTCACACACCTTTCGATGAAACCGACGAAGTAGAAATTTTCCATTTGCGGCAAGCGTCGCAAATTGCATTTGCTCAAAAACTTTTGCTTTCAACTTGAGCGATTTCCTTTCACACTCGCTCTCTTATCTTGTCGTTTGGCCCATTTGCCTAATTATGTCAAAGTGGCAACATCATTAAAACTTGCAACTTGCTCTTCCTTCACTGCTTTGATGAGCATCAAGGCACACATATATATACAACATAGTATATTTGTGAAATCATGTCAATTGCGTTATAATTTTCACGAGCATTAAGTAAATGATTTCCGCAGCCGCGTCAGACACTGTGACGCCCACACGTCTGCACACACATATCATATCAATGAAGAGTCGCCAGCCATTCAATAAATATTAATTTTTAATGAAAATATTTATTTTTCGCGCTACCAAAAGCGCTTACGACTTGTTTGCATTAAAAAAAATACACTTTCAATCAGTTGAGTAAAGCGCATTGTACATGCAAGCACATGCTGCACAAATTCATAGCAAAAAGAGCCATTTAATCATGGGGCTTATCGGAGATTTTGTGCAACATTTAGTTGTAATAAGTGGGATTACAACAACAACTTCATTGTTTGTTGGTGTGCAATGAAAAATTGAAAACATTAAGTGTTAAAGTAGACAAATTTGCTGCAGCATAATTTTTTGGAATAATTTTCAACTTAATAACATAAGTTGTTCGGTGTCTTTGGCTAGTTTAATATATTTATTTTATAGCTTTCAGTATGAAAGTTTGGTACGCATTATATTTATATATGTCTTCAGTGTTTTATACTTATACTTTATATAACTCAAACAGTTTGGCTTATAAGATCTCTATTCAAATGGCCGTTCCATGGATCTTTTCCTACACTACTTTAAACGAAGATTTGAATGACAATTTGAAGCAACATAAATTTATAACCCAGTTCATATTCATTTAAGAGCATTTTATAGTCGAATATTAAGATCTACTTATTTTCCACTTGTTTTTCATTATGAAATATAGTTGAGTGTGCGTAATTTTTATATACTGTCGTCATCATTCTTCTACCCCTTCCGCTCCTCAACAAACACTACATACGCCTCCTCTAAAGCTCGTTAAACAATTCACATAGGCAACTCGGAGTCCGGATCGCCTTGGAAATGCACTTAGGCTTAATTTTTCATTCTATACTCTTTACAATTGGCTGCAATTTTGCAGCTGTTGAACATTTGCCAAAATTGATGACGCCCCAAGCAACTCAAGACTGTTCAGTGGAAAAAAATCAGCAAACTCCAAAAAGAGAAGAAAAAAGGTTGATGGATTACAAATTGATATACTGCACCGGCTCGAAAAGTTCAAAGACCAAGTTGAAGTCGGTGTACGGTCTCAGGGACTGATTAAACATTCACAAAAGGTGCCCCCCAAGAAACCAAAAAAGTTGGGGGAATTTCTCAGCTCTCAGACCTAAATCAAAATCAAAACACGCGCCACTTAGTCAGTGGGTGGCGATATAACCCATTCCCAAGGTTCCAGCTACTCGAGAAACTTGGACACTTGTCAATCGTAATGGAATGCAGATTTCGATGTCTGTCGCCTTTTTTTTCATTCGCGCTAAAGTGTTATGAACATTTTGCTACAACATTGGCATACATAATTACTTGCTTCAGTCATTGCAATCGGAGCGTGCTCCACGGTGGATGTTCACCTATTTGATTGGTTCCCAAGCCGCAACTCGGGTGCATTGACATTTTTACTGGTATTTCTCGTATTATTGTAAATTAAGTCTGGTTGTCATTAAATTCGCTGCTAGTTTTTTGTTGGTGTCGCTTGAATTGGTATGCATTTAAGAAACTTCAACATAACTATCATAATGTAATATATGTATGTATATGTATAAGTAACTTTAGTATGCAATAATATAATAAGTTTTTACCCCTGTTACACCTAAAAACGTGATTAAAACAATTATTTATCTTACTATTATATTATTAAACAGATTAATTTTTTTTTTTTTAAATTCACATTTTTACACAGGTGTCGTTTATTGTTATTTTATATTGATTATTTTAATCGGTTGTAAATTACACATTTTAACTAAATTGTCATTTATTATTTGTATTTAAATAATATTATATCAATTGTTTGTATATATATTTTTTAATAAAACACATTCTTTAATATGTAATTAATGTGTATAAAAGTTAGGTTTAACTACCTTAAAAGCAATATTAACATAATATATATATATATATATATATTTTATTAATATCGCTTTAGGGTATTTATATCCATGTGTTATAACATAATAGCTGCAAATTAGATTGCCACAATATAAATTCGGTTATGCAATCTTTACACTATTAAGATAACAGCTAAATCATGTATGAACATGTCTAAAATTAATTGCCGTTAAATTGTTAGTGATATTTTGTAGTCAACACTCTTTGAGCTTGCACTCACAATTCAAATATATATTAATAATTAAATATAATGTATGAGGCACTTGCTCTCAACACCATATCTAACAATTTTGTTAGTAAAATACTAAATATGAATTGTCCATATGAAAGCTCGTGCCATATATGTATGTCAACTGTAGACGTATTTATATGGTATATATAATTTAATTTTTTATGGGCTATCACAAACACGATTCTGGGGCATAAATCGTCACGAGTAATGCAAACAAATCGACGTCACCGATCAGCAGCCGCGCGCGAGAATTTTATTGAAAATTGAAAGTGTGTTTTAAAACACAAACACACATACACATAATCATGTACGCACAACAAAATACACACACATGGCAGAGGCAGATGAAAATCAAAACAACAACAAAAGTTGTTGATGCCGCCAAAAAGTAAACGACCTTTAACGCCAATAAAAACCGCAACAGCAACAAGCAGCAGCAGCGGCAACAAACAAACAACAACAACAAGAGGAAAACTGCAACAACTGTTGTTGTTGACTCCTTGCAACAATTTGCACGCCTTGTTGGCGCTGTTGTTGGAGTTGTTGGAGTTGTTGCTGCTGCTGCTGCTTGTCATCTGTTATAACTGAAACTCGGTCAAAAATGTAATTTATGCGTAACGAGCTCACGCGCCTACAAAACTTGCGGCACATTTTCGCACAAACAAAGACAACGACGAGAAACAGCCAAACTCACAACTCTAAGCCAAGTTATCCGTTATACACGTATATATTCAACAAGTTATTATCCGTCAATATGAACCACACGCGTCGAACGCACAAAGCGTACTGAAATCGCAACTGTTGTTTTCATTTTTTTGGAGGAGCCTCACACGGCAACAGCAACTGCGACAGCAACATATTTGTTGCCATGTTGCGAGCAACACCAGAAATGTTGCTAGTGTCAATTTATAACTTAGGCATGTGTCGCAAATAAAATACAATTTATTAATTATATTAAAGTTTTATCTGCCTGGAAAAATGCTGAAATTCTAAATTATAATCGAAATAATAAATAATATAGGTATGAAATTGTTTATTTATAATATATTAAGTATTATAAATGCCTGTTAATGTTAATAAATATTTTAAGTAAACTTAATTAAACTAAGTCCTAGTATTTAAAAATTATGATTAATTACTTTGAAATTTTTTAAACTAAGCCGTTCTTTTTGCATTGCCTTTGCCACATGTTGCAGCGTCTGCGCATTTGAGAGTACATAAAGCCGCTAGCCGGCAACTTCAGGCTTCACCTCGAAAATGTTTCACGTCCTTTAACGAAGTGTGCTTAATGCAAGATTTACGCCTCCATTCATCGAGTTGGCCCCGAAACACCTGTTGAGGCTGCTGCAGCTTCCTTTCTTCCCCATAAGTTGCTGTTGTTATAGCAACAATAACAACTTTTTTATTACCCTCACAAAGAAGTTGTTGCCTCATTCCGCTGCTTTAAAGCAGCTTACAGCATAAATTTAGAAATTTTGTTGACTCTGCTGGCGGCCATTTATTTAATTCTATTTATGTTTCTAAGTTTTCGAACACAACTTGTTGCCACATTCTACATGTGAATATCGCATAATTGACAGCTGATAATTGAAATCCATTATTTGGGGTAAAAAAATTTAAGCAAATACAAAAAAATTTGTGTCATTAAAAATATTTGACTTGTTGACACTAATTCTCATAAATAATTGGTGTCAGTTCATAATTTAAGCTTTGTAGCGACAAATTTGAGAAATTTATAACATGTTATTTGGAGTTGGTTTTTAGTATTTATTATTGTTCATTTCGTTTTAGTTTTAATTACAATATAATTTTTTATATACCATTTGTTTTGCTGAGCATCGAGTTGATGTTAACGATATGTAACGATAATTAATATTTTGTGAGCGCTGTTTCATTAAAAGAAATCGTTATGTAAATCATAAAATAAATGCGGTGATGGACATGCTCAATATTATTAGAGATTATTGTTTTTTTTACTAATTTAATTAAGATAAGCATAATTTATATATTTCGTTTTACAACAAGAAATGTTTATTACTTCACAATCCAAAATTAATTTAGATATTTATTTTCAATATATTTTAAATAGTTAAATTACCTTTTATACATGCATTTTATTTTTTTCATAAATAAAAAGTGAGGTAAACTCACAAGTTAATAGTAAATAATCATAGAAATTTATTCCCAATTATATTTTAAATATTTAATTATTTTTTATGCTGCTTTCAAGTTTCGACCAATTACCAAATGCTTATTTTTAGTTAATTCCTCACACTAACCCCCACTTTATGTCATGCAAATAAAATTAATTTTTTTGGGTTTTGGTTTTCCATTTGCAATTTTCGCATTTCGCTGACGGCTCATAACTTTCCGCAACACCAGGCAGCATCGTCGTTGGTGGGATGGGGGGATGCGGGTGGATGCGGGTGGATGGGACAAGGCTTTGGGCGACAAATGGGTGGAGCATTATGCATAAATTTCCGTTAATTAAAAGCGCCGCAAATTGCAAGAGATATGTAGCTGGGACAGAGCGCAATGGACCAGATACTATGTACTATATAATATGCTTGCTGCAATATGGATTCAGAACAGAGCTTTAATGCGGGGCCCCAATATAAAATATGCGTGTCGGTAATTTGAGGAATGCAGCGTGTGGCACACTCGTAAATTTTCAGAAGCCTGCTATGCTGAGTAGTTTCTATAGTCGCGTTCACACACACACATATGCAACAGGCACCCCATTGACCTAGCCACAAAAACGGAAACGGAAGTTACAGCAAATGGCGTGCGAGTTATACAAAGAGAGAGGAAAAGAGGGAGAGAGAGAGATATAAAGAGAGACGGAGAGGGTGAGATAGATACAGTGAGTGTTAGTTCTGGGCGTATTTGTAACATGACTTCTGACCATGCTGCACAAAGGACAAATGCAACGACAACTAGGACCTTTCATGTTAAGGGTCTCTGCTTGACTGCCTCTTCAGGCATTTGGGCTTTGCATGGAGTGCAAAATATTTACACACACTAAATCAGCTTGTAGCGCACGGATCTGTATGTGTCCGTGTGTGCTCTCTATAATCCCGTAAGGACATTTGGCTTTGCCAGCATGTTACCTAAAGTAGTTTGTACAAGTATTCCCGCATATTACCCGCCGCACTTAATAGTCAAGTACCTGAAGCACTCAACTTATATGCAGACAAACTTATTAAATGAACATATGAAACAGCTCTTGAATTAATTCCATACAATTCTAATAAAATGTCTCATTAATAAACCAAATTATTATATTTCCGCTTAGCTTTATTATTATTCACGAAATTCATTTTTAACAAGTAAGAGTGATGTAGTCGAGTGAACCCAGTTATTAAATATATTCTATTATTATTGGGAAATTCCCCTTTAAAAATATTTGCACTAAAATGCGATCTTGACGAAATGGGCAGTTGATCAATAGTATGCATATGCATATTATGTTATATGTTATATTAGAAGATTCTGTCTTTAAAATTGTGGCATTTATTGCTATCGGAAATTTAAGTTTCGATATTCGACAAACGAAGGCAGTTATCGAAAAAATAACGCAAACTTGATCTGCGCCTGGTATACGAGAACATATATTCCAAATTTGAAGTCTCTAGCTCTTACAGTTCCTGAGATCTGCGTGTTCATACAGACGGACGGACGGACGGACGGACAGACGGACAGGGCTATATCGACTCGACTATTGATCCTGATCAAGAATATATATACTTTGTGGGGTCGGAGATGCTTCCTTCCGCCTGTTACATACATTTGCACAAAACCATTATACCCTTTTTACCCACTTTTAATGGGTTCAGGGTATAAAAACAATGTTCAAAATCTTTTAATGTGATCAAAGCATTAGTACATATATGCAAACCTTCATTGTAATTTAACAAATATTAAATTCTATGAATATTTGTACAACATTAACATTATAGCCTTTCCAACCGCAAGTGTATCTTCCGTTGTCATCTTTGACAATACAATAGATTAAACTCCAGCAATCGAGATGTATATTTTGGGCGCTTCGCGATTGTATCTTCATCATTATCGACAGCTTTCAGAAAAACCGCTGGTAGCAGAGAACAAACCTTAATTTTCATTACGCTTGAGATCGTTTCACGAATCTCAATTGCCAGCTCCACCTCAAACAATGACCGAATTCACACTGACGACAAAGACGAACAACATCGAACAACAACGTTAAACATACTGTAGCTTCGAAGTGCAATCGCGTAATTTGTCTCTTCGCACATATCGCTTGGTATTCTCAATATTTCCATGCTCAGCAGAAACTCTCTATTTGTCGCTCTCAGCACGAACTTGTTAAGTAAAAAATGTTATGTTCTCGCATAATTTCAAGCAGAATCTACCATTGTTTTTGCACTATGAACGGAAATAGAAATAATAATTAGATATATTGTGGAGAGATATTAACCAAATAAAAAATGATTTAAAATTAGATTTTTATGTTTAAATTGTTGGAATTTTGTTAAATTCCAACATTTTAACGACCAACAATGACAACAACGAATGGCACAGCAGACTATCAACACTCATTTAGCAAACAAATACAGAGAGTAAAAGTTCTCGCTGTCGACCTACTTATAACAATTCAGGCCCTACAATGGTGGGTGGGCAGGGGGAGGGCACTCCTCATTGATATATTGATGGCAACGTTTGGTCTGCTCATTCGTGCTGCGTGTGCACCAGTTGACAGTTGATAGTTGACTTGACATAACGAGCGAGGGAGAAGTTGAGTGCCGAGAGCTTGAGAAATGTAACTAAAGACGAACAAACCACAAGTCGCATACAAAATAATTGCATGTCGAATGCTGTATTTAGCCCAAATTAGTCCAACTTCATGGCTGGAGTAGTGGAAAAGGACATGTTAAGTTATAGCAGAATTAATAGTGCGACTGCTTTTCCTTTTAATGTGACAAATATTTTATGCTGCTGACACAAATAAGCCATAACATTTTAAAGATATAAATCACATAAAATTTTCGAGTCAAGGCACTGAGATTAAATAAATCTGAAACATCCCAAATATGGCCAAGAATTCACTTTTTTATAGATCACAAATTAACTATAACAAAAATTCTATCAAATTGAAATTAAGTTTCTCACAATAATTGTTTACAAAAATATAATAATTCTAACAGCACGTGCAAACTTGCTGATAATGTTATATTATATGGGTTCTTTAGATATATAATATATAATTACCTTTGCTGTAACTAAGCAACATTATGTAAATGATAAACAGTGCTTTAATCTTAATTAGCTTAGTATTTATGAACATTTCACTTCACACTTACTTATTTTTTGCTTACACCAATGACTTTTGTCACATAAATTAAGTGCACAGCACATTATTTAAACTTTTATTTAGAACCCCCTCACTGTCATCCTCAAAAAAATCTAAGAGATAAACAAGCTACGATGTCAAGGACAATTAAAAAGTGTAAAGCGATACGGCTTCTAGCGGTTGCCCTTGTTCTCGTCCTGTCTGATGCTGTTTCGTGTTTATGATATTTTTGTCATTTTAATTGCCCCTCAGCTGTGAGTGTCTGTAAATGTGTGTGTTCGTGTGTGTGTGATGAGAACAATAAGGATAATTTTTCCCCATCTCGAACAAGGACAAACAAGTGACGCACATAATTTGCGGCTAGTCGCTTCGTCTAGCTTTAATTGTATTTCGATGTTTTTCCAACATTATTTAAACAATTAGGGGAGAGGTGATGAGAGGTGGGGAAATACGGATGGAGGGAGGAAGGCTATGTTTTGCTGTCAGTCGACGCAATTTGCTGGTGAGTTGCTGCATTCGCAGACGCCATAAAATGCAAATTCCTGTTGATCCTGTTTGCCAATGCCAGTGCATGGCCTGCCATTTAGAAGGCGGGTTAGTTGCCTCTCTCTCTCTCTCTCTCTCTCTCTCTTCCCCCCCCCCCACCCCCTCCTTATCACACCGCCCTGCCGCAGCACTCTCCCAACAGCGTGTCATGTCTGTTGTGTGCCAATTTCTTGTACCACGTTCCTGGCGCGCCTCAGCACAAACCAATCTAAGGATATTGTCGCTGCAATCCCCAAAGCTCTGACACTGCCGACGACAACTCCCACCGCTCACTGAGCCGTAGCACAAATATTTGATTTCAGTTTTTGTTGTCTTCAACACCGCAAAAACAAAATGTGCAACATTTATTTGTTCAAGCCTAAGAGAAATTCAAAACATAGTTTAAAAAAAGCTTTAAATCTACAATAATTTTATTTTCACTTCTTAATCCTAATATTATATTATTTTGTGGTCTTAACCAATAATAATTTGTATGTTCAACAATCATTGTACTATTATTTGTTATTGGTTAATACGACTTCTATACGAAACTACAAACATTTGTAAGGTTGATTGTAAATAAATTTGCAATCTGAGCTTTAACATTAAATTTCCCTGAATGTTTGCAACTTAAATGAACAAATCTTTGCGGAATATAAAACTCTATTTTTATAAAGTAAGCTCTACAAATCTGTAAGTTCGGCAATCTAAGTTCTAAATATTCAACAGAAAAATATTCCCAAAAATCATAAACAACAAATGATAAAAATCTTGTTTTCTTGCAGAAGTTCTAAATATAATCATTTTTTTTTTTCTTCTGATAATGCATAATTTATTAGTTTTGATTGCAACAAATTCTCTGAGTGTATTAATGTTTAAGTGCTCTGGTTGAATTGGCAACTACACGAAACTGGCGCGACATAATCCTCCGGTATTTTCACGCTGCCACTGCACCTTTGACTTTATAGTAGAGGCGAGCAATTCGCTCTCCCCTCCAACCCCCCCCCCCCACCACCCCGTGCCAACTCATCAAACTGCCATTACTTTGCCCTTAGCAAATCCGACAAGGACTGCAGCTCTGTCACCAGCTGTTGCTCCCGCCTGCCCACGTTAACGGTATTAGATAAATATGCAAATAGAATGCGAGTCAGTAACCAGGTCTGCGGCACGTTAAGTATACGACATGTTATTTACACACAACTCGCGATTAGCCTCAACTTTTAATAAAGCAGCTCAATTCCAAGATCGTTCAATAGATAAATAGTTGTTCCTTTAAATCGAATGTTCATAAATAATGAAGTGTCAAGCTGATTTTTCCCTCAGGCGCTCATTTACATCCAAGTTCAATGACCGAAAAACTTGCCACTTTCCCACGCCCACGCCTACGCCCACACACACGCTCGACTTTTTAAATAGTTTCCTTTCACATGCGAACCCTTTTTGGGTAACCAAAAAAACAATTTTTATCGGACTACACGCATGTCAAGTTTGACCTCGGACCACAACTCAGCTTTTTGTTTAGATTCATTTTAGCTTTTATTTATTATTTTTATTTTTGAATATTTTAATTTACTTCTCTCTGCGTGTTTGCCAATTTCGGTTGCTCATAATTCAAAATGAAAACAAATAGAAAAGGCTGTAAAGGAATATTCAGAACGAATCGAGATAACTCTTAGAAATGCCCACAACATTTTACACATAAATTGCCTGCGCCTACAAAAAGTGAAACCAGCAAAATATTTATATTTTATCAAAGATCTGGAGTATGAAATAGGTAGAAAATGAAAATGCTTCCAAAATATATATTTCGAGAATTCATATTGAAATACTGTGTTAAAACTTATTTCTGCATATAAGTTATGTATTAAGACTCAGTCTGATTACACTTTTATTTAGTTGACATCTTATTAAAATGAAGCAGCAAGAAACTTAAACTATACAAATACGAATATTTAAATGAATAATCTCAACAAAAAAATTGCAAAACAAAAGTGCAAAATCGGTGAAGATCATCAGCCCAGATAAAAGTGTACTAAATATTGAATGCGTCTTGTAGCTGAGCAATTCAAAATCAATCGAAACTTTATATGATGATTTTGAGACATTCGAAGCCGTTTTTAGTTTAAAGGCAACCAGGCATGAAAACTCCCTCGAATCATAGACCATTTCAAGCAAACTGTGGCCCTGGGCAATACTTGGCTATTCAGCAGTGCCTGCTTCCATTTCAGTTATACAAATGCCTAATGTGCTTCCTGTTGACCAGCCAAGGAAACGCTTCCTGTGTTTGTACACGCAGTGTCGAATGACATGTCAAACACGCAAACTGAACCGATTTAGGCAACTGTCTCAAAATGCCTATGGACTTCAATGTCTCCCTATTTCTCTCTATCTCCCTCTCGCTTTTTATACCCAGAACCCATTCAAAATGAGTAAAAAGGGTATAATAGTTTTGTGCAAATGTATGTAACAGGCGGAAGGAAGCATCTCCGACCCCACAAAGTATATATATTCTTGATCAGGATCAATAGTCGAGTCGATATAGCCCTGTCCGTCTGTCCGTCCGTCCGTCCGTCCGTCTGTATGAACGCAGATCTCAGAGACTGTAAGAGGTAGAGACTTCAAATTTGGAATATAGGTTTTCGTATACCAGGCGCAGATCAAGTTTGCGTTATTTTTTCGATATATTGATCTCATTTCTATCAGCAGCCGCCAGCAAATTCTCTATGCATAATTATGCGAGTGTATGTGTGAGAATGAGATGGCATGATAATCGACGCGAGCCTCAATATGTTTTTGTGTGTATTGGGTGTTTCACGTGTTTGTCGGCAGAGGACGCTTGCAGAGCTGCTTGCATTTTAGTGCAAATGGTTTAAAGGGGAATTTGCCAATAATAATAGAATATATTTAATAACTGGGTTCAGGGTATATCGAAGTCGAGTTCATTCGACTACAGCACTCTTGTTTTTGTTTGAACTGCCAGGACAAATATCGATTATTATTGTAGCGGACAGAGCTTTCCGCGGATTTCGTGCAGCTTAGAGCGTTTTGGGGCATTTTTGTTTTCTTTGGCCATTGACCTTGTGTCCAACTGCTGACACTAAAATGTATGGCATTAAATGAAATGAGACGAAATTTTTTTTCTTTTTTTTCACTTTTTGGCTTTCAAGTGCTGTGAAGAAGTACGCTTGGGCGTTAATTATTTGATAAATTTGCTGAAAGTAGGGAAGAAAAAGTTGCTTCTTTAATTTGGTTATGTTTATGGCCAATTTGGTCTTATCGAAGCATTTAATTTGTCACTCTGATTATCTTGTATATTGAGTTAATTAATTTGATTTGCGTCTTTACTGAACAACTTAGCTGACATGTTTATGTTTGATTTTAAGATATTGAAAGCAGATAAACAATAAAAATTGAGAAAATCAAATAAAATAAGTATAACAAAGTCGAGCCAGCAACAAAGAAAATAAAATACGATAAAATCAGCATAAGCGAGAATTCAAAATACATTTTAAATTCATTAAGCACAATATAAAACGCAGTAGCCAACCAGGGTAAACAAATTGAACTTATACTAGATCAGTGTCCCTTATGAGAATTTATATAGCAGCCTGTGCAGGCAATCAAAGTTCACTGTCCAACAATTTGCACAAAAAATCGCACAAATATTTATTCATATGCATTCACTTACATGCACTCAAAGTAGCCCGGCAAACCAAACCAACAGCAAAATAAAAACACAATTTTTGGCATTTATTTTTTATTGAAACACAGAGAACAGCCAAATACAAAATAAAAAATAAGTTGAGAAAAATATATTTTTTCTGCAATTTGGTAATGACTTTTGTTTGGAAACTTTTTCTCACCCATTTTGTGTTCGTTCGGATTCGCTTCATAAAGAATACTCATCGATTTATCAATTTAAAATTCGAAAAAAACGGAAAAGTGTCATTTTGTCAGCACTCAGATATTTTCTGGTCTTCAATGTGTTCTTTATGCTAAGCGAATGACAGCAAAAAGTTCGCTTATAAAGGGTATTTACTTCAACTTCAATACACAGAATTTTAAATACCATAGCGTATTGTGTACATAGGGTAGATCATTTCGAAGCTATCTAGTAAGCAACGATTTAAAATTTGTGCATATTGGAAATAAATCATTTCTGTATAATTCTCAAAAAGAGTTCAAGCCGAAAGCTTATCGGTTTGTGTTTTAAATAAAATTTTGGTTTATTATTTAAAATCTTATGTCTAAAAATTCTATTCTCCAAATTTAATGTTCGTGCTTACTTTACTTTTAGACATTGTTTTCTTTTTAATACAATTTGACTATATCAAAATGTTAGCATCAGTATTTAATAGTCCAACAAATCAGCATCTGTTGTACACCAACAATAGTCGCAACGATTTGAAGCTAACACCGAGCTGCCGACTGATAATTGCTCCACTTAAAGGTAATTCGGAAGACGGTGGTCGACAAATCTGTGACAGATCACTAAGGCAAGAGCACAAATCTTCATCGCAGATTATTGATGAGTTCCTGGGAAGCTCCAAGCGGCACAAAGAACACCCCCTGCAAATGGTATTGTGTAACAAAATCACATCAGCGCGCTTCAAGTCGAAGATCGCGGTGGTGCAACAGCAACGCACCGACAATGCAAGCTTCATGCATTTCGCATGCAAAGCTTATACATTGCCACATAATGTGGACACTGATGTCCTTGAAGTAGTGCCATCAGGAGACTCGCCCAGTAATAATAACAACGACGACTCGAACGAAACATCGATATCACCACAACTCAATCACGATCAATTACATGATTTTTCGAATACCTGTCTGCGGGATCTAGTCGCAGGTCTCATTGGCAACTTGCCAATGAACAGCTCACACATATATGACCACTTTTCTAGTGCCATTTTCTACATTCCTGATATTTTTGAGAATTTTTTATTAAGTCAGTATATCATTTCGTTGCCCAGACTACGACGAACGCTTAAAGACAAGTTGAGAACTTTTTGGCAATATATACTGCGTATTAATGCCGACTTGTCACGCATTATTAACTTAGATATGCAACCATTTTGTATCTAGACCCATGCAGTTGTCTCACCATCCAACCGTTTCAGGAACCTTGAGGCCAGAAGCAATTCTGCCACCAACTCGGAAAAGGAAACCTTTCATATGACTCCAAATATGAACAGCCAAATAAGCATTCTGCAGTAATAAAGTTAAAAATTATCCTGATTGATCTATCAGTCTTCCTATCTGATAAGCAAAATAGAAATTCAAAAACCAAATTTTTATTTTTAATATAAAATCGATTCGATCCCTTCTGAGGCGATTTGTAGCTGGAGTTTATTAAATATATAAAATATTTATTAAATGAAAAAAATCAAAAATGAATAGCACAACAACTATAAATACCCGTTAGACTTGCCAGCTTATCAATTGGGATACATCTCCATCCCATAACCAATCCCAATCGTAATACCAATCTCAATCCAATTTCCATTTCGATCCGATTCTATTAGTCTCACCGTCAGCTGAAACACTTATGATTAAATTTAATAACACATGTGATGTTTGAGCTATTCGCGCTTTTATGTCTGCCGCATATTCAGATGTCCAACCGCGAATGTTTATTGCATAATATAATGGGTGGGGTATGTGCGGAATGGTGTAATAACAATTTACGTCGATGTCACCTCTGCGGCGTATGCGACACACTGGATGTAAGCAAAGCTGCTGGGTTTTTATTGAAGAAAGCAACGAGGCGCATTAAATAAATGCCAAGAGACGAATCTCATTTAATTTGACGTTTACAATTTCGGAAATCCTCTACCTAAAACCAAGAGCAAACAACAAGATATAAGGATATAGTCGAACAACGTTGCTTAAATACGCTTTCTATTATAATTTGTATGTTTAAACGGAATTCTGGAAATATATAAATTATATAGACATATACATATATAAATAAATTAACATGTTAACACCGAAATCAGGTAAAGATAAACTGTAATCGATCAATAATATATATGATGTGTTGTTTTTAAAAGTTATCTTTATTAAAATTATTCTCGTTTGCTCGTTATAAATTTGTGTCCGCAGTGAAGAGTCCAACGCTTAAGACCCAGAGATATGCAATACTCCAGTTATTTTCAACTTCATTGTAAAATGAATGGACCAAATTTGGAGTGGCAACAACAATTGTTGTCTAAGGGTTATCAGGTTTGTTGCAAAGTGTTCTTGTCTCTTTGTTACTCGTCTAGCTTATCGCTGACGGCTTCTGTCTGGACAGATTCGTGTGCTAAATTATTGGAATTTGACAAGTAAACTGCGATCTGAGAACTATGACAGACATACAGACTGTGTTGGAGACTGTTGATACCCCTTGCTGGTCAAGTGGCGGGCAGCAGTTTCAGTTTCAGTTTTGGCTTCAATTTAAGTCTGCGTTGAGAAATTCAATTAATTAGCTTTGACACTGCGACACTTGAGGCATTAAGTTAAAGTCAAATGCTGTATCTGAAAATTCGTTGCTGTTACTTAATTTGTCAATTATCGATTATTGATTAGGTTGCCCCCGAAATGGCGTCGCATTTAGTATGTTCTATAATTAGCTAGTTGTAGGCGTCTCTCAATTGCGTATTATGAAACTTGAACTCTTGTGGGCAAAGGTCGCACGTGATAGATAAGTCAATTTCAAACAAGATGTTTTTATATGTCGGAACATTTAAGTATATGACATAACTTCAACTAAAAGCCTCGTATCATATTATCTTTAAAGCTTAGGATCAGCTTAGTGTCAGTCATGTATCTTAAAATTACGATTTTAAAGCCTTTGACTTTTGCCTAAACAAATTAATCAAAACAATGACAAATAATCAAAACAACCAAATTGGCCCAGCGCTCTATCATTCATTAATCTCTCTGTCTCTCTCTCTCTTTCTCTTTCTCTCTCTCTCTCTCTCTCTATCTCTTTCTCTCTGTCTCTTAAAATCTGCATCTCTTTCACTGTTTTTGTCATTTCTTGCTGGCAGCAGTTGCCTTTCGTGCTATTCGCTTTTATGGCCAATAGCATTTTATTTTAGCCAGCAAACTATTTTCTGTAGTTAAAGCCAACTCAACACATGCAAATGCGACTTGTATCTGTGCATTTGTGTGCTGTAAAATAGAAATAGAAATTTCCAGCAGTCAGCAACTGCTGATTGCAAGAATAAATGGCCAGACAAAAGCTGCTTCGCTTTTGCCATGCACTTCGAGCAGCTTTAAATTTATGAGCCAACTAATTGCCTTGGCACTGAGGAAACAATTCGAAAAGAACACTAAAAATAAACAGAAATAGAAAAATATAAAAACTCGCTAGGTTCTACCGAGATTTGAACTCGGATCGCTGGATTCAGAGTCCAAAGTGCTAACCATTACACCATAGAACCGGTTGGCTGCAGTAAAATTATTGAGGGCCTTCAAGCGACAAAGCGACAAGCAACAAAGTACAAAGAAAATGTTGACAAGTTTTGTTGCTGTTGCGATTTATTTATTTTTAGATTTTTATTTTCACACTATGAATGTAGGTGATACATAATTATATATGTATATCATGCTGATCGAATTCTTTGCTTGCCAGCCAGCCTATAATTCTATTTAAATTTATATACCGAAATTGTTAAAAGTATGTAATATTAAGTTTACCCAAAAAATACAAATATATTTCGCTGTTGTTAAATATATTACCTGATTAAATTTGGTAATTTAATGATTATTATTCTTATTCCTATAAATATAATAACATATATGTATCGCAGGGTATACATACTTATCGCAACCCTTCATTCAATTTTGATTTAGTAAAAGATTTGTTAAATCATATTTAAATATTTATCACAAGCATAATAAAACCTTCAAAATCGACATTATATTTTTCATACGTTTTAAACTTAAAGATGTTTCCATTTGATTTGCCACTTGGTATCCTTTTTATAATCACAATCAGAGTATAGGATAATTTCAATAACATTGAGAGCCATCCACAAGCGCATAAACTCTGATCTTTTATTGGTCAATTCTAAACAGTTCAACTTAATGGCTTACTACTTTTCTTATCCTGCTGCCCGCCCATGGCACAACTGAAATGGGCGTGGCAGGACAATTATATGCAGTTCAGTTCAGTTCAGTGTCTGACTTTGGTTCTGTGAGAGTGTTTGTGTGTGTGTGTATGTATTTCGCGCTCATTGCAACTGTACTAATTAGCAAAACACTTGTTTTCCCAGTAGGATGCTGCCGCTTTCCATATCACCCGCCCTCCCTCTATCGTACCTTGTTAAAAACATGCTCATTGCATTCGCTTACCTGGGTGTTTATAAGCGTGTTTCAAGTTTATTTTAAGCCCCATTTTTAGTCACAACTCCCTGCAAACACCTACTGCCACATCAGCACATCATTTGCATGCGATTAGTGTGTGGGCGTTTAGGATATGTGTGGGCGTGGCTGGCGTAAATAACAGCAACCTTGTGCAATATTATTTGATTTCGGCGGCGACAGCTTTGACGACAATCTCATTAACATGACAACAGCAAAAATCGGCATTCGGTATCAGCATCGACATCGCAATGGGTGCTCAACTTAATATTCATTTCATCCTGTTGACAGCACTCGGATGTCATATAAACTGCACTAAAAGCAGCAGTATTCAAATGATTGTTGTGCTCAAATGCGATTCTTATGACCCATGACCCAACAACAGTGCAATGCAATTTTTATTCGTCGAGGCTGAAATGTTAACCAATCCTTGGTAAATTGATATCCTAACAGACAGACGCAAATACCCATAAACATTGTCAATATATTGTTTATCAATTGATGTCATCAACATGAAGACTTTGTATTTTTATTGTAAGCAGCGCTTGCGGCGAATTCAGCAAAAATGTTGAAACTTTTAAGCTCTTCGTCTGGTTGGAAACTTCGCTGTGTGAGCAAAAGCTTTTCATTCAAGTTTTTCTTAAATTTAAACGAACTTGAAGTTTAAAAGTCTAAATTTTGTTCATGTTCCCCACAAATAAGTTTCTGTACTCAATTTTTTTTAGAATTAATAAGAACTTAAGAGGATTATGAAATACGTTTCTTATGATTGATTATCATTTATTAATTTTAAATTTACTGTAAATTATTATTAAATAATAATATATTCAGGGCTGCAACTATTATGATAAATCCACTTCATTTTTCATTCGATTTTTGATTTGATTTAATCTTTTCCTTGTAAGCAAAACTATAGGTGATTGCCTGATATTTGGTCAAAAATATTTACGAATCCTAGAAGAACCACATGCACCTAGAAACATTCCACAGGTCCAAAAATCGCACATAATCTGCTTGGCATTGTTTTCCAATTGATAACACCAATATATACAAATAATTCATAGACATGTATAAAAAAAAATTAACTTATAATAATAATCTATTAGGTATCAAGTATTATTCATTTTAGTGACCCAGCACAAAACGATGCAAATTAGAGATAAGCAGAAAAAAACAAGTAAGAAAAAAAATATATGAGATATATTTAGCTACTATATAACACATTTATAGGTACAAATTATACGTAAGGCAATATATATAATTTTGATTAAAGTACTTTAGAGATAATCGCAAAGCCTTCGGATTTAATAACCATATAGATGATAGAATTATGATTTATATAAGCCATATACATATACTTATCAATTGAATGACGTTAGCGGCAGCTGCACTTGATTCACGTCATGATGCAACGCTTTGCCAACTGAACTTGTGCTTGAACCTTTGGCCCGCCTTTTACTGGCCACGATAAGGTAGAGACGGAAGCGTGCCCAAAATTGGACATAATTATTAAAAGAGCCAGCGCCTTCGCCCATGTGTAATTTGTACAGTACTGCAGCTTATTGACTTAAACTGCTGCTTGGTTCATGTTTATCAACCCATAATATGTGGCCAGCCAATATAATTTGATAAGCGACAAACAAAACAATTGGCAACAGCTAAAAGTTTGATTCTCAAGATTTTTCGGCATCGGTCACTGGATAGAGTTTTTTCAATTTATATTATTTTTTAATAAAGATACGGTGCAAACACGTCAGTATAATTTTTTTTTTTAGAAATTCTGATAATAAATGTAAATGTTAAGAATTAATTTAATTTAGGTTATTATCTTTTATCGATATGATTCATTATTGTAAGGAATTATTTCAGTTTATTTGCGTACATTGAATGAATTGATTAATTATTTTACTGGTTATTTTTATTAAAATTCCCCTATTAAAGGGGGATGGGAAAATTTAGATTTTCTTAATTTCTTATTAAAGATTAATCATTTAAGAAAATATGACATTACTATGCCTACTTCTGAAAGACAGCAGATAAGCGAGGTATTATCTTTCAGTTTATTTTTGCGAATTAATTGACTTTAAATTTGTATACGGAACTATTTTGACAACGTTGATACTTATATTAAATTATTATTTATTTATGTGCAATGATACATACTTTAAGTTGGATAAGAAAAGCGAGATTTTGTTGAATTTTTATTTTTAGCTCACTCAGCCCTGGACAAAATTTAATAGTACACACACACATTTATATATATATATATATATATATATATATTTCACAAGTCGCTCTATACACTAACAGGTACATAGTCGTTGTCTAGCTAAGTCAAGTTCATGTACTGTCTCAAGGCTAAAAATAATATTATCAAATTGAAAAAACTATGCATATATATATATACATATATAAATAATTTTGTAAAAACGCAAAATACTAATATTGATAGTCACTTATTTCAAGCTAATCTATATATATATAATTTTGCGATTCCGTTTCAAAGATATTTTTTCTATAATATTGATCCATAGTCTTGGATAATTGCATTCCTTTTGTGTTTTACAAATATTACTATCTATATTTATTACACCTTAACAATAAATAATGGCCCCTATTTATATAAAAGGTAATTAGGTGTCAAAAAACAAATAATAATAAGATTGTTAAATGATAACATGTACAAAACAAGCGAATATTGATGCTGATAAATGAATTTTACTCCTATAGAAATTATTGACCACAGTTAATCAGCTGAAATCTATCATTGAGTTCAGAGTTGGAAATATTATTGTTTAGCCTCAAATAAAAAAATAAATACTTATATGTCTTCTGTATCGACTCGTCTAATGATGCATTTAACAAATAAAAATCAGAGTGTAAATCAAATCACTGATACCCTTTATACCAGTATATAAAGAGTGCAAGCATTCAGCCATTATACACCGAAACTAAAACTAAATTATAACACTCAATTTTTAAAACATGGGGATGAATACTCACGTAAGTACATATGCACATCTTATACACATAAAAAATGCATAACAGAGTCCTGGTATCATTACACACAAAGAAACTGCCAAATCGAAACTTCATTATATTTTTAAACGCATGCACAATAAATCAATCAGCTAAAGTACATTTTTTCCCCATCAAGTGAACAAAACTCTGGCTGATAAGAGCACGAATCTATCGTTGTTGTGTTTGTCCAGTTTTTCTATGGTCTTCCATGTAAAGATCATATAGATTTCGTTCGTTGGGTAGGCAGGCATGCGCATTAGATTACAGGCTATGGTCGGAGGTCAATACGATTTCGATTTCTAATCAGCAAGTGAGCCAGCGAACACGCAATGTGGGCGCCCGACAACTGATAGGAGCGCTGCCAGCAGGTGACTTTCGTAAGTCGGCATGCTTCTAAACAGCGTCTAAAGCTGAAGACTTATCGACAGAGGCAGCAGCACCAGCAGCGACAGCGACAGCAAACGGCAACAGCACCGATCCACAATTTCTATACCATCCGATCCTGTTCTGCTTTCAGTTTACGCTTTGGCTTCGCTGCGTGCGGTCGTTTGTGATTTGTCGTGCTACAAGAAAATTAGAAAAAAAAGAAGTGTATAGAAAACAAAGACAAAAAAATCACAAGTGTCCGCGCTGAATAACAAAAAAATTGTCAAAACTGTCCAAAAATCAAATTATGTAAGTTTGTCAAAGAAAAAAATTATAAGAATCCATAAAGAAGAGTATACAAAAGAATAAATGTGTGTGACTTTTCGACCCGCCCAGAAAACACGTGTGTTTTGTTAACATTTCCAACGATTTACCGGTTGTTTATATTTTTTTGCTGTCTTCTCACTCATTTCGCCTTGTTCTTAGTGGGTCAGTGCACTGTCCTCCCGAGTTCATTGTCATCTTCACTCTGCTTTCTAATATTCGATTCTCTTTTTGCTTTGATCGTATTTCTTACCACCTCTCATCTTTGTGCTCATTCCACTTTCGCAAAAGTACTCAGTTCTTCAGTTGTGTGACACAACATTCTCTTTCTTTTAGTTTCATTTGATGCCAACGCTTTGAGGCCAGCCCCAAAAAGTAAAAAAACACATGGCAAATATATTTAGATATATTCATTATCTGTTTTGTTTTTGTTCGTACATTCTTAGGTCGTATGTAAAAGTTGTTTAACAATTAAATTTTTTTTTTTATATGTCACACACTTTTTGTTCGAGAATCGTGCGACTGCAAAAAATATCTATACTTGTATTCTTATCACACAAAAACCAGTTAGTTCTATGCTTGGTTTGGAATAGTTGCCACAGTTGTATAAACCTACGCAAATTCTGGATATAGACATACAGACAAATATATATGGACGAAATCATTAATTCTGTTTGCTCTTTTATAAATCAATATCATATTTTAATTAGGTGTAATTATCGATTGCATATTGTAAATAATATACATATAAATAAATTTATATATATATATAAAAATATATATATGTATATAAATTCATAGAATACTAATATACATTTCAAATTTCGCTCATTATAAACCTTTAGTGTTGCCAAGCAATGAAATACGGAACAAAGCTTTGTTCTTATCACTTCAAGAATTTAAGTTCTACTTTTTGCTTTAATTTTTATTCTCAATGGCAACTACAATTACTAGTTGTTTTTTAGAACCATTAAGAATAAAGCATCTCCAATCATTAGATTAATTATTCCAAATAATTTTAAGCTAAACTGTTCAGTTTATATGACATTTAATTCATTTAGTCTACAATTTGCAAAGCTCCATACTCAATTCAGTTATTTCAATGTATTCTAGTTTATTATGATGTAATGACGTTAGAGAAATCTTACAGCAACTTTCCCAATCGTGGGGGGTGGAAGGGGCTGTAACAAAACCAAACTAGTGAATTACCGGACTTTGAAATTGTTACACACATATTTCACCATACAGTTTGTCGTTAATCCCGTGTACATTTAACTGTCAATCGTGCATTTGTTGGCCCCTTAACGTTTTAAGTGCAGCGCCCCAAGTCATCGAATAGACAAAACATTTAGCTGCGTCTAAGTAATCAGCCACATGAAAAAAACGCATATCAAGCTTAAATCAGCTGAAAAATCAGCTGTTTAACCTCGGCATTAAACTTTGGACTCATTTAGTTTTAGCTGTTGTGGTTGTTGCAGTGTTTTTTTTTTTTTTATTCTTAACTCAAAATTCGTTTTGTTATTTATTTTGGGTATTAATGCTTATCACTTAAAACTGTTAGCCCGTTTATTGATTAATCAAAAATACAAAAAGAAAACTATGAACATTCACTAACTACATATATGTACATAGAAAGATATCGATACCGAGAATGTATGGTAAAGTGGAAACCTTTGCACCCAAAATAAAAAATTATATAGATATACTATGTGCTTATATACATATATTTCATGTGTTAGCTACTATCGAAAGTCAAGACTTCAGAAGCGGGTGGTATTATCATCTTTAAGATAACGCTAAATAAAATGACTACATAACTAATGACAGGAAACACGCATTTTTAGCTTGATACATAGACTGATATGATTGAATATAATAGCAGATTTGTCTATGTAGTAGTATAGTATCACTATTCATTGAAATATTCCGTTACTACTTAAAGCTATGGTCTGTCATAAATTAAGATCTATCTTGGTTGTATAATATCAAACTTTATGATGTATATGAGTACCCCATGCCGCCTCTAATCGGGTTATAACTCATAATTGAATAGGCCGATAAGACCTATAGTGCTTCATTAGTCTTGACCACCGTCCTATCTTGAGACTTGGCTTAATGGGTAAATAAAATTTGATTTAACCTCTCAACTCGATTTCAGCAAAATGGCCACGAATACAAACGAAGCGCTTTTCAATCGCCCCGGCCCCAATCGACTGAGGGAATCGGAAGTCATTTTCACAACCAATCCCGAGGATGCCGTCAAGATACACATAAATAAGGAGGGCCTTGGCGCCGAGGAGCCCGTCTCCGTACCCGGCCTGCTCAAGCGCACCGTCAACAATTATCCCGACTATCCGGCGCTACGTACCAAGAACGGCAAAAACGGTTACACAACAGTCACATACAAGTAAGTCAAGAGGAGTTGAGGTGTACTCGATTAGTGATGGTCGTCTGATAATTTAAAATGGTATTTATAATCGAATAATCAAAAACATACTTAAACTTATTTATTTATTCCGAACTATAATGACAAAATCAAACCCATTAAAATATTAATTTTAGGGAACGTATAATTAAATACAATTTTATAGTCACCTTAATTTCGGTTCACAGTTTATAAGTCAATGCGTTTTATACGCATTGAGTTTATTTGAAATGTAGTATTTGTTTCAATACAACTGACTTTTTATATAGATATATATTATATGTAAATAAAAAGATCACATTCGATTTCTGAGTGTGCTTCTTGTTTTAAATGTGACAAACACGCGCTCATCTCTAGTCACTGCCAATTAGCCAATGCCTTCGACTGGCACGCCTCGCTGCCAAATTCGTTTAACGCTTATTGGCTTTACCGCAAGCCCAACTCTAACCAGTTGATAACCCATACATCTCCTCACAGGCAATACGAGCAGAAGGTGCACCAGACGGCCAAGGCATTCATCAAACTGGGCCTGCAGGATCATTACGCGGTGGGCGTGTTGGCCTTCAACTGTGCTGAGTGGTTCTATTCGGCAATGGCTGCCATTCATTCGCGTGGCATCATCGCTGGCATCTATACGACCAACTCAGCGGAGGCTGTGCTCCATGTCCTGGCTGATTCGCGGGCGCAGATTGTCATCGTGGATGATGCGAAGCAAATGGAGAAGATACATTCCATTCGCGACAAGCTGCCCCATCTGAAGGCGGCCATACAAATCCAGGAGCCCTATGCACCCAATCTCAAGAAGGAGGATGGCTACTATAGGGTAAGCATCTGATGTTTAAGCAAGGTTTTTATTAATAGTTTGTCATTTTAAATATTCAATTCAAATTGTTGATTAAATATGATAAATACCTGTCTAAAAAAAAAAGATTTATTCAGGACTGCTGTTATCAAATAAATCTATTAATTTCTTAAAAATAGACTTTGTAATCCTTACCTATTCCCTGTCTCTTTTGCAGTGGTCCGAAATCGAGTCGATGAATGTAAGCGATGTGGAGGATGAGTTCAAGCGTCGCCTGGAACGCATTGCCATTAATGAGTGCTGCTGTTTGGTGTACACCTCTGGAACGGTGGGCATGCCGAAGGGTGTGATGATCTCCCACGATAACATTACGTTCGATTTACGTGGCATTATCAAGACCCTGGATAAGGTTGTGATGGGATCGGAGAGTGTCGTCTCCTATCTGCCGTTGTCCCATGTAGCCGCGCAGATTGTGGACATTTATACGGTCAGCTCGATGGCTGGTTGCGTTTGGTTTGCCGATAAAGATGCGCTCAAGGGCACACTGGTGAGGAGCCTGCAGGATGCACATCCAACGCGTTTCATGGGCGTTCCGCGAGTCTTTGAGAAATTCCAGGAGCGCATGGTCGCCGTCGCCAGCTCCAGTGGCAGCTTTAAGAAAATGCTAGCCGGCTGGGCCAAGGGCATCACACTCAAGCATTACATGGAGAGTGAAGGGTAAGTTGCAACAGCTCCAAACAATATAAAAAAAACTTCAACTTTAACTTTTGTGTGCGCATAAATTATGCAAAGAGGATGCACAGTTAAAGTGGCTGCAATTCCCCATCTACCTGAAATCTGAAAGCAATCTCTGCCAGGCATGTTGCCGCTTTTGGTTCGCTAAATTATGCAAGCCCCGAGACGGCATAGAGCGTTTCCTCTCTCTCTCTCTCTCTCTCTCTTTCTCTCTCTCTCAGTCTCTCTTTCTCTCTCTCTCTGTCTCTCTCCCTCTATCTGTGGTACTGTCTCGTTGGCTTAAGGCAAACTCAAAATCACAGCCAACAACATTACTCATACGTCAAGTTGAACATGAAGGCATTGCACTGGATGAGCTGCTCTGGCATAGCTCCGACATGCGGGCACGTCCTTCTTTTGCGGAACAGTTAAGCATTTCTTCTTTTTTGTCTGAGGGCAGCTCCTGTAAATTCGTGACATGAGTTTTACTCTGGCTGTGATTGGCAGTAATCTGTAAAAGATTTCCAAACTTTAACATGTCTTAGATACAATAGATTTATAGTTCCATAGCCTTTCAATATCCCAACTGTTCAGTTTATCAATTATTAAACCTATTTTGCTCAGTTTTCGGTATCCCAAACACGAATCAATATTAGATTTATAAGTGTTTACTTAGTTTTCAAATATAACAAAATTTTTATAATTATTAATAGCTTACAAAAATCAAAGTTTTATTGGAAATTTGCATGTTTCCTTTTAATGGACTAAAGTCAAACTATATCTTAGCATAAAAACTATGATTACTCATTTAAGTTATTTGAATTTTTTACCGTTTTAAAGTCCTAACGATTTCACATCAGCCCTTAAGCAGTTGCTTTGGACTAGTTATTAGTAAATCATGTCAGTCAATCCTTGTGTAGAGAAAAGAATATTTGTATAAAATAAAAATACTAATAAGTTATTTGCTTATTACCTCTTTTTACTACAAGTTTCCAATTAAAGCATGACGAAATTCTAAATTGTAATGTGATTTATAATAGGTTACTTTAATGGAAAAAAATATATCGATATAAGCCTTTAGATTTCAATTTTCTCAGATATACATACGTACATTTATCTCTGCCAAAAGTCTTTTTCGTTCGAAAATCTATGCAATTAAAATCTAACCTTACAATGCTACACTTTAGAAGAAAAATCCATTATCCTTGGCCCGTTTAATTATCAACTTGCAGTGGCTAAAACTAATCAACAATTCCAATTTAAAACTTTTGTTTTAGCAGCAAGAGCAACGGAGGTTTTCGCTACAAGATTGCCAAATCACTCATTCTGTCCAAGGTGAAGGCAGCCCTCGGCTTCGATCGTGTGGTCAGTTTGGTGAGCGCTGCTGCGCCTATGTCGCCAGAGACAAAGAAGTACTTCCTCAGCTTGGATCTGAAGATATTGGATGCCTTTGGCATGTCGGAGACAGCCGGCTGTCACACCCTTTGCCAGCCGGATACGAACCTATTGAATTCGATTGGCAAAACGCTGCCTGGTGGCGAATCGAAAATTATCAATCAGGATGAGAATGGGCATGGTGAACTGTGCATTCGCGGTCGTCACGTATTTATGGGATACATTAACAATAAGGAGAAAACCGAGGAATCGCTGGACGATGATTCTTGGCTGCACACCGGCGATTTGGGCTACATTGATGACAAGGGCTACATTGTCCTGACGGGCCGCTCCAAGGAGCTCATCATCACCGCTGGCGGCGAGAACATTCCGCCCGTTCACATTGAGAATACGATCAAAAAGGAACTGGATAGCATTTCCAATGCTTTCCTTGTCGGTGAGCAGCGCAAATATCTAACGGTCCTGATTTCCATTAAGGTGAGTAAAAACTGATAAAAAAAAAACAAATTTGTGTTCTTTTTTTTACTTGCCTATATATCTAATCTCTGGAATACCTATTTTTACATATGTACATATGTGATTTAAAATTCCTATTTTCGTTCTTCTTCTATCAGCGAATTCTATATTAATTATTTTGTGACAATATGTTATAAGCAATAAGCAAGTGAAATATAATTGTAAAACTATTTTATAGACCGAGTTGGACACAGATACCGGCGCTCCATTGGATGATCTCTCACATGAGTCGATTGCCTGGATGAAATCTCTGGGTGTGGAGCACAAAACTCTGTCGGATATAATGAACGCCGGTCCCTGCCCGAAGGTGTGGAAGTCCATCGAGGATGCCATTAAGCGGGCCAACAAATTGTCCATCTCAAATGCACAAAAGGTGCAGAAGTTTGCAATATTGCCGCATGATTTCTCCATTGTAACCGGCGAGCTGGGACCCACCCTGAAGGTCAAGCGCTCTGTGGTTAACAAGATGTATGCGGATATGATCGAGACACTATATGCCTAGATATCAACTTGCCACATTTGGCTGTGAAACCAAAAATTTAACAGAGCTATGGAACTTGAGCTTTAATATGAAATGAATTTAACGGACTTACAAGCCATTGAGTGCCAGCTTAATACCTATTATTAAACTACTTATACTATATATAGCGAAATTATTGTTATCACCTTTTTCCGACACTCAATTAATATGAGTGCGATGATGATGCTGTTGCTGTTACTGATGATGATGATGATGAAGTAAACGACTATATTTAAGGCGATGTGCAGCCCTTAAATCCCATTGAACTATAGATCTAGTAGCGATTAAGTTTTAAATTGTATGTTAATTTGTTTTATTTACTGAAACGCTAAGGAAATCATTTTATCCTATTGTTTGAATAAGCACAATAAAATTGCATTGAGATTTTTAAATTAATGTTCAGTATATGTTGTGACTGGATAGATTTCAAGAAAATCGTTCAAGTCTTTGTCGTTTCAATTTGTAAACTTTCTGATTAATTATATTTCTAAATATCAAAAGTCGAATCTCTAGCTAATCTTAAAGATCAGCTGTTTATATTGAGGCTAAACTGATTCATGGAAGTTCTATCAAATCTGCATGATGAATTAAAAACAAATTTGCTAAGGCATTAAATTATTATTTTGCATAATTATCCCATATACTCTAGTTATCCAAGCAACTTTGCCAAAAAGTCTTTCAGTTTTCAAACTTATTGTATGAAACTTTGAATATTTCGAATAATATCGGAGCCGACTCCGATAGGAACACTATAGCATACAGTTGCCATGAGAACATGGCATCGAAAGATGTCCAAAAATCAGAAAGCAAACTCACTAAAGAATCGTGTTATTATGACTCTCATTATCAACATTGGATATAAATTATGTTATATAGATCTGTCATAGGATTATTTTTATACTTTGATGTCAACAGATGGAGTCCGGTTTGCTAGTGTATGTTATCTAGGGTGTGCCTAAGATAACCCTACTTGATTTGATCAATTTGTTTGCTCTTTATTAAAACATACATAAATATAATAGAAAATAACAGTTGTAATCTCTTTACAACACTGGCTTCTCCACAGTCAAATCGCTGTCAGTCTCTAGTCCCTTGGCCAGTCGCTCGGCAACACGCTGCATCAGCTCCTCCATGCTCATCTCGATCTTGATGCAGGCGCGTCGCTGTGAGTCGTATCGCTGATCCTGGCCGCAATGGATGCGCTCACAGCTGAGACTCAAACTGAACCAGCTGCTCACATCCTTGAAGCCCACATGGCATTCGCACTCATTGTGAGCAACGCAATGGCTGTGCTCCGGGCATCCGCCCTGGCAGATGGGCCGACAGATCAGCTGATGCTGCTTGTTGTGATGATGCGATTGCTCGTAGCCCCGCATGCAACGGCATTTGTTCGGCTCCAGGCAATAGCTATGCGCCGGACACGGCTCCGTGCAGATGGGCTCACAGAAGCCAAAGATAATGGTGCGATAGCCGGGACAACACATCTGTACGGTATCCCAACGGATGCGCTCCTCATACACAATGTAGTGCTCCACTGAATCTGCAGAGCTGGAGTTGTGCAACATATGTGTCCTTGTCACAGGCACCTGATACTTGACACTGATGTTCTTCTGGCAATGGCCATTCGTTATGGCTAACGGCTGTGTCTGATCCAGGCCCAATAATAACAATACCATTGCCAGCGACTGCATTTTTGATTCGTGTCTGTTTCTGTTTTTATTATTATTTTTTTGTTGTTTTTGTTTTTAGTCTGGGGCGTAGTCTTCACTTGACGAGCGCACTGATAAAAGTGAAAGCACAATTCTTTTGTGTTTCATCTGAGCTCTGAGCTCTGTTTTGCACTGGGCTTATCGCTAATGGTTAATGTTCCGAAACAGCATCGGCAACAGTGACTGAAACTGCAACTGCAACGGCAACAGTTGCTTCCACTGCAACTAAATTGTGTAAGTTCGATAAGACGCCTCAATGAACGACAAATGGCTGCATAAATGAGTTTATTCCATGAAAGGAAATGATTTGAATAAATAATATGAATAATATTAAACGACAGGAAAGAAAATGATTAGAATAAATTATAATTTATAACAGCAAAATCTTTAAAAACAAAAAAAAATTAAATAAATTAAAATATTTATTTATTTTGTTGTAAGCTCTTATTCTCAATAATGTTAACAAGTAAGAGTGATGTAGTCGAGTGAACTCGACTACGATATACCCTGACCCCAGTTATTAAATATATTATATTATTATTGGCAAATTCCCTTTAAAAAGATTTGCACAAACAAATTAAAATCAAGTATTTAAATTACCGCTTTTATTTTTAAAAAATAAGATTTTTAAAGTAAAAAGAATGCAATTAATCCTTTTCTATATTATTACGTTTTCATGTAATTACATAGCAAAGCGCAAAATAACGCCACCTACAACAATAATAACCACAACAAAAATACCGCATAAAATGATCGTGCCTGGTATTTTGATAGGGCGTAACTTTTTGAATATATTCTTCACCGATATCTTTTCCAAAATCCTTTCATTGGAATGCGATTCCGTTGGTATTTGATTAGCCTGAAGTTGAATATGAATTGCACGATCTGAATTATCTGTGTGTTGTGACTCATGTTTGTGTTCTGCATTCACTATGTGTTCCGAGTTATCTTTCCGATCTGAGTTATATATGTGATCCAAGCTATATTTCTTATCAGTGTTATAAATGAGATCTGAGTAATCTCTGTCAGGCTTTGCTTTCCATGCATTTATCAGATCTATAATGTTTGTCCAAGTTTTTTGATTTAATGCCACATTTGGCAACATTCCAGAATATTTTGGATCTAACCTATTCTGATGATCTTCATGCTTTTTTGACTTCACTGACTCCATCATTAATACCCATTCTGATCCATCTGTGTTATGGCGCCAATCTGTAATGTATATTCTCGATATTCAAGCAGGACTGTGGCCTGCCATCCGTCTGGCAAATGATTACGCATTTGGGCGCCACTGGCAACAAAGGAGTCCAGCTGTAGTACTCCTGTCAACAGTTGCAGGCATTCATCAGGGAACGCTCGGTTGGCATTAAAAATTCTTCCATGGGCTGGCAACCCTGGCCTGTTCCAAGTCTCTCGAACCAACCTTTTCATCAAAGTCGCGAATTTTGATGGGCTCTATTTCTTGGCACACGTTCTGCGCAAACAGACTTGTCCATAGGCAGCTAATGGCGACGTCGAAGGCTAAAGCTGACCATGCTTGAGTCATGTAATAATATATAATTATAAATATATATATATACATATATATATATACACATGGTCACGCCAACCTGACGTCAGAGAGTGAATACTTGTCGTTTTGATGGCAGTGTGTCCAGTGGAAAATTAAAAATTACTCTTCTTAATTGAAGCCTTTTGTTCTCAAATGGACATTTGGCATTGACAAAGAAGAGCCAACAAAATGGGGCCACCAACCCTTAACTGTTTTGGAGTTTAAATTGGTAGTACCTTCTGGTACGAAGCTTGACCGGAGGCTTAATTCCGGTACCACGGGTAATCAGGAGGCCGCGGAACCTAGTTAATGGTTTTGTGCAATTGTATGTAACAGGCAGAAGGAAGCATCTGCGACCCCACAAATTATATATATTCTTGATCAGGATCAATAGTCGAGTCGATATAGCCATGTCCGTCTGTCCGTCAGTCCGTCCGTCCGTCCGTCCGTCCGTCCGTCCGTCTGTATGAACACGCAGATCTCAGAAACTGTAAGAGCTATAGACTTCAAATTTGGAATATAGGTTCTCGTCCACCAGGCGCAGTTCAAGTTTGCGTTATTTTTTCGATAACTGCCTTCGTTTATCGAATATCGATACATTACATTTTCGATAGCAATAAATGCCACAATTTTAAAGCCAGAATCTACACACACAAAAACATATTGACGCTCGCGTCGATTATCATGCGATCTCTTTCTCACACATGCGCTCGCATATTTATGCATACAGAAAATGCTTGCGGCTGCGGGTAGAAATGAGATCAATATGAGAATATATTTTCGACTATAACTTGGGTGTTTCTTATCCGATCTTGAATTTGGGCAGTTGATCAACAGTATGCATATGCAGTTATGTATTTATTAGAAGATTCTGCTTTTAAAATTGTGGAAATTATTGCTATCGGAAATTTAATTTATCGATATTCGATAAACGGAGGGAGTTATCGATAAAAATAACGCAAACTTCATGTGCGCCTGGTGCAAGAGAACCTGAGATCTCTGAGATCTGCGTGTTCATACAGACGGACGGACGGACGGACAGGCGGATATGGCTATATCGACTCGACCATTGATCCTGATCAAGAATATATATACTTTGTGGGGTCGGAGATGCTTCTTTCTGCCTGTTACATACATTTGCACAAAACCATTATACCCTTTTTACCCATTTTTAATGGGTTCAGAATATAAAAATAGTGAAGTTCTGGATTATCATTGATGTGTAAATAATTTTAAAATATATATAATATATATATATTAAAAATTCTTATCGACTGTGGTATATATAAAAGTACACATTTAATGTATGCTTTATTAACTTATATCATAGACTTTCCGCTTAGTATTTCAATATTTCAGTTATTCATTTCAAATTGAATGATCCGGTTGGTATCTTTAAAATTGGAATTGGGATACTGTCTAATATCGGAGCGGCGGTTAACAAAATAGCATATAATGCCCATCACACAGCAGAGAATAATGATAGCCATAACTCCAAAGATGATATAAACCCACCAACTCAGTGGCATCGAGCAGCTCAGATTGTGTACATCATTAAATTCATAGCCTGCAATGCACTTGCATTTATTTGGACTGGAGCAGTAGCTGTGCAGGCCGCATCTCGGATGGCACTCGGGCATGCATTTAGAATTCGTCTTGCACCACTCGAAGCCCAGGCTGCAACACATTTTCTTGGGTTCCACACAGTGATTATCGCAACAACATATTCCGGATTCGGTGCACACCTCATGTAATCCACACGGTGGAGTGCATTTAACGTGGCATCGATTCAGTTCCTCATCCCTCTCGTAACCAATCTCACAGCCACATCTGTCGGGGGCAATGCAAACACCGTGCTCCCCACAACCCCGTCCACACTCTGGTAGACAAGTATTGTTTTTTACACATTTAGTTTTCGGTTCGCACTCCGGATGACAGGACACATTTCTGTCATCTTGAAATACGTTCTAATTAAGAAATATGAAAGATAGTTTTTGTTATATAATTTTATTTTATATTACAACATTCACATTTGGGTGCAAATCCTCTGATGCCTTGGTGAAGTGTAGGCATGCAATGAATCCTAAAGTTTGGATCAGTAAACTCCATAATGTATCCATATAATATGCTTCACAACGGTTCAGATCGAACTAAGTTTTCATCTGGGCATTCATTGGTTTTTTATATGGTGGGGTATATCCTAACGGTTTTAAAATTAACTAAGATGTCGTTTCATATATGTGTATGCATATATTAAAGTATTTCTTGAAATAATTTTTATTTTATTTATATATCAAACTCAACCTTAAGTCCGAAACATTTCCTCATTGTGGTTCTTTGCAATTGTGGCGAAACTATTAATAAATAGAACTCAATCAGAAATGTACGTGCTGATTGAAATATTACTCATAGTTGATTCGCAAACCACTCATATGCTAAACATAACTTAATCTTTACTCAAAACACTCAAAAGAGAACGGAATTAACTCAGTCGACAAGTGAACACAACGTAAATACGCATAGACACAAACACAAAGACAGTGTATGAATGTACTTATGCACGTAGGTGAGTGCTCACTAAGAGCTTTACTGTTTTTGTATCTACATGTCTACACACTCGCACTAACTGCATAAATATGTATGCTTAAGCAATGTGTGTAGACTTGTGTGTATTAATGTTGTTGTTGTTGTTGCTGACGTGTATGTAGCGGTGCTTTTGCATATGAGTTTTGTGCGTTTGTGTTGCTCGATATATACAAATAAACATGAGCGCAAAGCAGGCGCACAGAAATGATTAGCAGGCGAACGTAGAGCCATGTGTAGGCAATGTCTGGTTGTTGTTGTTGTTGTATGTACACATGTAGTACGAGTAGAAGTAGCTTTCGCTGCTGCGCTAACAAAACACACAGCTAAAGCGGTAACAGCGGCGTCGGCGTCAACGTTCTCAAATTGTGTTTATGTTTGTATGTTAGCCAGTATGTTAATGTATGCACAAATGTAAATGCACACACACACATCCATGCATAAGTATGTACGAACGTATGTAATGAGTAAGAGCTAAAACCAGAAATGGCATGAAAATGAAATGTAATGGGCAACAACAGTAAGACACACGTGGAGAGCTATAACATTTAAATGTGTACACACACACATGCAAGTGTGTGTATAGATTTATGTGTGTGTGTGCATTTTTGTATGTAACGAAAGACGGGACTCATCTTACCACTTGAGAGACACTTGTGGCCTTGACTGGGGACAGCCTCGCAGTCAACTTTGATGTCACTCTTACTGGCTGCTTTTTTAATGCAGCGCCTACCAACAACTAGCAACAACTTAATTTTGTGTTATTATCGGCGCTTCGCAAAGGCAACAGTGATTTGTTCACAGTGCCGTCCAGAAAAATAAGCAGGCCTTCATATCGCAACAGTGCGGGTAGTGCCAAATAAATAAAATAATAAAACCTTTACTTATTTATGAAACGTCCAGTTCCTGTACTTCTCCATTAATCTATAATTTACTAAAAATTTTAAATTTGTACATAATAATGTACTCATGCCCCTATTAAAATCATGACGGAGCAAAATGTTATCAGACGTCGTGCTTAATAAATGCCTTGAGAGTTTTCCATTGATTGTCAGTCAACTGAAAAATAAGTCTGGCTCAAGTCTGCGTAGCGCAAAACTGATAAGTGAATATGACAGAAACGCGAGTAAAATATATATATATTTATGAACATGAATATGCTTACTGAAATTTACAACAAACATGTATCCACTATTCAAAGTTGTACAAGTAGTTGTCGATAGTTAAATATAGTAAATATTAGCTACTGTTGTCGAGGATTTGTATACTCGTTCGTCAGTTTGTACAACCACAAGTACCACTTGTACCACAAGTAGGTTCCAATATGAATATGACTACATTTATTATCAAATAACAATGTCGTTCACGAGACTAACGCAATAAATAGTTAGTAAGCACAAATCTTATAAATTCCTTTAATGCTTCGAAACATAACAATATCTAAATCGTAATAAATTGAACATACGCTTTGTACTATTTAAAGCATCTTTAAGCTTATACTTTTGCATTGGCTGATATGCTGAAGATAATAAGTATTTCTCTCACGCGCTCATTATTTGCAAAGACAGACACCCAACAAAATAGTCAAAAGCGTTTGAAAGCATTGATAAAACAAGTGCTCAAACATACATAGCCTCTATTTTGAATAAACCAAATCGTAAGATGAAAATAATCAACAAGTGCATTAGCATTGACATAACTATAAAACATAACGATATTTACTTACTCTTCTCATATGCAATCATATGTAGGTATGTATTTATTCTTTCGTTTTGACATTTAAGGCGGCTGTTGCGTTAATGATGGGGATTAATAACCGTTTAGAATACCGGTTGTTATTGTAATTGCCATTTATGTGGCTGACTGTGCGAACTTGGGGAGACAGGCGAGAGCACAACAAAGAGAACATCGCCAGCTAGCTAATAATATATGTATGTATGTATATAAGTTTGTATAAATATATACATATGTTGTTGGTATCGTTAATTTGCTTGCCCCTCCAAACCATTTACCGACGCAACCCACGTAAAGACTGTCGCTGAGGCTGCTGCCGATATGCTACTGCTACTGCTACATTTTGCCGTCGACGTTGGCGTAGCTTTTCTCATGAGTGTAGAAATGAGTTTGAAGAGTTGCAAAAGGGGGGCGCACCATGCGCTGCATGTAGAGGCAGACATATTTACTTATGTACATACATACAAACATACATCCATAGTATGCTTGTATGTTTGTATGTGCAAACATGTGTTCACTTGTTTGTCAATATGTACATATGTTATTTGATTTTGGTTTTTTTTTCCCTCTTTTGCTTCTCTCTTGCCTCTTTATGTTTGTGTACGTTTTCTTGTGTTGCTTTTGTTGTTGTTTGTGTTACTGCCGGGTACATGAATATAAATGTTGTTTATCTGTCGTCGTCGCCGTCGTCGACGTCGACGTCGTCTCGGGTGTCCGTCGTGCTCGTCTCTGCCTCTTTTTGAGTAGTTTTGTGTGTGTATCGTTTTGTGTGGTGCTTTTCTTGTTGTTGTTATTGTTGGTGAGGTTGTTGTTATTGTTTTGGTGTATATGAATATGTGTTTCTTTATTGTTGTGTGTACTTGTTGGTGTTGTTGTTATGGCTGCTCACTCAGTTGCTCGCATGAATTTTTGCTTTGACTCTGCTTTGCTTTGGTGGCTCTTTTTTGCGCCTGCTAATCAATGCTGTGCGCCTGGTTATTTTGCTATATCTATATGTACACAAACAAATCTACAAAAGTCACAGACATGCACATGCACACCCCACCCCTCCCCCTCCACATACGCGTACCCAATCAGCTGCGTCCCGTATCGTGCGTGTAAATATGTACAACACATGCTTACTACACATACGATTTGGTAATCTTAGAAGAAGAGGGTGAAGAAAGAGAAGAGGGTGAAGAGTATTGTACGATAGCATTGCGAGCATGCATATCGGTTCCGCTATAGTAAATATGGTAAATGAGAAATGTGTGTATGCCTATTTGAATGTATGTAAGTATGTCCGTGTGAAGTAAGTTTCAATATAATAAATGTTGTGTAAATGGACAAATGGAAAGATTTTTTCTATTGCTATTTGTGATTTGTCAATTGAGTTGAGGGGCAGACTGGTTTTGACTTCCGCTCACCAATATTAGAATGTCTGCTATATGTTTATAATTTAAAAAAGATACAATCTTATAGATTTTATAACATACATACATAAACATGCATATTTTTTTTGTTTTTATTTATGCATATTTTAATGCATAATCATATAGTGTAATTACATATATTCTTTGATAATATGGGTCCATCCTAATGTAATAACAGCTACTATGGGAATGATTCGCCTGATTTGATTGTTTGCGTTATATCTAAAGACAATTAAAGTTATGTATGTTTGTATGCCTACAATCGAAAATGAATATAAAATAATACATATATACATACATACATCACCCGATGTGCTATCTCATACATGCATATAAAATAATACATGCGTCACCCACTGTGCTAACATTTCCTTTGCAAACCTTACAATTGCATATATTGTTTTTTTTATACCGTTGCATATCATACACTGCTATCCATGTTAGAGGAGTAGTAGCACATGACATATACATATAGCATTCCTGCCCAAGTACAAAAGAAAGGAATAACGTAATATGCAACTATTTGTTTTGTAGTCTAATGGCCACCTCTCTCTCTCTCTCTCTATCTCTTTCCCTCTTGCTCAGTCTTACGTACAGCGAGTCGCATGGGAAACGACAATGTTTACACTTGTTTGGCATTCATGGGCTGCTGTTCATTGGTAAATAATTTCATAATAATGTTGTTGTTGCACACCATGACAAATGATAAGCCGCAATCAACAAATTGCAACAATTACAATTGGGTTAATAATATATTATAGAAGACATTGTTGTTGTTGCTTTGCAATGTAACCAACATTTGTTCAGACACATTGTTATGTGTGTATATAAACTTTGACACACCGTTTGACATTTTGCATTAAAATAAATTAAACAATAAATTATAAATTTGTACAAAAAATGACTGTTGGGCGAACAGGCGCGCATCAATGTACAGCTAGCAGACATACTTGGCTGCCTGTCAGCGACTTGACTGTTGGTGTTTATTTCTCTGTTGTTTCTGTTATTTGCCCACAGTGTGTGAGTTTTGTTTTCTACATACACACACGCACACACCTGTGTAAAGTTGTATTTCTGCACACGCCTGTTTTTATATACATACATGTGTGTGTGTGTGCGTATCATGTTGGTGAACAAGGCAAACGCGTGTAATGCGGAGAGCAAAGCGTGCTGAGTGACCAGCCCGAAGGTGGGCTAGCCAAAGCGGAGCAAAGAAGAACCGTTACAAATGAATGTTTTATGTGTATGGTGGCTACCATACTTGCGTGTGCGCATTTGCTTTGTTTTTGTTGTGATTGTTTTGTTATCCAACTCTTTCTACCTAACTCGTTCATTCTCTCCTCTGTCCTCCCTCTCTGTCTCTCACACTCGTGTGTATGACTGACCTGGCCATGCAATTTTTGTTTTTTGATCGTTCGCAGCTGTTTGCCACAGGTCAGTTATTTGCTGATGTACAAGCAACGTATGTATATTTACATTGGTTGCTGTCTATGATATGCAGTGGACTGAAGGGTGTGTGTACTAGCTTGACTAAATGTATTGAAAATGATAGGTGAAGTAATAATCATACGAAGGGGATTGTTGTGATTTTCGCCAGTCATTTGATGTAAGCATTATGATTATTATTGTAATTATAAGAAAGAAAATACCATGCCAAGCATGAATTGGGAGAAACTGTGAGAGTCTGAACAACATCCTGGAAATCTCAGTCCAGTCAAGCATAGGACCTATTATCTGTGTAGGCCATAACAACTGATAAGATTGCAGGCACCACAGGGTCTCAGAAGGTCAGTGCAAAAAAGATCTAGGGTGCTTGGTAAACGGCTCAATTTTCAGCCGAATTGGGACATTTTAATTTTAATTCACTTTATAAATATTTTCTTGATCAGCATCACTAGCTAAGTCAATGTAGCCATTTTCGTTTTAGATTAGCACATCATATAACTCCAATAGGAGCAATCGGTCTTGTATGAAAACCATTTTTGTATTAAATGCTATCCCAACCAAATTTACCCAATATGCCTGTTATTTGCTTCTAATATAAAACTATTAAAATCAATGAGATCAGAATACTATATCATATAGCTAAGATGGGAAAAATTGTTGAATCTTTGTTTTAAACTGACAGAAATTTAGTTCTGAAAGGGTATACGATCTTCGGCTTGCCTAAGAAAACCGTATAGTTTTGATTTTTTGAGGCTTGTCCCATTGAAGACTTGCAGCGATAAGCCTACACTGTTAGCAATTTTGGTATAAATCTATAAATAAATACAGCTATACAAATTACAGTTTGACTAAATTGAATTAAAAGTAAATGTGTTTTAAAAATATGAAAACGATCACAAAATGTTTAAAAAATAATATTTTATATTACTATTTTGAATTTTTTGGTTCTTGTAGTGTGCAATAGATAAGAGATTTCCAGAGGTCAGCTCGTGGGTCAGACTCCCATTCAGGTCAAATTCCAGTGTAGACTTGTGATTAACAAATATGAATCTTAATGAATGCGTGTCGAGATTTGTCATTTGTGCGCTTATCAATTGTCTGCGAGCTGCCATAAATAGGGTTCGAAGAGTTTACTTCTGGTTTATTTAACGTCTGCCAGCATGAACGTCGATGGAGCACAGAGTAGCAAGGAGCTGAAACTAGCCACCAGCTATACGAGCACATCCCTACACGAAGCAGTCCAGCTGCGATGGGATGCAAGCAATGATGCAATGAAGCCACAAACTCTGCCGGAATTCTTTCGCGAGACTTGTGATAAATATGCAGAGTTTCCAGCCCTGGTGTGGGAAACATCCGGCATGGATCAGTCCTGGCAGACGCTCAACTATGCGGAGTATGCAAACAGAGTGGAACAAGCGGCGCTGATGCTGTTGCATGTGGGCCTGGAGGAGCGCAGTTCGCTCGGCATATTGGCATTCAATTGCCCCGAATGGTTCTTTGCCGAGTTGGGCGCATTACGTGCCGGTGGCATTGTGGCTGGCATTTATCCGAGCAACTTGCCGGAGGCAGTGCATCATGCGCTGGCCACCAGCGAGGCGACTGTCTGCATCGTCGACGATGACAAGCAGATGGCCAAACTGCGTGCAATCAAACATAGGCTGCCACGCCTCAAGGCGGTCATCCAACTAAAACCGCCCTATGAAAGTTTCGTGGATTGTGACGAGGGCTTCTACAGCTGGCAGCAATTGGAACTGTCCGTTTACGGCACCGAATTGCAACAAGAGCTGCTGCGCCGCGAGCAGGCAATCTATGCCAATGAGTGTGCTCTGCTGATCTTCACATCGGGCACGCTGGGCATGCCCAAGGCTGTGATGCTCTCCCACGACAGCATTGTCTTCAATGCCAGCATTGTCGCCGATACCATGGAGAACACGATGGTGGGTGCGGAACGTTTGGTCAGCTATTTGCCATTGAGTCACATTGCCGCCCAAGTCTTTGACATCTTTCTGACCATGCGGTACGGTGGCTGTGTCTACTTTGCGGATAAGGATGCCCTCAAGGGCACCCTGGTGCGCACCTTTGTCAAGGCGCGACCCACACGCATGTTCGGAGTGCCGCGTGTCTTTGAGAAGTTCCAGGAGCGTCTGGTGGCTGCCGAGGCCAATGCCAAACCATATTCCCGGCTGCTCTTATCCAAGGCCAGGGAGATGGTTGCTCAGCATCAGTTGGCTGGAATTGCGGGGTGAGTTCTTTCATAATTGCAGCGGATTTGTCATTTCAAAAATTTTGTAATTTATTAGTGAGAAGAGCTCCATGTATGCCTTGGTCAAATATTGGCTGGCATCTCGTCTCATTCGACCCATACGTGCAATGCTGGGCTTGGATCAGTGCAAGTTGTTCCTCACGGGCGGCGCACCCGTTTCCCAGGAATTGAAGCACTTCTTTTTGGGCCTGGACATGTCACTGGCCGATGTCTATGGCATGTCGGAGGCGGGTGGTGCCGTTACCTTGCACGAACACATCACCAATCTGTACAGCTCGGGTGTACCCCTGAGGGGTGTTGAGATGACCATACACGAGCCCGATGCGAGAGGCCAGGGTGAGATTGTGTTGCGTGGTCGCAATAATTTCATGGGCTATTTGGGTGAACCCGCCAAAACGGAGGAGTCCATCAGCGCCGATGGCTGGCTGCATACCGGAGATATGGGTTACCTGGACACGCATGGCAATGTCGTTATATCGGGCAGACTTAAGGAGATCATCATCACGTCTGGCGGTGAGAATATACCACCCGTGCACATCGAGGAGCTGATCAGGCAGGAGTTGCCCGGTGTCAGCAATGTTTTGCTAATTGGCGATCATCGCAAGTATTTAACTGTTCTGTTGTCACTGAAAACCAAATGTGATCCACACACGGGACTGCCACTGGATGAGATGCGCGAGGAGACAATCGAGTGGCTGCAGCAGCTGGGACTCCATCATACGCATCTCTCTGATTTGCTCAACATCCGTGCGGATCTTGAACTGCCGAGTGATGGTAATGCGCTCGCTGCCGCTCTGGATATCAATGCAGAACCGAAACTCTTTGCGGCTCTGGAGGCAGGTATCAAGCGCGCCAATGCGAATGCCATCTCGAATGCTCAGCGTGTCCAGAAGTTTGCTCTGCTTCCCCATGAGTTCACCCTGGCCACCGGTGAATTGGGACCCACTCTCAAAATTAGACGCAATATTGTGCACGCCAAATATGCTCCGTTGATCGAGCGTCTCTACAAATGAGTTACCCATTCGCGTTTTATGTAGCTATATTTTTTTTTAATAATCAGATATTGTCTTAACACTTTTCTTCTAATTTAGTACATATTTTTACTTATAAAGAATTTTATAGATAATTTTCTGTGCTTCTCTTTTACTATGATCGTTCGCGATCGTTTCTCAGGCGCTGAGCTTCCACCTCCACTTTTTGAGTGTTCTGCAAGATAAGAGTTGAAATACATTTTGACATTTTGTTTCAAAATAAATATTCTATACTAGAAGTTGAGTGACAAGAAGACAAGGCTGGGAAATACGAAATTTTTTTTTTTAAAGATACCACTTTAAACAATATTTAGTTAGTCTCTTCTAGATTAGGAAAGTCGTTTGTGTTTTTTTTTTTTTTATGAATAAATATTATCAATTTACATATAAAAAAAATATAAAAGCTGAAGCCAAAGGCGGAGCGAGCTTTACGAAAGCGGAAAAGGAGGATATTTGTTAACCACGATTTATGCATTTTAATCAAACCGTATGTCTTGGTAGTTAGTTTTGGTAATCTTATCTCACACTTACCATATTCTTCATTTCTTTTAACTTCTTACCGCCCGCCTTGCGGTCCATAAAGCGCTGAGCCCACCGCAGTCCGGCAAAGGCTAACGCAATTGCCACCAGCATCCAAATGATCACCGAACGAGAATCGAAGCGATCTGTGTGTATCTTCGGCCAGGACAGATTCGGTGTCAAGGAACCCAGCTTGTCGGTAGTTTGCTGCAAGCATTTAAGTACATTTAAATTAAACTCTCCATAAGAACTGTCCACTTAAAAAGTGAAGACGTTTTGTTTAAATTCTTTGGAAATCCTTATTTTAAAAACTTGTTTTCTATCCCTGAAATAGCGATATAAATATGAATAAGTTTTTGTGGATAAGTTCCGTACAATTATTATAGTGTTTCATTTCTTACTCAATCCACAAATGTAGACGATTTCGTTTAATATTTGTTTGTTATTTTTTTTAATTTAAGTTTATATTTAAGATGGGGAATTAAAATTTTAATTTAATTTCAAGAGTATTCTCAATTCATTCATCTCTCAGACCCGCTTCATTCACTGACTTACCTCACAGTCACAAGTAGAAATAGGTGTAGTTTGCTGCCCGACCATGCCCACATCGAGCAGCACAATGGAGCGATTCTGTTGACCATCGAAGCAATCGACGCCTCGCACATTGAACAATTCCGTATCGCTCCAGGCGCTCAGCATGGGCCAATTGCGATAAAAATTCAACGAAGCTGGTGGCGTTCGCATCATATTTTTTGCCAGCCACGAGCAGTTCCAATAATTATCCGCCAGATTCACATGCTTAAAGAACAGTAAACTGCTCAGATTGAGCGACTGTAAGCGATTCGAGCTGAGATCCACGCTCAAACCCAATCGATTTAAGGCCGGCGCCAATTGTTGCAACCAGTTGGCATCCTTGATACGATTCCGGGCAAGATTTAGATTATCCAGGTGGATCAGTGCCTTCAGTAGACTGGCGTGTAGCTCGTCTAGCTGATTATTGTATATATTGATGTCCTTGAGCTGGCTATTCGAATGGAAAAGCTTATCGGGCAGTGTGTACAGAAGATTATGACTAAAGTCCAGCTGCTGTAAATTGCTCAGTGGTTGCAGACTCTCCGCATCGATGTGAGTTACAATATTATGACTGATATTCAGAAGCTGTGGGTAAGACAAATAGATTAGATTATATATATGTTTTATATACTTTTAGATGGAAAGACGGCAAGAGGAAAAAATGTAGATTGAGATAACAATAAAAAAGAAGCAGAAATTAATAGATATGCTTCTGGGTAAAAAATTAATTAGATGCGTAATTATCATAGTATATACAAGAGGAGTAGTTATCAGGATAACAAAAATTAAGTCTTTTTATCGAATCTCTTGTTAATCTTATGCATTTCTTTCTCGTATTTTGTAAACATTATTTTTTTTTAAGGGGTATTTAGTTAGCTTTAATGTCATATTTAATAAGAATATATATAAAATAAGAACAGATTTCATACAGACAATGATAATTAGACTATGAGAAAAATGCTCAATGTACGAATGTTTTGGTATTTGTGTTCTAAAGTATTATTATATCTCATATGGTATATACTTAATGGTCTTTTAATTTTTTGACGTGCTTTAATATAATTCTGATCCTTCAACTTACCTCCAAAGATTCCAATCCTAACAGACTATTCTTAGAAAGTTCTTTCAGCTGATTATGACTCAAATCCAGATGTTGTAGCTCGAAATATTCGACAAATCTCTTAGGTTTTAGCTCTTGTAGCGCATTATTGGATATACTCAAGTGAACCAGTCTTCCCAGGCTGCATTCCTGGAGAAACTGCAAGTTTGTTAGGTGATTATGCTCCAATCGCAGCGTGCGTAGATGTGTGTTGTTCTCGAAGGCTGCCGGCTCTAATTGTGTGAGTTGATTATGCTGCAGGGCCAGGCTGGAGAGACGATGTAGACCCAAAAAGAAGCTGGCTTCAATTAGCTGCAGGCGATTATTGTGCAGTTGCAAATGCTTCAAGTGCACCAAATTGTGAAAGCAGTCCGGCTGTAGGTGTTCGATGAGATTGTGGCTCAAATTCAGTTGCTGTAATTGGGGATATAGCTCAAAACTCCTAGAGGCCAATTGTTGCAGCGTATTATAACTGAGGTCGAGTGAGGAGAGTGCTGCTAGAGGCTGGTCCGACCAGGACCTGACGTTGCTCAGGTTATTGTAAGCCAATGAAAGGCTTTGCAGACGTGCCAGACCATTAAGTGCATAATCCTCTAGAGAATTAAGCTTACAGTGTTGCAGTTTCATGATTAAAAGATGGTCATATTGCAGAAAGATGGCGTTCTTTAGATTATACAAACTGCAATTGCTCAACGTCAGTTCGGTGAGTATTGCCACATCCTTCAGTTCGTTCAACTGCGTTGCATTACAGTCGCTCAGCTGCAAGAATTGCGTTCTGTTTGCCCCACAAATCAGCAGTGGCTGCAACAGCAACAGTAACACCAACAGCAGCCGCAGCGTAGACAACATTTCGCGCCACATTCGACTCAAGACTGGTGACTTTTAACTGGACTGGCAAGCGGATGCTGTAACTGTTGTTCGCGTTGCCTTATCTTAATGCAGCAGCAGCAGCTGCTCACAGTGCCTGTCAGCACGTCAAGATAGTTAATCAGTTAACTGAGCTGGCTGGGACAATTCCATGAATATCTTGTTTAAACAACTATCAGTCAACACAACACAGTCGCGTCAACTGAGTTACGATGCCCTCTCTCTTCACATTTGCCACCTCTTGGCCAAATACAATTCGGCCCCTCACAGCCCACTATTGTATTCATTTTGTGAGCATGCCTGTATTAATTATTGGGCCAGCCAAAATGCTCAATGGGAAAATACAAATTTGCTGTTGCCTAAGTGGGCAATTGGGAATCTCAGTTGAAACTAATCGATTCAAATGTGCAACCAATTAATACAGCAACGCAGCAACTGCCTTGAAATGAACATCTAAATTTAAATTGCTATATTTAAAATGCTATAGTATTTTGATCTCGATAAATTTATATTTAAATACTCGAAGCATAATACGCATAGCTGGTAAATTTGGTTTAGGTCACTTGCCAATTAAAAAACATTTTCATACAAAACTAATTTTTCGATTGATTTGGTGATTGGATCTAACCGGGTGCCAGATGTGGACTTTTCATCAATATAGCTTTTAAGTAACTATTGATGCTGATCAACAATATAATATTATTATATATATATGTATATGTACTAAATGTACTTCTCTCTGCGGTAATTTAAGTGCATAAATTATTTATTTATAACTATGAGTTTCTTTAATGTTTGTTTTATTCAACAAAAAAATTCTGTAAAATCGGATTTCAGTGGTTGATTGCACTCCACATGGAAAGGGGCTAATATTTCAGTATGATTGGGGAATATAAAACAAAATATACATACATTATTTTAATGCTACTCTCTCTATTAATACAAACTTTAAATGGAGCCTTATGCACCAAGTGGATATATGGACCTATGGTAGGTAGCACTGTATATCTTTAATTATCGTAAGTTATCATTTAATTTTATCATTTTAGCAGGAGGACTTTATGCCAGTGTTGGTGAAAGAAAATTGTGCCGGCTATGGCAACTGTAATGGAACTCTATGTCTGCTCAGATGTGATATGGGCTGTCCTCCGAATAGTCGCTGTAAATATCAAAATGTGTGCTCCTGCGATATTCACTATGAAGTAGCTGAAACGTATTCCTATTATGGGGAAAAGGCGATCAAAAGCTGTAGACGGAAAGAGAGTAGATTAGATCTAATGGCAACCATTTATGTATTTGCTATTTCTAGCTGCGTTGTAGTTATTATTATAATGCTTATAATACAATTTTTGAGAAAATAGCTAGTAATAAGCCATATCTAACAATATCTGATTTTTGGACATCCATATGCTTGTCAAATTATTAAAAATATACATTTTATCGCATACACACTTATCTTTTATTTCTATAATTATTAGATTTAGACATTTGCTCTTCTGATTGGTTCAATTTGCGACCAGAAATTAATAATAAATATAATTAATTTTTATTCAACTATTAGTTTACTCTCTATATACACATATGCATATATGTGTTTAATTATTCTTGCGGTATGCCATTTCTAAAGTTATTCAGCTTACTAAGAATAAATCTTAGGTGAAACAAGTAAGAGTGCTGTAGTCGAGTGAACTCGACTACGATATACCCTGAACCCAGTTATTAAATATATTCTATTATTATTGGCAAATTCCCCTTTAAAAAGATTTACACTAATACGTGAAACACGCAATCGTTGGTAGCGGGGCTCATGCCATCCCTTTCTCACACATATGCTCGCATATTTATGCATACAGAACATGCTTGCGGCTGCTGATAGAAATGAGATAAATATAAGAATATATTTTCGACTATAACGGACATGGCTATATCGACTCGACTATTGATCCTGATCAAGAATATATATACTTTGTGGGGTCGGAGATGCTTCCTTCTGCCTGTTACATACATTTGCACAAAACCATTATACCCTTTTTACCCATTTTTAATGGGTTCAGGGTATAAAAACGAAATAACACTTCTGCAATATACTTATATTATATTTATATGATTATTTTTATTTCTGAACATATATCAGGATACTACACCAGAATGCTCCCCTATCAACAATTGGTCAAAAGATGAGGTTAAGTGTGAGCAACTAACATGTTATCTTAACCAAATGTTGGCGGCAGCAGCAAATAAGTAATAAATATTAAGTGCAGCTTGAGCGGCAGCAGCCAGCGTTAACAGCGCTCTCTTTGTACCGCGCTCTCTTGTACAGTGCGCTCGTGTGCAGAGCTCTCTCTCTCTATCTCTCTCTCTCTCTCTCTCTATCGACAAAGGACGCTCGCTGATCGGCCGGCTGCTGCAGCTAAGTGGTTTGGGTCTCAGAACTGTAGTTACGTAATCGTGTATATGAACTTTAATTTCGTTGTTGATAGACTAAGCCGTTGCTTCTAGTCTCAATAAATTAAAATAAATCAAAAACTTATGTATTTATATATAATAACTTTGTGTTTTTAATAACAAATAAGGCTATCAAAAAGCAGATAGCGCAAACATTTGGTGACCCCGACATGAATTGTATACTGTTTATATACCGTGCATTAAAACATGTATCCATTAAGTGCATCAAATAAAGAACAACACATACATAAATATAGTGACTTAAATTGGAAAACAAAATATAATTGAGCTGCCAGCCAAAGGTGCACAAATTAAACAAAGTCAAAAGACAAGTGCAAAAGAAACTCGCTTCATAATCGCCGCTTAGTGTGTCGCTGCTTCGCTTTGAACTTTCGTGAACTTGTTTCCTACGTCGGTTTTTAAGCAGCTGAGCGTGGGCGTTATATAGAAGCCGTTCGTTGTTGGTGCATTTGGTCTTTCGTTTAATTTTGTGAATTTGGCTACAATTTTATGGTTGCGGTAATCGTAAGCATGAACACAACAACAGTCGCGTCCAATGACTGTGTGCCTGCGCATGTTTCGTATTATAAGCGCAAGTCCGAAGAGATTTATAGCGAGCTGCAGAGGCGTGACGTGTTGTGGCCGGTGTCGGTGATAAGTTCATCTGATTCGCTTCAAATCAAATTGAACTTGGAACAGTTAAACAAAGCTGAAGCCTTGTTTAATTTTGATTATGAAAGTCTGGAACGTCTTGACTACGATGAAATAGGACATGAGCTGAGCAGAAACTTCTTGGCTCTGTATGTGTCAGTGGGTTTTCGTTTAAAAAGGCAGCTTGAAATGTTCGAATCGCGTCCCTTATCGTCAACATTTTGGAATGTTGAGTCGGCAGCTGATCGGTTAACGCCGATCTTAAAGCTGCCTACGTTTTTTTTGGTGGTTACACGGAATATGCAAACTTTATATCCATGTTTACCTCAATCATTGATAAAGACACTGAGCTTAGTGACATTGAAAAGCGGTCGTGTTTATCGGGTTTGGCCTTAGAATCGGTTCGTTCTCTCGAAATATCCAGTGCGAATTATCATGCGGCGTTGAACATTTTAAGCAAACGGTTCAACAATAAGCGATTAGTCTTTAAATCGGACATCAAGGAGATTGTTGGACTCAAGAAGGTGGATTAGACTTCAGCAGGGAAGCTTCGTGAGTTTCAGACAAAGTTAACTCACATATGCACGCAGTCGAATCGTTGGGAAGCACACAGGATATAGCTGGCTCCATGTTCATACACATGCTGCTACAAAAGCTGGACATCGCTACTCAGACGTGTTGGGAGGAAGCTGCACCTATGGATCAAATACCCTCAGCTCAAGAATTCTACGCATTCTTGGAGAAGCGATGCGAAAAGCTAGAGAACCTGGAGCTTGCAATGGCATAACATTCAAAACTCTAACCCCAGTAGACGAGATTTTGTAGCATCTCAAAGTACCAATTCTCCGTGCCCATTTTGTAATTGTTTCGACCATGGTATTTATACGTGCAGCAGATTTGGAAATCTGCCTCCCTCTCTGCGACAAAGGGAAGTGAAGAAATTGGCTCTTTGCTTTAATTGCTTAAAGGTTGGACACCATTCTCGTGAGTACAGCAGTGGGCATTGCCTTGTCTGTGGCAATAGGCATCATACACTGCTGCACTTTGATGACAACATCTCCCAGCAGCCAGCCAATGCATTAGCTGAATCTGCTCTCATCGCTTCGTCATGCATTTTACCCTCGGCTTCAGCTTCTCTTGCTGCACAGGATGGTTCAGCAGAGGTGGTGGTACTGGCCTCGGCTATCATTCTTGTGAAAAGTCGTTCGGGCCTCTTTCTGCCATGCAGAGCATTGCGGGATTTGGGCTCTCAGCTGCATCTAGTTACCTCTCGGTTGGCACAGCAGTTGCAGTTAAAAAAAACGCGATCTTCAACTATAGTGTCTGGTCTTGGTGACACTAATGTACGGACTGAAGGTCGCGCGGTGGAAATTTGCCTGAAGTCTCAGACATCGGATTAAGCCGCTTCACTCACAGCGTTGGTCTCACCCACCATTATGGATAGTCAGCCCGGCGTTGCAATTGACATTACAAATTGGTACATTCCGGCCAACATACGACTGGCTGATCCCTTAGCCTCAGCGTGTGGGGTGCTGATTGGAGCCAGCATGTTCTACGACTTGTTGTGTGTTGGCCAGATTAGGCTCGTGCCCGGACTGCCTTTGCTACAAAAGACTCGCCTTGGTTGGGTAGTCACAGGTGGTGGTCAATGTTTGAGCCAACATTCATTGTTGATCTCAAACTCCGCACTAGCGGACGTCTCATAATCGGGGAATCGGGAATCGCTTACCTCGTCTCTTTCAACGCTCGAATACACCACTGCCACTGCAGCAGCGTCCCAGTCCCGCTGAGGTCCAGTATGAGAGTTATGTCCTCGCCACGGTGGCTGCCAATGCCAAGTCGCCGGTGAAGCAGCCAGAGAATGACGGAGGCAAGGCATTTAACAGCCACACTCACAGCGGAGCAGACGACAACAAATGGCAATTCTTTTGGCAGCCGCCGTCAGTAGCCGGCCAGCTCCGAGACAGGTCAGACGACGACAGATGCACAAGCGCTTTGCCAGATACGTGAACAAATGGCGTTGAGCTTGAAACGTGTCAAGGACCTAGAAGAGCAGGTCAAGGTCATGGTGATAGAGCTCAACTCACTGCGCTCTGAGAAACAGCGTCTACAGCGTCGGCGGACAACGCCAAACACCATCGCCACCCAGTCCGGGCGTAAAGAATGCTTCACCCGTGCAGGTTACGCTGCAGCGCATCAGTCCCGTTTCACTGGAGAGTCAGGGCGTGCACGAACAGTTGGCTATCAAACGCAAGACGGTTGGCTGCAGAGATGGCATTGCTCGAGTTGCTGACTTGAAGCCGCCGTCTGCTGCCTATTAAGTATGCTGTTGAAAGGGAGCCTTTCAACGGGCGTAGTATGTTGGCAGCAGCAGCAAATAAGTAGTAAATGTTAAGTGCAGTTTGAGCGGCAGCAGCCAGCGTTAACAGCGCTCTCTTTGTACAGTGCGCTCTTGTGCAGAGCTCTCTCTCTCCTTCTCTCTCTATCTCTCTCTCTCTCTATCGACAAAGGACGCTCGCTGATCGGCCGGCTGGTCTCATGTTGAGAGACTAAGCCGTTGCTTCTAGTCTCAATAAATTAAAATAAATCAAAAACTATTGTATCAAAAATAACTTTGTGTTTTAAATAACAAATAAATCTATAAACAAGTAAGAGTGCTGTAGTCGAGTGAACTCGACTACGATATACCCTGAACCCAGTTATTAAATATATTCTATTATTATTGGCAAATTCCCCTTTAAAAAGATTTGCACTAAAATGCGAGCAGCTCTGCTAGCGCCCTCTGCCGACAAATACGTGAAACACGCAATACACAACAAAACATATGACGCTCGCGTCAATTATTATGCCATCTCTTTCTCACACATGCGCTCGCATAATTATGCATACAGAAAATGCTTGCGGCTGCGGGTAGAAATGAGATCAATATGAGAATATATTTTCGACTATAACTTTGGTGTTTCTTATCCAATCTTGACGAAATTTGGGCAGTTGATCAATAGTATGCATATGCATATTATGTATTAATTAGAAAAAATAACGCAAACTTGATCTGCGCCTGGTATACGAGAACCTATATTCTCTATAGTCTCTAGCTCTTATAGTTTCTGAGATCTGCGTGTTAATACAGACGGACAGACGGACAGGGCTATATCGACTCGACTATTGATCCTGATCAAGAATATATATACTTTGTGGGGTCGGAGAAGCTTCCTTCTGCCTGTTACATACATTTGCACTAAACCATTATACCCTTTTTACCCATTTTTAATGGGTTCAGGATATAAAAAGATGATAGCGCAAACAGCAAACTTACCCTATATGCGTGTTATTATTCCGAGTATTAAATCATATAGCTTTCTAGATATGACAGAGCAATTACTCAAGTCGCCTACGTTTGTTTCTTTACTAAAATCCCCATAAATTCTTAATTTTTAAATATTTATTAAAAAAAATTAATATTCAAAAATGCAACTTTCTCTCTGTCAATATTTGTGTTTGTATTCTTATGTATTGGGTTTGAGTGTATTTTGTGATTTACCTGCATTTTAATCTTCAGTTTATCGTATTTGCCAATGTGGCTGTAGTTGAAAACCGCAGCTTCAAATGCACTTAGCCAAAACTGACAGGCAACGAGCCGCAAGCACAAACAGGATACGTTGTACAGACCGAAGCGATTATGACTACACAAATTTGCCTGTTGCCTCAATTGTAATGTTTATTAATTTGGATTTTGAGCCAGTGCCAAGTCAGGCTACCAGAGCCAGCAGTCTGTGGCCCGGAGCGTTCAAAATCTACGCCACAGACTAATTGAAATTGATACAAATGGGCCAGTAAAAAGAAGACCAAACTGAATGCCAGAAATGCTGCTGCTGATGCCATCATTTGCATAAAGTGCATCTTGTGGTTTCAGCTCATAAATGTATGCATTTATTATTTCTAGATGCATATATATAATCGGTTTAAAATGAAAATAAGAAAATTGTGTAATAATATTGATTTTACTTTTTGTTGAGCTTCATTGAGGAAAGCGTAATTTGTCATATTAGGAACATTAATGGTTTGTCCTCAAATGCTGTCAAGGCGACAAGTATTATATTATATATTATATTATTATTATTATTACAGCTAATTCAAATGAGAACTTTATTGTATTTCACATACGCTCTTAGATTGTGTACACACAGCACTGCACAGTTTATTGTGGCACAATCGTTGCGGTTGTTGCGTATCTGTTGCTCAATAACAATCTCCTAATGCAACAGTTGCAAGCGCAATTTTTGTGCGTGTGCCTTTTGAAGCGAATTCTGGCGAAGTATAACTCGATTTTCATGGCTGTGTGCGTTCTCAAATTGCGCTGAATTTGACAGCAACAGGTAGACAGACAGACTGGCAGACAGACAGCCAGACAGTTAGACTGGCAACAAAAGGCATAAGCAGACCATGCTTACAGTTTGACTTCGAAATGACAAATTTAATATGTGGCTCTTCATGCCGTTTGGTTTGTTTGTTTGCCTCAGCTGCAGTTGCCGACAAAGAAAGAAAAAAGGATAAAAGAAGAAAACTTGGCCAAACGCCAGACTGAAAGCCAAGCAGCACATCCCAGATAACTGCACTGCAGGCTGCTGCGGTTGGTTGTAGGACTTATGGGGTTCGGGAATTTGCACACTTGTGAAGCCGTTTTTATTTGCACATTTTATAAGGCTGCAGCGTTACTGTCTGTCGCGTCGTCTGTGTGTGGCTCCATGACTGGCGTCTCTCGTATTAAAATATTTTTGAGCATATTTCAGCTGCCAAAATTATTTCAATTTAGTTCCGCAAAATAAATTTGCCTTTGCCATATTTATATTCTATGTTCTTTTTCTCAATTTTTTTTTATTTTTATTATTTTTCTTTAAATTTATATTATTTGTTGTGCGCTTGCTTTTTGGTTCGTAATGAACGCAAAGTTATTTGTGTTACTACAATTTAAAGCTGGTCTTATGCAAGTTTTGAAAGCAGATTTTAATTGGCTTTAAACGGCTAATCATATAGATTAACTTTACGTTTTAATTATCATTTCTTTATTATTATTATTTTAAAGTAATTTTTTTCTCGTGCTGGGCATTTGAAATGAAATTGTAGCTCTACGATAAGCTGCCAACTTCAGAGTTCATGCACTCGTCTTCTGTTTGCGCATTCAATGAATTTTTTATTATCCTTTTACTTCCTTCCTGGACTCATGTAATTGCAATAACCTCTTATTGCAATGCTGGCCAGTGCGCTCCTAGCAAATGCAACAAGAGAAATCTATATGTTGAGAAATTGTATAATGGCTGACTCTTCGCAGAATCTTTGCCTTGCCTTTTCAATTTTGATGTAATGTTAGCTTTAATTACTTGCAGTAGTTATTTACAACAGTAGTACAAAACAAAGAAGCAACAGCAGCAGGGTCAAGGGTTTTTTTATTTTTATTATTATTTTTATATTTACTCCAATATATTTCGAATCCCGTGTTCCGTCACAGTGTCCAACATTTGAAACTAATCACTCTCATAGATATATATTCTTATTATTATAACTATACCGAATTTCATAAATTTTGCTTAACAAATTCTTAATAATTAACTTTAAAGCATATCGAGTTTGTCATAGTAAAATATTTTGTAGGGTATTTAAAGAAGTTGTGAAAATCAAGAACTTAATTTAGTACTTGTTTTTTCCTGATTTCAGCTTTTCATTTCTTATTGTTGTTTACCGAATTGCAGCAACAAAAATGTCCAAAATTTCCATTGCAGGGAAAACAGGACTGCGTTTAGCTTGCGTTTCCATTTGCAACCGCTCATATTGCCCAGTGTGTGTGAGTAACTGTGTGCCTGTGCTAATTTATTCGGCGTGCAGCAAAAATTCGGCATGTGCACAATGGACGTGTTAACGTGAATGTAAAACGAAATATAGACAAACAGTTGCGTTGGTTTCAGGCACAAATCGCAGAAAGTCAAGTTTTTGGGCTGCGACTCAGGCTTGGACTGGGACTGGGACTAAGACTGGGGCTGAGACTGGGGCTGAGTTTAGCTAACCCGAATGAACAACTCACTGGCTTTGCCGCTATGCTGCATAATGTCCAGCTGTTGACCGACTGACGCTACCCGTCCACCGTACAGTTTTTACATTTCATTTAATTTTTTCGACCCGCCTGCAACAACAGTTGTTCTCAATTTTCCCCTGGGATGGGGGAGTGGGGGAGCGGGTGTGGCTCTGTGTGTGTGGCAAGGCTTGATTTCGCGTTGTGCGTTGCTTTGCTTGGGTTTTGTTTTTGTTTTATGTATTTTTGTTGTTGTTTATATTGTGCTGTGCATTTTCGAACGCTTTTTTAATTCCTGCTGACAACGAAACTTTCAACCAAAATCAAAGTCATGCTTTCAACGGGCAATGTGAGACCACTTAAATTCATGTTGGCCCAGAAACTGATTGAATAATCGACGTAATATTTGAGGATTTAACGTGGCCAAAATGCAGCTGGTGAAATTGATATTGAATTGATTGCAGTGCAGTCTATAAATTTACTGTAACGATTCCGAATCCGCATTAATACACAACCCAGACAACTTTCCATACAAATCCTAAAGGCTGGCAGAAGTAGTTTACTGTTTAAAGTTTTTTGTTAGTTGTATAGTTTTGATTAGTGATTATGGATTATGTATACGTATGTAATATATATAACTAAAAATATAACAATATATACAACAAATGTATTTAGATAAATATAGTTTATGCATTGATTGTATATGACTAATATATTTATTATTTATTTTATCCGATTTAAATGCAACTACGGCTTGTCATTTGATATAAGATCTTGCTCAGTTTGATGAGGTTGATTCGGATATAAGTGAATAACTTCATTTTAATTTAATTTAAATCTACAATTTTATTTATTTCGATTAAGAAAAATTAGAAAGTATCTATACAATTAAGAGATATAAATGTATGCATACAGTATATTTGCAACGTATAGCTTATATCACAACTCATTTCATACAAAGCCAGATAGCTGTTCAGCGAATATATTCAGTCAGTTTGAGTCGTGGTCCTGGCATTAATTACGATGTGTATTGAAAGGCATTTGTCGCACTCGTTTCACCTCATTTCACTTAATGCGAAATGTGATAAGCGACGATTGGCATAAATTTTTGTGCCGAAACACATAAGTTTTTTTTTTGCACTTGCGGTTATTGGCTGCTCGATTCAATGCACGTTGTCGATAAGCCGCTGCCAAGCAGCTGAATAACACGAAGCACGAATATAGGACAAGGGACAAAGGACGGAGGACGACGGGCGCAGGACACGGCATGATGTACTGGTACACATTGTAGCGCAACGCTTGGCAGCACTTTGTCGACTTTAATCCGCAGCTCACGTAGCGAAAGGCTGCACGGGATGGGTTGGGGATCCGAAGGAATTGCACCTCGCGCCGCTGTCATGTATTAAGTGGCAGCTTCATTCAGTTGGGTGTGGCACCTGCACAATTTTCCATTACGCGCCAACTTTAATGCAATAATCCTCAACGTCGAATGCACGGACGAGTTTGATAACAATTTCAATTCTTATGACAAGTCAACCTGAAACGGAACAAAGCGGCTGAAGCTGCACAAAATGGCCGATGACCAGGCAACAACAGCAGCCACAAATAATAACCAGGCACAACAGTCTGTTGCTGTTGTACCGATGGCGAAATACCCTTTGTATAATCCGTACATTTAAAATTCGTTGCATTTTACACTATTCATTTTAAAGTGTGTTAATGCAATATCCCTTTTTAAAGATTGTGCTTTACTTTTGTCAACATTTAACAAATAAATACATTAATAAGCAAGTAAGAGTGCTGTTGTCGAGTAAAATCGACTACGATATACCCTGAACGCAGTTATTAAATATATTCTATTATTACTGGCAAATTCCCCTTTAAAAAAGTTTGCACTAAAATGCGAGCAGCTCTGCAAGCGCCCTCTGCCGACAAGCTCGTGAAACACGCAATCGCATACAAAAGAATATTGACGCTCGCGTCGATTATCATGCCATCTCTTTCTCACACATGCGCTCGCATATTTATGCATACAGTAAATGCTGGCGGCTGCTGATAGAAATGAGAATATAATGTCGACTATAACTTGGGTGTTTCTTATTCGATGTTGATGAAAATTGGGCAGTTGATCAACAATATGCATATACATATTATGTATTAATTAATTTAAAATTGTGGCATTTATTGCTATCGGAAATTTAATATATCGATATTCGATAAACGGAGGCAGTTGTCATAAATAAAATAACGCAAACTTGATCTGCGCCTGGTATACGAGAACCTATATTCCAAATTTGAAGTCTCTAGTTCTTACAGTTTCTTAGATCTGCGTGTTCATACAGACGGACGGACGGACGGACGGACAGACAGACGGACAGGGCTATATCGACTCGACTATTGATCCTGATCAAGAATATATATACTTTGTGGGGTCGGAGATGTTTCCTTCTGCCTGTTACATACATTTGCAGTAAACCATTATACCCTTTTTACCCATTTTTAATGGGTTCAGGGTATAAAAATAATAGTATAATTTGTATAACAACTAATATGCAACTTCGCAAATTGATTAAAATTATATATAGACCCAATTTGTGTGTACTTTATTCGTTAGAAAATGATGATACCCTATAGAAGGGTATAATAATATGACCGACTGCACCATTACCGTTGTCGCTGATGTTGCTAACACTCGACTTTTGCTAGACTCCATGCCGGCGCGATATGATTTATTGACGTGCAACACGAAATGCAACTCTAAAGTGTGTGTTTGATTGTGTGTGCAGCTAGCCATTTTTATGTGTGTACTAGTCGAGGTTAGTTGGCTGTTGCCACAGTCGCTGGTATATCATTGTTCTGGCTGTCAGCAGCTTTTGTGCCCTGGCCAGGATTCAATGCATACGAAATGCATTACGTCTAGTCGTTTTGTGTTCTCACTTAATTGCCGTGTGCAACAGAACAACTGCTGAGCTTATCATGGATGGCATTCTTTGTAAAGTGTGCTTGCTAGAGAAATTTAAAAGATGCTAACTGGTTGACTAGGCCTAAACAATGCACAATTAGCTAAATATTTATACATTATAAACATAATGTAAGTAACAATTCGATGTTTTTCAATGGTTATGTATGTATCTTTATTCATTATATAGCTTAATCTGTAACTGTGCTTGTGTAGGATTTATTAGATTAAAATCAAGTATTTTTTATTATGTAACTACAGTGGCTCAGAGCTTATTTGGACCAGTGCTTAGCAACATTTTTAATTGCCTGCCATAAAGTAATTGTACATAATTTTTCAAAAATTCCAAAGACCTATGCCAGGTACATATATTAACCATCAAAATTAATATATGACCCTAATATACTGGGGTATCCCCACCTGCTAGGACGGATTATGTAAAAAAGTACCTCAATTTATGGTCAAAGCTATTTGGACCAGTTACATTATGGACACCTGTGTGCCATAAAACCCGGATTTTATAAGTCAGGTTGATTATTTCTGGTATAAATAGACCAATACTTCGTAGTTAGTTTAGTTATATCCTGCATCTCGGGTGCAACCAGCCAACAAGGACTATGGGAAAAGGGACTACTATTGATGAACGGAATCTCATCCTGGAACACTTCCAAATGGGATATTCACATCGCCAAATAGCTGAAATGGTCAATCTAAGCAAGTCAACACGGAAATATGGACGGCGACAATCCAATGCTGAGCTGGATCCCAAAAACGTAAAGGCAACAGTCAAGCACGGCGGAGGAGGTGACATGGTATGGGCAAGTATCTCGGCAGCCGGCATCGAGAATTTGGTGTTTATTGGAGCAACAATGTACAAGAATGTATACTTCAACATATTAAAGGAAACTCCAAAGAGCCGAGAAGCTAGGAATCCGACGTACTTTCCGGTTCTACCACGACAATGACCACAAGAATAAGTCTGGATTAGTAAAGTCGTGGCTTATCTGGAACCGCCCCCACATGATAATTCCACCGGACCCGTCTCCAGATTTAAGTGCTATTGAAAATTTGTGGGCTCTGCTGGAAAATAACATCCGGAAGCACAGCATATCCAGCAAACAGGATCTCAAAAGTGGTCTGCTGGATGAGTGGAGCAAGATCAGTGCAGAAACTACCCGGAAGCTGGTATCTTTCATGAATAATAGGTTAAGGGAAGTTGTTAAGGCTAAAGGATATCATACTAAGTATTAAAATCCTTATTTAAGTTTTTATACATCAAATAGGTTACTTTTTTAAGACTGGTCCAAATAAGCTTTGATGTGAATTTTGGATATGTTTTTAGTTTTTGACTAATTTTAATCAATTAATTAATATTTTTTTCTCAAACGTGATATAACATTAAACAAGTTGGCACTTAAACATTTTGCGTTTGGTTCTTTGTTTAAACTTTATAGCACTTTAAATTTTTTGCTAGACACTGGTCCTAATAAGCTTTGAGACACCGTATATGTTTTGGTGTATTTATAAGTTATGTTATTATTAGTATTATTATGTATCTATATATCGCTATATGTATTTGTATCTCATAATCTTGCATACTCTTATCTGTATTTATTTCGATATTTATATTTATACCTCCTTATATATAATTAAATATAATTTGATATCTATATATTGCCAAGACAATCAAAACCATTACTCAGGCGACCTGAAGTCTTAATATTTTATGCCCATGCTGCTCACAAGCTTCAGAGATTACCACAAAATCCACAAAATCTTGTAATACTTAAATGTATTTTCTGGTTTATTTAAATGTTAATAGTTGGCAGCCCTGGCAGCTGCTAAATTTAGGCTTCCGTGTCCTCGACACACATTGCGGTACAGATTTCTGTGGAGAGTCACGAAATCAATTGGCAAAGTGAATAAGCAAAAGTGCGGAGAGATGCAAATTGTTTCGAATTTGCATAAATTATCAGCTGTCAATCGGACAAAGAGAACGAATGCACAAATTGAAACAATCAAGCCACCGTTTGTAGTGCTCTCAAACTCAACTGACTGGATCTGAAGTAAGAGGTCCCTTCGGCGGCGGCAGCTTCAATAACATTTTCGCCGACTTTGCTTCAATTTGCGGCAATTTTCAAGTCGCTGCATCCTGCTTGCATTTTGCAGCGTTTGTGTGAAGGACGCTCACAAATGGCTCGTGAAATCAGCGCAGTCACGCCCAGCCAGGAGCAGGGCGCCCCTCGCAGGTCAGCATATTGACAAAAAATGAACAGAGATGAAAGAAAAACCCAAAGCAAAGCTGAAATAAAATGAAAAGTCTTTTGCTTTTGCTTTTTTAAGTTACTTTTTTGGATGGCCGGAGTCTGCTCTAAATTGCACTTTATTTGCGGTTTGTTGGTTTTATTGCACAACTTTGTTTACAATTCTGCTCAAATTTCATTACACGAACACAACGCGTAGGGGCGCGGAGAGGCGAGGCTGGGCAAGCCAAAGTGAGTGAAGCAACCAACTGACCAACGGACATTCAAAATGAATCACGAAACCTTGATATGAATTAATATTTGAGCAGTGCCGAGACCAAATGCCCAGTGGAGCAAACTGTGTGCCCCTCTGTGTGACACTGGCAGTGGGGCACGAGGGTTTGCTATTGCATTTAAATGGGTCAATGGTGTTTCTAACGAGTGACAAATCGGGGCTGATAAATTGATGTGCCTAATTAGTAATGAGTTGCAAACAACAATATAAGTTAATATGATCGGATCCAATTATACATACAAATTGTGTGCAAAATTAAAATTTTAAAAAATCCAGAGAATTTTATTTCATATTTAAAGAATTATAAGTGCATTAGTTTAAAACAACTCTTTTTTTTTTAAACTGGCAAATGATTCTGATAAAAAAAATATGATATTGATTTAAATTGGTTTGACTTAGTGATAGAAGCATAAAAAATACTTTTAAATAATTATTTAATTTTAGACATTTTGGAAAACAGAAAGCAGAGTATAGCTGCTAAATGAAATATTCCTCAAATACTGCTGATACTTTCATATATTTGCATTAGCTGAATGCATATGTTCCAAGAAGTGAGAGACCTGATGCGTTGGTAGACTTCTGCTTTATCAACTCACTGCAAGTGTATAAGGATTTTATTTGATGTCATTTAAAGGAGTTCATTGTACTGCCATTGCAATTGCCTGCACGCTGTTAGATTTTCTGACTTTTTGACTTGGTCGTAGGTCGTAATATATCTGAAGCACGACATCGGTCAATTTCTGCAAGGCAAAGGTCAAAAACACTTGATGTCCAGAACGAGGCCGCATTTCCGGTGATTGAAATTGCAACTGTATTGCAATTCGTGCAAACATTAATTAAAGAAGAAGCATATGAAGATGTGCGAACAGGAAAAGAAACAAACAGCACACAGAGCATGAAAAATCAAAACAGATATGTAAACAAGCAAAAGGCAGACAAACAAAATCTCAAGCAAATTAAATAAAAGCCGGGAGAGATTCTAAGAGGTAACAGTAACAGTAACAGTAACAGTAACAGTAACAGTAACAGTAACAGTAACAGTAACAGTAACAGTAACAGTAACAGTAACAGTAACAGTAACAGTAACAGTAACAGTTACAGTTACAGCAACAGATTCAGATACAGATACAGTTACTCAGGCAAATACTGAGCTGGCCACTTATGCGCTTATCGAAGCAATTATCCAGTTTTATTTGAGTATTTAGTTGTAGGTTGCGCCAGCAAAAGTACACAATGAACACATAATCTCATAAATATTATTGTAACTTTTAATATTTTAAATTGTAATACGATAAACAAGCTTTTAAAATGAAGCCAGCATTAAAATAAAATCAAAATAAGTCTTTGTCCCTGCTTATTTTGTCATATTGCTGCTTATTTCGTATAACGCAATATATAATTTTTTAAATACAAATTTTTTGACCTTATCAACACCATAACAAAGTTATTAACCCCCCTGCGACTGTATAAACAAGTCAAAAACAAACACAAATCAGCAGACAATAAAAACAGCGCCGCAAAGTATGCAGTGCAAAACATAAGAGCAAGCAAAATACGTGTGAAGACTATGTCTGTGTGTGTGTGTGTGAGCATAGCCAAGGATGTCCTTGGCTCGATGGGGCCAGCAGTATAATCAAAAATGTTAATTTAGTAAAAAAATGTTTGCAAGATCCCGTCGCACAGTGCGACGCTTCCAGCAACGGGACACTTTGCCATGTGCACTGCACTGGGTGCCAGGCACAAATGCTGCGCCAGCTGCCATTATCAGTCTTCATTCATGGATACCAACCGTTGGCAGAGCCTCACCCGAAGCCAATACCGGGACCGAAAACGAAACCGCAACCGAACCGAGTCGAGTCGAGTCGAGCACGAATAAGAACAGCCTGGAGACATGGCAGGAGCAGCTTCCCATGTCCTTCGGTTCGTGTGTGCGCGAAAAAAAGTTTGAGAGCCACTGGAAGCGCAAACAGGGATAAGCACAATGGAAGGCACAGCAGCTGAGCGAGAGAGCGACTGCCAATAAGAGCAGAAAGAGCTTAAAGCTCCAATTAAGAGCAAGCACAGCCCTAAAAGTGGCTTTAAAGAGTCACCCATTATGCGACGCTGTCTAAGCCTGGTTCTCTTCGCTCTCTTGCAGCGCTTGCTGTGTAGGCGCCCTGTAGTTTTCCGTTTGTAAAAGCCATTTTTCATTCATGCGAATTTACTTTAAATTAATTTTTTTGCGGGGTCATAAATCATTTTGAGCTCTGGACCTATGCAGCGCTATGCTCCCTCTGTGTGCACGAGTGTGTGTGTGTGAGAGAGAGAGCCTGTAAGTGTGTTTGCTAGTGTATGTCTGTTTGTATGTGTGTGTGAACGTATGTATAAGTCTCTATAGGCTCTTGTGCATGAATGAACGTGCGTGAAATTTGAAATATTTGAGTTAGTTGGAGATTGCATTGAAGGACTTCTAACATTTGGGCCAATTGAGCCAAGTGTGGCCTACAATTACCTGTGTAACTGTTCACGTATTGAGTGATTCTGATACCAATATTTTTGCCTAATCTGCTGATGGTTCAATTGAGGTGTTTGTAAGTGAAACAGTTGCTTGCGATTTGTTTGGTAATTGGAACAACTTCAAGATGGAATGTGCATTATATTGGTTGCTAATTGGTTACTTTGGATGGAAAATGTGAAATATTAAAAAAGAAATGAAAAAAAGGTTGCAATCATCTTAAAAAGAAGTATGATATTATTGGCTGAGCTTAACATCGATAATCTAATAAATCACATCTGTATAGAGAGGGGAAATATGTATTTTTTGTCTTTGATGTATTTCCAATTATTATACATTTTTTTGAATATTGTCCACAAATTATTTAACAACCATTAAGAACAATTGAATAAAGTATTTCTATTATAATATTTGAATATAATTAATTATTATTAAAGTTCTTAATATGTCGCAGTAGTTTATAAATAAATATTGAAATTTTAATTAGTACACATAACAAATCATAACCCAAAAGAAAAGCATTGTAAAGTACAACTCACTCAATGCTCAATTGAGTGAGAATTTCTAACAACGGTACTCAGTTCACACCCTGTATGCATCACACAACCACACACACTCTCACCAGCAATTGTGGTAACTGCCTCAAGCGCGCTCTTCTCTCAGACAGCTTCCCGAAAATCAGCTAGCAAATTCTCGGCTCCCGCCTAAGCCATACAACGTGCAAGAACAAGAGTCGAGCATTTCTCTTAGGCGTTCGCAGCTTTAATCCAGACACGAACATAGACGTAGTCGGATTCGTGATTTCCAGTCACGTACTGAGCATCCCCAAGCAGGTTGAATGCCCATCCAATCGCCTGTGCTGCAAGTGATGTTCGTGTCTGCGTGAGAGCTTAGCGAAGCTCTCGGATTCGTGTTGCTGGTGCTGGTGTTGCTGCTGCTGCCGCTAGTGCTGCAGTAGACACATTCCAGCGACGCCTGGCTGGCAATTGCTGGCTGTCAGCGCATTCAGTTGGTGTTCCGGTTTCGGGTTGTGCTGTTAGTTGTCTTTTCCTGCACAGCCAAGCAGAGCCAAGCGGAGTCGCGAGCGTGGTCGTGCCTGTGTCTGTGTCTGCGACTGTCTGTGACTGTGACTTGTGTATGTGCGTGCGTGCGTGCTTGTGTGTGTCTGTGTCTGTGTCTCTGTGTGTGTGTGTGCTTGTTGTCTGTCGTCGCTTAACACTGTGCGCGCGTTTTGTCATCGTGTGAGTGGATGTATGTCTGTGTGTGTGTATGAGCCTTCTCCGTGTATGTATGAACATATTTATGTGCGTGTGTGCGTTTATTGTGCACCACAATACACAATATATTAATATATCAACATCACACATACATGGCAACATTTAAGCGCCTACATGGATGCTCGAGCAGAAGCTAAAACAAATCACTATCAGGTAAATCGGATAAAGTAGACCAACTAGTCAGGCATATATATCTAGAATATATATTTAAGTATGTGTATGTGTCAGAGTGCGTATGTTTATGTATGTGTGAGTGCGTGGAATTGAACAATTTTGCCATTGTGTGCGTGTTGTGCGCTTTCCAACAGCAGGAAATTGATATTCTTATTTCTTGTGCTTTTTGCAAAAAATAACGGCACGAGTCTCTCTCTTTTGGTGTATGTGTGTGTGTTTGTGAAAATTCCATCATCATCATCATCATCATTCGGGCTCGCGCTGGCAACATTGTTGTACACATATTTCTTCTTCTTACAACAAGCATCCATCCCACTCCTTCCTGGGAGCTCTATCTCATCATCTATGTATTTTTTTTACTGGTTGCTTTGCTCTTCTTTTTTTTATTGCTGCGGAAAAGCGAAATGCGAAAAACGAATTGCAAATGGCAGGCAAATTTCTAATTGACCATCAAATAAATGTTTCAAATTGCAGCAGTAGCGACAGTCCAAAAAGATACTTTCAGATACATGTCAAGTGCAAGGCTTTGTGTGGGTCGCACTTGTGTGTATGTGTGTGTATATGTATATATGTGCCAAAATATATATGTGGAAATTACAACTTCTGTGCTCAGATTGTGTCAGTTTTTCTCTTTTTTTTATGGCGATAAAATCAAAATGTAAGAGATAGTTTTAACATTGTCAACAAGTGAACAACTTGTGAATATTGGCTGTGAATTGAGTGCATATGTGATTGCAAACTGAACGCCGTGGGAGCGTCTTGAATAAGGAAACTAAGCTGAAAGTAGATATTAGGAAATTTATTTCAGAATTTAGAAAGTTCAAATAAAGCTTTCGATTAACAAATTTACTGCAGTTAATATATAGATTTGCATAACGAACTTAACACTGCATTATTGTCTTTATTTTTATAAACGATAAATCCATATATTATAAATTATTTTCTCATCTTATTATTATTTATATTTTTAGAAATATATTTGCACTTGACCTAACACAAATCTAATATCTCTCTCTTTCTTTTGCAGCCAAGAAAGCAACCATAGAAACAATAGATGGTAGAACTAAATGAAAAAAAAATATATATAACACCGAAAAAATCTGCGCAAATATAATACTTTTTTAATATAACAAGCAATATTTTGATTATTGAGTGAGATACACCAAAGATAAAGAAAGATATATAGAAAAGTGTTTTGTGCTTGTGAAACTGAACTAAACTAAAATACAAGAAAACACCGATAAACTACCAAAAATTATATTAAAAGTGCGTGAGAACGCTAAAATAAAAATAAAACTAAACTATTACTAAAGCAATTGAAAAAGGCTTAATACCAAAACAAATTTATAGTAAAAAGAGCACAAACTAAATTACGAACTATGAAATAATAAAATTAAAACTACTAAAAAAATTTGAAAATTTTTAAATTTATTGTAAATATTATAAGCTAGAAAAAGTCTTTACATTTAATACATATACAAAAAGTTACTAAAAGTATAAGAAGAAGTTGACCACATTTTTCGCTGAATGAAACGTTTTTAATATTAACTGTAATGCCCAAAATCAATTTGAATACAACATTTTCTATTATATAGAAAACAAAGTCAAATAATAATAAATAATAATAATAATAATAATCGAAAATCTCATTAAAAACGAAATCCAAAAATACTGAAACCAGCACAAGAATAAACAAGAAGATTTTTGATTTTACATCTAAGTATATGTATATAATATATATACATATTCAATAAATTAGCCGCATTAATGAATTGCATAGCTGCATATTGACATATTGAATTTCCCCATGCAAATTTATTCATTATCCAAATACGAAAGGCGACAAATTTTCAATCATTGACATTCAAGACGTAACATATGCATATTCGATAATCACAACTAACTAACTAAATACAAATACAAAAACAAATAATAATAGTTATAATAATCACAATTGAGCTACAATTAATTGCTTACCACAATTGAATTCATTGAATCACCCAATCCTATATATGAATACATAATAATTCATATTCATAATAACTATATATATATATATATATATATATATGACAAATGAAGATGCTCAAAATTTGATAGAATATTTAACATAATAATAACAAACGATACATGGAATATTTATAGTATTCAGCTAGTTCAACTAAATCTTTATACATATACACAAACCAATTGGAAAGCGACCACTTTGACTCAATTAATAGAGAAAAGGTGAGTACAAAAATATTCGATTTTATTTAATATTACATTGAAACAACAAATATAATAATATATATGAAAATAAAAAATAAACAAAAATTGTTTTTGTATAAGTGCTTTTCTATTGGGAATTGCAAGTAAAATAATAAAACAAAGTCTTAAATGGTTTTTATAGGCTTCCTTCAATAAGAAAACAGAGCTTTAAAAATTTATTAATATCTTTGAAGTTTATTTTGAGTCTTTCATTTATTGTCTTTACAACAATTTCTTAAAAATGTAACATAAAGTGTTGAATAAATGATGATATGAGCCTTCGTTTAAGATCAAAAATTATTTTTATTTTTCCAATAGGACATTTCAAACCAGTGTTTTCATTATATATATATTTCTATTTGGGAAATCAGTATTTAAAGCTTTGATTTAATTAAGATAAGTATATACTGAAATCAACATTTGAGGGAAACATTTACCAAGGTAGCTAAGTTCTTACATATTTATACAAAAATATAATAAGTAAGGCATCAGCTCAGCGCAGTTTAGTGTTTTTGAAAAGCATAAGTCTGCTATATACACCAAAATTATAACTACAGGCATTTTTTGGCAGCGCATAATTATCCCAGATGCCACAACCACTCCCCAAATTGCTCGTTTGCCCCAAGGTGCACTGTGTCCCCAAGTAGCTAAAGCTCGACTTAGCTGGACTTTTTTCTTTTTGCTGCTGTTTTCTTTTGTTTTTGGTTTGGGTTCACTTCATGGTAGAACATTTGAAAATTGTTCCATTGACCTTTGGCGACCACGCAGTGTGGCGAAACGGGACACATTCAAATATATACACACACACAGCTGGCATGTTCGGGTGGCTGTGGTTAAGTGGGTGAGAATGCAGAGGTTTAGTTTGATTGGGTGGTGCCAATGCCCAAAAGCAAATATCAGCCACCGCAGCTCTGACGACAATAAAAACCAGCGAACAATTGCCAAATAAATAACTTCACGCTCGCTCAGCGCGTTTATTTGCTTTTGTGTCGAAGCCTGGGCTTGATTTTCATTTTCATTTTGCAAACACACTCACCTATACTCATACATATGCATAGTGTGTGTGTATGTGGTTGTGTGTGAAAGAGAGAGAGAGAGAGAGTGAGGGAGAGTTCATGACTCCAGACTGTTGCATATTAAAAGAGCTTCCTGCCTTGCTTGGCTTTTCCCGTTTTTTTTTTTCAGCTGCGCTGCTCATTTGGCTATGTCTAAAAATCTGAATCTACACTGTCTTTCACCCTAACTTGGTCGCTTTGCTTGGGTTTTTTCATTAATAATATGACACAATTCCTTCAGCATTGTCCTGGCCAGCTGCGCCTGAGAGCACTTTTGGCTTTGACGCCTCCTTATGCTTATTATGCTCATTTGAGGCTTTGTCTTCTAGCCTCCCACCGCTCTTCACACAGCCAGCCAATGTCTTTTTGCCTTTTCTTTCATCTTTCATTCATTCAGCAGCAGAAACAACAGTCACAAACACGCACACACACACACACAGCACGCAGAGATACATCAGCAAATCCAAATGCAAACACAGGCAGCGAAAGGACCAAGAAAACAAAAGTGCAATATTCGTGAGCGAATATGTGTGTGTAAGTGAAACTCAGATACCCTTTTTATGCATTGGACACTTTTAGTTTAGCACCCAAATGTATAGGTTTTATTAATTTATACAGTAGTTATACTATTTCTTAATTTTAGTATTATAAGATTTCTCTTTATTACAAATTATTCTTTTTCATTTTAGATAGTATTAATTAATATTAAGAGTATTAATATATTTTAATATCAGCACATATTTGTAACAATAATGAGGATTAATTAAATTATTAATTGTAAGGTATTGTACTCGAAATTATCTACTAAATTACTTTTTTTTTGACAAATAGGAATTTTTTAACCTCAGAAAATGTTAGTGCTTTAAATAATGCAACACAATTTGTATACCTTTAAAACAATAAAAAAAGTATTTTTATTATTATTATGATTATTCTTATAACTGTTTATATAGAGGAAAAACGATTAAACACACATTCTGCGTTAGTGTATTGAAGCATTCGTCATTGCCTCTTGTTTTGTTTTTTTGGGTAACTTTCATTTGTTGACTGTTGTTGGCCGACGTCCTTAATTATGTGCCAGAGCCATGACTGACTGCCACAGTGTCACACTGGCAGTAAGGACACACGTACGCACTCACACATTGACACACTTGTAGGCACATTGACACAACTGCCAGGCTCGACGACGGCGACACGACGCGACAGCGGATGCGGCGGTAACGTTGACTCGCGACTCGTCGTTGTGTCCTGCGATGTGTCATGTTGTTGGGCCAAGGAGAGACTCGAGACTCAAGTCCTTGTTGCGCTTGTTTTTATCGCTTGTGTTTGGCCGTTCTTGATGAGTGTTGTCGCCTCGTTGTTGTTGTTGCTGTTGTTCGCTGGTCGTTTTTGAAGAGCACCGATGTAGTGGGTGTCATGTCCGTTTAGTTGTTGTTGCTTTTGCTGCCTGGCACTTTGAGGCGATGCCCCCTGCTTACTGCTTATTTATGTATGAAGGACCTTAAACTTTGCTGCAAATGAAAATGGCCCCGCACATCACACACACAGAAAGCACGAAGAAGATGATGAAAGCAACTTAAAAAGGTATAGAAAGATAAAAGCAGGTCAGCGTGCTCGACGATGGGATACCTTGCTATGCTACCTCTTAGTGCTAGCTAGAAATCAGAGTCGCCTATGCTAGAAATCCATTTCTTTCAATTAAAAAGACGTGTGGCAGCTAATTAAAATCTGCATCATATTATATTCTGTACATATGTGACTAGAGATGGGACTTTCTGTTTGAAATTAAATAAATTTGCACATATCCATTTTGTCTTATCAACCATTTAATTACAGACTGCGGTGCATCTCTTCCTGTCAGCCATTTGCATAGATTCTCACGATTCTTAGATTTTTAGATTCTTATTGTTCTTGCTGTTGACGCTTAGTAACAATGGCCACAATTTTTTTTTTAACTTGTGTGCGTTTCCATAACCTTCACATAAATTTAAGGTTAAAAATATCGTTTTATTGTTGTTGCGCCACCTAATTTTAAACTAGGTCAGCGCAGAGGTTGTGCCAAAAAGAGGAAAGGTAACAGTTGCTTGTTTCTCGAAACTGGTGGACATCTTGAAACCCTTTTTCCATCTATGTACGCCCTACGAAACGGAGACCTAACTGAGGGTGAATATGTTTTAATGCATATCTATCTTTAAACAGTTTGCGAAATTCATTATTATTTAATATTCTGTTAAAAATAACCGTTCAAAAAACTTATAGATTTCTTATTTATTTTATTAATTTTCTTTTATTATTATTTTTAAATTAGATGAATGTCGAAGGGAAACCATTTACCAGTTAGCCAGCCAATATTAGCAATATATTTCTTATTTGATTGATTTCATAATATACCAATCATGTGTCTCTGCAAGAAAAGTCATTCTCTTAACTCTTTTGATACTTGCTGTCAGTCTTAATATAATTATTACTTTCTGATCACATTTTTAATATGACAAACACTTTCATGCTTGCGTTATAATTCCAACATAATCATACCAATATTATTGCAAATTTATAGTTTTTATTACTCAGTCGAGAATATTATTCTAATTCATAATTAAAACGATTGCCTATTCATTTGAAAACTGCTTATAAAGTGTGCTCTCTATCTCTCCCTCCAAGTTGGCTAGGACACCTCAACATTTTGCTAGTTGAACTGTCTGCTCAAATACACACACACTCCAGCCCCAAACCTAACCCCAAATCCATCCTCAAGCTTCCACACTTAGATCAGGCCGTTACGTGTCTGTGCATTGAGCCCCAGATGTCACACGGGGTTGGTAAAAGTTTTTGCCATTCGCAACTTACATAATTTAACAGAGAATGAGTTGGGTGGTTTGGTTAGGATGTAAAGGATTTACCTTTTGCTCTTTCTCCTTCTCTCTCCCCCACTATCTATCTTTCTGCCTCTCTGTTGCTCGGTTTACGTGAGATAATGTAAATTTATAGCTGGCAATTAGCGGGTTGCGTATCGTAACCAAAGCCATGACTATAACTCAAGCGAACAAACTTTCGTCTAGGCCCCCAAAGTTCCAGTTTCTAATTGCAGTTGCGAAGAGAGTGGCAAATATTGGCCAGCAATGGTGGGTGGGGGGTGTGGAGACAATGACAAAACCAAAATTCAGTTAGCAACATTTCTTACCAATAATTACCAAAGGTAACGTCGTACATATGTGTAGGCAAACTACAGGTAAAGTGGTCGCTCGGTAAATCGGAAAATTAAAACTTTTTTTTATCAAAAGATTTTATTTTTATGTACAACACTTATCATCCTAATTAAAGGTGAAAAGGTATATTATCAGTATGCATTTAAAATATATCTACAGTGGCTCAGAGCTTATTTGGACCAGTGCTTAGCAAAATTTTTAATTGCCTGCCATAAACTAATTATACATTATTTTTCCAAAATTCCAAAGACCTATGGCAGGTACATATATTAACCACCAAAATTAATATATGACCCCAATATACTGCGGTTTCCCCACCAGCTATGTCGGGCTATGTAAAAAAGTACCTCAATTTATGGACAAATCTTATTTGGACCAGTTACATTATGGGCACCTGGGTGCTATAAAACCCGGAATTTTTACGTCAGTTTGATAATTTTGGTATAAATAGACCAATACTTCGTAGTTAGTTTAGTTATATCCTGCATCTCGGGTGCAACCAGCCAACAAGGACTATGGGCAAACGGATTACTATTGATCAACGGAATCTCATCCTGGAACACTTCCAAATGGGATATTCACATCGCCAAATAGCTGAAATGGTCCATCTAAGCAAGTCAACTGAATACAACATCATTCGAAGCTCCGTGGATGCAAATCGGACAGAGGACAAGTTCAGAATGACACCAAACAAGATTTTCACTGAACGGGAGGAGCGGAGGATCATCAGGAAAATAAGAGGAAATCATAAGCTATCGGCTCCAAAACTGACAACAGGTGCAGTATGAAATGGGGAAAGAGTGGAGTGTAAAAATTGTGCGCCTGGATCTGTACAGCCATGACTTTCATGCCCGAGTACCACGGAGGAAGCGTTTTATCAGCGCATAAAATAAAGGCACCAGGATGACGTTCTCCAAATCCCACTTGGACAAGGATTTGAAGTTCTGGAACACATTCATATTTGAAGATGAGTCCAAATTCAAAATTTTTGGCTCGGACGGACGGCATTATGTGTGGCGACAGTCTAATACTGAGCTGGATCCCAAAAACGTAAAGGCAACAGTCAAGCACGGCGGAGGAAGTGACTTGGTATGGGCATCTTTCTTGGAAGCCGGCGTCGGGAATTTGGTGTTTACTGGAAAAATAATGGACATGAATGGGTACTTCAATAAATTTATGGAAAATGTACTCCAAAGAGCCGAGAAGCTAGGAATCCGACGTACTTTCCGGTTCTACCACGACAATGACCACAAGCATAAGTCCGGATTAGTAGAGTCCTGGCTTATTTGGAACTGGCCCCAATTGATAATTCCACCGCCTCCGTCTCCAGATTTAAATGTTATAGAAAATTTGTCGGTTCTGCTGGAAAATAACATCCGGAAGCACAGCATATCCAGCAAACAGGATCTCAAAAGTGGTCTGCTGGATGAGTGGAGCAAGATCAGTGCAGAAACTACCCGGAAGCTGGTATCTTCCATGAATAATAGGTTAAGGGAAGTTGTTAAGGCTAAAGGATATCATACTAAGTATTAACATTCCTATTTAAGTTTTTATACGTCAAATATGTTACTTTTTTAAGACTGGTCCAAATAAGCTTTGGAATGTATTTTGGATATGTTTTTAGTTTTTGACTAATTTTAATTAATTAACTAATATTTTAATAACAACTAAAGTTTTTTCTCAAACGTGATACAACATTAAACAAATTGGCATTTAAACATTTTGCGTTTGTTTCTTTGTTTAAACATTATAGCACTTTACATTTTTTGCTAGAGACTGGGCTAAATAAGCTCTGAGACACCGTATATATATATTTGAAAAATATAATGTTGCAAGCATTGCAGATTGCAAATACAGTTGCAGATACAGCAAGGACATTTTTTTTTAAAATTTATATATATATATATATATAATATACGTGTATATAACAGTTTCACTTTCCATACAACCTCTGCGCGCTGAATTACACAAATGTGTGTATCTGTATCTGTTAGCTACATGCGAAAGGCATCAGTTGCAATCTGACTTCAATTCAATTATTTTAGATTAGAATGTGACTGTGTCACAAACACACACAAAGTGCACACACACACACACGCACACTTTTGTTTCTCTATGTCAGCTGTCATTCATCCGTTCATATGTTCATTTTGTTTGGCTCGCAAGAGCGACAGACAGGATTGGAGGACAGAACGCAGGATACGTGCCCCGTGACGCCAGTTTCTGTATTGACAGTTGTGTCCGTCAGCTGTGTGTGTGTGTAATATATATGTGTTTGTGGGGGTGTATTTGACTGCGTGGGCTGTTCTAAATGTGCTTAGAAAAACAGAAAAAAAATTAAAAAAAGGGACCCCGTGGCAAATTCACATAGGTGAAGAGAAAATCGTTGCGTCTGACGTCATGACTTTGGGCATTTTTAAAAAACTTTGGAAACATTTTCGATTTAACTAGCAAATATATCTTTAGAAATTCAGGCAAAAAATTTTTTTTTGAGCCCTTCTATAATATTTATCATCATTGAAATCATTGAAAATTTCAAGTTATGAAACTAAAACTATCTGTAATATTAACTTAATTTGTCTTGAAGTCGAAACTTATTCTAGAGACAACTGCAATTATAATAATAATTGTTGTTAGTAATATTATATTTCTAAAGCTGTTAGAACTGTCTTGAAACTAGTGTGAAAACAATTGCCTTAAGACCAGCAAAATACAAAACATAAGTTTGTAAGTAAGATTGGGAACAAGTCGACTCTCAAGAGTCCAACAGTAATACAATTACAATACAATACAATACAATACAATTACAATCCTTGAGCATTCATATTATAATATCTTAATTAATATTTCTTTGAAACATTCTTTACTTGCCTACCGGAATGTCCTTTGCACTGAACTGCATGTATATGGAATGCTTCCAAGTTATATATTCCAAGCAGTTTAAGTTCGCTAGATCAGGTAGATATAAATTCCGTTAAAAAGAAGAAAATGAATTTTAATGTAAGCATTCATAATCAAACCTGTTCCTCATGCTGAAACACACAGAAATTCGTGAAAATTATGTTGTATATTCACGTATATGACATTTTCATTGAATAGTGTAAGTAAATCATAATAATTCTCAGAGCTTATTTGGACCAGTGTCTAGCAAACAATTTAATGTGCTATAAAGCTTAAACAAAGAAACAAACAAAATGTTTAAATGCCAATTTCTTTGATGTTATATCACGTTTGAGAATAAACTCTAGTATTTATTTAAATATTTATATTTAAATATAATAGTTTAAGAACTTACTTGGGCATTAAAGTCATGGTTGTGTAGAACCAGGTGCATAATTTTTACACTCCACTCTTTCCCCATTTCATACTGCACCTGTTGTCAGTTTTGGAGCCGATAGCTTATGATTTCCTCTTATTTTCCTGATGATCCTCCGCTCCTCCCGTTCAGTGAAAATCTTGTTTGGTGTCATTCTGAACTTGTCCTCTGTCCGATTTGCATCCACGGAGCTTCGAATGATGTTGTATTCAGTTGACTTGCTTAGATGGACCATTTCAGCTATTTGGCGATGTGAATATCCCATTTGGAAGTGTTCCAGGATGAGATTCCGTTGATCAATAGTAATCCGTTTGCCCATAGTTCTTGTTGGCTGGTTGCACATGAGATGCTGAATATAACTAAACTAACTACGAAGTATTGGTGTATTTATACCAAAAATAATCAAACTGACGTAAAAAATCCGGGCACCCAGGTGCCCATAATGTAACTGGTCCAAATAAGATTTGTCCATAAATTGAGGTACTTTTTTACATAACCCGACCTAGCTGGTGGGGAAACCGCAGTATATTGGGGTCATATATAATTTTGGTGGTTAATATATGTACCTGCCATAGGTCTTTGGAATTTTGGAAAAATAATGTGTAATTAGTTTATGACAGGCAATTAAAAATTTTGCTAAGCACTGGTCCAAATAAGCTCTGAGCCACTGTAAATGCAATAACCAGTCCGTAAGGGCAGAACATTTAGTTCCGCTCTGCCGCCTTTGTGACTCATAAAGCAGCGCAATGAATAATACAAATGTATCATTTACTTAGTGCCGATGCAGCTATTTTCCAGCTTATCAGCATCTTTTCATGCGGGCGACTCAAGCGAATTATTAAGCGGGTATTATGATAAAGTCCCAAGTCCCACCAGCATTTATTGTCAACAGCTGAGTGACCATTGTCAGCGTCTCCGATAACACTGTCCGACCAGATTTTTAAGACTAGGCGGGTGAATCATAACATTAAATAAATACAAAGAAAATAATTTCAAAAGAAATAAAACTTTTAAGTCATTATTAATATAATCATATGAATTGTACATAATAAAAATTTAAATTTTATGTACGTGTATTTTTTCCTGCTAGCAATGTTATTATGATCTTTTTTTTGCATTTAAAACTTATATTCGTATTTATATTATGTTATTGTTTATTTTTGCATTTAAAAGTCACATATACAACAACTCAATAACTCTTGATTAATACTTTGTACTTTGCTGTACTTGATAATATTCTAAATATTTTTAAATCTTTTGATTGGATGGAAGATGTTTTTGTTCATTCAATTTCTTATCTTAAAACATTTCTCATTTTGTTGTGTAGTGTATTTTACGATGTGCGAAAAGTGCCTGGCGTGTCCTCGTATCTGTCGATGAGTTGGAACCCGGCTTTGCTGTAATCAGAGCGACAGCGTCGCCAGAGATTTCGAGTGCGAGCAAGTAGTGCAAGTGTCGACCTGGAACTTATCTAGCTGCGGATGTTGTTCATTGTGTTGTTGTGGTTCTGCTTCTTCAACTTCTGATGGTCTACTTGTGTTAAGCGTTTTATACTGTTCAAGCAGCTCTCGAGCCGAGCTTCATTCGCCTGTTCAATTCAGTGCTCAAGTGAACCTCGAGTCGATCAGTTGAACTATGATGAGCCTTTGTTTGTTTTTGTGCCTGCTCGGCACAAGTGTTGCCCTAAGGGAAAACTACTGCGAACGGAATATGACCATTAGCACAATGGTACCCGTGACAAAGCAACGAACGTTGATTAAACAGCCGCCCAAATGGAAGGTGTGGAAGAAGGCACAGCGCATCACAGAATTTTACAACACACACGAGGAGCAGCTCAGCTATAAGTTAATCTCGGAATGCTGTGCGGGGTATATGCCATTAGAGGGCGGTCTCTGTGAGCCCATTTGCGATCGCGGCTGTCCAGCCTATGCCAGCTGCGTGGCGCCACAGCGCTGCCAGTGCACCGGTGGTTATATCTCAGCTGTGGCACATCGCGATGGCAGCCACTACTGTGAGCCCATCTGTGAACGCGGCTGCCCCATCGGCTCCCAATGTGTGGCACCAAATACGTGTGCCTGCAAAGATGGCTACAAGCCACTGCCACCCACTGGGGATGCAGTCAGTGCGCCCTGCGAGCCCATCTGCACTCTGGGCGACGGCTGCGCCAATGGACAGTGCGTCGATGTGGAACGCTGTGTTTGCGATCGGGGCTATCAATGGAGCCAGGAAAGCAGCACATGTGTGGCCAACACGGACTTGCAGGAGGTGTCAAACGACGATTTTACCGAGCTGAAAGATTATCTTAGCAGCACAGCAAAATCGACTCCTTTTGCCTCTGCTATAGCCGGCGACTGCGAAGATGGATTCGTTTTCTATTCGGGTGAATGTCGTGCCGAATTCTTTGAGAGCAATGAATCTAGCGGTATCAAGGATTGCCGCCAGACCGACTGTGGTCCACATCAGAGCTGCAGCGAACAAGGCAGTTGTATCTGCAATGCGGGCTATGATGAGGATGTGAAAAACAACTCGACGCTCTCCTGTCGTCCTAGTCTGGTCGACCAACTGCTCAGCATCGATGAGGCCGTTGATGATGAGGATGAACTTAATATGCTGACCATTTCAATTGTGGGCATGGCTACCTGCGTTCTGCTCATGATTGTGATTGTTGGTCTGCTTGGTGGAATGCGACGTCTTCGAGGCCAGCTGGACACAGAACCCAACGAGCAGGCTCTGCAATGCGAATTCTCACAGAAATCCTACGATTTGGATGAGCCGGTGCCGTAAGAGGGGAGCAGATTATCATAATAAATGTTATTTATATTGTTTGAAGACTATGTTCATAATGTAATTCTTTTAAAAGGTTCATGAGAATTCGCCTTAAATCTGAATTTACATTTTGGTACAGAAACCAGCGTGATATAATTGGAATGAAGAGGAAGAGAGAGAGAGAGAGAGAGCTGGACTACGTTGGTCCAATTGGTGATATGAGTACACTTATATGTATAATAGGGATGATGTTAATTTCCCAATTAGGTATGAGTCTCGAACTGATTAGGTAGTTTTTATACCCTGAACGCATTAATAATGGGTAAAAACTGTATAATGGTTTTGTGCAAATGTATGTAACAGACAGAAGGGAGCATCTCCGATCCCATAAAGTATATATATTCTTGATCAGGGTCAATAGTCGAGTCAATATAGCCATGTCCTTCTGTCCGTCCGTCCGTCTGTATGAACAGGTAGATCTCAGAGACTTAAAATTTGGAATATAGGTTATCGTATGCCAGGCGCAGATCAAGTTTGCGTTTATTTTTATTGATAACTCACTTCGTTGATCGAATATCGATATATTTAAATTTCCGATAGCAATAAATTCACTCAATTTATAGTCGAAAATATATTCTCATATTGATCTCATTTCTATCAGCAGCCGCCAGCATTTTCTGTATGCATAAATATGCGAGCGCATGTGTGAGAAAGAGATGGTATGTTAATCGACGCGAGTGTCAATATGTTTTTGAGTGTATTCTGCGGAGCCTCGCTACCTACGATTGCGTGTTTCACGTGATTGTCGGCAGAGGTCGATTCCAGAGCTGCTCGCGTTTTAGTGAAAATCTTTTTAAAAGGGAATTTGGGGAATAATAGAATATATCTAATAACTGGGTTCAGGGTAAATCGTAGTCGAGTTCACTCGACTACAGAACTCTTACTTGTTTCTTGTGTTTTATTTATTTTTAAAAATTGTATTGCTGAACGAAACTGCATTAGTCGCATTCTTAGTTCTTTATATGAAATTTATTTCTTTCTTTATATGAATAAGTTTAAATAGAAAATTTATTTTATTTGTATGACTATGTGGCTATATGAATCATAACTATTTGGAATGCCTATAAGTGATTTTAATTTAGCATCAGTCATTAATAAATTATTGAATTATTAATTAAACTGAACTTCTAAAACTTGATTCATCCGTAAGTGCATTGAGAATGCGTGAGCTATAGGAACAGATATTAATAAAACCCAATTTCTTTAATATAATTTGTTCAGTAAGTCGTATTTAAAACATAAATTAATTGTTATTGTTGTTTTTTTGTAAGTACTTAGAATGATCTTTGACTTTAGTCTTTGGGTCTGATATGAGTGTTTGTCCAACGACAAATGTATGGCTGGCGTAAAAGACAAAAGCGATACATTTATTAACAGGACACAAAGCAATAATTTAAAGTTAAAGTTAGTTTAAAGTTGTAGATAAGCAAAACAGTTATGATCGCAATTATGAAAGGCTTGAGAGTTGACTTCAAAATTTATATCGTCTCAGTTGATTTCAGTTATCTTTAATCTTCACATTTTCCAATATTATATCAACATATTTTATTTTAAATGAGTACTAACATCTAACCACAAATATCGCACATTTATTACCGAAAAAGAGGCTCATCGTATCAGGTCCCCCGGCAGTCATATGCACTCAACAGCCGATTACGGGCATATATAAATAAAAAATTCAAAAAAAAAAAAATACTTAAAAATGGCACACACACAAAAATACACTTTGCTTGTCACTCTCACCAATGTAGCGAAGAGTTTTGAAGCCGTCGCTTTAATATCCATAGCAATTTTTTATCAGCTGCAGATATGTGTATATGTGTACGTACACATGTACATACATACCATCAGTATGTGTGTGTGTACGTGTGAATCTGTGTGTGTGTGTGTGTGTGTGTGTATCTTGTATCTGTGTCTGCAGCTATGGGCGAATATCTTTATCTGTGACAGTGGCACAAAGATCTTTTAGCCATAATCGGTGCACATTTATATATTTTTCACACTAAGCCACACAAAAATACACACACACACGCACATGCGGGAGCTTTAAGGTGCGCAACAGAAAGAGGGAGATAGAGAGAGCGAGGTAGAGAGGGAGAGAGCAATGTGTAGTGCGTGAGAGCGTGTTAACTTTGGGAGGCGAGCAAAATCTTAGAAAAAAAATACAAAAAAATAATAATATAAGAAAAACAAAACACAAAAAGACAAGCAACCAAGCAACCAATTTTTTACAGCAGCAGCCCCTCGCCTGCCCTTACCCTTCTGTTGTCTCCGTTTCCCCAGTCGCTAGCACGTTTCCTGTGGCGTTCTCACAGCAACAAGGATACTTAAAGCTTCTTTAATTTTTATGTTGTTTTCTCTTCTCTTTGTCGGCGCGTTGAGTACGGCTGTGCTCTAGTGTGTGTGTGAGTGTGTGTGTGTGTGTGTTGTTGTTGTATGTGTGCCTGAACCATTCTCTTTGATTGCTTTTATGCTTGTGTATGTGTGTGCTGTTTGTGTATTTGTATTGGTAACCTTTGCTGGCTGTGCCAACATTTTTGCGTGGGACGTTGCCCAAGGACATGGACTCGTTTGCCTCGATTGCACGTTGCTTCACTATTTCAGACTGCTTGCTGTGTCTTCCTTTTCATTTTCAAATTTCTCTCTGCTCTTACTTTGCATTGTATATTTATATTTTTTTTTTTTTGCATAGTACTTGCTTTTGCTGCTTTCTTTATTATTTATTTATTATTTGTTATTTGCAACATTTATTTTTGGTCAACCTGTAAAAACGTGTCCAGTGCCAACCGACAACCTGCACTTAATTGATTGAAGACTTGACAAATGCAAAAGGTTGCTCAAGCGACTTTTTAAGTACTACGATTGCTTTTAAGAAATTTTTAATATAGAATATATGCAATATATTGTTTTACAGAGCAGTTGTAAAAGCTTTTAATACTAAAGGTAATTATAAGGCGAACTTAAGAGGCAATTTAATTTATTTAGCTTATTTTAAGAAATTCTACAATTTACTTATAGTTAGAGATTATTTAATGTGATTTACTTGCTGTGAACTTGTTTACCAATAATTTTTATTTGTCTCAAGTTACCATAATTTGTAATTAATTTTTAATATCAAACTATATATATATATATTCTAATAATCGAATAAAATAATTATGTATTTTATAAAATTTATTTAAATATATCTTACACTTTTAAAGTCATATATTTTATTTACTTTATTTGCATATTTCTAACCCTATTAAAGTAAATACTAAGTTGGATAAACTCTCCATTTGCATTTCTAGCATGCTCATGATTATTGACTACTTCGTTATACTTAAGTTTTTGCCCAAGACTACTAATCCTTCTTGTAGAATTTTTGAAATTCCCAACAGATTCAGCCGCCAAGAAGTAAAGTGATAAATCACTCAAAAAATATCTATTTCCCATGTTTTTCTCCCAAATCTCTAGTTTCAACTGCCCTCACTCATTGTTATTTTATGATGTTAAAATTGATTTATGAAGAGCAAAACATCTCACAGCAATCGCCAAAAGAGAGAAAAACAAAAAACACTGCGTACAGAATTTTCTCCATAGTTGCAGCAGTTATGCTATAGTGGCAGCTTCTTTGGCTTCTTACTCTGCTGGTGATTTCCATACTTTTTTTGTTGTTGTTGTTGTGTTTTATGACAGCTGCAGCTCAAAACTGTAGCTGCAGTGATAAAAATGAAGAATAATAGCAACGCCCAGTTCCGTGCTGGGGAATTTTCTATGTACTTGTTGATGCGGCCCCAACATTCACACACATACATACAATGCTGGTGCAGCTGCAAAAATGCATTGTATGAAAGTAGGTCGCCTGTGCTGTTGCTGCTGCAGATGAAAAAGAAATGCAAAGCAGCAGCTATCAAATATTAACCACTAGTTGCGTTCTGAAATATAGCCACGCCCACCAGTGCCCAATTAACTGGCGATTTTTTTAGCTTCTTTATGGCCAGAAGTTTCGCCGCTCTGCTTTGCTCTGTTCTCTCCGGCGGGGGCTGCAACTTTAGTTTGCCACTTTGCCGTCACGCCCAGTTTAACAGCCGTGTGGCAGCAACAGCAGCAACACACTGCTGACCTATTTTTGTCACACACATACACACATTTTCAAATTACTTACAGCTACAGTAAGTCAGAGATACACACAGCTATACATGTGCATTTTAATACAGTAATCGCTCGAAAGTTGTCACTTACAAAATACAATCTATTACAGAAATTATGATAGTCTTTCATACAATTATTAATCAATAAATTATTAAATGTAAAAAAAAAGAAAGTAGGTTGATGGAAGAGCCATACAAACCCTTCAATAATAAGTAATGTGCAATATAGTACATTAAAAAAATAATTGAGAATATTTTTGTATACAAAACAGCACTTGAAGAAATTACAAAGTAAAATTGTAAATACATTTTAAATTTTTGAATTTCGTATACAAAAATTTGGAATTGAATAAACTGTATTAATTTTTGCATTAAAATCTGCGTCATACGTTTCGAACGACTACTGTATATGTCAAGTCAGCTTCATGGCTTCGCATATTTTTATGTGCGTGTGCGAGCTCAGGTGTGTATGTGTGCGTATAAGTGTATTAGTAAGTGTGTTGGTGCGTTGAGTTGTGGCTGCACAAGTTTCAATAACCTAACATTGCTGGCGTTGCTCGCGTTTTTCATAATTTGCAGTCCCATGTATCCTGGATTTTATTGTCAAGTTGTGGTAAGGCCACGCCCACGTAGGCTCAGATGTAATTAAATACACACACACATACTCAGTATGTGTGCTGTGTGCACTGCTACTGCAGCAGTCATACTCCTAATGCATACGGCCTAAAGTACGTTAATATGTTTTGCATTACCAATGCGCGCGTGAGCTGAGTTTTAGTTTTAATATACTCACCGTGACGATCATCTGGGGTATGATATTGACTTTCTTTTGAGTTTGTTACAAATAGAAGAAGATATCTTACATTTTATAATGCACATATTGTATGTATTTCATCTATTTTATCACTGTATAAATGTGTATAAAAGCTAGAGCTCTGAAGTTTCCGTCCATCCGTCTATCTGTTTATCTATTATCCGTTTATTAATTTGAATTCTCCTTAATTCTGTCGAGAAATTCAATATTTTCTTCATCTGTTTAACCATTGAACTGTATGAATTAAGAAATCGGCTATTCAATAAGAGCTCTGAAATTCAAAAAAGTTTATTAACTTACTTCGTAATAGGGAACAGGGTAACTTCTACAAAGAACCCTCGACTACATCAAGCATGTTTTTCCGCTGTTTCTTACGGGAAATGCTTATAAACTGCACTTTATATTAGGCTCTATGTGTGTGTGCGTGTGTTAGAGTATTTCGTTCTGTGTGTGTGTTAGCTGACATTCATAAACTGCCGCGAACAAGTCAGAGAAAAATATTCACATTTTTATGCTAAAATATTTTTTTGCAGTCTGTGACCTAAAAAAATCGTTAAATGTTTGAAAAGCGGTTTCGCTTTTCTCATGTGGTCGTGTGGACTGCTTTTTAGAGAGCAAAGTGCCCAACCCACAAAGCATTTAAGTTAATGCACATGGTACTCACACAATCACACACACACAACTACATCTTTTTCGAAAGTGGTTTGACAGGTTAAAATGGTTTTTGGGGTGGTTGAGTGTGAGGCAGCTGGGCTGCTTGGCAACACATTGTGGCATCATGTTTGAGGTAAAAAACTGAAACTTTGCGTTTACCTCAAACATTTTTCATTAATACATCTAAATTTAACAGATTTTACTACAAAAAAAGTTTAAATATAAAATAAAATTAGAGCTCAATGCTTAGCACATTTGGATGGGTGAGTGTAGCCAGTGAATTGAAACTTTAAATACTCAAATGACTGAATAATTTCAAAGTTAAATAAAGAATTGTATTGACATTCAGAATATATTAAAGAAATATATAATTCTAATTGTATAATAAAAAGAAGCCAAAAAATAGTTCCTAAAGTCGAAAGCTTAGATGCTTATATTCGTTTCAAAAACATATTAATTTAATTTGTAGAATTAATTTAAGGGACAACCATAACCAAAAAGGCATCTCATACAGAAGCCATCAAGACTTGCACAAGCTATAATAGTTGTCAGTTATTGCCTCTCCTTGAAGCAGTTTTAACTGTCTCAATCTCCAGTTGTCCGAGTCGACTCTGGCAAGAGCCCAAGGCGCCTGTTAGAGGCAAGGGGCTGGTTTGAGCCATTGAGGTAAAAGGCTTTCAGCTGCAATTCCCAATCGAGACCCGGGTAGAGGCTGTGTTAAGTGAATGTTTAATGCGCTTATAATGGTTGAATGTGGACCGTTAACACCTGTCATAAAGTTAAAGCTCAACTGCATTTGCAGCGTGAGACAGACAAAAGGCAGCTACCGAGCTACCAAGCTTTCGCACATTCCGCATCCCCACAAAATGCGTCCCCGCACTCAAATTAACAATTTGCTCGCTGCGGCGCCGCGTCAATTAGAAGATAAATGTTTGTGTACACCAAGAAGCTGTGCGAAAAAGGTTAACGAGTATCACAAACTCACACACAGTCACATATACATACACAATTGACACGTGCATATAAAACAAGTAAGAGCTGTTTAGTGGAGAATACCCGACTAGGTGATACTTTGTACTCTGCCCTAACATATCCTTGTGGCTTGGGCTGTAATTTTGTTTGCCTGAAACTTTTAAAATACCTAATGTATTGCAATATGCTGATATGCTCAACTGGCGTAGCTTGATAATAACGATACCCTTTTTACTCATTCGTTATTCCGATAGGGTATACTTATGCTGCAATATTTTGTGGAAGAGCATATGGGGGCTGTAGTGGGTTTAGCAGTGCTTGGGTATTTCCGGGACGTTGAACGGCGTTGCTGCTGCGGCTTTGGCCAACAGCTGCGCGGCAAATAACTCAACTGTGCGTTAAGGTGGTCCAGGGGGGGGGGGGGAGAGTGGTGAATTGGGGGAGTCGCTTGGCTCTGCAAATGTTTGTGCAGCTAGCGCTAAAGATACGGAAAAGCCTCTTCTCTTGCTCGCCCTTCCTACCTCTCTCACTCTCTCTCTCTCTCTCTCTCTCTTTCTCTTCCTCTGAATGTGTGTCGCACATTTTCACGGCAACAACATTCACGTCGTCACCACGCAATGTTGGCTGATTATTGGAGCAAAAATTAATTGAAAATGTTGGTCAATTGCCTTGCAGGCAAACAGTAATCCTCGCCCCACAACTTGTCCACACCGCATCCCATGTAACGCAGCTGCCTTTAGCTTTGTATAACCTGTGAGCGAGTTGTCCTTATAATAAAGTTAGTTATTATTTTATATTATTTACTTTGCACCCTTCGAACCATTCATAAACTTACTTGTTGCAACTATTTTGAAATAGAACATCAAACCACATTCCTTGCCCCTGCCCTCAGTCAGAGGTTATTACTTTTAATGAAGCTTGGTGCAAGACGATATAATACGTATTGGGAAAAAATAATAATAAACATAGATTTGGGTAAGCAGCTGTAGTATGTGTCGGCAATTTCTCACCTGAAAGTGCATCAGTTTATCAACTTCTTTAAATGCATTTTCAATTGTTACAGTTTTCGCTCATATTTCGCAAATTATGAGGTTGAGTGGCTTGGGGCGACATTTAGAGTGCTCGCCTTTTGTTATATTGTTCGGCACAATAGATTATTCCCCTAATTTTGTTAGTTCACACAAAGGATTACTTTCAATACATAATCAAGAAAATTTGTATAGCTTTTATCCGCTTTTAATGAGTGATTTTTGTTAAATTTATATATTAGGCTTGGGAAAATGCTTTTAATTGCCTTTTGATTTGTACAAATTAAGTTGACAGACTGAAAATAAGTATCTAATTGTATATTATTTGGGTGACATTCGAAATTGAGGATGAACAAGGAGTGGGTTGTTTTGCTTTCAATTGATGCCATTTTTATTCCAACAATTGTACATTTCGAAACAAACTAGAAACTATAAAAATTGTTCATGTTTTTGCTGATAGCTTTTGCTTTACAAAATATTATTTATTTACTTTAGTACTTTATGCAGTTTCAATAAAATTAATCCATTTAGCTAGAGAATATCGAGCCACAAAGCAGGCCAATTCGACAATGGCTACAATTGAATTGTATTAGAATGCAAACAATGTGCATTATATGCATGCTTAAATATATTTACATATATGCGGCTGATCTGTAGTATGTATATATTATGTGTGCGTCTGTCTTTGTGAATAATACAAAACCGCAACACACAAAAGCAATCAAAATGAAAATGAAATTGCGTGCAGCTTCCAGCAGCAAAGTGAGGCGCACACACACACTTACACACCGACACACACACACACACAGAGCAAAGCACACGCAGAGAAGCATTTACACGCAGTTGCCCTCGAAACTGAACACGGAGGACAAACATTAACATTTCTATGCGTGCCACACGGCCTATAAGTAGGCAGTAGAATAAAAAAAAACAGAAAAAAATATACAGAAGAGAACAGAGCGGAGTGGAGCAGAAAAAAGAAAACACACTCACAGCAAGGAATTTCCAGCAGCATCCAGGGATAATTTCTGTTGTGAGCTTTCGCCAGACTCGTGACTGACACACGGATGGAGAGAGAAAGACAGAGAGAGACAAATAAGGAGAGAGAGAGACAGCGACAGAGAGTGAGAGAAGTCTCGAACGTGAGCATAAGAGCAACGGGATTTGCTCGCTCTCTTTGCGCTGTAGAAAAGGCAACAATATTTATTCGATTTGTTGCCGCTCGCTCTTTAAGTGTTTGTTTATGCGTGTGTTATTTTTTTTTGTGCTTTGGGGCCTGCCTAATAAAACTCATTAAAAAGCAGCGCAACACCCACGCACCCAGCACAAATGCTGCGGCGGCTGCTGCTGCTGATGCTGCCTCTGCTGCTTACCCAAAGAGTCAGTTTTGTCTCAAGGCCCACGCGGCGTATGTGTAATATTTTGCTGTAGCTCTTCTAGGCTCTACAATTTTTGTTGTTGTATTTTTCGCATCGTGACATTTATTTTTACTTAATTTATTTTTGCGCCGCCGCTTTGCAAATTTCCACACAGTCTTTTTCCCATTTTCTGCGCATCTTCCTTCCCACTACAGCTGCTGTTCCTGTTTCTGCTTTAGTTCCCTTTTCTCCTTCTGCGTTCTCATTTCAGTGTTGTGCTGGCTTTTTCGGCTTTCGCTTTTGCGTTCGTTTCGTTTATTTGTGTACATACATATTTATTTTGCAGCAGCATCCTCCCTACCACTCTCCCACAACAAACACCACACCACGCCACATCAGACCCCTCCCATAGCTATTCTCCTGGTTGCCTCATTCCTTCGCTTCGATACACGTTTCCAGCTCATTTGCCGCTTCGACGACAAAATTTCAGTTTTCAGCTTTTGCTACATTAATGTGCGCTGAACAATAGGGGAGGGATTGGTGTGTGTGGGTGGACCAGAGGTGTACAAAAATTAGGTGAAGGGTTTGGGATGCTGGTCTGAAGTGTTTGTATGCGATCAGCTTTAAGTGGCTGCAACGGTGAGTATGCAGGGGGGGGTCTGGAAATATGGGTCAAGTTGTTGCCGCCTGTGCTAAAAATTAAGTCGTCGCAGTCGCCGCTGACGCTGACGTCTCCGTCATGGCATTTATTGCTGTTGCGCATTAAGGGTTAATCCCATTGCCTTATAGAGTGTACAGAAATAAATTTCACTCTATGTATTTGTATGTGTGCCTGTCTCTTTGTATATTTGGCTATGGCTGTATGTGTGTGTGCGTAAATGTTTGTGAATGTATATATGTTCTGCCACTAACAAAATGAATGCCACTCTTGACCGTGCTCCTGTTATCGTTTTCTTGTTGTTTTTGTTGTTGTGTAGGCTATAAATAATGCGTTGACATATGTAGAACATTTAATATTAAGTTTCATATGCGTTTATTCAATTACGGTTATATTTAAAATATAAATAGTGGAAATGGATGTAACAGGCAGAAGGAATCTTCTCCAAATTAGGTATATAAGTTCTCAAAGTCGCAAATCAACTAATTTTATTTTGTCGATATCTGCCTCTGTTTCCCGATAGCAATAAAAGTAACAGTTTTTCTAATATAAAATTCATTGACATATTATTTCATAAAGATCGAATTAAAAGCTGTGTTCAGGGTACATCGTAGTCGACTACAGCACTCTTACTTGTTTTCAAGTTATATTTTGTAAATATCTGTTGCTTTACATGATTTAACCCAGCTGACTGATAAAAGTCTTTCGCACAAAAATTTTACATAATTAATTGCAAAACAATGCAATTAATAATCTATTAATTCCGTTCTTAAATTAAATTTATCTGTTTTTGTTAATCAGAGTTCAATTTAAAATAATATTGTGGGATATAAGTGCGAATCGCTGTTAGACTCAATATGTACAAAGTAATTTAATTGATTTAATTATTGCTTATCCATGTCCTTAATATTTATTGACTTACTCAGAGTTTTATCTGAAAGTAGCGGCGCCATATAAAATATTGCCAAGTAAAATCGGTAAAGAACAAGAGAAAATAATAATGAACGCCAGGCATATTCGGTATTTATGCGCTTGTTACCCATAATTTATTTGTGTCTGGTTTTTGGGGTGGTTTATCCACGGGTTACACTGCAACAGAGGGCGTTTGGGCGACACATACAATGCAATTTTGGGGCGTGGTACGCAAAAGTGTCACCAGCATTCAATTTGTGCTCATATACATACAGCAACATGTCTGATGAAGGCGGTAGCTGCAGACCACAGTCAGCAGCAATATACAATAACATCAACAACAAATACCAGACCAACGACAAACAACCAACAACTTGGCAGAAATTCCATGCGAACATTGACATCGACAACTGGCAGATATTCATGAGGCTGTCATGTTTGTGAACGCATAGATGCCCCGGGATGCCTGGCAGATGTCCTGCCCTCCAATGTCACCAACAATGGTTTATCGAACCCATCGTCAGGCGGCTGTCCATACATTTTCTTCATCTTCTTTTTGCACTATGTGCACTGCAACATAATTGATTTGCATTTAAATTGTAAAAACAACGCCAATCAATTGTTTTATGACTAGAAAGCAGAGACTCGTTTTTAATATTGGTTCTGAGTTCAATGCACCCTTTAAGACAGCTGCACTCTGTATAGCTTAGGCCAATCAATTACCAGTCAGAGTGCAAAGCTGAACATTTTCAAATGAAAACAAGTAAGAGTGCTCTAGTTGAGTGAACTCGACTACGATATACCCCTGAACCCAGTTATTAAATATATTTTATTATTGGCAAATTCCCCTTTAAAAAGATTTACAGTAAAATGCGAACAGTTCTGCAAGCGCCCTCTGCCGGCAAACACGTGAAACACGCAATCGTAGGTAGCATACAAAAGTATATTGACGCTCGCGTCGATTATCATGCCATCTCTTTCTCACACATGCGCTCGCATATTTATGCATACAGAAAATGCTGGCGGCTGCTGATAGAAATTAAATCAATATGAGAATATATTTTCGACTATAACTTGAGTGTTTCTTATCCGATCTTGACAAAACTTGGTCACTTGATCAATAGCATGCATATGCATATTATGTGTTTATTAGAAGATTCTGTCTTTAAAATTGTGGCATTTATTGCCATCGGAAATTTAATGTATCGATATTCGATAAACGGAGGCAGTTATCGATTAAATTACGCAAACTTACAGTCTCTGAGATCTGCGTGTTCACACAAACGGACGGACGTGGCAATATCGACTCGACTTTTGATCCTGATCAAGAATATATATACTTTGTGGGGTCGTAGATACTTCCTTCTGCCTGTTACATACATTTGCACAAAACCATTATACCCTTTTTACCCATTTTTAATGGGTTCAGGGTATAAAAAATACATTGAAATGCATGTAAATGACAACGACCAGCAACTTAACTAGGTTTGACTTCGGCAAAGAGTTGATTGGCAACGGACACTGATAAGTGAGGAAGCATTACTTTGGCAAGCTTTAAGGCAAGCGTGATATTTCGAAGTCGACCAGCAATTTATGGGCCTAATTAGAGAGTAACCTTAAGAGATTAGGTTAGGGACTTTGACAGAGAGAAATATTTATACATTAGTCAGGAGCTTAAGGCATAACGTTGACAGTGCCCTTAAGCAACTGTTAAATCCATTTTGAAAAATTAGTTTTGTTCAATATTTGAAAATTAAGTTAAGAGCCACATATTGGACTTAAGTTTCCTTACACTATAACTTGATTCGCCAACAAAAGCCAGAAACTTTAACTCAAATCTAAAAATTGCAATGCATACCATATTTCAAAAATGAAAAGGTATTTTAAATCATTCTTTTAATTATTCTCTTATCCATATTTGTTCTCTTTTTCGTGCAAGAACTAAAATAACAAGTAAGAGTGCTGTAGTCGAGTGAACTCGACTACGATATACCCTGAACCCAGTTATTAAATGTTATATTATTATTGGCAAATTCCCCTTTAAAAAGATTTGCACTATAATGCGTGCAGCTCTGCAAGCGCCCTCAGCCGACAAATACGTGAAACACGCAATACACATAAAAACATATTGAGGCTCGCGTCGATTATCATACCATCTCTTTCTCACACATACGCTGCATAATTATGCATACAGAAAATGCTGGCGGCTGCTGATAGAAATGAGATCAATATGAGAATACATTTTCGACTATAACTTGGGTGATTCTAATCAGATCTTGACAAAATTCGGGCAGTTGATCAATAATATACATATGCATATTATGTATTTAGTATTCTGCCTTTAAAATTGTCGAATTTGTTGCTGTCGGAAATTTAATTTATCGATGTTCGATAAACGAAGTGAGTTATCGATAAAAATAAACGCAAACTTGATCTGCGCCTGGTATTCGATAACCTATATGAGAGGTCTGCGTGTTCATACAGACGGACGGACGGACAGACGGACATGCCTAAATCGACTCGACAATTGATCCTGATCAAGAATATATGTACGTTGTGGGGTCGGTGATGCTTCCTTCTGCCTGTTACATACATTTGCACAAAACCATTATACAGTTTTTACCTATTTTTAATGAGTTCAGGGAATAAAAATCTATAAATATTGGTTCATGGATTAGCTCTTTATATTAATAAACATAGCTAGTATTTTAATAATAAATAATGTTTTTTTTTCAGAACAAAAACTAAGGAGCGATTTTTTGCTTTTATTTGGGAATAAACCTCATTTTTTAAGCTTGTTGAATATATAAATAACTTTAAACGAGAATTTGCTTTCAAGGTTTGAAAAGTTGCGATAAAATTTGGGATTTGCCTACGAATGAAGCGATGTTCCCAGCCAGATTTTTGCATTTAATGCTGAACATTGTTTAATTCTGGTGAACTATATTTGAGTTCGCTCACAGAATGTGCACAGAGAATGAGCTTACAGCTCATTGACCAGTCCAGAAACGGGGTGGTTAGAGGTGGGTCACAAGCATGAACTATGCGTTTGCAGCGTTTGTTTATGTGCAAAAATATGGCCAATTTAATGGACCAGGACATGCTCATAAAATGCCATGATGACGCCAAAGAGAAACTGAGACATTGGGACTCTGTGGCACACAGAAGCTAAAAAGCTTATGACCCAGTGCGAGTAGCAAAAAACAAAACTCCTTTCAATGCAACTGAGGATAAACGTGGCAGCAAGAAGCAGCAACCCACGATTCGTTTCAACGGCAAAACTCAAAACAAAAATCATAAAGCAACCAAGAAATTGTAGTCTGAAGCAACAACAGCAACAATGGCATATGCTGACCCTACAAAAAAATAAAGTAAATGAATAAATAAAAGTAGTCATATGATAAATACCTTGTAATAAGTTTCTTTCATGGACTCAACGTGTATAATGACGAAATCTTGTATTATTTTGCTGGTTTGCTAAACCATGTAAAAACTTCGCTTTGTTAATAAATTCATTTATAAACTGATAAGTTGTTTTTGTTAAACTCTTAGACACCCAAAAAGTTCAAACTACCTATCAAACTTAATTTATATATGCAGGGTATAACCATTTAGTTTTTTTATTAAAGGTTAGGTTAAAGGCTAACAATAATTGTGTTGATTTATAATTGTGTGAGTGTTTCTACTCAATGAAAAATTTATCACGATATACAGAAAGCCACATATTAAATAGGCAATTGGTTTGGACAGTTCTCTGTCTATAGGGTAAATCTCAAGTCTAAAAATAAATTACATGACATTATGGCCAGAAGCCGAGTATTTTTTGTAAATACATTCCCTTACACACGCATACACATATACGCAACCGCAATAGGACACACATGCCCACTGACACACTGAGGCATTTGTTGGTTGTGGCAAGATGCTATCAGGACTTGGGGACATGGCATAGCCTGCACCGGACGCGTCGCTTTGTTCCACGTCAATTGATTGACCGCTTCGTGCCCCTTTAGAATTCACCCAAACTAGTAGGCGTTTTAGGTAGCGGAGAGCGTTAGCAGCCGTTAAGAAATCCCATAAAATATTGCTAATATAATCCTTTATAGCTAATTCGACAGGACGAGAGTGTGAATAAGGGTTGTGTTGTTATTCCTGTTCTTGATGTCGTTATTTTTTGCTGCTATTATTATTATTGTTGTTGTTACTGCTGTTGGTTGGCTTTGTGCGCACTTTCAAAACGTTGACAATTTTTTCGTTTGCATGTTTGTTCGGTCAAAGGGAGATCTAAATGGATAGGACTGTGTTAACAGTTGGCAGCAAAGGACATGACGTTAATCTTGGCCGCATTTGACAGGATAAATGTGTTGAGAATTTAGTGGCTAAGCTTGACTCTGGTGTTTATTATGCCCATAGTTAGGGCAATTGATAATCGAATGCGTTCAAGTATAAATCAGGTAAATTATCTAACTCTTTATTACTGTGTGGAATAGTTAAATAGCATATTGTGAACATTATTTGAGAGTTTGTGTTCAAAGATAATAACTTATCACCAAGTAAACTTTTATTTTGAAGATAATTATTATTTAATTGTAATGGTTTTATGAGTACTGCCTTTATTTCCCATGCAGAGTGCAAAGCAGTCATTTACAGAATATTTGGAATACGATGTAAATAGCTTAACTTTTTTCTGATAGTAACAAAGAATTTTTAAAAATCTTTAACAAACTTGAAATATTTTTTTTATTTCAGTAATTTTAATTTGAATTTTTCCTCTTTTATTCAATGATTGACTTGGTTTGATGGTGACTTCTTCGTTATTGGTTGACTTCTTCGTTATTAAGAAGATCTGAGACAAGAGTCATCTGCAATTGCTCTTGCTGCAATTTTAAGTTTTCCAAAGACACACAAAAGATAAGAGGACTGCAATTGAACTTGCCTAAAACGAAGCTAAATGCATTAGGGGAGGGCCATAACAGGGCTATAATAGAAATGCGCGACTTTTTTTTCAAACTGCTCTTTGCAACTAGCGGCAATTTGTGGCAATTGCTGAGGGCCACAACTTCTAGACAGAATTTTAGATGGTTCACTTTATCGGCCTGTTTTTTGAGACAAGTATAAAATTTTGTGTGCACAGGTGAAAGAACCAAAGGTCGTTTTATTTTTGGCTTGCTGCCCAATTTACCAAATATATATATTGCGCATACGCTAAATGTTTCAATGCAGTTACAAATAATTGTATTTGCAATTTCGCCCTGTCTCACTTTCACTCTCTTTTTTGCTCCCTTAATCAGCTGAAGTGCCCGCCGCAGGCCAAGTAAACGGAAAAAAAGAAGAAAAAATAAAAAGATAGGATATTTAGAAGACCATTGCCCCATTCTCGGGGCATTCGCTCAGCGCAATATTGATGTATGGAATTTTATAAAATTATGCGATGGCCACCACACGAGTTGTGTGCATAAAATAGACGGCACATGTTTCGCACATTTCATAGCGCACACAGCTAAAGGGGGTGGGGGTGATTGGTGTGGATACTGTGGATAACTGGCCGCGTCGCATTGCAGATGAAACCATTTTTTAAGGCAACGACTGCTAGGCGACTGCCGAATGGCGCGTGAGCAAATTAATTTTCACCGCTTAATAAAACCAACAAAAAAACAAGTAAGAGTGCTGTAGTCGAATGAACTCGACTACGATATACCCTGAGCCCAGTTACTAAACATATTCAATTATTAATGGCAAATTCCCCTTTAAAAAGATTTGCACTATAATGCGAGCAGCTCTAGTAGCGCCCTCTGCCGACAAGCACGTGAAACACGCAATCGCGAATTTTTTTTGGCAGTTGATGAATAATATGCATATGCATATTATGTATTAATTAGAAGATTTTGCCTTTAAAATTGTGGCTTTTATTGCTATCGGAAATATATAAATATAAGACTAAGAGAAGTTTTTGAAAATTGAAATACAAATACATATATATGCGTTGATTTTCGGTATAGGCAGTAATATTGATTTAGTTCTTATGGATCAAGTAATTCAATTAATCTTTTTATACCCTGAACACATTAAAAATGGGTAAAAAGGGTATAATGGTTTTGTGCAAATGTATGTAACAGGCAGAAGGAAGCATCTCCGACCCCACAAAGTATATACACATTCCTGATCCGGATCAATAGTCGAGTCGATATAGCCATGTCCGTCTGTCCGTCCGTCCGTCCGTCCGTCCGTCCGTCCGTCTGTATGAACACACAGATCTAAGAGACTATAAGAGCTAGAGACTTCAAATTTGGAATATAGGTTCTCGTATACCAGGCGCAGATCAAGTTTGCGTTATTTTATCGATAACTGCCTCCGTTTATTGAATATCGATATATTTAAATTTCCGATAGCAATAAATGTCACATTTTTATTTTATTTTAGGGAGAATCTTCTAATTAATACATAATATGCATGTGCATACTATTGATCAGCTGCCCAAATTTCGTCAAGATCAGATAAGACTCCCAAGCTTTAGTCGAAAATATATTCTCATATTGATCTCCTTTCTATCAGCTGCCGCAAGCATTTTCTGTATGCATAATTATGCAGCGTATGTGTGAGAAAGAGATGACATGATAATCGACGCGAGCGTCAATATGTTTTTGTGTGTATTCTGCGGAGCCCCGCTATCTGCGATCGGCAAAGGGCGCTTCCAGAGCTACTGGAATTTTGTGGAAATCTTTTTAAAGGGGAATTTGCTAATAATAATAGAATATATTTAATAACTGGGTTCAGGGTATATCGTAGTCGAGTTCACTCGACTACAACTCTCTTACTTGTTTTATTTATGTCTTTTATTTGTTTTATATTTTTTGGTTTTGTCTCTTTCTCTTTTAAGTTAGTGGCTCGTTTTTATTTTGCGGCTGGTAAGAATTATGTGCCAAATGTTCTTAGCCACGTTATGGCTTTGGCTTTGCTGCTTTTGTTGTTGCTTTTCGCACATTTTAGGGTACTAGCGACAGTGCCGGAAAATTATTATTTGTTCAAGTGGATTTTTGGCTGTTTATTTTTTTACTTTTTGTAGCTAGCAAAAAAACAAGTTCATGACAAACTGCGCGAAATTCGGTTGCTTTATTCGCAGTCATTTATCCTGAAGTTTTCAAGTTTTTGTTTGCATGCGACAAGAGTTTAGCGGATATTACGTGGAACTCAGTGGACAGAGTTAAGTGCGAGATAACTGTGAGAAATAGAGCAACTAATTTGAGTCCATTTTTTCTGCACATTTAAGGCGATAAAGAGATTTTAATACGGGTTAAAGTGAGCATGACTAAACTTAAAAAATTAAAGAAGTAATATAAAATGTTTGGAAAGTTATATAAAAATGTCATTATATTTATAAATATAAATATTCCAATTCGTATTAGTAAAATTTGCATTAATTTCTTACATGTTTGCACAAACAAATTAAATGAACTCACTTATGAATCACAAATCATAGAAACATAGATTTTCATACAAAATATTTGCATAAACTTTGTGGCAGCCAATCGGCTTGCATAACAATTTGAACTCGTTTTTCCCAACGTACTTCTCTAACTGTCAGGCTATTTAAGTCTAAACGTTCAGCATATTACATTGTCAGCACGAAGAAGTTCACCATTTGCAGTGCTGGAAAACTTTCAATTCCGACTGCAACTGACAGTTTACATTTTAACAATATCAAGCTAGCTTTCTGTCTCTCTCTCTCTCTCTCTGTCTCTCTCTCCTCTCTCTCTCTCTCTCTCTCTTTCTCTCTCTCTTTCCCTTTTTCTCTTTTGAACTATATCCAAATTTGTCGCTTCTTGGGATTTTGCAAATATTGAAGAATATTCTTGGACAAAACTGTTTGCTATTCAAAAATAAAATGACAGTTGCTGGACTTTTTAGTTTGGTCTTCAACCCTCTGCAGCTTGTTAAGAATTCCTGTAGCCCACTTTCATTCCTGTACGTCGGTAATTGCAACTGCTCCGCTTATGTCATATTTTTCGGGTTTCTTATGCAAACCTTGTGCAGATAATGTAACAAGTTTTGATACTAAATATGGATAAGCCTCTTGCTCGGTCTGAGTTCAAGTGTCCTGCCACGACAGCTCTTGTCCATAAAAGCCTCGCACACGTCCATCAACATTCCAACATGAGACACGTTCCCCCACCGAAAGCCCATTTAGAAAGTTTAGCATTTGCATTTGTTATACGCTTTTGCATTGCCTGCAGCTGCTGCCACTTGGACATTTGCCTGCACACAAACATACACACAAATACACAAACAAATATGCAGGACATGCAGGATGTGTATTTATCGTTTTGCATACGCTTTATTTATGAGATCCACATGCAGCATTAAGTATACCTCTTTGCTGACCAGCCTGTCAAACATGGACAGGCCAGAACTCTGCCCATCAAACGTCCTCTAACGTTGTAACTATTACTATAGAGCGGCAGCTGCACAATATCCCAACCATTGATTAGCATGCAGAATGTCTGGGTTTATTGTTTTAGCAAAACTAATTAGTTTGAGCAGAAATTTAAACTCAAAAGACGCATCCATTTTCCCATTTGGTCATTCCAACTAGCTGCTACTGTATCTGGAGTGAAATCGATTGGTTTTGCCACAATTTGCAGACTCTTTGCTTGATTTCGGCTTTTGGTCTCAAAATTCATCAAATTTTAATTGTCATGAATTGCAGAGAGGTTGTCTATGCTGAGATAGGTAATAATCAAAGTTATGAGGCTATGGCACATAGTTAGTAAGTTACTATGCATAGAGTAATGTGGCTTAAATAGCTTCTGTGTGTCAAAAATTGCTTTCAAGCATTTCTTGTCAAATCTGACGCCAGACAAATTGATTTCTGAAGCATACTCAAAAGGATAGATAAATAAGATATGAATGTTTTAATAAAGTACTTACATTTTTTCTGTTGTTTTATGTCTCACATTTACTTTATGTGCGATTAATATTATATTTAGAAGTGTAAGTCAAATGATTAAATGTAAGCGTACTATATATATTTATACAATACAATTTCAATTAGCCTATATGTAAATTTCTTAATAATTACGAATTAATCTAAGTTTTTTGTCTCTCTATCTTTTCTCCCTTACACAGGCCGCCTTGCCGGAGCAATAAGAAGGAACCGTAATAATAGCAAAGAGCTACTAAGCACTGCCATCTAAAAAAAACTGTATCAAACAGCGATTGAATTCGGAAAATATAATTGCAAAAAAGCAACCAGAACAAGTAACAATTATATTGCGCAACATATAAAAAAAATATACATAAAACATAGCATATATATAAATATGTGTGTATATACATTTAAATAGTCAAAATAGACAAAACAGTGGCACAGCGGAGAAAGTATTTTCCTGCGAAGAACAAATTATATAAAATAATAATTTACAAGGCTCCCAAACTCGCACATGGACAAGAAAATGCACCAAACCCGAAGCTGAAGTGAAAAACTTAAACTATAAGAAGAAAACAAAAAAACAAAAAACAAAATACACACGCACACACTCTTTGGGTTGTAAAGACAAACAAAGAAAGTAAAGTTGATAAGAAAGCAGAAAACATAAAAATAATATTGCAGCTAAGGGCAAACAATAAAACGAATACTCGCCATATTAAAAAAAATACAAATAAAGCAAAAAACAAGTTGAGCATTTTTGTAAAATTAAGAGGTATTAAGCTAAGTTGCAGCAGCAACAACAACACATCACAAAAGAAAACAAAACAAACTTGATGTAGAGACAATGCAAGCCACAAAAAGGGAAATTCGAAAAGGAAATTGCAAGCAGTAACAGGAAAAAAGGAGGAAAAGTAACTATAACAAATATACGCAACGTCAACAGCAAACACCGAAAGAGACTATGAAAAATGCGCAACTGAAGCTGAGTGAAGTTGATGATGATGAGCTGTGGCTGCAACAGCAACAACAAGCAGAGCTACATCCGCGGCAGCAACTAGCTTTTAGATTAGCACACAACAGCAACAAACTGAACCAACAGCAACTAAAGAGCTTAAGTACGATACACCAAAGCAACAACAGCACAGTAGCAGCAGAAAGAGCAATAGCCTTACAGCATGTAGTCAGCGTGTCCAACGACAGTGCTCAGCAATATGTTGAAAGCGCCTTGCAACAGCAAAAGCAGCAGCAACAGCTAGACAGCAACATGTTGTCAGCCGACAGCAATCAAGCAACACAAACAAACATAAGACTGTGCGCACGCAAGCGACAAAGAGTACGTCGGCGGCGAAAAAGAAAACCAAGTGCAGCAAAAGCAGCAGCAGCTGCAGCAACATTTAGCAATAACAACAGCAATCAAAGCGGCGCAGCAACAACAACATATTTTCCAGAACGCAGCACTGACAACAAGAGCAACAACAGCGTCAAACTATTTCATGGCCTCTGGCCTGTTAGCATTGGCATTGCATTGCAAATGTTGCTGCCGGCACTGAGGCTATTGCGAATGCAGCAGGAACGCGTAGCAGCAACAGTGCTGAGAGCTATTGCTAAAAGCACCACCGCCATCATTTCCTATGCAAAAGCCATTGTGCTGCAGTTATTCCTCAGTTGGAAACGTAACAGCAACAGCAACAATAGCAGCAGCAGCAATAGCAGCAACAGCAGCAACAACAACCACATCAACTGCAGCTGCTTCAGGAGCAACCATTTAAACAACGGACTTAAAAAACACTCATGGATATTTTTATTGATATATTTGAATTTATCTGCTGAAGGTAAGTGTATACGTTGACAACAATTATCCGATTATAAGAACCCTTTACACGAACAACACTTGAGCGACAACAGCAACCGCTTGTCTCTTGTTGCGAGTGTGGTTGGAATTGTTGGTGCCGCAACCACTTGGCAGCAAACTGTTGCCGCACAACTCGTCGCATTGTTTAGCTGCACGCCAGCAGCAGCAACTTCATAATGCACGCCGGCAACATATTGTCACTTTGACACAAAAAACCACTCAAGGGTGGGCATATTTTCCTTTCTTTTTTCTGTGGGGCGTGTTTGTTAGTTGTGACATTTACGACAGCTTCAAGTGAAGCATGCCGACAACAACAACAGCAACAGACCCGACCTCAGTCTCAGACACAACCTCTTCCGCTGCCGCTTTGCTGTCTATGGCACTTGAAAGCGTCTGCGCCTAGAGCTGTTGTTTTTTTTATGTATTTGTTGTAGACTTTGTTGCTGTTGTTGTTTGGTGTTTGACACTAAAATGTGGGAGGTCGCATAAGGACAGCGGTTGAGCGGCTACCACCTGATTTAATTGTGCAGACAGTTGAAAACGCTTAAGAGTGTGTGAAAAGCAATCCTTAAACAATTAATATTCTGGTACAGGAATATCAAAAATGAATGCCACTTGATTGTTCGTTGTATATCACTAATACATTATTCAATATTAAAAAAACAAAGGAGTATGGCGCTCGATACTTGAATATAACTTAATATCGATGTCGATCGATATCCATTGAAGAAGAAGAAGAGATCAATCGTTGTGAATAAAGACAAGTGAGCGGACGTGTTTTAGAAATAAATATAATTTAGTTTTGACTGCCATAATATTGGATTTTATTACAATTTATCATAACCAAAAATGATGTGTTATTTCTTAAATAAAATTAGTATATCAAAATAACTATTTGCCTATGGAAAAATAGTGAAGTAAAAATGTGGATAATAAAAACATGAGCTTCAATCAGTGCTAATTGTTTTTTTTTTTTGATAGATAGGAAATTTCAAATACAAAATATCAAGATTATTATTACACTTGTCTGCTATAAACTATGTTATGTGATGCTTATGTTCAAAAACATTCATGGCAAAAATTTGCCTGCAGGATGCTAATCTATTTTTGGATTTTCTGTGCAATTGTGCAACTTGCTTGTTATGGATTTTTTTAGCAGCTTGCAAATTCGTTGCCATGACAACAATATATTTAATGCAGCGAGGCGTATTGATGGGGATTGTGATATGTGGTACGTGGTCGGGGGAGGTTATAAATATATTGGCTGAGAGCAGACCTGACGTCTGCCTGCCTGCCTGCCACTTACACATATTGGGGTTATTAATGGGCACATAAGCGCTAAGGTATAGTGAGTGAGGTGGATGGCAGCAATTGTTACAAACTGTAGCCAAGTTGATTTTCCAATCTCACCCCTCCGTAACACCAACCCTTGCATATTCGCGTTGAGTATGTCGTTCGGCTTTGCGTGTCGCGGTTGTTGCCAGCAATGAAAACATATAACCACACTCCGTAAACTCATCATCTGTATGTGCTAGTTTATTTGAGAATGTGTATGTGTATGTGTGAGTGTGTGTGTGGGTGTGGGTGTGGGTGTGGGTGTATGTGTGGGAGTGTGGCAACGTCTTTGGCTCTACAGTCGAAGTTTTCGTTGCTGCCCCCTAGTCCGCTTCCTGTCTGTTGCTCGGTTTGGTCGAGTTCATGTTTCATGCAGTCAACGTTGCTGTTGCTGCTGTCGCTATTCCTGTTACTGTTACTGTCGCTGTCGCTGTCGGTGTCGGTGTCCATGTGTGCGTGTGTGCATGTGTGCATGTGTGCATGTTTATGATTTTATGGCAGCACTTCCGTTTCCGTTATGCCATATTGTAATACTATATGTGTATAAGTGTACCCTCCACTCTGCTGCCTCGCAACGCTGCCAACTATAATCAGATTTAAGCAATGCACAACGTCAACCTCGCTTACATCGCTGCATATGCAGCTAAACTTAATGTATGTGCGTTTGTGTGCATATGTGTGTGTATATATATTTGTGTGTCAGTTGCCCTATGTCATCGTTCATACGCCCTGTTGGCCATCCAAGTGCCCCTGTTATGACGCTTATTGCTACGGAAAGCTTTTTGGCATGCTTCAAGACTTTTTGGACTTTTTGGCCATTTGACTGACGCATAAGGCGACCAAGTTAATTTTAATGCCTCTTGTTTCTTTTTGTCGCTGCTGCCGCTGACTAACGAGCTGCTGAAACCAAAGCAAAGGAAGATAGAGAGAGAGAGAGAGAGAGAGAAAGAGTGAGAGGAGAGAGAGTAGAGGAAAATGTTAGCTTTTAATAATATATAAGTTGTGATGGACTTATGGCACATGCATATGCAGTGAAAGGTAAAACGAAAAAGAAAAGAGAAAGGAAAGAAGGGCAAGGGTTTTAAGTTGAGCTTAATTTAAAAATTGAGTTTGGAGAACAGCACAAACTCGAGTGACGTGAAGTGGAAAGTGCTTACTTTGCGGAATCATGTCATGAGATGTATAAATTTCGCTGCTGACAGCTGAGCAAGACTGACAGATTTTAAAAGTTTTGCCTTAAATTAAACACTTTTGTATTTTTCAATAAAGGCCTTTTTTTTATTATTATTGATCTTATTTACTAAAAATTTCTGCATTACTTTGCAAATAATTTTCAATAACTTCCGCAGCAATTCTAAAAATAGTATTATAATACTGTTTAAATAGTGTATGATTTTGGTAAATGATATACACATATTTTCGTTTGCAAATATCTCTTTTTATACCCTGAACCCATTAAAAATGGGTAAAAAGGGTATAATGGTTTTGTGCAAATGTATGTAACAGGCAGAAGGAAGCATATCCGACCCCACAAACTATATATATTCTTGATCAGGATCAATAGTCGAGTCGATATAGAGCTAGAGACTTCAAATTTGGAATATAGGTTTTCGTATACCAGGCGCAGATAATTAATACATAATAGGCATATGCATACTATTGATCAAATTTCGTCAAGATCGGATAAGAAACACCCAAGCTATAGTCGAAAATATATTCTCATATTGATCTCATTTCTATCAGCAGCCGCAAGCATTTTCTGTATGCATAATTATGCAAGCGCATGTGTGAGAAAGGGATGGCATGAGCCCCGCTACCTACGATTGCGTGTTTCACGTGTTAGTGTAAATCTTTTTAAAGGGGAATTTGCCAATAATAATAGAATATATTTAATAACTGGGTTCAGGGTATATCGTAGTCGAGTTCACGAGTACAGCACTCTTACTTGTTTCCATTACCTTACCCACTGCAAATTGCTAGCTGCCTGCAATTGGGCTTATTCATTTTTCAACCAAGTGTACGAAACAGCATGCGCTTTTCAAATGCCATTCCGTATGAGAGTATGATATCAATCTATATTCGTTTCAGTCTGCTCCCTCTAAGTGTCATATGCTTTTTGCCATCATTAGCTAAAGGGTTACACAATAAAGAAAAACAGAATGTCATGCCAGCCATTTGCAATAGTATACACACATGCACACACATTATATTTACAAAGATATGGGCCCATCGTGCTGCACAAACAAGATACACAATCACTCACACACACACAGGCACATTCACTCTTAACTGGCGCAGAATGATGCTGTGGCAGACGTAACTTTTTTGTGCCTGAAATCAATCATCAAATGTGATAGCATTCATAATTTCAATAGTGGACACATGCATTTGATTGATGGGCCCCGCCCAGGAATCAGCCAGCCTCCGCCCAACACTTTACAGCATATGCTGCCTGCCATACCTCCTCCCGCTCCCCACACACACAATACGATCATCTTCTATCCCATAAACCTCTGTTGTCTTTCGATTTGTAGCCATTTGTGAGTCTCGTTTCGTCTCAGGTTACGCTCTAAAAAAGAAAAACACCAAAAAAAGGAGCCAGTCATAAGCAATTAAATACTCTGCTCTTTTGCTAGCTTTATACAATTAGGGTATATTCTGTAATTGTGTTGGGCCATCCTTGGCTAGCTGTTGGAATTTTTATTGCATAAATTAAGCTTTGAATGGTTAAGCGTCACCTTGACGCTATTAAAATGCTCAGCTCTCAGGTTGCCCTCTCTTTTTCTCACCCTCACCCTCTTCATCGTTTTTGTTTTTTTTTTTTTCGTTTTCTCCGAGTCTTTTCATAGAAAGCTATTAGCAGGTGGCGCTGCCCCGCTGAGCTGTGTGCCGGTTGCGCCACATGGTTGCTCAGACAGGCCATCAAGACTAACGAGTCGAGCTGTGACCCGGTGAAGCTCCTCCCCGTCTCTCCCACTTTCTTTCTCTCTCTGTCTGTCCCTCTTGCTTAACCATTTGCTCACTCCTTTTGTATCGGTTTTTAGCAGCTTAAGTGGTTTGGCGCCGCGTCAGTTTTCATTTCGCTTTCAATTTTTAATATCGACGGACATCACGAGTGCCAAATGGCGAAACTGCTTACTTTGTATCCCTCACTTTTTGTGAAGTGACTTGAGGCAGACTCCCTTAACTAAATGATTAGATTTGTAGATAGTCTAGCTTTTACTATTGGTCATCAAATTTGCATCCGAAAAATGTAAGCATATAAATTAGTTTGAATTTTATTGTTAAAGTTGATTAATCCAAAACTGTTTTTCTGTTTTTAAAATTAAATTTTAAAAATCACAGACTAAGGCTTTACCCGGATTGAGTGAGGAAAAATTAAGATTATTTAAAAAAGGCCATAATATGTTTCAGTGATATTAAGAGAATTGAATTTGAAGAATTCAACAAAAGACCTACGTATAAAAGTGATTATCAGAATATTATAAAACTTTTTTTAACAAACGTCAGAATTAGTTTACATAGATTATATTGATTTTACAATTATATTAGTTTTTAATTATGCATTTAATAAGTATTCTTTTTAATTTTGTATAAGCAAGAGTATTAAATAGGCGTCTTTCCAAATTTTGCAATATTTATTTACTTTTCCTATTTGGCAGTTGGCTGTTGTTGTTGTTTTGGCTATTAATGCCGATGTTATGGGCGACTGCAGTTTGTAACCATTTTTGTTGTGTTTTATTTTGTGTTGTTGTGCACATTAAATTGTGTTGTGCTTCGTGGTCGTGAGCTAGGCAACTGACTTGGGCTCATCCTTAGTATCCGTTTGGTCTGCTGGCCAACCGCGCAGCTGTTGCAGCATTTCTTTTGTTGTTTTTGTGTGACTTCGCTGGCTTTGTGAAATAGCAATTACTTTTTCATGCTTCACTGCAATAAAATTGCAATTTTATGCGGCCGGCCGCCAAACAAGCGAAGGAAAAACACCAACAAAAAACAGCTATTGCTAGTGCAGCTATTGAAAAGGCATTTCAAAATGGCCACAATTTATGGTGGCAACTGCCTGAGCAGACAGTCGCTGCCAAAAGTTAAGACCACAACATAGGCCATGACTTTAGCATATAACTGTCATGTGAGTCCTTAATCTCTGTGAATAGGATCTAGTATATATACTTATATAGCTAAAAGTGAGTCAATCAAATTAATTTGACTTTTGACTTTATATTTGAACAATATTGGTGTATTAAGCTGATATGCTGTACAACTTGTTAAAGCTCATATGGGAATTGAATAGCAAGTCAAGTCAGGTGAGGTTCAAATTGTCATAGAACTTCAATTACTTTGGTCAAGTTTAAATATAAAATAATCTAAATTTTGACCGTTCAAGTTCCAGAGGGAAGATTACTGCCTCTCGTAAAGTATGTCTCCCGTAGAGAGTGTTTTCCAATTGAAATTATCTAGTTTATTTTGGATAAAGTCCTCTTTGCTTGACCTGTTCGTCTTTGCTTGAATTTAAAGTAAAAAATAATTTAATCCAAGAGTTCGCCTGCATATTCATTAGTTTTACTTCCTGTTGAGAGCCCAAAAGTGTATTTTATATATTCTTTGTTTTTTTTTGGCCGGCTCCAGAACAATGTAAATAAAGAATTTAACAAACAAGAGTCTCAGCCGAAAAAGTTTATTTTTAATATACAATGCACTTTCATCCTGTTGTTCTACTCTATTGCCCTCTCTCTGCCTTTTTTCCTCTTTTATTCTCCCTCTCTTTTGCGTAGCTCGTTGTATTTGTTTTATTATTACATTCATTTTGACACTTCATCAGACGTTGGCCCTGTTTTTTTTTCCTACAACTGCTTCTGTTTGCTTTGTGTTCTGATGTCAATGCTTTGCCTTAAAGGCTTAGCAGCCTCCTCCTTCATTGTCAGCCAGCTGTGCTCGTTAGCTGCGACGCTTGCGGGCCCTGCATTTTGTTTAAGAATTTTTAATTTTAAATGCAACGCAAACGCGCAATAAAATGAGAAAGAAATGAAATATGCAAACGTGCTGGAAAGTGAAATAAAAGAATTTTCCCCTTTATCACAGCAGGGGCACACTGTGCGTGCTGCCTGGCAAAAGACTAAAGGCGAATTAAAATTAACAACAAAAAAAAGGAATTTATGTGCATAATTTTTTAGGTGTTCATTGTGTATGTAAATTTTGTGCTATTTCATTCAAATGGTGTTATTAAATTATTAACTTTAAATTTTTTAAGAAAAAACTCAAAGTTATGCGAATAGATTTCAATATAAATATTTATATATCTAAAAATGAACATCTTATTGGAAATTATAAAGACAACGTTATATAATTTCATTCTCATAGATGTCAATATTGAAATTTGGCCTTTCATTTTATTTTCTATTGAGGTAATCATTACCATTTTACTTAAGCGTTTAACATTAATATTATATTACATTCTTTAAGAGCTTAAGTATCACATACTAAACTATAAAATATTATATATTTCTCTAGATCACTTAATTATTTTTCGAAAACATTAACAAAAACTCAAAACCCAAGTCGACATCTCAATTTAATGATAACTTCACCAGCAGTTAAAAGCGATCTGATTTTGAAACTGCATCATAATCGAGAAGAGCTACAGCGCCCTCTCAGCAATGCGCACTGTAATCAATATGCCGTTACCAAATTTCAGATTAACTCCTCAGCCACCTCATAAAAATCCATCAGACCGCATATTCAGACTGCCTCTCTTTCTTTTTTCCTCAAACACAGACACACACAATCATACTGACAAGCGCCACAAGTGGCAATCATTAAAAATAAATTCTGCAGCCGTCGCTGGCTCAATTTTCGTTGCAATTTTTCGTGGCACCATTGCAGCTGCACTTGACTCATTCCACAAATGCTCGACACTGAATGCTACTTAGTGCCACAAATTCCCAATGTGTGCAAAAAAGAAAAAAAATGTGAAGAAGGAAACTTCAGATCCGAAACAGCAAAGAACTCTTAAGAAATGATTAAATTGGATGTAGGGAAGAATGAAACACATAGACGAGAGGCAGGGCGAGAGAGAGAGAGAGAGAGAGGATTAAGGGCTGAACTACATGTATCCTCTGTGTCATTTCTTGTTTGCCTGTTCGCTTTCTGTTGCATGCATAAATAATTCGACGATAACGACGCCAGACAAATAACGAGGCGTATGAGTGTTTCTTTCTCGCCTTCTATTCCTTAGTCTGTAATTGTGTATATAGGTTCAGGTGTGTGCGTGTGTGTTTTTTGGGAGCCAATTTATTATCGCCAAGAAAGCGAACAGTCATTCAAGCAGTCAGGCAGGCAGGCAAGCAAGAAAATTTGTACGTTAAAAACTTTTGGCTCAATAAAAGTTTGCCTTTGTTTTGCGCAAGACAGAACAATAGAGAGACAGTAGGGGCAGCAAGAGAAGACTGAGACATATGGTGAACAAAAAGCGCAAAAAGTTTCCCTTTGCAGCCCGTATGCTTTCCAAATAGTAACGGGAAGAGAGGACCAGGAATCAGTTGGACAAGTTGCAAACCAAACCAAAAACTCGTAAACTTTTGCATATCAATAAATTTCAGTAGCTAGTCAGCCCTTGGCTCCTTCTCCTTCTCCTCTGTGCTTGCCGTCACTTGTTCCATTTGCCGCACGAATTATTGATGTTGATTTGCGGTGCTTTTGTGAAATGGCAAGCACTTGCAGCTATATAACCTTTGCCCTCATATCTATTGCGCACAACTAACCCCGCCCCTTCATGCACACAGCCCTTATCAACATTGTTGAATCAGTGTAAGTGCTGCATTTGAAACTTGTGCGACAAATAATTTTCAACTTTTACTTCATACATTTCTTGTTTTTCTTTCTATTGCAGTTTGCTTAGCAGGATATCATGAAAAGAGACTGTTACATGATCTATTGGATCCTTATAATACACTAGAACGTCCTGTTCTCAACGAATCGGACCCGTTACAATTAAGCTTTGGTTTAACATTAATGCAAATTATCGATGTGGTAAGTACAAAACAATATAGCTTTTTCTAAAATTATTATTAAAAATTCAACTTAAAGTGAAACTTTGCCATAAAAATGTAAACGAAGGTGACAAAAACTGATGACACCATTTCTGTGCGTCGTGCATGAAAAGTGAATTGCCAAGAAAGTGAAATTTTAATTATTTGCTTATGTGTCTGTGTGTGTGTTTGTTTGTGTTTGGATGTGTGTGAGAGTGTTCCCTGAATGACAGCTTGGCTTCTCTTCTGGATGTCGACAGGACGCACACACCCTGCCAGCCCGACTGCCAGACGACTGTCGAGCAAATTACGTGCAACGTCATGTGGCATGTGGCATTTGCCTCATTCGCACCTTGAGTAAAATAGTGGGCGGTAGAGCAGTTATAGGGACCGAGTATATGTGGAATTGCATGTTGCATTCATTGGGGCAAAGTTTTGTTGCGTTGACGGCAGCAAAAGGTGTATACATTTGTACATATATCAGAGCTAGAGCGAAGCGTTTGCTTTTGTTAGTGCGACAACCCCAATTCATATTAGATTTCTATGTGTGTGTGCGTGTATTTGTGTGAGCTGTTTGTTGCCTGTCCGCATGCTAGCCTACCAGACTCGAGTCCCGTGCAAAGTTGGGATTCAACTAAAAATGGAACGCTTAAACAAAAGAAACTGCGCCTGAAAGCCTGAAAGTCCGTCAAAGGAGTGGGCCCCGAGAAGAGTGGTGATTGTAGGTGGTATATATATTTGTTGCTCTGGGCATTAAACAGGCCTAGGACTGCGCATTCACTGGCGCGCGCTAAATGTCGCACACTGCACAAAATGTTGCAAAGCTTTCACAATACAAATACACTCACACACATGTGGAATGCAAATAAAAATGAATAAATAAAATTTGCACATGTGTTGTTCACACCTGCCAGCTAAAATACACATAAAAATGCGAGCAGCGAGTAGCGAGAGTTGTGTGCTTCAAGTTGTTGTTTTTGCTGTTGTTGTGATTGCTGTTGCTGCTGCTGCTGCAAAATGAAGTTGAAAACGAATGCGGTACAATGCTTTGGCCAATGCTTTTTGCTATACCCTGTAGCCATTACTTGGAAGGGGTTACATTAAGTTAGACAAAAGAACAGCATAAATTATGGCTGTATGGCTATCTGTCACAATTAAAGCAAGATGAAATCTACATACATTTTTAAATACCACTTAAACCATATGCGCTAATAGCTTATAAGTGCATTTCCGTTTTCTACATTTTTTACAAATATTAACTGCACACTCTAATTTATGTTCATATCTGGAACAACACTTTCATTTATTCGAGTGATATGGAACAGGACCTATGTATATAAGAGTGATACAAACTTTGCATGCAGGCTCTTATAAAGCATATACATATATATATATATATATATATATATACGAGACATTACAAAACAAACTGAGAGACAATTTTTAATGCAATACTTCTCACACAAGTTATTTAACAATATATTTTTCATAATCTGGAGCAGAGTGAATAAGTCTTTTAGCTTTTTTAGAACTGAGTGCAGGGTATCTCCTCTTGAGGCACTCTCCAGTTGAACTCTTTGACTTGATTGTTAGTTGTTTTTGTTGATTTTGTTGCTGTTGCGCAAAAATTGCTGGCAGTAAAAACTGCAACACGCACACTCGAAACGCAGCAGTAACGACAACACCAGCAGCACCACCAACAACACAAACAACAATAACAGCAATTACAGTCTGGTGCTGTGCAAGGCATAAAAATTCGAGAATCGGGTCATTTAGTTAGAGTAGAGCTGGCTGGGTTGTTAACGCTGCCATCAGACAGGTTGGGGGAGTGCAGTGGGATTTGTTGCTGTTGTTGTTGTTCTTATTCTTGCTGCTGCTGTTGGCTCAATCGTAAAGTTTATGTGATGTGCAAAGTGTCAGCTCGTCATATCAAAGTGTGTGGCTGACTGTGTAAGATGGTTGCATGTAGGAGGGAACTTCTTCTTAAAAAAGATTTTATTTAAGCAATAAGTTGCAAATTGCTTAGATGTGGCACTGGGCATGTAAATACTTTCGCTTATGTGACCACAATTAAAGTAAGCAATCAATGTGGCAAGTTCTTAAGTGCAGCCATAAGCGGTTTGATCATTAACATTTCGAACACAGCATGTGATCTTGAATCACCAGGAGGTCAAAGTCAATTCAATGACAATTGCTATGAACTATTTAAATGAGCCATTGTGGGTAAGGCTGACTGGCTCCTATTATAATGCTAAGCTTTTAATATTAATTGAAGTTACATACAAGTGTAAAATATATTGGTATTCTATTTTGTTTCAACTATCGGTAAATATATAGTTATTTATTTTGAATTTAGAGTGAAGAGTCCAAATACTTATGGAAGATATATTTATAAACATGCAGTTGATTTACACCCACACACTCACACACCAATACACCCAATACAACACACCGGTAGTTCAAACTTTTAAATTTACGCTCGAAGAAAATAATATTTTTCATTTTCGCTTTTCTGTTCTCTGTCGCTCTATCCGACTTGATATTTTTCCAACTGAGCTGCCAATGCTATTACGTTGCCCCCAGAGATATTGAGGTATTTGACACTCGCAATATTTTAGCTGTTAACTACACTTGCAGCTGCATTTGCATATTTTATGTGCACGCTACTCTGCTGCTAAGGGGTTACGGGGTTGAGTGTGGGGGGAATGGGTGCAGCTACTGGTCTACGAGCAATTTGAAGATTTAACACCTGGAAGCTGTTGCTGCTGCTGTTGGCAGCTTTGGGCTGTGAGGGCGTGGGAAGGCCAATGCAGTTGCTGGCAAAGGCCAACCATCACTGTCCCAAAAGCAGCTTCAATTCAAAGCATGTTGAAAGCTGAAACAGAGAAGGGAGGAAAGAGAGACAGTGAGTGGAAAAACTATTTGTGTATGTGTGTGTATGCGACAGTAAAGCACCATCAATTCCGCTGTTTATCAGTTAGACAGTCAACGCGTCTTATCTGTCAAGTTGCCAAGTGAATAAGCATTAAGGATGCCAACGCAAGACTTTTAAGCAAGCGTGCCAAACGATTGATTTGGCTCTTGGCTGGAAGTACTCGATGCGTATCTAACGATAGACAATGATTATCGTATGATATGCATTTTTATGGTTTGTGATTTATACCAGCATCTCGTGTCAGCAGCCAGAAGCATATGCCATAATTGCGCCCGTGGGAGGTCAACTGTAAAAGGACACGGGCATGCGACAAAAACGATATAAAAGCAGCAAAACAAAATATAATGCAAAACAAACAGTCCAACATCTCTCTCTCTCTCTCTCTCTCTCTCTCTATTTTTATCTCTCGCTCTTTTTCCCTGATTGTCACTATGTGCGTGCGACACAGCTGAAAATTGCAATTGAATAAGTCACAATTTATATACCACATTGTCCTACAAATGCATCTCTATATGCACACTAGGGTTAAGCGTTTTTAATGCTTTCGTACGTTACACGAATTACTTACTTGACATTACTAACAGAATCTTCGATATACAATATCAGTTTTCTTACCTATTTTGCTATCTCCAGAAAGCCATAGTGAAAATACTGTCCTGAAGTTTTTGCTATCTTCATAATGCCAGATTGGACATTGTTCGATGCATAAAGCGTTTATTATGCAAACATGAAACTTCAGATCTGGGCGGTGCTTAAACCATTTAAAATTAGGAAGTTTATTTTATACTAGAACAAAAGAGCGCGTCTGGTTTGCTAGTATCAGCAACTCGGACTCCTCGATAGTGATAACTATCGATATTTACAAAAATTACAATGAAGTGTTTACATAAGTGAATAAGGTCTAACAGAATTATGCAAAGTAGCGATAGATTGACAAATTAACAGCTGATAATTCAAAATCAGTTGTATTCCAATTAGTTTGACCAAACAGACACACTTTGAAACAGAACTGTTAAATATACGAATTTTGGCAGTAAAAACAAGTAAAGTGCTGTAGTCCAGTAAACTCGACTACTATATTCTATTATTATTGGCAAAGTCCCCTTTAAAAAGATTTACACTAACACGTGAAACACGCAATCGTAGGTAGCGGGGCTCATGCCATCCCTTTCTCACACATGCGCTGGTATATTTATGCATACAGAAAATGCTTGCGGCTGCTGATAGAAATGAGATAATTATGAGAATATATTTGCGACTATAACTTGGGTATTTGTTATCAGATCTGGACGAAATTTTATCAATAGTATGCATATGCCTATTATGTATTAATGAGAAGATTCCGCTTTTTAAATTGTGGCATTTATTGCTATCGGAATATCGATATTCGATAAACGAAGGCAGTTATCGAAAAAATAACGCAAACTTGATCTGCGCCTGGTATACGAGAACCTATATTCCAAATTTGAAGTCTCTAGCTCTTACAGTTCCTGAGATCTGCGTGTTCATACAGACGGACATGGCAATATCGACTCGACTATTGATCCTGATCAAGAATGTATATACTTTGTGGGGTCGGAGATGCTTCCTTCTGCCTGTTACATACATTTGCACAAAACCTTTTTACCCATTTTTAATGGGTTCAGGATATAAAAACTGAAAATCTCAAATACCAAAAAATTAAAACAAAATTTAAAACAAACAAAAATATTTATTTATATACAAAACGTTAGTGTGATGTGTCACTTACATGCAATTTGCGTCTGTTATTCGTGTTGTATCGCAAAAAATCAGACACGCGTTCATATCCAATCAACACACATGCACACACACACACACACTTTCACTTATTCAAACACCTATCGAGCTGTGCAAACAATGCAGATGTAGGGAGCGTCGCAGATGCCCTGAAAAGCATGCTATGTATTTTTGCTGCACACCTTTGGTTACCTGTTTCTCAAATTAGAATGTTATCACGTTGCAGTTTTGTTTATAGTTGGCTTCTGGTTCCTGTTGTATTCCTGCTTGTATTCAAGTCACTATTCGACCCTGCCCCTTCTCCTTTCATGTCCATTTTAATGTTCGCCTAATTCCAAACTGCCGTCAATTCTGTCTTCGTTTTCGTTTCGTGGCTCAAAAGGGGCACCAGATGCTTTTCTAAGCGCTCACTGTATGCATTTCCTCAACTTAAACAGGACACATCAAACACATACACACACGCACACACACACAGATATCTAGACACGCACATGCTTGGCATAGTTTGCAATGCATTTGGCTTTGGGTTTCGTTCATTCGGTTCGTCGAAAGCTTCATCAACTCTTTTTCCTGCTGCAGTCACTTTCCCTTTGATTGATGTTGTTGCATGTGCGAATGACTGCAACTGGAGTGCTGCTGTATATATACATATTTGAATCTGTATTTGTGGGTGTGTGTGTGTGCTTAGATCCTTGCGCTATCAGAGGTAAAAACTTGTTAAATGAGCACACAAATACAGGACAACTGTTGGCCTGTCCAGAGCGTTGCTCAATGTCCTATGCAAGTGTTGTTTTTTATTTTTGTGTGTAGTTTTGTGCACCTAAATGGGAACAGCACTTCGACAACAAATGATACAACTTCACTTAAAATGGCATAGAATTTGGAAGGCTTAAAATGGTTTCAGCACTGCTTAAGCGTAGGCGAAATGCCTTTTTAAGCAACCATGAAAATGGTCGACTATGGAGAAAACCACAATCTTAAAATACTTTTAGATAACTTTATTATAGAAAATATTTAACTACTTATACCTTATAACTAACTTATCCATACAATTTGTCATTTCTTTGTTCAGAATTTAAAATTTTAATTTATTACGAATGAATTCTGTGTTCATTATTTTTGGCATCGCTAATGGTTTTATTTTCCGCTGATTTACTTGAAATGCTTGTCACGAGGCAAACAAGAAGTATTGGTGAAAGAATAAGATATATAGTTTGGTATCAAATCCTGCCATCAAATGGCTGTAATTGTCATTAAAGTCATTCCAATTCTATCTTGGTGGCTGCTTGGCCCCGAATTGATAGGCCTTATGGGCCACAATGGTATTTTGGTTTAGTAGCTAAGCCAGTGGCGTCCGCTGAACATTACGTAAGCACTTCAGAATGGAAGTCAAGTTGTCGGAAGTCCTCGAAAAACAAGCCAGTGACAAGCTTGCCTGCATATATATGTGTGTATGTTTGTCTGATGATAAAAGCGCAATTTAATTAACTGAACTCGAGCGATGCGCGGTATCAGATACAAACACAAATACAGATACAGATACATCGCGCTTTGCATTGCCTTTTGTCTTTGGCCTCGCTCGATATCGAGTTAATGGCGAGTATGTATATAAATTGTATATGTATATTTTATACACACGTACATAAAAATGTGTATAGGTATATGTTTAATATGTGTGCCTCCTTGCAAATATTTGCCGGCAGCTGTTATTTTGATAATGGAGTTTCAAATGTTTGCTATTCATGCTCATAAGCACATGTTGGTAAGCCCCTGTGCCATGAGCTTAATTCAGGCATCCTTCCACCTCACTCCGATTCTTCGAATTCCCGTTTTCTTGCCCTGCTCTTTCGCTTTCCACTAGGCAACAATGTTTGCCTTCGATGAGACCAGCCTTACAGCCACAGCCAACCCACACAACAGACCTACTCGCATACATACATCAGCACACACGCTCGCCTATTATTACCCTTAAAATATGCCAAGGGGCCACGCCTCTGCCTGCCGCCCACCTTTTGATTTAATTGCATTTTGAAAGCGCAAGTAGCACGCAGCCAAATTTCTCTCGTCCTCATATTTTCAATTAAATATCTCCACTAAAAACTCTCATTCGTTTTTTAATTAAATGTAAATTCATCTCGATCTCCAGTTGGAAACTATTTATCTATTTAAAAAGTTAGTATAATTCTTTCCTATAGATTGTTCTACACAAAAACTATATTTTCTTTATTGTGAAGCAATGTGTTTTTTTTATGGAGTAGCTATGTATGTAGAAAAACTCGAAATTGATATTTAATTCGAATTATACATTTATACATAAATGTAACCACAGGGAAACTACCAATTGTCTAGTATAAGAACCTGGTTTAAAAATTTTTTTTTAATAAATATTGTGGGATAGAAATTTCATACAAAGAAGTATTGAGAGATAAGAAAAACTTATTAGTTTTGCCATTCTCAGCAATAATCAACTCCTCTCAGAAATTAATGGGTACTTAAGCAATTTTCCATTCAATTTGAGGTATAAAATAGAGGAAATGCGAATAACTAAATAAATACATTTTGGAAAGTGCGGTAATCACAGAATGAGAAATGAAAGACAATAATCGAAACCCCATTAAGTCCTGTCAAAAATGAGCAGAAGATTTGACGAATAATATAAAAAGCTGCAGTGCACCAGGAAAAAAGACAGCTCCCGGGCGCATTAATTAAAAGGCACGGACAAAGCGTCCCGCAGATTAATTGGCGTCAATGACCAGCAGACAAACAGAGAATGCAAGCAAGTGTGAGAGAGCGAGAGATAAGGCGAGTAAAGGACAAGGACGAAAAGTGATTAAATACACAGCGTCAATGGAGCAGGAGGCCAGTCAACAAAAGGGACCAGTGTGGCATATCAACGGATATCAGCGAAAATGAGTAATGAACTCGAGCAAGGAGCAAGCAGCAACTAGCAAGGAGTGAAATTTTGCTCCCGTTTTTTAGTGCCCAGAATAATAAGAAACTAGGCCTGCTTGCGTGGGGAATGCGCCACTTTTATACTACTTTTTTTTTTTTTGCTTTTTAACTCCCCGAACGCGCCGTATGTCAATGAACTGCTGCAGTTGAAGTGTGCGTTAGCTTAAAAATGTGTGTGCGTGTGTGTGTTGATGTGGGTGCGTGTATGGGGAATATATCCAAATTATACGCCTGCCGAAAACTTCTCCTTGGGCAGCGGGTGGTGCCGCCCTGGCAACGCCAAGTTGCCTGTAATAATTTTGCCGTCTGCTGTGTTTTTTTTTTGCTGCTCATTTAAAATTCAACAACTGCCGCTTCTGCCTTTTCCATAGGAATCAGAGACAGAGAAAGATAGATAGAGTGACAGAGAGAGAGAGAGAGAGAGAGAGAGAGAGAGAGACAGAGAGTGAGTGATAGAGAGTGCGAATGTTTTATACACGCTCGTACATTCTGAATTGGAATAAGCCTCGTTTATGTTACAGTCTGTTGCTTATTGCACGACTCCACTACACAAAAAAAAACCATCAACCCATTCGCCTCGCCTATTCTAGCTGCTGCTGTTTGCATGCATGCAACAGCAGCAACAAATTTAACAACAACCACTTCGACTGCAGAGGCCACCGAAGGATATGACAACAAATACGCGTCACAAATTCTGTGGCTACCATTTTCGCATTCGTCTCACTCTATCTTTCTCTCTCTTCGCATCCCAAATCTTTCTGCCACGCCCACGTTTTTATTTTAATTAAATTTGAATCAGTATTTTTTTATTTCAAATTTTTGTTGTTTTTTTTGTTGGTTTCTCTGCATTCAGCTTTATAATTGTGTTGAAGTTTACCCGCAACTGCAAATGAATATGTGCATGGAAATACGATTTAAATTAGAGAGGCGTGCTCTGTAAGAGTTGGGGATTGTGGTTAGGGGCCAATACACAGACAGTTAGGTCTGTTGCTTTTCAAAATAATGAACATAAGAAGACAGAGCCGTTAATGAAGGAGACATTTGAATTTCCATTAAAAAATATCTCGACTATATTTTTGAATATCTCCGTAACAAAGCTAGGTATTTTTTCTCTAATTTTATTCTACTTAAACGCTAAATAGGAACGCTTAACTCGACGGTGAATAGAAAACTGAGTGGCTTTGGCTAGCTCTTTAGTTACAAAATGAAATACTGGCTATGCACTTCAGTTATCCCTATAGAAGTTCGCCCTAAATACCGCAAAATTGCGCCACTGCACCAATCTGCCAAATTGGCTAACCAAAAAACCAATTATGCGACTGTCGCGCCCACCGCCCCTGCCGTAATAACCCCCTAACCGTAACGCACAAAAACCAATTTTCCGTAGTAATTTGTTGAAAAACGAATTTGATTAGGTTGGAGCTGGACATACTCACACACACGCACACACACACACACAAGGGAAGAGTAAACATCGACAAAAAGCATAGCATACTTTTCAGCGGTTCACTTTGTCGTGTAGCCAGTAGAGAGGGGAGTGGCAGGCGTAGTTATGGGTACATAAAGTGAATGAAATGGAAACTGCAGTCAAGTGCAATAATGTAATGGCTATATTTGGAGCCGAACAGAGCGCGAGAGTGAGTGAGAGAGCGAGTATTGTTATGACCGCAATATTACGTGTGCTGTGTACAGTCCTTGCATCCTGAATTGAAAGGCACTTTGTTAGCCACTGCTTGCTTTTATTTGCTAGGTGTTCGATTTTACTAGCTCGAAAAAAAATCAAATAAAATCAACCAAACAAAAAAAAAGAAGCAGTTATTGACGGCCGCAGTTGGACAGGACCTATTTGGCCTGGCCATTGCTCCATTTAATTTTACCGCATTTCTGTCGCAATTTTCCTGCCCAACTTGTGTTGTAGCTGCTATTGCTGGAGCTGAAGCTTGCCGCATTTTCTGATTGCACTTGCAACTTACACACAGTTCATACCCGGAAATTGCTCGGTCAAAATATTTGTGCAATGCCAGGCACGGCTTATACTACACACTCGTACCAGTATCATTTCATCCCGAGTCCCCTTAAGCGACCAGAGATTTGGTTTTTGGCATTTTTCAGTGCTATGCGCATGGTCATGAATATTTCAGGCATTTAATTGTGCCCTGTGTGCGCTTTATGCATTTTTTACTATTGTTTGCCAGTTGTTGTCGCTGCTGTGTGTTATTGCTGTTGCTGTTGTAGTTGTAGTTGGCTTTATTATAATGCACGGATTTGGTTATTGGGCCACGTGCCTAGGGAAAGAGCTATTGCTGGGTTTGGCTACCGCGCATTTAAAAATTTAACTCGCTTGATTAAAGTTGTTGTAAATTGAAATGGTTCTTAATTATGCAATAGTTTGATGGCCAATGGCAAAGCCTGTGAAAGTTCATATAGCTCATTGGGACTTACCATAAAAATTGGTTCTTATTATGAGCTAACAAATTGTTCCATAAACTTTTAAACATCACAAAAGCATGTACGGTTTTAAATTATATATATTATAGAGTATGATATGCTGATGGGAAAGTACTGTATATATATAAAAATAAAGGTTTAATTAAAATTTATAATACTATTTCATTTATTGATTAAACATTTATTTGATTATAAGACCAACATTTTTTGAACATAGTAAGTGGAAAAATTTGTCATAAGCATATTGATTTTTGCGGTTTGGCATAATTTGTTACAATCGTCAAATTGAATATGAAATTGTGCTATTTGGTTGTGTTGCATTTAAATGATGTTTTCTGTTTTATTAACAGGACGAGAAAAATCAATTGCTGGTCACGAATGTGTGGCTAAAACTGGAGTGGAATGATATGAACTTGCGCTGGAATACCTCCGATTATGGTGGCGTTAAGGATCTGCGCATACCGCCGCATCGCATCTGGAAGCCGGATGTGCTCATGTACAACAGCGCCGACGAGGGCTTCGACGGGACATACCAGACCAATGTGGTGGTGCGGAACAACGGCTCCTGCCTATACGTGCCACCGGGCATCTTTAAATCAACATGCAAGATAGACATCACGTGGTTTCCGTTCGATGATCAGCGCTGCGAGATGAAATTCGGCAGTTGGACCTATGATGGATTTCAGGTTTGGTTCAGTCGCCCGAGTATGCAAAAGAGCAAGGCAACCAGGGAGTACACAGCTCGTAGTTGTTATGCTTATACAAATTGTTTTGCGAATATTTTATGATTTCATTAGTTTTAATTTCTCATTGAGAAAAAGTAGATTAAGAAGGTGGAGAAGGCGGAGCGATATATATTTATATTATTCTACCCTCTCCCCATTGTAACTAAAGCTGGATTTGCAATTACAAGATGAAACTGGCGGTGATATCAGCAGTTACGTGCTCAACGGCGAGTGGGAACTACTGGGTGAGTAAGCCAATGCCAGAACCAAGAACCAAGTACCAAAAACAACAATATTGCTATGGAGCGAGTTGAGCTTACTCTAAGTAGCTCACGTTCTCTCTCTCTCTCTCTCTCTCTCTCCTTATATATCTGTCGCTCTCTTTCACTCTGTGTCTCAGACAAATGAAACGAAAACATACGCATTAGAAATATTATGAAATGACTGCCAGAGCATTGGCATTGTCATCGTTTATATAGTACATATCTATATATTTATATATTTATGTATAAATCTATGTGCGTGAGTGCGTGTTCGTGCGAAACGCGTTTGTCCAGCTAAAAATATACACAAAAAAAAAAACAGCAAAGACGAAGAAAACTTGTTTTTCATCTTTCTCTAGCAAATATGTTTTCATAAGAACACACAATGGCTTTGCCTTCAAGAATTTGTACTTTTTCCTATGCTAGTCTATAGCTTAGTCCTTTGAAATAAAAAAACATGGCATAAAAATTTCTCACTCAACTCTCTAAACTGAAGCAGGGTTCAGGTTGCGAGCTAAAGTTCCGAACTCGTTCCGTTCGAAACTAATACTGTTTTAAAACGGCGTTCTGCTCAACAATTGATTGTATGGCCAGTGTTGGTAAGTCTGTAAACCAGCTTAGGCCATTGTAATCAATCGTCTGTTGGGAGCGTTTTCCATCACTGTTGCTCATATATTAATTTATCATCATCTCTACCAATTACATATAAGGACATATATATTTCGAGGCCAATGAATACGGAATGAAGTAAGGCACCTAATGAACCCTGTTAACACTAAACTAAAACTATACTTCTTATATTTCTACTTTTATACTGTTTTACACTCAAAATACCACACGCTTATCCAGTGTTCTCCCACTCACTTACTCTATCAACAAAAACTCTATAAAAAAAAATTAATAAAATAAGATAATTATCATCAATCTTGGGCGCTTTAACTTTTCAAGTCCGAAATAGCCGCGTAAACGTTTCGTTTACCTTATGTATATAAAAAGCAATACTATTATTAAGTACCTGCCAGCGGTGTAGCATAGTTTTAGTTTTAGCTGATGCTTATGTCTAAAATGTGCTGCCCCGATTGGTGCGTACCTCAAAGATAATTTATTATGACAAGCAAGAGGTAAGGCCTGGCCCATGAATGCAATCCTTAGGCATTTTCTAAAGCCAATTTCTCTTTCTATCTCTCTCTAATATTATTAACAACGCTCTTATGGCATGTTAAAGCATTAAAGACTAGCAGATAAGAACTCTATTTTATGATTATAATGAATGCTGCCTAGAAATAATATTTAACATTAAAAAACATAAATTGCATTTTGTTTAGCTTGTAAGTAAAGCCAAATAAGCGGATGAGCAAAAATTAAAAAGCGTCGATTCCGTTTAGTACACTTTTTGAAATTAACTTAAATAAATTCAAAAATAAAGTTTTTAATTTTATATTCAATACTAATAGCAAAATCCAATAATATATTTTTAAATTACTTCACAAATCTATTTATTCTTTTTCTCCAATTTATGCTCAGCTTTTAGTTTTGACATACTTTTGATTACTTCCTTAAATTGGAAATATATTTTCAGCGTTGAACTGCATCAAATTAAAATACACAGTATAAATTACTCTGCAGACGGTTGAAGATAGCAATATTACAAAAACTAGTGTTAGAAATTAAAGAAAAGCCAAATGGCGACTTGCACAAAAAGCGTAAATTGCACATTTCCGCATAAAGTGCTAAGACAGAGAAATGCGCGACTTCACCCACACTAGCAGCTATCTTTCAACCAACAGAGCATCTCACAGAACTGAACTTTTGTCTAAAATACCCTCACACACAAACTCACACACACGCACACATGATAGAAGAATAGATTTGGCTCCTTAGTTGGCTACAGCCACTCACCCAAACCAATTAAGAAATTAAAAGACAAATACAAATACATCCCAACCAACACTCACAGTCAGCACTATAAATTAGCAGTTGCACACAATCACACACACACATATAAAAGTCAGAAAAGAAAAAGTTCTCTACTCAACACTGGCCACAAAAGTTTACAACATACAAAAGTGCTGAGAAAGTTTGTGCAACAAATTTTATTTTTGCTCGCCTCCGTTGTTTTGTTTTCTCTTATGCTGCATTACTTTGTTACATTTCTTTTTAAATTTTTGTTTGCTTAGATTTCATTGGCATTTGTTTTTATTTATACATATATAAATATATATATATATATGTATAATAAATTACTTCATTTGCTGCGTAATTTTTGGGGGTTTTGCTTAAGTTGTTGACTGCTTTTTTTCAGCATCGCTTTTCAATAGCCTTTGGCGGCCAGCTTATGCAAATAATTTGAAGCAGTTTTCTCAGCACTGAAAGAGCGCAAATGTTGGCTGGCTAATTTTTAAATACTTATCAAGATGGTTTTGTGCGATCTGTGTAATCCCTCTCGTAATCTAGGGCTGAATTGAGCCCACAATTTAGTAAACAGTTCAGAAACTGCAAATGGTTTTAGATAAAAGTTAGCAATGTGTATATGAGGCTAGATAAGGTTTGTTATGGAATATGTTATAAGAGACAGTCTAAATACACTGCATATTATTAAGAAACCTGCTTAGTACTAAAAACACTTTATACATAGCACTTAATACATTTTATAATAGAAATTCTGTCTAGAAACAGAAATCAACCCTTAACCGCTGTATTTAACCTTTTGCATTTTCTTTAACTAACTTGGTAGTTTTAAACTCAAGCAAATATGGCAAAAGTTTTAGAAACATGTTTGTCTCGGCGCTTAATTCAAATTAGTTGCTCGTAGGCAAATAAAACTTTTGCTGAAACTACAGTTACGCATATAAGTATCTTCCCCCTTCCCCCCCCCCCCCACAGACCCCAACATACTGAACTTTTTGACTAAACTTCGAGAAGCCACAGCATGCACACAAAAGCCACTGTATTCATGCTCATTGCATATATATCATTTCGTACTTTCTTATAAGCTATTACCTAGTCATAATCACACACACAGAAACATACACACACACACACCCTTCAATTGTATACGATTCACTTTACTCAAGTTTCTTAACGCTTTTCAAAACTACGCTCAACACTCTACTTACTCTTTCTCCTTACTACTAATCTTACTTACTCTCTTGTCTGTATGCCATGCTCGCAACATATAGCATAGACCTAAAGCTCTGACAAAGGCCCAAGTAAAAGCTGACACAAATACGAAAGAAATTGATATGCTCTATTTTAAAAATATTTATTTAGAATTTAATACTAATGTGTTGATTATTTGCTTAACCAATAACCCATCCAATAGGTGTGCCTGGCAAACGCAATGAGATCTACTACAACTGCTGCCCGGAACCATATATAGACATTACATTTGCCATTATCATACGGCGACGAACACTGTACTATTTTTTTAATCTGATTATACCATGTGTGTTGATTGCATCTATGGCTCTGCTTGGCTTCACCCTGCCACCGGACTCGGGCGAAAAGTTGTCGTTAGGTAAGTATTTATATTAAAATGAAGGACAGGCAGAATACAGGAAGGCTCAAGGCGCTAAAGAATCTCTCTGAGCGTCAAAGCCACGATTTAAATTGTTGCCGCCTGTATAGTTGAGAAAGCTAGATCTTAAATAGGTTATGAAATTAATATGAATTTGCACTTTTACTACACGAGCAACTTGTGAAGTGGCAGAAGCTTAAGTGGCGATTCAAAAGTATTTGCCAAGTACTTTTTACAATAATGACAGCCGACGACTCGAATCTAAAATTGAGTAAAAAATCACCCTTCGCTGTTGATGACGAGCCGCGACTCGACGAGTTTCGAGGCTGGCTGACGTCGCACATTAAACGCAGTGAGGATGGGGCATGATGAGATGACGCCACTGCCACGGCAAGCTGTGAGGCTGTTGAACAAACTATTGAACTTATAATATAACCATGACTGGGTAATAAAAGTGGGCGTAAAGAGTGTGAGCTGTTTTAGCCTCGCCTCAAAGTGTTCACCACATAAATTGTGGGTGTTTGGTTAAAGCATAGAAGCGCAGGGATAACCTTAAATATAATAACCGTTATTGATGGGCTGCTCTTAATATTGCTTTTGTAACTTGAAATAGCCGAACAAGTAGCGTGCCAAATAGACATAAATCTTAAGTAGCGTCCTTAACGATAGGTAATCAAACTTTTTAGCTACTATAATTCTTAACCTAAATAACACCTTATACATTTTTAATGTCTAGGCGTTACGATCTTGCTCTCGTTGACCGTGTTCCTCAATATGGTTGCTGAGACAATGCCAGCCACTTCAGATGCAGTGCCGCTGCTAGGTAAGATGATTTTGTTTACCAAATTCTCTGCTGGTTATTGCTTATTTTACATAAATGTGTAATCCTTTTTAATATCCTTATCGCATATATGTATGTACTTGTATTATCACTGTGCCTACAATGTTTGAATTTGCTATTAAGTTCGTGTGTTCTTCAGTTTACAATTCACAATTTAGTGTTTTTAAAATCATATTAAAACACACATATTAAAATAACTCTAACCTCTAAAGTTGCTATTGCAGTTACATTCACTTATATTCATATATTCATGCATTTCTAAAACGATTTTAACAAAAAAAAAAAAAAATCCGATGATTTTATAATATTAAAACTTTGACACATAACAAAATAACAAAATAAAATCATACATCAGCGTTTTTTTTTAAAGAATTTTCAAGCAGTTTCTTTTGCTTTAAAGACAAATAATTTTATTTGCAAAATTCGTTTGACTGGAAAGCACTAAAGAAACCGCGTGCTGATGTTAAAAAGAGTCTAAAATCCGTAGAGGAAGATCTATAATTTAAAACTAATTGGTAGGGTACATAAATTATGCAATTAAAACTAAAAAACTATATTAAAATAAAGAAAAAAATTATAAGAATAATACTTATAACCCCGGTTATGACACACTGAACACACGAGTTGGTTTGATAAAATGCACACATATTTGAAATTGAGTTAATTGCACGCAATAATCTTTTTTGGGTTATCAAAATTCAAGTAATTCAAATTTCGTAACTTGATTAGATTCTAATGTTATATTGTATAGCTTGATTCTAAAAGCTAAATTAATAAACGTTATGTCAAATTCATTCTTATATTTCAATAAAATATTCAAATTGTATATTAATCTTTTTTTCTAAATATGTCTGAAACATATTAAAACAATTTTTACTTAAAAATCGCTTTATATAGCAAGGCTATTTAATAAAGAAAATACACTAGAGGTTAAAATTTTTATATATTCTAAGTATATTCCAAACATCTAAGTATCTAGACTAGTTGTTTATCTTACATAAGCTTGCTTAACTTTAAAAAATTCCACATCTCGCTTAAGAATCAATCTATACAAAATAACAACTTATAACTTTCAAATTACAACCAATCGGGCTATAGTATTTCTTTAGTATTACTTATCAAATTTACAATTAAAATTTACAGTCAATTTTTTGGAACTTCAATTTAAATACTAAAGTCTTTTAAAATTTAAATATTTAACTTTATTGTTCAACTTAAACTATCTAATTCAGTTTTTGGCGTACATTTCTTGGGTGTCTACTTCATATACATAACCACTAGAATATTACTTCAACTAAAAATTAACTGTGTGTGTGTTTCAAAACAATTTTTTTTTTATCAATACAAATAAAAAGTATTTGTTATGCCTAAACAAGTAAAAACCAAAAACTTAAAAAAAGCTAAGAACAGATTTGTATTTCATATAAATACTAACTAAAATATTTGTATATATCTCTACCTTTTTTCTTTCTTTCACAAATTGTATACCTCTTGTCGAAAATACTCTCAATAACCCAAAATAAAAATAAAAATATCAAACACTGAATGAATTCTGATCGAAATATGCTATCCTGAAATATGCTCGACAAAACCAACTAACCAAACAAATAAAATTAAAAATATAAAAATAATAAACCGATGCAAATCCAAACAACAACAAACACCATTCGCACCAAAACTACCACACTAAAAACTTAAAAAAATGAAAACAAAACAAAATCTATAAACGATAAACTATTTTATATATAATGACAACACGCCCAACCAACCAACAGGTACATATTTCAATTGCATAATGTTTATGGTAGCTTCATCCGTTGTGTCAACGATTTTAATATTAAATTATCATCATCGAAATGCTGATACGCACGAAATGTCCGAATGGGTAAGTTTCAAAATGGGTCATTCAACCAATATAACAATCAACAACTCGTATCCAAATCAACTAACAAACAACAAAACATCTGCAAAATGCAATCGCATCACTTATCATAGCCTCAAGCAGCAGCAGCAGCAAAGGGAGAAAATTCAATTCCAGAACCGTCAACCGGACGTGGTGCTGGACTTGCTCGCCTGCTGCTCTGTTTACAGTCGCATAGCATTAGCATTTCTTATGATTTATCTGTTGATAGCCCCACAAAAAGAGACAAGCAAAAACAACTGCATATATTTTTGAGAAATACGCTACAATAATTTATGTGTTAGTTAGAGAAATGTTCTTTGTGTTTTCCTCTGTTCTGTGTTATCGTTGTTTTGTTATCACCAGATATCTTGTGTTGTACTTATTACTCATTTATTATTGTTGATCCAATATAAAAAATTGTCGAATATTTGATTTGTGTTACCACAAAAATAAGTCACACCTTGATCAGCAGTTTGCATTTTAAATCTAGCCTCTAAAGTAAAATTTTTAAACTTGTTCAGCTTAACGGCGTAAGCCGCATATTTGTGGAGTGTTTCCGGATGAGCGAACTATGAAGTGGATCTATGAATTTATATTGAATACGTTAACACAAATATTTTTATGTGACATGGAAATAAAGACAATTAATTTTATGCTTATCACGTCTCATTTATCAATATCAAAATAGTGTGTGCGAAGAGGAAAACATCATATAAATTTTTTAAATACCTTTGAATACTTGCCGAATATATGTGTACTATATAAGCAAATATTGTAAATATCAATCACACATCATAGTCCATAGTCCATTCACCAAGTTCATAAAATCTCTGTGAAACCTCCAATAAATACAAACCATGCAAAATCAAATTCTTCTAGTTGCTGCACCAAATACACAAATATATCTAAATATATATTTATTACTGTTATTATGATTGTAATATTATTGTTGTTCTGCCCCGTTTGTTGTTGTCGTTGTGTTGTTGTAACAACTTTTTGATTTGCCTACATACGTATTAATTTTTCCGTACTTCGGTTTATCATTGTGTTAATTTTATAGCCTACTTAGAGGCGCTTTTGCAAGCTGTTTTTGTTGTTTTAGAAATGTACTTAGCTAAAACCAAAATAACAGCCGAATTTCATGTGTGTGTGACCTAAAAAAGCCAAATTATTTGTCAAAAAAAGCGAAAAGATGACAAAAATAATGAGATTCCGAGCGCAAATATGACGGACGGATGTACAGAGTACGAAAAAAATGTTGTAACTATGTGACTAGCCAACATGTCTGCTACGACGAGTACTAAAAGTGTCTACTATAAAATAATTTATGTAATGAAAAATATCGTAATGTTGATGTTGGGCCCATAATTTTCTTCGTATATATATTAGTAAAATTCACTCTGTATACTCAATCACATCCTCCCCCTCAATCTCTGTTTTTCTCCCCACAATTCCAAACCTATTCACAAACTAACCAGCCCACCCAATCAGTAGTCACTAATTGCACAATTTGTACTCTCGCATTTCTAACAGATGAAAGTGCAGCCCAATTTATTTAATTATTATGTCCCACGATTGTGTAAATTCTTTTATATGTGTTTGTATATTGAATGTTTGACTCTTCTGAGTTAATAGGTGGGTCTTTAAGAAGAGCGTTGTTTTTAAAGTGAGTTTAAATTAACAAATTAATTTATAAGATTTCAAAATAGGTGAGCTTAAATTCAGTGAATGGGATAAATATCTTAAATAAATTCACTGCCGTAACTTTAATATTACAAATTAAATTATTCTTACAATTAATCGAACACCTTTTTTTTAATAGGTAATAATACTTGCTATATCGATAAGTACAATACTGGTATACCAGTAATTAAATTAAGTAGAGTATTTAAAATGTCTCCAGTTTGATAAATTTTCAATAGGTTTTGGAATACAACTTTGTTACATAAGTGCTCGTATCGCTATCAAAATTACTATATCAAGTCCATAAAACTGGCTGTCTAATATTCGTATCAGGAGCCACATTTTTTATACCCTGAACCCATTAAAAATGGGTAAAACGGCTATAATGGTTTTGTTCGAATGTATGTAACAGGCAGAAGGAAGCATCTTCGACCCTATAAAGTATATATATTCTTGATCATGGTCAACAGTCAAGTCGATATAGCCATGTTCGTCCGTCCATCCATCCAACCGTCCGCCCATCCGTCCGTCCGTCTGTATGAAAACGCAGATCTTAGGGACTATTAGAGCTAGAGACTTCAAATTTGGAATATAGGTTCTCGTATACCAGGCGCAGATCAAGTTTGCGGTTTTTTATCGATAACTGCATCCGCTTATCGAATCTCGATACATTCAAATTTCCAATAGCTATAAATGCCACAATTTAAAAGGCACAATCTTCTGATTAATACATAATATGCATATGCATACTATTGATCAACTGCCCAGATTCGTCCAGATCGGAAAAGAAACACCCAAGTTAAAGTCGAAAATATATTCTCATATTGATCTCATTTCTATCAGCAACCGCAAGCATTTTCTGTATGCATAAATATGCGAGCGCATGTGTGAGAAAGAGATGGCATGATAATCGACGCGTCAATAAGTTTTTGTGTGTATTCTGCAGAGCCCCACTACTTATAATTGCATGTTTCACGTGTTCGTCGGCAGGGGGCGCTTCCAGAGCTGCTCGCATTTTAGTGCAGTTCTTTTTAAAGTGGAATTTGCCAATAATAATAGAATACATTTAATAACTGGGTTCAGGGTATACCGTAGTCGAGTTCACTCGACTACAGCACTCTTACTTGTTTCTATGATATTTTGTTACCAGTCCCTTACCAATTGAACATGACCAAGACGTCAAGTGGAAAGCAATTTCAGCAAAAGCAATTGTAAGAACAGCAAATGAAGAGTTTCAATGCTGCTTACACTTTACAATACAATGTACATTACATATATAGAAAAAATAAGTCGTTTGGCTCACAAGTTGGCTAAAAGGAGCCGCTAAACTGAATGCAGCTCAGTGGAAGTCAATTGGCTTTTAAGAAGTCAGTCACATGAAATGTTTTCTATAGTTTTTTCGCCGCGCAAAATTGTGGACAGGCACTTGTGCCGAGTCAACATGCAATCGAATTTGGAGGAATTCAAGAAAAATCCCAAATCGAGTGCAAACACACACATACACATAAACATCTGAAAAGTGAAAGACAGGCGACAGTTGCCCCAGTTGCAGTTGAAGATTTTATAGTAACACGGACAGGAAAATTGAGTCAATTGGTAAAGCAGGTGCATTAGAAATGTGATGCGCTTAGGACATGTACAAAAGCTGCCCTGCCCTGTGGTAAAAACCCCCTCGCTTCCTTCACATCCCTATACTCCTTCGCGGTTTTTCGTTCTGTGTTCAACAAATCAATTTGCACAAAATTTGCACAAAGCAAGCGGCCAAAATTGAAAGAGTAAAAATGAAGCAGAACTGTGGTCTGTGGGGCAATACCGTATATTATGGCGCAGGCGATATGCTCTCGAGCTTTACATCGGATCGCATTCAAAACTTTGCATTGGTTTGCATGCCACGTTCTCAAGCGCATTTCCATGTATTCATCGCTTGTTAGCGACGCCGCCAATGTCAAAGTAGTACAACTCAAGCAGGCAGTCCGGTTGGGGTTTTTGGGGGCTGCAGCAGATGTCAATGTGGCTTCGGTTTTAGATCCGTTCAGCAAAAAAACAATTGCTTCGTTGTGTCACAATGAAGTGCAGGTTAGCATGACAATCGATTGGGTTTCCGTTGTTTCTTCCATCAGCTGCGCTCTGAACTTTAATCAAAACTCAACAACGGTCTTGAATATTAAATGGAGGGAATTTCTAGAGGTTCTACAGTAGATTGATTGATTGCGCTTGCTAACTAAATTATGGATATGAAAGAATAGCATATAGGAAAATTGGTTAAATAGTTTCTAGTATAATAAACTGAGGTGTCGATGAATAAAAGGAACTTTAAAAAAAATATGGAAAATTATAGTATGTATTATTGAGTTTCTAGAATATATTTTACTAAGCATTTTGTATTTTTTTTTTTACTGATCAGATAAAGACAACAATGACATATCTTAAATAAATAATTCGTAAAATAAGCTTAAATTTAACATATAGTAAAATTTATTTGTAGTAAGTAGATTTATAAACTTCGGCTTAGGAAACTTGTTGCGTTTTGGTGTTCCTTCGAATTACAGCTAGCATATATCATCTGAATGAGTGTGTGTGTGTGTTTGTGTGTTTGTGTGTTTATGTGTGTGTTTTGAATATTTATAGCTGTCAAGTCATAGATCGATATACATGCGTATGTGATGTATATTTTTGTGTGTATGTTTGTATTTAGCTTAGATAATACCAAATTATTGTCTGCGTTATTGTTATTATTGGTGTTGTTGTTGTTGTCGTCATTATTGTCGTTGTTGCTGTAACGTGTTTATTGTAAATCATAAATTTTGCATGCCTCATAGCTATAAATAAACGCCAGAGCAACAGACGAGAAGAGAAGCACTGCATATAAATATTATTATAGCTAAGTGTAATAGTAACGTACAACAAAACATTCTGACGTTACCCAACACTTGCCACAACACTACTACAGACCATCAACATGAATAACAGCAACAGAGCTCTCTCTGTGTGGGCATATTGTTGCTTTAGTTGTAATCAAAATCAAATATAAATCATAATTGTGTGACATATTTGTGTATTTATGCCAGAGTGAGTGTGTGTGTGTATGTGTGTCTGTGCTCATGCAATAGCGCCATAAATCGTTGCCAGCCTAGTTAAGTATGCCACATAGTTGGCCACACACACACACACACACAATCGCATATGCATACACTCAAACACAAAGATACACAGCTCATCATTGAAATACTTGTAATACACGCATTTGGGTCGAGTTTGCCCCATGCAGTTCGTCTACTAAACGTTTCAATTTCCACCTGCTGCCACACATGCCACAACCCATTAGATTCGCATCGTATTCTTATGCTGGCTGCCATGGATATTGCGCATGAGTCGACCGGGCCGACCGCTGATATTGGAATTCCCGACAACGCCCTGCTCAGATACCTCATCTGAGCGAAAGCATCAGATACTATCCGATGTTGAGCTGAAAGAGCGGTACTTATTCTTCCATAATACACATATATTCGTAAAGGGCTTTCTGCAGCGGACACCCACGGTTCCTTTCTATCTTTCTTCCTTACAAATCCAATAACGAATTTACTTTTAACAAATAATTATGACTATAACAATTTATATAACAATTTCAACTATAACAATTGAAAATAAATAATTTTTTCTTTAATATTCATATTAAATTGTGGGTTAGCAAAGAGCTTGTTCCCTTAGGTAAATCTTTGGTAAAAATACCTTATGCACAATAAAAGTGCTCAAAAGTTAATAGAGTATCTTAGAAAATAGTGTGACCTGAGTTGGCTGTCCGTTAGTAGAGCTTTCACTGAACATATATGTGTGTATTCTGTACAAAATGTTTCAATGATCTGTTGATATGCTAAAATAATCTTTTTTCGCCCCACGAAGCTCCTCGAAGTCGCTGCTGGCCAATGTGCTCGACATTGATGATGATTTTCGGCACAATTGTCGCCCCATGACGCCCGGCGGAACATTGCCCCACAATCCGGCTTTCTATCGCACGGTTTATGGGTAACAACAACGAAAACAACAACCACAAATACACACACACACACTAAACATTATACACTCACACACACATAGATACACATACACTCTCAAAAGCCCTCCCACAGGCTTATCTCACTTTAGTGGTATACCAATAAACTCATCCCCTCACCTTCACATCACTCCACCCTGACCCGATCCCTTTTCCGCACATCCGCTCTTCCGCCTTTCCCCTTTTGCAGGCAAGGCGACGATGGCAGCATTGGGCCGATTGGCAGTACACGAATGCCCGATGCGGTCACACATCATACGTGCATCAAATCATCAACAGAATATGAATTAGGTTTAATCTTAAAGGAAATTCGCTTTATTACTGATCAGGTAAGTGCTTCCGTTGTCAACACCCCAGCCTACGCATAAAGCTTGAATAAATTATATTTCGATTAGCTTTACTTTATCTGGTGCGATAGAATTCCATTAGGCAATGCTATATTGTGTACGCATGTGTACTATACCCTTGCAGAGAGTATTACAAATTTGTAATCAATTGATATGCTTTTAAAACGATATCCGTTTGTCAGTTTGTCTGTTTGACAGTTTTTACTCTCCCTCTCTCTCTCTCTCTCTCTCTCTCTGTCTCCTTTGTCTTATTAATTGCAATCTATTAACAATTCGAAATCAGACGTTTGAAAGCTAATACGTTTTATAATGACAATACGTATCTTTTTGCCAAGAATTAAAAATGGAAATTTAAGAGTAATGAATCAATTCCATAAAAATGCGAACGTTCCTTTTTGCAAGGGTATTTTAACTCTAACGAAGATGCTCTTAATTAGTATACAAATTAAATATATTTTTGATAGCTCTTAAAAAAAAACCTAGAGTATTTTCAAGCAGATAAATTTACTTGCATGGATATGCAAGGACATATCACTTATAAATAAATTCATATATATGCTACATCTAAGTTATCCTTACATTTGTACTGGCATATGATGCACAATGTATTTAAAATATATATTGCAAAAATATTAATATATTCCATAGTCTAGATGCGATAAAATTGTAAAAACCAATATCAACAATTTTTTAACTTCTTTTTCTCTCCAAAATTTCTTACCATCTTTCTGAAAATAAAATAAACCAATTCTTAACATAATATAATTTAATAAAATCTGTGTTATCAACTATGAAATTGTAATTAAAAAGCTACGTAAAGACGACGAGGACAATGACATTGCCAATGATTGGAAATTTGCAGCTATGGTCGTTGACAGACTGTGCCTTATCATATTCACAATGTTCACAATATTAGCCACAATAGCTGTACTACTATCAGCACCACATATTATTGTCTCGTAGCCATATGGGCGAGGTGGTTATTGTTATTGGTTTTATTATAAAATCAATTTGTTAATTATTAAATTAATAACGAAACTTTTTAAGTAAATTTAAAACCATTAAAAAAAAACCAACAAAAAATCAACAAAAAAATAGAAAAAACACTTATATAAAAACAATTGACTAAATAATACCAAAAGAAAATTAAAAAAAAAATACACATCAATAATTTAAAAATAAAATGAAACTCGTTTAAAAAGTCTTTAAAAAAAAACACATAAACACAAAGGAGACTTAAAATCATAACCTATAATTCTTTAACCATTTTGAATTCCAAAAAACCATTGAGCCGCTAAAAACTTGTGCCTCGAATCCAGATGTCCCAAGCCAGCAATTAAGTTTCATCTATTTAATGTATTTAAAAACACATGAGTGAAACGGGTATATTTTCTTTATAGATTGATGATCAATTTTTCACAAAGAATTCGTTGTACACTTTAATGAAATTGCAATATTACATTAATTTTTTCGAAGATTTCGATCTTATACGCTCAATTCCGTTTGAACGTATTGAGTTTTATAAAGGGAAATACCTAGTAGAAATTAAATGGATACAAATGGTAGGCAAAACCCAACGTTTTTTTATGCTGGCTCTCCAGCAAGATTATTAGAATTACTGAATCAAAAAAAAAATAAATAAAAAAAAATATATATATAAAAAAAAAACTCTTCTTGAGCTTTATATTATTCATGCAAGTAGCTTTTCCAGATTCCGATTTTTTTGATAAGATCATCAATTTCATAGTTTCCAATCAAACTTAAAAGGAATTGCATACAAGACATAAGCTTAAAGTCCCATTCTTAGAACAAATTGCATTTCTAAACAGAACCAATATGACGACCTACATATCTAACACACTTGTACGTAAAAACTCTTTAAAACCTTTAAAATGTTTATTTCAACTTAAACAAAACCATAAAGCAATCCCCATTCCGAAGCTAAATGCATATACAAAACCAATAGAATAACCCATCCATCGAATCGAAAATAACCAATTAGAATTAAAAATGTATATAAAAAATATATGCATTACCAAAACGAGCAGTGAAGATAAACGAAAACCTGAAGATCTTTCCTCAGAGTGAAAAAAAAAAAAATACCAAGCCCAATATGTGCACAGCAAATGGAATGCAAATGGTATGCATTACATCTGAATGTGAACGGCACAGCAAATTGATTGAGGATCGAAAATGCGAAATTGATAAATTAAATGGTTGCGAGCAATAATATCTGCGTGTTGATGAATTGCATGATTTTTTTGGTGATGCAAACAATGATCGATCGATCTATTACCTGAATACTCTCTGTACTCAAAGTAAAAGTTCGCTCATTCATTGCATTGAGAACAGCGAATGTATCTAAACTGTACACAAATTTACAACTTTCGGTATTCTTTTTCTATAAAAATATATATACACTTTATTATTTTTACTTTACTTAAAAAAAAAGTAAGAAACGTTAAACTCAAAAGCTAAATAATGAATACTGAAACTTGGTACAACACCAAAATGCATACAACGCGATTCAACACCTTCCAAAATACAACATAAAATATACAAAACAAAATAAAGTAACACAAAAAAAAAAATAAAAAAAAAATTCCAATAACAATGAACATCATAGAACACAAAACATGTCCGGTGAATGGCAAATTATGTGCTTTGCTTCAGTATTGCGAGCACATTAACAAAAACACTACCACGAATCACTTACCAAGAGAGAGCTTTATACATATATACATATATAGAGATCAAGTAAAGGAAGCAAGAACAAAAAAATAGATTCGTATCTCATGAGTCTTCTTCTTCATACATTTGCATACACACAAATGTATATACTCAATTAAGTATTAGCTGATGTTCCAAAAAAAAAAAAAAAAAAATAGATAAATCCACAGATCATTGGTCTGTCGTTTGTTACTGTCCACAAACTAGCCAAGCACACAATTTCTACACATAGCGAACAAAAAAAAAATATATATATATATACACCAAGGCATAAAAAATCTTAAAAATTACAACTGCTTGTCAGTCAGGTGAGAGTCGCCAATGGTAATAAAATCACAAGTGGTAAATGATCCTGAGAAATTGGTGCCATTTACAGCTCTCATGGGATTCGACATGCCTAAACAGAACTTCACGTAAATATATGTTAAAATTTCACATGTTTAACATTATACTTTTATAATTTTTAAGTTACAGCAATTCTGCTTCTAATTGTAAATCTTGTGCATTGAAAACAATCAGAATTTTTCTTTGAATATACAAATAATAAACAAACTCAACAACAATAACAACTTTAACCGATAAAGCAAATACATTAATTTGCGCATATAAAGGACCTAAAACAAATACAATTACAAAACCAATACGAAAATGTCATAAGTTTAAACTAAGATTAACAAATTATACATCATAATTACATCATAAATATAATTAGGATTATATCAAAGAGCTCTGAAAAGTAAAAACAAAACCAAGCCGACAAATATATAGCAATAGTTTTCCTTGTATATTGTGAAAGAGGAGAGACACCGAGCAAAAGGGATCGAAAAGATCGGAGACCCTTTTAAGTTTTTAGAATTTTTTTTTTTTATAATTTTTCGCAATTAAGAAACTTTTTAAACAGATTTTATACAATTTTTATGCAAGTACAATTTTGAACCTATACAAAAATTTTTGTTAATTTTGCTTTCCGTTTTATAATACGAGTGCACTTTATTTTGGAATCAATTTTGAAATCGTAGTGTTTTTAAGAATGTCGAAATTTGTGGGACAGATTAATAAAGTTAAGGTTTAGCTTTTGATAACAAAAACCAATGAATCTGATATCTAATCTTTGCAAGAAATATATGTACTATTTCGAAAAGGTGAATACATTTTTTTATTTCACAAATCACATATTTTTTGTTCACATATGAAATTATTTGGCAAGTGATTTTGGAATATTCTTCACATGCTATTAAATGGCACAAATTTCAATCCTAACACAAGAGTAAAACAAATAATTTAAATGAAAATAGCAAACAAGCTGCCAGCATGAAAAATAGTAACAATAATTAATTTTAATATTTTGTACATTTTTCATAATTTGAGCTCATTTCTAGTATTCGAAAAATGCGAGAAAACACAGAGAAAAACCACAGAGGAAATTGTAAGACAGTTTAATTGAAAATTCAACAACACAGTAAGGTTTAGCAATCAATAACGGGATTAAATGCAAATTTCATTAATTGACAAAACAAACAGTTTGACGTAAGACATAAGCAATTTTTAAACGAAGTCAAAAAAACAACAAAAAAAAAAAAACACAGCAGTTAGATTTAAAATAATAAAAAATAATGGAAGATAGCCCTGTTCTATGCAAGGACGAACTTAAACAAATATGTCGAGCCAGACTGCACCCGAGAAAAACGCTAAGAAGCTCAAAAGACAGTTCAAGAGATTTATACTACATTTAAGAGAGGCAAACAAATAAATACATTTTGAGTACATCAAGAAAACAGTTTGGAAAACGTTTCCTTCGTTACAAATACATATGTGTGTATATAGTATGTACATACGTACATGTACTATATATATATATATGTATAAACATATAAATTTCTTTTTTACACTGAAAAAAAATATATATAGATATATATATATATCTATATAACTATATATATATATATATATATATATTATATATATATATATAAATATATATATATATATATACTTAGCGTACTATGTAATGATACAAAATTATTTCAAAGCAAATGATGAAACTTTTTCCTAAAAACTAGTTGCATTTAAATGAATTTTAAAAAAAATATACATAAAAGTATATATTTATTAAAAGAAAAACAAAAACAAATGAAAACCATGCTCCTTTCTCTACTAAAAAAAAAAACATAAAAACAACTTTAATATAATACTTAATTAGATATTAATAATAGTCAAAAGTGAAACAAAAATATAAAAAACCAAGTCAAGCGAACAACAAGAAATCGTAAACTAGAAAATATTAAAATTAAATTAATTTTTAAAAATGAGAAAACCAAAAAAAAAAAAGAAAATGCGCTGATTTTTTATGTCGTTATTAGTATTTAAATTTAAATAATTGCATAAAAAAACATACAAAATTTAATAAAAAAAAAAAACAACAAGAAAGCAGAAATATATGAAATAAAAATTAGAAAAATTGAAATTGGTCATTTTGACCTAAATAGTAAATTATAGAAAAGAGATAAAAGAAAAACCAAACCATTGAAAGGCAAAACCCCGACAAAAATGATTGTAAAATTTTAATTATTATTATTCAATAATAAAAATATAAAAAGAAACAATTTGACAGAAATACCAAAAAAAAGAAAAGAATACAGATGTCTAGCAAGTTTTATTGACGATACACAAATTTGATATCTGTATTAGTGGATCACCATTAGCAACAGCTTGCAGAGGGACGAACTGAAGACCCAGAAAGGTAAATCCCGTGTCGCTAGTTGTAGGTTTAATATCTGTAAGATCAATGCAATGTATTATAAACACCGCAGGAACTGTTCAATGTAAATACATATTGCTTAGTTTATGTCCATTCATGATTATCAAAGAAAACATACCCATCGCAAATGATTGCGATAGACCGATCATAACTTTATTATTATTATTATTTTTTGAATACTCATGCAATCATCGTCTGGTATAGCAATAATACATTGTAAAAACAAGAACAATAGCAGAACACTAGAATGTTTAGTATTATAATAATCACTTGACATATAAAAATCAATGAAAGCATAACAACAACATAAAAGAATACAAAATCATAGTTCAATATTTATATTGAAATATTTATATTCAAAGTGGTAAAATTTTACATCAGGTCGCATCCGGACCTGACGTCATTCTGATTCATTCAATGAAAATTTTACGGAAAAATTCTGATGTCACGCGCAGTTTGTCAACAAAACCAGCTGAAAGAGAATTGAAATCCGAGATCTTTCCTTACAACTTTCTTTCGTATAACAAACAATAACAATTACTAAAAAGAACAAACATTCTTAAATAATATAATAAATATATATATGTGGCAAGCCTAACAAAAGATGATGCTGCGTGTATGTATAAAAGAAATTTGTAATTTTATATTCAATTTATGCTACGTACCAATGTTGACAATCAGTTAAAAATCGAAAATTTTCCTATACTTATATCCAAAATTTCGGCATGATTTCTCTATTTTCTCCTGATACTTACTTACAATTCCACTATCAATTAGAAAACAATATTCGACAAATTCTTAAATCCCACAATAAAAAAATATTTTTAGAATTGCATATATTTACCATTTGATCTGCATGACAACATTTTATCACATATCCTCTTACACCATTTAATATTACTATCGAACTAATACGAGCAATTTATTTCTTACATGCGAAACGGAATTCCAACTCTTTTTTTTGGGAGGTAAGTTAAGAATCCAATAAAATTATTATTGTAAATTAAATTTACTTATCAAATTCTTTCATAGGATCTATGGTGGCGAAAACTATGTATCAAGTGGAGAAACTAAACCCGAATAAAAAGATGTCAAAAATATTTGTTATATATAATAACTTAATGAACTTTTCTACATTGTAATAAAAATTTTATAACGTTTGAAACATAACGTCTATTAATATTTCAATGTAAATTTGAAATGTAATTCGGCAAGCTTCGTCAAGTGTGGAGTGGGGCAGTCGGAGCAGGAGTTTTAACAGCAACTATCGATGCTAACCATCGATATACACAATGCCGCAGCCAACCTCACGCGAGTGTGGATTGCGTGCAGCCAGCTTCATGCAGCTCAAATTTGCGGTCATGTAAGAGGAGTGATACATTGCGCGCAACCAACTTCATGTTGGTGATATTATGCGCATAAGCGTACCCACCTTCACTCAGCGCACTTTTGAGAACTCCTTGCTCTCAACCTTTCGTCTTCCATGAAGTTGGCTGCGTTAAAGTCCTGCATAAAAGTGAAGCTCAAGCGTAGACATGCACCCTTGAGCAGAAAGCTTAGCCGTGAACTATACCCAGTATATTTTTTCATAATAACTCCTTTCAAAATGTTGTTTTTGACAATAGGTGCTTTTTAAATTGAAGCGAATAATATATATTTTTAATTTTATTTAATTTATTTTTAGAATTATAATTAATTAATAATTTATAGCTCTTTCGAATCTGTTACCATAATAAGATAAAAAAAATTATAAATTAATATTTACTATTTATAATTCCAATTTAATAATGCTCCTTATTTAGAAAGGTTTTTCAAATATGACCACAGCTAAGTGCCAACATTCCATTTTCGGCCCATTCCTTTTAATTATCTAATCCTTATCGAAGGCATTACAGAATTGAGCTACCCTCCATTCGTGAGGTTAAAATTTGCATTTTGTGTAAATATGTTGCGATTTTTTCGCACAACAAGCAGCACAGATACAGATGCGCAAACGCACACATACACACACATGCTGCACTTGATGCAAGTCCATGAAGAATGCAAATCAAGTGTAATCGGGAAACAACAACGACAACAACAACACCAACAACGATTGACCATTCAAAGAGCTCGTTTTTTTTTGCTGTTTGTTATTTCTGCTTGTTGTTGTGGCGTGTAGCAAAAAATTGCACAGCAAATACTCAAAGCAAACGCTGGCAGTGTGCGGCAGAGGCATGCCCCACCGAATGATAATGATGCCAAAAACAATGGGGGTGTCAATTTTGTGCCTCCTATATTGACAGTATTCTTACTTTTTTCATGCCACACTTTTGTGCGTATAAAAAATAATATGCACTTTTTTCACACACAGACTAAAAGCGATTTAAGCTTGTATATAAGCTATGTATGCTGCATGTATTTATGTATATAGGCAGACCCCCATCCCTCACCCCAGGGGCATGTATTTATTGTAGTTGTTGTTGTTTATGTAAATGGAATTCTATTTACTCCAATACCCATGCACAATTGCACAAACAACAACAAAAACAACAACAATGGAAAATGAAACGCGCTTTTGTTGTATATTAAAATTGCCGCCTGTCTTACTGCCACTGTGTGTGTGTGTGTATGCAACGTAGGCTAGTGTAGAGTATATAATTAACGTCGTATTACATATGTGCATTGCGAGCGGGCAATTGTATCGCGTATATAAGCCGTATTTCCATTCTTCACCCTCTGCCCGTTGACCACTGATTACATGGAATACATAAAGTAAATGTCAAAAGCGACACAAACACATACACACACACACACACACAAACACACACACACACACACACGAACACACACATGTAGCGGGCTGCTGCTGATTGAGTTTGAGTTTGAGTTGATGATGAGTCCAACTGGCAACTCCACTGAAGCTCAGCCCAAGCTCAACCCCTTTGTCCATTACGAGCCTACCTCAATATTAGCACACACAAACACACTCACAAATGCAGCACTGTGTGTGTGTGTGTCTCTCACTCTCTCTCTCTCTCTCTGTTATTGCTGTGGTTCTTGTTCTTGTGATATACACACCCGCTTGCCGCTTCTTTTGTGGCCAGGGTATTGGTGTCTGTGTGTGTTGGTGTGCGTGTGTGCATCTTAAGTTGCCACTCGCCTGCCCCATTTTGCAAGTCAGTGGACTGTACAATAAGCACAAATTACGAGTACGCATTTCACTCGATCTTAGTGTGGGGATGTCCCAACCAGTCCTCCATGGGGGTCAACGAAGTTGCTGCTGCTGTTGTTGTTGTTGTTGTTGTTTCCGTTGTCGCCTTTCGTGGTATTTCTTAGGTCAAAATTTATATGCAGTTTTAATTTATGCATTTGACAACACTTTGGGTTTTAGTTAAGCTGATTGTTAGCGCATTGATGTTGCCTTAAGGAAAAGTTTCCTTATCGAAATTTTCATTCAATTTGTGTACAAATAAATTGAAAAAAGTCTATTCCTTTGTAAGTTGCATTTAATTATTACAAGCTTTACTTTGTTCGTCTTCCACAATGCATTTTGCCTATGTTATTTTGAAGTATTTTGCTCGGTTTGGTAAAGATCTTTGACACGTCCACAATTTTGAATCTTTGCTGAAAGAAGCATGAATTTGAAATTCTACTACTTCGATACTTGGATACTTGGATATCAAAATGAATTGAACGAGATACAGTACTTATGACATTCTAAGATTCTTTTGAATTGTGGAAAAATATTTACATTATTACATGCATTGCCCTAATGACATACACATATAATAAAAAATATGTTAATGTTCATAGGATTATTAAAAAAAAAGCCTGATTAATTTTTAGCAGTATTACAATTACAATTATCATACTTTATAATTATTGTGCATCATTAAAATTCAAATGTAAATACTGAAATAAAAAACTATCCAATTGCATTATTTGGCTAATGGCAATGTCCGATACACATGCAACAGCAAACAATCAACGGCAAAATAGACACACACACACACATACACAAGTAAATATACCCACACGTGTTGTACTTATTATATACACTTGATGGCATGTATATATACATAAGTGACGTTCGGCCTGTGGGCAGTCTTACAATACATAGAAAACTGTACTCGCCACATACCATCTAATTATATACAAACAAGCAGAAAAGGCGGGCGGGCGGTCGATTGAGTGGTGCCTATGAAAAATCACTTGAAAATCGACCGACCACTGCCGTAAAAGTCCTACCCGATCCCCACACACACACACACACACACATAGACACATCTTCTCTTAAAATGGGTAAGCTATGGAGGATAAATGCGTAAGCTGCAAAGACAATGGACAAAGGACGAGCACTTTCGGGGGCTAGAAAGTAGGCTTAAGATTTTCTTGGAGTGAACAATACAAGAGGCAAGACAAAACCAAATATAATGCAACATTTTTGACGCTCGACTACTCACACACACGCACACACCTACGCAGACAGACGACTGTATGCAGCTGCAACAGTGGCGATATATGTGTATTAGTTTACTTGACTCATTTGCAATGTTTTTGGTAGTATGTAAAATTGAATTATTTAAAATTAAATAGAAAATCTTTGACTTGACTCAAAAATATATGTTCCACATATATAAAATAAATATCTTTGTATATATATCAACACACATAAGTGAACGAATTTTATGTGGTGTATTGAAACAAGCAAAGTAGTTTGCAATACCCTTACAAAGTACGACAACTTGGTTGGCAAATTCATGATATTGGTTACACTTTGAATAGTGTTAATGTTTGGTTTTTATAACTTGACACAAAAAAGAGAATATTGAAAAAATTGTATGATACCTTAGATAAAGCGACAGATCAACAGATATGATCCTAATGAAACTTTTGCTTATAAATATTAATATTGTAAATTTTTTGAAAGAGAGTATTTCAAATGAAATATTTATTGGACATTTTACTTCAATCTAGTATACATATTAATATATATTTTATGCTTCACTTCATCCGCACACACACACACACACACACATACATGGAAACACGCACAGGGACATCAACATCTTGAGTTGCACTGCAGTGTTGAAGAAGGAATTGTCTCGAATCCTTTTTGCATCCATAGGCCATGTTATCATTTCAGTAATTGCATTTTTGTGTTTGTCGTTGTTTTTGTTGTTGCTCGTGTTGCACTTTACAGTTTTGGTTTCCTCTGCATTCTCTTAGGAGTTATTTTGATAATTTTCTCAAGAAAACTCAAACCACTGGCAATTCGTCCCATAAATAGGTGACCTGACTTCTCATTCTCTATGTGCGTCTCTGTTTCTACTGTTGTGATTCACACAGATTCACACATATACACACATATACACACACACACACACACACATTCGTATGTACGCATTAGAAGTAGAATTGCTTTAATAAACATACACAGCAGGCATTTATATAGGATACATTTAGCCACTGCCTTGAACGCATCCTTTAGTTGATATTCTTGAGGATTTAAATATATTTTTTCTCTGTCTTTCATTTTCTTTTGGTATACCATTTATTGAACTAAAATTTTGTGAGCTTTTTGGCCTAACTTTTAATTAATAAAACCATCTTCTTATTGAACTTTTCCTTTATAGTGTTTAATTTGTATTCCGAGTGCTTAAAAAATATAATTATGCATTTGTATCAACTTTGATTTGTCATTTGGAAATATACTGAATATACCATTTAGAACAGACTTAATGTAAAGATTTAATGTGAAATTTTGCTTTAAAAATGACTGAATCAATAAAATGGCAAACTTAATTTTTTAACTTTTTAAAGCACTTAAGTTGTTTGTGTTAATATACTGGTATAATCACACTCTATAAACAAATAAAAATTAGAGACTTGTTAATGCCTTTTTTCTTTAAGTTCATTGAGAATTCCAAATCAGAAGTCCACTTTTTGTATTCTGTGTGATTTTTGTAACAATATTTATACCCCTTTTGGTGAAAATATATATCAAGTGGTGTAAGTGTTTAGTTGTTGAGTTCCCTGGATTAAGATCAATATATGTTATACATTCAGTGACAAACACCAAATTTATTTCATTGACTGCTCTTGTATGTCGAATATTTAATTAGTTAATTACAACCAGCAAAATTAACAAGAAAATAGATTCCAGAAATAAAAATCGATATTTTATAAGCTTAAGTATTTGACATTAATACAAATTAAAGATTCTGCAGGAGTTCTAAATGGTAAATTGATTTAAATGTGTCGCAAGGATACGGGAACAGCCGAAAAATTATATAAGTCTTAAAAGCTGCTTAAGTTGTTAGTATATCAGTAAACTACCCCGTTAACAAAATTTGAATAGTATAATAATGTCGAAAGTCACTTAATACGATCATTAACAGTTGTCAATTTTATTTAATTTTTACCTTTACGGAAAAGCATTTAAATTTCCATCAAATTAACAAAAAATATCAATCAGATGGATGATATCGCATAGTTTTGAAGCTGAATTGTATTGTAATTCTTTCTGGCTCTTGGTGGAAATTACAGGCGAACAAACAAACAAATTGATGAACGAACAAACAACATATAAAAAAAAGAAGCGGAAAAAGAGTGGGGCACATAAATAGCAGGGATTGCGGTGGCCGGCTTGATGGCAAGCGGAAGGGTGCTCGGAGTGGGCAGTTAATGAGCGCTCGTAGGGAGGGTGATATGCCAAAAACAAAAAAAACACAATGAGTTTTGCAGTTGCAGCTCTCTCATGTGTGCGTGCGTGTGTGTGCGGGTGTGTACGTGTGTGTGCGTGTGTTTGTGTGTGTGTGCAGCTTAACAACGCAACATAAATTAACGCATATTTCAGTTGCAATTTAAAAACGCACAAAGCGAATGCTGCAGTGGGCAGCGACGTTTGCGACGACGTCAACTGCAACGGCGGCGTCGACGTTTCAATTATTTGCTGTTATTGTTGTTGTTATCATTAACATTGTTGTTGTTGTCAAAAGTGCCAGAGCAGCGCATTTCGTTTTTTTGTTGTTGCTGCTGCCGCTGCCGCTGTGGAACGCACAAAAAATGAATAAAACAGACAACGCCCCTATAACGCACACACACAAACTGACTCACACACACACACACTCGCGCATACACACTCCCACCCCCAATCCATCCAATGTAAAAAGCTGTCGCCGCGCCTAAAAGTATGCAACGCATTGGTTGCCTATCTGTCAGGACCTGCATCCTGCCACCGCCACCGCCGCCGCTGCTGCTGCTGCTGCTGCTGCTTTTGCTGCTGCTCTTGCTGCTACTGCTGCTGCTGCTGCTGCTGCGGCTGCAGCTGCAATTGCTGTACATTATTTACCTCTTCTTCGTTTTTTGCGCGATGCCGCTGCTGTTTTTTATGGGTTTTATTGTGTGCGTGCGCGAATGAAAAATAAAATGTATAAAAATATATAACGGTACCGCTCCAACAGTCGCCGCACGCACATTGTGGCCACCATTCGTCGTCGTCGTCGCTGTGCTCGTCCTCATCCCCTCCACTCGTGCCCCCTGCTCGACCTCGTCAAAAAATGAACAAAAAGTAAAAGAGATGCCCAAATGCGAAAACGCGTGCAAGCAAACGGGCCGAAGCGATAGTCCTGGCCAGGATCAGGGCACATGCATACATATACACATAGGTGCACTGATTGCCAGCTCATATCGACGGGGGCATATGGCGAGGGCAGAGAGCACAGCTGCGGATGCAGGGAGACAGTATCAGCAACAGCAACAGCAGCAACAACAACAATAACAAAATAAATACCCTCGGACTGCCGGCGGGGCCAATGGTGCGTATGTGTCACGGCGGCGACAACAACTACAACATCACTAACAACAACAGCAACAGTAGAAAAATAAATTAAAATTGGTTTGAGTCGCTGTTGTGCACTTTTCTCTCTCACCAATTGCTTTGTTGCTCTTGTTGTTAAGCTCGGCAAATATATTGAAAATATACTCTTTTTTTTGCCAACATTTATTTATATTTGTTGTCGCGTTTTATTTTTCGGGCTCCTAAAAGCGTACAACATTTTTTAATTGGGTTAGTAATTGAAATTTATCGAACTCTTCCATACACACACAGGACATACACACACAGGCACACCATATCGACACAGTCCCCGGAGAGAGGCAACAAAAAGCTTAAATTGAATTGAACGCATTTGAAAAGTCGAACGAACAAATAAATAAAAACAAAGGAACTGAAACGGCTAAAGAAATAAAATTAAATTTTTTCACATTGCATTATAATTATTTAAAAAGACCTTGGGGATAACAGATTGGAAATTTACAAAGCATGTGTTGTCTTTAAGCAAGTGGCAGGTCACTTATTAATTTTTTGTACATTTTTAATATAAAACATATATAAATATATAATATTTGTTTTCAAAATATCAAGTAATTTTCCTAATATTTAATGTATTTTATTACTATAGATACCATTTTGGATTATTTTCAAATGCAGAATAAGGCAAACACTGCAAACGCTAATTAGAAATATAATTTATACATATAAAACATTGGAGGTATAGACTATTCATACATCATGAGATTAAAAAAGCACCTATAAAAGGAAAATAATAACGATAATATCCATAAGTATCTGCAATTTGAAAGAACTAATACTGATAGCACTATATATGCTTATGAAAAAATCCCTATATATACCTTATAGAAATCGCTTCTAGTTGAAACTGTAAATTGCTTAGATCCCATAAAAAATAAAACTTTGAAAATTTAACAGAAAAACTACCCAGGAACAGGTCATTAAAATCAAACTGGTTATATGTTGACCAAAAGTCGCATTGATGCAGGAAATGTGTAGACTTTTTATTGGTGTCCTTTGGCACAGCAGCATCATTATAAGCAACAACAACAGCAAAAGCAGATTCTGAAGCCAAAGTAAGATCAACACATCTGCAGCTAAGCATTCAAATTGAGTGGAATTCTAGACCGTTTTTCACACACGCACATCAAACTGGACATTATCTGTGCCGAAAATACAAGAAACGGAATATTTAAAGAGTGGAATATGCGGGCCGCATAGATTGCAAATCAAATAGATAGCAAGACAGCATCTTCAAACCACCCTAAAGTATGGAGAAATAACTGTAGGACGTATGTAGATGGTGACCAGCGGCGGAGCCCGGTGAAAACTGGTTGACCGAAGGGGTTGTATCTTGGTCGGGATGCGTGTCAAAGTTCAGCGTCTCGACGTCGTAAGATGCCCACCTATCCGTTGATGCTGTGTCCAGTTTGAAAAACCGGCCTGGCCATGGATCAGAGTTTTCGGCTTTGGTTCTGGGCATAAATCTGTTGAAATTTTGATGAGAAAGTTCAGCTGATTTTTATAAAAGTTTCATGTCCTGCCACGGATGCTGAGCGTGAGAAAGTTTCGATTCGCCCAAGAGTAACAAAAACTAGTTCCCAGCCCAATGTCCTGCTGCTGCTGCCTCAGAACCAGCCGGAGCAACGTCTTGGATCCAGAGCCACTTAGCCAGGCGATTTATTCATGCTATTTGGCCAGTTGGTTAATTGCTATCCAAATGCCAAGACGACTTCACTGTCAAACATTAGCTCACCAAATGGCCAACAGCCAGCAGCATTATTTGTATCCAAGTTGCTGCACTAATTGTCCTCCAAGGCGGATCGCCGCCTTTTCAAGTGTGTCCTGTTGGATTTGGCGACTACGCTCGCTGACCTATGTAGCGGCCCTATTAGCTTAGATATTCCATTAGGCAGCATCGATTACTCAGACATGCATTGATTTTTTTACAAGTGACTGCCAATTTCAATGCATAAGCGATGAGCTGCAGTCCTTAATGAGCTGATTGACAGCATATTGGTTGAGAGAGGTTGCGATTCCTACAGTCAATATATTGGGGAAGAGCTCACCTAAAGAGGAGTTAGAAGAACCCACAGTGTTAAGTGGTATTGATTTAAGAATAAAAATAGATTACTCATTTACAAATGAACGTTACTTGCATATGTTCTTGAAGTCTAAGCAAAAACATTTCTTACAATTTTAGTTGTATTTGGCATACAAATAGTCGAATTTATTTCGTTCCATAGCCAGAAAAAAGTTTAATAAAATAACATTTTTCGCTGTGTCAAAAGCTCTCATATAGTTCAGTTACACATGTTTCCCTGACTAACATGATATCTTCTCAGCTCTGTTTAAGTTCTCTGACTTTTTATCTTGTTAAACAGATCATAATGATATCTGACCTATGCATCTGCAGCCTCATTTCGTTATATATCTGACCGCCGTGGAATGTTTGCTATGAACTCAAGCGAACGTTAAAGATACAAAACAGAATCAAGATATTGCAGCAAAAACGTTACAAAAGCCGGATAAATTTCAATAACTTTACGAACTGACCGTTGACGCTGGCATATGCATTTTGGCGGTCAAAAATACAAAATATGTATGAAAAAACATCCAGGTTTGTTCAGGGTACAGTAATTAAATTGAATTTGGTCCAATTGAGGCTGAGCTGCAGACAATAGTCATGGTAACACAACCAAATCGAACAGAACGGGACAATAAGGGGGAAGTTCTGAAGAATGCACATGGAACCGGCACTAAGATAGTGACGACCAATCAGCAGTCAAGATTCCTGCACAGGCAAGTAATAATCAAAACAAATAGCTTACCCTTAAAGAGATGAAACAACAACCAACACTCACCCCAAAAGACACAGTCCCGTCCAAGGCGTGCATTCCTAGTATTGCTTGCTAAAAATATTTAGCATACTTTTGAACGATTCAGCAAAATGCCGCTCAATATTATTTCGGATAAGCTTTACATGTAAAAGTGTTAGTTAAGTAAGTTTTAGATTTTAAATAAACAGATTAAATAATTATTGCAATAAAGAAGAGTGGTATTAGCACTACAAATATGAAGTACAATAATCGTTCACAAACGACTTTATTCGATTTTGTGTTGATAATTTTATAAAATCTAAGAATGCAATAATAACATATGCAATTAATATTGTAATAATTGAAAAGGAAACGTTAATTTATTAATAAAATTTGAATAAATCTTTTAGCCTTTTACAAATGATAATTTTGAAGGTTACTATATACATTAACATAATATTCAAAAAAAGCGAAACCTATCGAGTAAATTCATTTCAGAGATCATTTGCTACTTCTAAAACGATCAACTGCTCGAAACAGAAGCGAAATTTATTCAATGGTTATTAGATGTTTCGAGCTCATTTTTAATATGATGTACTAGTTATGATAATTGCGGCCCAGCTCCTCTTAGCCCCCAAATGTTTACATCCCTATTCAAGTTTTTTTGTTATTTATTTTTATGACGCAACATGTTATATGATGACGGAGGAAAAAAATGTACAAAAACAAAACCCAATAACAGAGAACATGACAAAACAGAGTCAAATAATGCATACCTAAGGGAACTCAAAAAGGCGCAACAGGCTTGCCGGTGTGGAGGAGGGGTCGCGCTCAAGTGTGGGCGTGTGAGCGAAATTAACGTAAAATATATTTAGAGACCAAAAGTGGAATTTGATACTCTCGCAGCGCCGCCGAAGAGTATGCTAAGAAAAATTACAAATATGCGTAGCTAAGCAAGGGTGGCTCCTGACAAGAAGGAGCGAGCGGGTTGAGAGAGAGAGAGAGAAAGAGATAGAGAGAGAGAGAGAGAGAGATGAAGAGAGTTGCGGGTTGGTTTCTTTAACGGCATTTCATAAAATGCGCAAAAGACGTTCAGCGTTGAGCCCGTTGAGCGTTGGTCGTCCAGCCCACAATTGCGCAATTATTGAGGTAGGCACAATGGTTATCTATAACAAAAATTCCCTGTGCATTGGTGTGAGTTACCCCTTTGCCAACCCTTTTTGCTTTGCCGCTTGCAGCGTTCATTAACTTGACTTGAGCAGTTCAAAGATGAGCGGTCAAATGTTTAACCGGTTTGCAGCCGGACGCAGCCTGTCTTCGACTGGACCTAGAACTGAACCTCAGCATCCTGGAGGATGTGTTCCCTCTGTGGCCCAAAGCTGATCAGTTGAGTTTAAACTTTCATTTCGGTCGCGTCGCGTTCCGTTGCGTTGCTTTTAGCGCAATTCTTGTTTGGTCTTTGTTGTTAAAATTTGTTTGTTTGTTTTTTCGTTAATGTGGGATTTCTGTTAATTTTGTTTAAATTGTTACTTAATTAAAAACGGTTTTTGTTTTTTACCAACTTTTGTTTCTGTTTAACATTTTTCATTGTGTATCGTTGTCGTTGAGCTCTTGAGCTTAAAAAGAAAAATTAGCCGTAAGTGAAAAGTCGAAAATTGGTGTTAAGTACGATTCAAATGTGATTTAGAATAATGAAAAATGCATGCCCGATTTTATTATAAACAAATAAAGTGTCTCAATAAGTGGCATATAATTTAAAGTCTTTCAACCTCATTGCAGCATACCCGATAAAATCCCACGGATCGAAGAAAAAATTTTAAAATCTAAAAGAATATAGTTTTTTAATCAATGAGATCCCTTATTGCTTGGACTTTACCTTGATCGATAGTTTTATTAAGAATAGAAAAACCCATAAGTTCTCTGGCCACAAATTCACACATACTTCCATGGATAAATCAAATGGCAATCGTAAGCACATTCTCGAACAGGCTCAGCCCCAGGAAGGCTCCCTTGCACTCGGCCTGGCGGAGAGTTGCGGGAACAAGCGCAAACTCTACGCCATAGACGAGAGCGAAGAGAGCTCTCCCGTGACGGTGGGTAGAGCGGAACCTGTTTCGGAGACGGCTTACGATGCGGATCTGGAAGAGCTGGTGGAGCAGCCCGTGACCTGCCCGCCTTCCTTTACCAAGTTGGCTAGCGAGCGTGAGGTAATCTACGAGCTGTTCCAACCGTGGGCCCTGAAGACCTATGGCGATCAAGCAAAGACCAAGACAATAACGCTGCGCAAGAAGGCGCGCATTCTCAAGGCACTCGAGGGCAAGGAGCACAGTCGGCCGGATAGCTCCAAGTTTCGCTTCTGGGTGAAGACCAAGGGTAAGTTGTTGACCCACCTACAATGAGAAAACTCTTAGAAGTATTAAGTTCAGCCACACCGTTTCCCTAAATATAATGTTAATTTTTCCACTGAGCAACTCATGCTCTAACCGTAAACTTAACTTAATATTTGTAAGAAATAGTTTGAAACTATATAATTAATTTATTAACTAATGCATAATGCACAATTTCACTTCAGAAAAGTATTCGTACTCCCTTAAAATGTGTCTTTATTTAGCAAAGCTTTGGAATTGTGTGAGGAATTACTTTAATAATATGACACGAAAAGCTCAGAAAATTTATTTTTGTTATGTTGGTTTCCTTAGTTTTAACGTTTGTTTGCAAATTGATTTACAGGATTTACGACCAAACGACCCGATGGCTTTGAGGAGGCGCCCGGTAGTCGACGGCGCCTTCAACCATTGCCGAACACTGCTGTGCTCTCCGATAATCCCGGTGCCGTAGATCTGTTTGCCGCCTCCAAGAGCAAAGATTTTGGTCGTCGCATCTACCGCAAGGTGGCTTGCGTTGAGGAGTTCTTCGATATCATATACAACGTGCACATGGAGCTGGGCGGACGCAGTGGCATGCATGCGGGACAGAAACGCACCTATCGCATTGTGAGTGTATCGTATAAGCCAAAATATTTCAGTTTTTTACATATCACATCAATAGAATGATGAATATAACTTAATTAATATACTTTAGTAAGCTTATTTACAAACTATGATAACTAACACTCAGCAACTTGTAATAACATTATATTCAGATTCAGTCTACGAAGCTTTTATTATTTTTAAATTTCAATTAATCTTCTATTCTAATGCTTAATATACTTATTTGCTTAATCTACATATATAGATTTTACTTTATATTTGATTTCTAACAACTTAAAATCTATTTCCATTCCTTAAGATAACGGAAACGTATGCATTTCTGCCCCGTGAAGCTGTCACACGCTTTCTGACCATATGCCCCGAGTGCAAGAAGAACCTACGACCCTCCTCGCCCTCGGCTGTCTCTAAGGACGAGCTGGCTGGCAATGAGAGCTCCTCGGAAGTGGAGACCTATTTGAATTATTCATCACATACCGAAAGCTCCCTAGAGGCGGGTCCAACTGCCAAGCGGCGTCGCCATTCGAGCGCTGACTTAAAAGCACATGCGCCGCTGGCCGCAGGATCAGTTGCCAGCTGCACCAGTGCCACACAGCTGGATGCCACGGCTGCAGCAGGAGCTCTAGAACCACACGCACCACCCAGTCCCCCAACTCTCCCCACATCCGTTGCGACAACTGATGAAGCGAGTGGGGTCAGCGTGCCCAAAATACGAGTCAACACACAATTGCAGCGTCCGCTTAGTCCGCCTACTGAGCCACAGGCTCCAATGCCAACCAATCCCTTACAGCTTCCGAACTTTGACTTGCAGCTGCTTAAGTCCCGGGATAATCTTGTGCGCTATTACGATTTCATGAGACGTTTCTATGCCGGCGGCTCGCTACTTAGTCAACCGGTCTTAGCACCGCCCCTCTACGGCAGCAGCCTGCTACAAGGCCTTAGCTTTCCAACCACCACCACGACTAGCGCTAGCACCTCAGTCACAGCCACAACAACCAACAATAATAACAAACCATTTTCTGTCTCGGTCGCTTCTTTTGCGCCGAGTTCCTCTCAGAAACTAAAGTCCTCCCCTGACAGTTTGACTCGTGCACGCTCACCGATCGCTTCGGCAGCCACGCCCCCAACCCCTCAAACACCTATCAATCTAACAAAACCTCCATTTTCTAGCTCCAGCAACGGCCAGCCAGCATCGACTTCTACTCCTGTCTCTGCCCCTCCCCTTAAGCTGGAGCTGCCCAGTCCGCCCAAGACGCTGCCAGCGGATCTGCGCATACCTCAGCTGCTGCTACGGGGCTCGGCTCCGATGGAGCAGCTGCCGGTGCCGTTGCCGCCCTTGGATTTGGAGCGTTTGAAGCCCATCACATCCACCTATCTGCAGTTGACGCGCAGCATGGGCCTCAGCGATGAGGATGCTCTGCGCTTTGATAACTTGGTGAGTAAAGATTTCAAATATACACTTTAGATATGTAAGATTAGACTATAAGAATGGGAAATATAAAAATATCTTCTATATTTGGTACCTCTGACAAAAATTTTCGAACAATAAACAGTTAACAGAAAAATTTGTAGACCCGCATATCCAAAAAATATCAAATTATCTTAACCAAAAAAATGTAATATCTTATTTAGTTCTTCAATTAATATCGTACATAATCGAGAACTGCGCTTTTACAAAATCTCTAATTTAATTTTTAATACAACATATGATCTCTTAATTACACAATGATGTCATATTCAAGTTGTTTGTTTTTTTACAACTCATTTGCATACAAATTTTATAATTATTAAATTATTGCAATAAGATAAGTTTCCATTTCGTCTTACAATTGTTTATTATACAATTTATAGTATTATTCTTGCACTGCCAAGAACAACAATTGCAAATCAAATTTTTGCTCCACACAAATTTTAATTTTAAATATATATATTCATATTTTATTAAATTTTTATGCCTTTGGCACGCTTTTGTATTTTTTAATATCATCAAAAGAACATACATATACATATACACAATATTTTACTCATTGTTGTGTCCAAAACAATGCAATTAAAATATGCAAACAAATTTTTAAATATTTATGCCCTTTGTAATTGTTTGAATATATATATATTTTTTTTAATACATACATTGTTGTTAGTTTCAAGCACGTTTAAAAGTCCTCGTAGGCATTACTTTTTAATTAGTTAAAAAGCTTCGAAACAAACATTTTGTGTACCCTTGCAGAGAACTTCAAATTTAAAATTCTTGTTTATTCATAAGTAATTTCTTATATATTTAATAAATTCTAATAAAATGGCCCCGTATATCTTGTATATTATCATGAGGTTATACTGCATGGGTATTGAATCTTCGGAAATTTCGACGATACTGTTCCTTACGGCTTACATACACCAAATTTAATATTTAAGCATTTGTTCTGTTATACGTATTTGATCACCAACAAATTTTTACTAATTTAGTTTCTTTTTTCTATGACATGCTTGGCTTATAAATCTAATGCATCTATCGCAATGTAATCGAGAATTTGTGAGACAAAGAGAGAGAGACAAACAAAACACCCAACAACAGCAACAACCACAACAACCCCTTTCGGCCACAACAAATGCTTTCGCTTTGCGCAACGCACAAAATTTAACAATAATACAACAGTTTTTTTTTTTGGTTTTTTTGTGTGAAGTTCAAATTGAATTTCTATTAATTTATTTAATTTAATTTTTTTTTTATTATATTTGATCTCTTAATGCTTGAATTATTTGCTGCAATTAATTGTTCACTTTAATGACGCTGTAAACATGCTTAATGCAATGCTTTTATATTATTTATATTATTTGATTAGAGTATTATTGTTATTTATTTTATTTTGTTGAATTGCATAATATTTGATTTTTTTTCTTTTTTGTTATTTTCCAGCTCAGTTATTAGCGCAAGACGAAAAATTGTTGTAATAAATTAGTTAAACACAATATTAAATGCTTTTTTGTATGTCAAACAATTTCTTTTGCAATTTCCAAATATTTAATGCAGTGGAGAAATTTTCAATAAATTAGTATGCTTATTAAAAAATGAACGCAAAGCTTATTTAAGACTGCTTAGTAGCTGTAAATTTGTAAAGGTTTTGATTTTTCAGCTGAGGTAAGTACATATTTGAACAACATTTTATTATGATAATAATAATAATAATGATAAATATATATATAGATATAAAATATATAATTATAATATATTTTTAATTTATTTAAATTAATAATTTTTGCAACTTCTACCGAACTATGGCTCTCGTTCTTACCCTTATAAATCGATTCAAATTTGGATATAATAGATGTAATAATTCGAATTAAAATCTTTTGCAAAATTAATGTCCAGCCAATGTATTAAATTTATCGAAGACCAAACATAAAGCTCTCATGTACTGTTTTGTATTAGTTAAAATTGCTGTCATTGAGTTTCTTATACAAAAAAGGTATATTATATGGGAATAAGAAACTCAATGACAGCAATTCTAACTAGTATTACGAAAGTTAGGGCAATATATGTAACAGGCCGTTAGATGTATCTCCGATTCGTTATTAATATACATTTTGAATTAGAGTCGAGTTAATCAAAACTTTCGGTCTGTATCATTGCAATTTATCAAAACTCAAGATGTCAGAAGCGCTAAACAAATTAAATTTATTTGACATATGTAATAAACAGGGTGCTACTAAGTGAATTGTGTCATACGCTTATACACATATATAGTAAAGTCTTTGAACTTTAAGCCTTGATTTCGTCTCTGTATTCTAGGTTAATCAATAATTTGCTTATAATCACAGAAGTTCTTAAAACATGTTTTTGTGCTGTATTTGTTTATAAATATATCAGCAAAACAGCTATGTGTTCAAAGAGAGAAATGAAATTCACTCGTGTTACTGTGTATCACTCTGGCTGCAGAGTTATGCATACAATTTTGTTATAGTTTTCAAGTGACTGTCAAAAAACTCCCGATTTTGCACAGTGATCGAGCACACCAATACATGGACACTCATTTATTTTGCCGCTCTCTTTATGTGCGAGTCTGAATTAGATTTATTTTATATGTGTCTACATATATTTTTCCTTGCGATGCGATGTAATCTTGGGGCATACCCCCACGCTGATAAGCATTTATTTATGAAAGCATTTACACTGTATACATTTGTATATTTATACATCCGATTCTAAATTATTATATAATTAATTGTATAGATTGTTTTCCATTCCGCCTTAAGCATTTTATTTGTTTGACTGCTGTGTTTGTCCTTGGCCCTGCTCGTCTCCTTTGACGGTGCTCAGCACAAACTTGACGCTGAGTACGCGTCCATTTTGGTCGACAAGCGTTTTGATCACCTCACCGTTTTGGGCCTGAATATCTGATGGTGATAGCTGCACTTGTGATAGGTAATCGTCTATTGAATTGCCCTGTCGTTGAACTGGTGCAGCTTGTCGTGGTGGTGCCGTCGGCAATGGGATCACTGGTAGTGATAGTGGTGAATCCGCCCGGCTCTTGACTCGTACCGTCGTCGTGATGGATCGTCCGTCAGGCAGGACTCGAGTGCGTACTAAATCGTTACCCTGGGCTCGAGCAATTTGCAAATCCTCATCTGTAATGCCGCCACGATCGAGCATATTTCTCATCTGCGGATCCAGATCAGCGACATTTGGTGGTGCGGCGGCATTGAAGTTGACTCTAGTTATCCTTGTCCTATTCACAGTCGGCTCATAAGCATTGGTAGTGTCTGTAGTCTTCGGCGTCTGCCGGAGAAACTCCTCCAGCGAGGGCAGCGGTGTGGTAGTGTACAAATGATCACTCGGCACCGCTGTGGGCAGCGGTGGTTGCAACAACACAGTGGGTCGCGTGGGCAATGGCACTGGCAAGGGCATAGGCTGTGCTGCTGGTGTGGGCATGAAACTGGGTAACTCGTTGTCAAAGTTGGTGTTCTGAAACCAGGGTGGCAACCCATTATTGAAAACATTCCAATTGGTGGGCAAGCCATTAGGCTCAGCTCCCGATGAAAAAGTGGTAACAACTGGATAGGTCTTCGTCACTGTTGTCAGAGTGCGTCCCTGATCATCCAGCGCCGTTTTAGTGGTCGTTCGTGGTGTTACTCCAGTGGGATAGCTAAAGTTGGGCCACTTGGCTCCCACATTCGCTCCAGTTGACCAAGTGTCACCTACGGGTCCTCTAAAGACTCTTGTTGTTGTGGTCACAGTGCGTCCCTGATCACCAGTAGACGTCTGCGGTATACCACCCACTGGGAAGTCAAAGCCGGGCCATGTCGGAGATCCGAAATTGGGCCAATTTCTGCCAAATGTCGATGAGCTGCTCAGTTTGTTGGTATGACGGGGCACATACTCCCAGTCGGATTCTGGATTTGTTGGCTGCTGCACAACAGCTGCTGCTGGTTGACTGGGTGCGTTAACCTGCTCCACCTTATGGCTGGTGCTGCTTATGTGTTGGCCATCGGGCGTGAGTTCGTAGGTTGTCGAATGCATCTTTCCCAGTGCGTCTGTCTTGCTCACAATCACCGGCTGTTTGGTGCGCCATAGTTCGCCCAATGTCGACGGCTCCATGCCCAGAGCAATGGCTTGCCGGGTTAGTGCTACGCCGGGTCCACTATTGTTATCGCTGCTGCTCGTCGCGCTACCCGGCTGTGATAAGAGCCAATCGATGACGTTATTGCGGGCTAATCAAACAACAGCTCAACCTGACGTACCTGCAAAGCCAACAGGCACAAGCTGATCAAGCTCAGCAAAATATTTGCGTGTCTCATTCTGTTCACTCGAAATGCTGAAATATAACTGAGAGACACTTAGAGAGACTGCCCATTAAATACTACATTTTAACAGCGAAATAAAACGTGAGTTTTAGGTATGTATATATATTTATACATATTATTAATATAGAACTTATTTCAATATTAAAACACACAACATTCTGTAAGCCTCAACGAAAATGTTAAAGTTTTTACCGTCAACACGTTAAACTCTGAATTAGTGACTCTATTTATTATTTTCATATTTTTTTTAATAACAAGAATCTAAAAGATCCACGAATAAAAATGTATATTATTTTATATTTTAAAATTTATATTAATGTGCAAATTGAAAAATTGAAACACGTCTGTTTCCAAAGCGTAATAATTTTGGAATGACCACTTTATTGTATTATTGACATAGCTAAGGTTATCGCAGCAAATGTTTCATTCCGCAGCCCAAAAGGTACTGATTGGAAAAAAGCGAAATTCCCAAAAGCATGTATATATATATATTTCTGGAAATTTATTGATAATATTTATATTTATTAAAAATTACGGAATCAAATAATATCGATCGATATGAATTGTGTGACCACCAACTTGCAGAAGAAGAAGAAATCAATCGATGTGAATAAAGTAAACTAAGCAGTCGTGCTTGTGAAATAAATATAATTTAGTTTTAGCTGCTATAGTACTTAGTACTTATATTTGGCACTCTGAGCGTAGTTCACATGCTGGCACATAACTTTCATTAAACATTTTATAAACCGATGAAATTTTAGGGACTTAATCACACGAATATTTAATGAGAATAATTTAAAGCTGATCAGGTATGTGACAAAATTATAATATCAGCACTATAACAACTATTGCTTGGGTATTCATTTCTGCATAAAATGTATTTATGTATTTCAAACATATACATATGTATATATATTTATATATGTATATATATATATACATATATAAATATATATACATAAGTATAAAAATATGTGGTGCAAAAAAAATATATTGCTATACCTGGCCAGCAGTGCAATAAAGCCAACAGCTAACGCTTTGTTGGCAAATGCATAAAAACGTACAAGTAAATATCAAAATAATGCAAACATATTTAATACCCTACGCTTATGGATTACGTCAGCGTAGCATTATTATGAAAATAGACAGATATTAAGCTTCTACTCAGAAAGACAATGAAATCCCCACACTAAAAATTAGCTTGCCTTCACATAATAGCAGTTTTGGCAGTGACCAATTCTATAATGAATTGATTATGCACTCGGTTAGGGTATATAAATCCAACAATCGTATATAAAGTAGCGCCACAACAGAGAACGTCAAATGGAAAACTCGTATTATGAGTATGAGCGACAAAAATAAAAAATGTATTAAAGTTTCTGATATATAGGGAAGGGTTAGATGGGTGCACCACAAACCTCGGAAAGAGCTAAAAAGGATATTGAAGATGCTGTCTCTGTAATAACGGGGGAATTGAAGCCATGGTCCAGTGGCGTCCCTCACCAAAAAGGGTGCAGCACCCAAAAGGAAAGACAGAGAACCAGATTGCCTGGGAGCTTGGGCGTAGGTTAGCTGGCCGGCTAGCGTTACCCAAACGGTTCCATGCAGGATTTACGCTAAAAAGACGCCATAAACTTTGAATGCCTGTAGAGGCAAAAAAAAAGGACCGAAATTGGAATTTGATAGACGCCTGGGCCTCGGTCTGTGACTCGTCCTTCGACTGTCCTCGTTGCTGGCAAAGTTCAGAGGCCGTTGCACGGCTGAGCCAGTGGCGGAAAGGCAGGGATCGACGGGGCTGCATGCCAAGTATTGACGACTTTTTAAAAGGGTCGAGTGACGTCGAAGCTGTTAAGGACGGGACAATGTGTAGGTTGTCGTGGCAGGAGCAGCAAGGACTGCGTTGGCGCGTGCTGTAAACCAAGCGATTTTAACGCTAGCAAAGCGAGGGGTAGGATGCACAGTGTAGGATATAGGGTACAGGGCGCAAGGGTCAGAGTGCAGGGTGTCTGTTGTGGGGTGGCTGAGCTTGGCAAAGTTATAAAACTTTACAGTTAACTAGGCTTGGCAATCAAGCTAAAAGCAAAGGCGTCGTCATCAGCACCCAAAACCACTCCTCCCTCCACTGTTTTGCCAGTTGGCGTCGCATCACGTCTGGCGCCACCTAGCGACCGTTGCACGAGTGTCCCAGCCGAAAAAAAGCATACAACGCCGAACGGAAGGCAAGCACCTCTAAACGTGGACGTTGAACACACACCTATAGGACACACTTCCCCACACACTCTTCCACACCCACACTCCCACACCCACTTGACCGTGTGTGTCCTTTTTCGCAGCTGCCCGTGCAGAGAGTGGCGGTGAGTCGCTTGTGACTTCCCGCCGGGTTTGGCTTACCCAATGTGCCGTTTGTTTGCTCAAATCGCTTCTCGTTTTAAACAGCGCCTTTTGTTTTTCCCCATTTTCCATTTGCCTTTCCACGTTTGCCATTTTATCTGTCTCGTTCATAGACATTGTCTGTGGCCCAGCCAAAAAGGCCAGCAATCCTTAATTTTTTTTTAGAGAGAGAGAGAGAGTACCTTACACATAAGTTAAATTTAAAGTCTTATTCACCATAATAGATCCAAAAAGTCGTATATTCACTTACCAAAATCCAATATAATAAGTGATCATTATATTAAAAATAGAAGTGAAACATCGCTCAGATAATCAGGTTATTAATAGTTGTCACTATAAGAGTTTGCTCGAAATGTAAGAATCCTATAAATCCTATGAACAACGACCCTAACCAAATTTCTAACTTGATACATATACCAAGATTCTTCCAAAAAAAGCAATTCATTTTGTGATATAAGCTCACCAAAAATTATAGGGAGAACGTAGTCTAACAAGCAACAATAAAAAACTTTAATTTTGAAATGTTTTCAATTAAAACGAAATTTGGTTACAAATCTATTATACAGCACACAATATGACCTCTAATGAGTTTTAATATTTCTGTGCTTTACAAATACATTCAAGTATAAATTTTGTGAAAACCCACATAAGCGTAGCCCGAAAAAATCCAAAAAATTAAATTGCTTGGTTGCTTTAGACAAGCGACCTGTGAGTGCACAGAAGTTGGACAAGGATCCGGCACGCACCTTTAGAAGTAAAATGTGCAAAAACCAGCGACAACTGGATTTTGGTGCTACTGCTACCCTCCACAACCATGCACACCCACACCACCACACACACACACATCCCCTGCTTTGACCGCGTCTGGGGACTGGGCATGTCAGTCAGGTTCTGCGACCGAGCGGAGTTTTAGGACCGTTGGAACATGGGTCGGGCACTTCTTCATTAATTTTCATGGCGGCACAAGAACAATGCCCGGAACGAACCCCAGACCAACACAAAGTCCCCCACAACCCATTCCCACAGTTGGTCCTCAGTTTAGCCTACATCCCATCCAGCCCTCCTTCCGCTCAATGGCCCGATATGGAAACGTAGAAAACAAAAATGATGGAAAAAAATGTAAGCAGAGAAAAGTTACTCCTGCTGGCAAGTTCTGGGTGTGTTTTGTGCAAATGAGTGGAGTGGAGCGAACGGGTGGCTTGTGGGTGGGTTTTGTGGGGTGGGTTGGGAAGGATAGCGCCGCGTTTCTTTCCGTCGCTGTCTATCTGTGTTTGTGTGTATGTGTGTGGGTTGATTACTTTCTGTTTTAGGTGCCTGTCCGTCCACACCCAACGCCCAACACGCTCCTTTCCTCCCCCATCTACCCGCAAGCAGACTTCGCCGGGCACAACTTCTGAAGGCTAGAGAACGCATTTTTATGTTTGCTCGCCTGGCTAGCGGTCCTTATTTTTTATCGCCAGCACAGGATGCGAAGCCTTTTTTTGTGTTGCTCAACCACCTCCCCTCCTCTCTGTCCTATCCTTCTCCCTCCCCTGCTCGTAGTAGTAGTAGTAGAATGGACGACTGGCAGAGACAATTGTCGAATGACTTTGGGGTTGGGGTGCCTGTTGAAATTGCAATTTTGCGCAGTGAAGAAAAAGCCAAGAAAGCGTCTTGGAAACTGTTTGACATTCTGGGCCTCAACTGAACGCTCTAATGAATTTCCGCCCAGCCAGCAACCCTCAAAAGAAGAAACGAAAACGAAAAAAAAAAATAATTAAAGTGTACTTAGAAGGGGGTTGTGGATGGGTGGGTGGGTCGAAGACGTACCCATAATCATAATTGCGCGCCCGAAAGTGCTGCTCCCCCCCACCCCCACCCCTACTCACTCTCTGTATCCCAGTCGCGAGTCGTCGATTGTGTGTCCTTGTACTCCAGGCCCACTCCTCACCCCTCGGTTCCCAAGATCTCTAGTTACTCCGGTATTTCTTTCTTAATTGTTGAGCCTGTATTCCCGTTTTTTTTGTGTTTTCTACTTCAACTTTATTGTTGTTGTTGCATTTGGCAATCCCTTTGCTTAATTGTGTGCCCGGCTTGTTTCCCTTTTGGATATCTGTCCTTCAATTTTCCCTTGTTTGAGAACAATTTTCACTTGCTCTTAATTTGTCAATTTTGTGCGTTTTTTTTTTCATTTTATTTTACTTTTCTTTTTTCGTTGCCGGACATTTTTTTTTTTTGTGTTTACTGATGAGCTCTCAAAGTTGCCAAACAAGGTGGCAATTACTTATTTTGGCTTTTTAGCGACTTGCGTTTTAATTACTTGCGAGAAGGTTCTTATGAGAAGGTTTCGTCGGGGATTTGCATTGAAGTTATCACATTTATCGCCTGATTTTTCCGTAAGTGTTTTCTATTAACAAAGAATACCTTTTAGAATTAATAGCTTGATAATGTGAAAAAAAATAAACATGCACCAATAGGTTATGTAAAGTTATCCTAATCTGATACTTCACCCTCTTCAAGATTAGAACTAATTGTTTCCAATGATAATTGTAGATTCTTATCTGAAACATTTTTTCGCTTCTTGCATTCAACGATTTCGGAGAAGTTTCCTTCAATAACTGCAATAACAGCAAAAAAACGAAAAACCCAAATTTAGCAAAAGAAGAGGGGAAATTGCATAGGAAGTTGCAACCGATTGAACTTCCGTTAAATGCGATGAGAAATAGAAACAACGCCAGCAACAAGAGTGCGATAATAATAAAACAACGTCGATGACATCGTCGATGATGTTGGCAAATAAGCAACAGATTTAAGCCAGACAATTCTAAACAGAGCTCAAAAGAAAGCATAACAAAAAAAACATGAAAAACAACTGGGGATGTGGAAGAGCAAAGCAGCTGACAAATAATGAATTCCGTTGGCAAACACAAATTGATAAATTAAACGCCACTTATGCAAAAGAGAAGAGCAAGCAAATCAGAAAAATCAGAAGAAAAAAAAAAAATAGAAAGTTGCCGGCGTATAAAATAAATAAAGAAATCAAAATACAGACAAGGCCACGCACGACAACAACAACAACAAGAACCACAAAGTGCACGCAAATTGAAGCGGCAATAAAAAAAACAGGGAATAAACAAGCCAAAAATAAAAGTCAAAAGACACACGCAACTCTCTCTCTCTCTCTCTCTCTCTCTCTCTCTCTCTCTCTCTCTCTTGCATTCCCATATGCACACACACGAAAACAAAACACATAAAAAAATAGAAGCAAAACAATTAACGTCCTTGGCGAAAAATATTTTTTGCAGCAAAAGAAAAACTTGAGTTTCGCCCATGCACACACACACACACACATACATGTATATCAAAGTGCAAAAAGTAAGCGAAGAAATTATCCACAAAAAGTGGAAGCAGAAGGGCAAGTGAAGCAAAACAAACAAATAAGCAAACAAGGCGAACAAACAAAACAAACAAAACGAACCGCACATCGGCGTCGCAGTCAACGTTCCTGAGAGCGACGCAGCGTTCAGGTCGTGAGAGTGCAAAAGAGAAGACGGCAATGATGACGACGATGATGGCGATGGTGACGACAATAATGACGCTGACGAAGCCACACGCACACACGAAAAGAAATGCGGAGGCAAAGTGTTTGCAAGCAACAAATACATAAAAAAATAAATTAAAAAAACTAGAAAACGAGCAATAACAAAAAACTCATGACAATGCCAGCAACAACAAGAATAAAACAGCCGAGCAAGAGACAACAACCTGTTGAGCCTCGCACAGACATACACACACGTACAAACGCACACACACACAAACACTCACAGAGACCTGCAGCTCAAGCGGAAATGCAAATAAACAAACACGAGACGAGGCGAGGCGAGGTGAGGTGAGCAAGAGAACGAGATGACGACAGAGAAACAGAAATTCGCGTCGTGCTCAACTATGGCAGACCTTACACACACAGACACACACACACATACGAACACTTTTGCTGGCTTGGAATAGCATTATGAGAATTTCGCCTTTTACTTTTAGCACTTTTTACGAATAAAGCAATAAAAAAAAAAAAAAATAATAAAAATAAAAACAACGCGCGCCAAACACGAAACAAACGACAAGCGAAAGTTGCCCAGAGCTAAAGGAATTTACGACTTTTGCGAAATCAATTCAAAAGTGGAACAGAAAACAAACGCAAGAACTCTTTCTCTCTTTCTCTCTCGTTGTATCTCTCTCTACAGCACCGAAATTCGTCTGATTTTTGATTTAGCATGTTGACCGTAAAGATTTTTTCTTCCTGGCTATTTGTAGCAAAGGATTGTCGAATTGTTTGATTTATCATTTCTGGGCACGGCATGCAAATCATAGTAGTTTTAGCAGGCGGACGACTCGTGTCTGTCGGACATTCAATAAAGGCTTGCGGTGGGGCTTTTGTTGTAAAAGATACGCCGATTGATTGATTTGTAATTGCTTTTTATTGATACTCAATCGAAAATGAAAAATGGCGAAGAGACTGTTGGGGGATTTTATTTTTTTTTTTGATTAATGCAGTTAGTTAATGCTTGTGAAATTATGAAGGAAATGCGAAGAAAGTGAACACTTTTATTTAGAAGGAAGTTTTAATTGAAAGAATTCTTATTTGAAAAATATTATAAGACAAGCGACACAATAAAGTTTTATGAGAGATTCAGTTTTAATCAGTCTGTCAACACTGAAATGAAAGTAATTATTTTTCAACTTATCAACTTATTTTTGTTTTAGTCTTATTTTAATGGGAAAGAGCATATTGAATGTGCTCAATCTAAAATATCTATCCGAGAATCTTGATTGAAGAAATTATAAAATCAGGAATAAGAAAAACACATTGCCTAAGAATATATTCTTGATCCAATACATATGTTTCAGAGATAAATTTTCCCACACTTGAACTTTGTATAGTAAACATTAATACTTGAACAGTATAATTAACAAATCAATACTGTTTTCAACAAAATTAGGCTACTTTTGCAATGATGACATCTGACTTACTCATGAAGAGCTATCTGCACTTATTATTTCTGGTGCCGTCTGAACTCAAATTCAGTCACATTGTGAACTAAACCCCAAGAGTAGCTCCAAAGCGCTGGCCACATAAGGACACCTGCATTTTGTCTAGCTTGAAGTTCATGCGGTTGAAGTTTGAGGTCGGGAAACTACACAAACTGAAGAAGAAGACGTAGAGTTGCTGGGAAGCAATGAGCTTGCAAGCATATTTGCTAAGAGCTTGAATTATGTTTCCCAAGTAATTTAGAACAGGCAACTCCACTAGAACTACTCTGCCCTACACAAGTCAACATACACTATCTCTCTCTCTCTCTCTCTCTCTCTCTCTCTCGCTCTCTCTCTCTCTGTCCTTCTCTCTCTCTTATGCTTTATTTCTTTCTATCTCTCTCTCTGTGGATGCATTGATTATGCATGCGTAAATCTCCATGCTAGAACTCCAGTTCTCCAATGGATGACTTCTGTGCCGTCTGCCTTTGATCTTACGAATGCTACACGCTCCTTGACAATCCTTTACTGGCCCTGGCTCCAGTCGTGCTGTGTGGCAAGTGGAGGCTTTCAACTAAAAAGATAAGATGGAAGCACAATTTACAGACGCATTCTGTCCAAAGATTTGCCCAGACTCCAAAAAAACACATTGTGTGTGTGTGTCCTCAGTGTGTCCTGCGTCCTCTGTTGAATTTTCTTGAAAATTGTGCCTTTGTTTGTTTGTTTGTGTAAATGTGTGTGTGTGTGTCTGTGTGTTTTTGTCTGTATATGAGTGTGTGTCCTGTACAAATTAAAAGCATTCATCTATATATATGTATGCGAACTTATATCTATGTATGTATGCATGTATGTATGTATGTATGTATACATGCCTTGAGTCAACCTCTTGGGAGAAATTACCCCAGTTCCGCCCATGCACCAAGCCTCGTCCTGCTTCGATACGAATTATGCAGAAAACTTCATTCGTTCAACGTTGCGTTTACGCAACGGTTGGCTCGGACCCACACAGACTGCTGTGTGTGTTGATTAGATTTTCTTGCAAGAAAACTGACCAAAGAGTCCTTATACGTCAGCAGCACACATACACTTGCACATACATACATATATGCATATGTGTAGGTATAACCACATTCAGACACACACACAAACACCCATCTTTATTTGTAGTGATGTATGTGCAAGGCATGCATTACTTTTACTCGAAGAATTTTTGACTATGTGTGTGTGTGGAGTGTGCTTGCATTTTAAGAAGCTGACCACACACACACACACAAAAGCACACTCAGTTATATTGCTCAGCAACTCAAGCACATATGCAACTCACACACACACACACACATATACTTAGATGCAACCACATGCAGCTGCCGATGCAGCCTCAACATTTTTGGGGGGGATTTTCTTGAGCTTTTCTAATGCACATTTTTGCATTTCCTCTAGACAGAGTCGACTGCAATGTTAGAGCGAGAGCGCCCTAATTTCAAAATTTCTTATTAGTGCAGCAGCCCACTTACTCACACACTCAAGCAAACAAACACACACACACAATTTCAAGAAGTGCGAGCGAGTCAGATATATTTGCAAAGAAAGTGCAGCAAGTTTGTGGTTTAAGTTTCTGTTTCGGCTTCCGAAATTGGGACCTGTGAATTTTGGGTGTAAGCACAGAAGTATATGTGTGTGTGGGCGTGTGTGTAGGCTATTTATGTGTGCTGCTGACTGGGCAAGAGTAAATTTTCATTTTTTATATGGACATATTTAATTTTAATTGTAATTTAAGGGTTGTAATGTACAGGGCGAAGAAAGTCGTATAGAGAAATGCAGCTGTTGCAATTCTCGAAGGGAGCTAGGAATATATATATAAATAAATTTCAGATGACTGTATTAAGAATCTGTATTAAGTATAATATAATGATATTTTATGTATAATAGAAAAGTATTGGAGAATATGTTATTTATATAGAGATCAAGTATTTCAAACGCCATTTTATAAGTTGAATCGAGTTACTAAAAATTTCAAATCTCTAAATTGTAATTGATTTTAAAAGCAGAGCCATTTTAATCAAATGGTTGGAATTTGTAAAAAATAATATTTAAAAATTGTTGACTCTTTAAAAATTGAGCTCATCGAATCCAGGTAAAATATATAAATAACCATCTGCAGTCGAATATACTTTAAAACGTGAGAAGGCAGCTTTCAAATGGCAAAGTAAATTGCTCATTTATGTACTACATATCTTAAAACTAACCAGTGAGTGCCTCGAATCAATGATAGACAACATGAGTTGTTATAACAAGATAATGCAATTTCTTAAGACATTTACCAGTGTCACTGTGACTCCCGAAAATGCACAACTCAACCTTAGTTTATAACTCACAGGTACGAAAAATCAACAATGATTTTAGACAAACACATGCACAGCAATATATTTATATATATATATATATATATATATATATGTATATTTGAATGAGTGCCAGAGAATTCTCAGGTGTCTGTGTGAGGGTGAGCGTGTGTTCATGGTTTTGTATGTGCTGGTCAAAATTTTAATCAAAATGTGTCTTAAGAAAAATGAAAATGACCATAAGACAAGTGCGTGTGTTAGAGCGGGACGTATAGAGCACAATGAAGGCCTACAAATCGATTCCATTGCACACATTTAAGCCTCAAGACGTGGGCGAAACACACACACACACACACACACACACACACACACACACGCACACGCAAACACACGTACTCGCATATAATAATAATTATAACAAAACAATCTTTGCATAAAACGAAGCTTCCTGCCCAGTTTGCCTATTTTTAAGAGCAGAGCAGCTATCTCATTCTTATATTGCTAGCTATGTTAAAATAATTATAAGGACAGATACGAAATAATAAAGGTGCAACTTAACTCCTTAGCTCGCCACTGGACAATCCTAACTCCGTATCTCTGTCAATTCCCAGCACTTTTAGCCATGTCTGAATGTCTGGCCAAGTCATTGATTAGAACAGCTCCCCAAACCCCTCGCACAATAGTGTAGCTCACACTCGCACCAACAATACACACACACACACACACGAACTGCTTGTAGGGGGTGGCAGCCCTGTTCATTGTATGCGTGTCGCTGCCACAGCGCCTTTGTTCTATGATGCATCGCCATCATTATGATTTTACAAACAAACATTCATACATGCATATGTAGATAAATATGTATTAATTTATATGCATATATATTTACATATATGTAAGTATATATGTGGGTGTGTGTGACCCATACATGAGGTGTGCTCTGTTCCGATGTGTGTGTTTGTGTTTGTATATAATTTTCAACATATAAATATGCACATTGGGGGAACTGAGGCCCAACATCAACATTCAGGCTGCACGCTGTGTGTGTGTGGATTGGCTTTTTTTTGTATGTTTTTATTGCATTGCACTGTATGTTTTTAGCTGTCAACTTCGGCTCCTCTGCCTCCACTCTTAAACATATGCTGCGTCCATTCAATTAAACGCATTAACTTGATTTTCAATTAACTTTAAATTTGCCTGCAAACAAAAACTTTTTTTATTAAACGCAATGACGACTTTAACCAAGAAATTATAATGCATCGGATTTAATTATAAGATATGTTAACAAGAAAAACATTTCAAAGGAAATTAGTGGAAATAAAAAATAATAATTATAATAAAGTAGCTAAGTGAATAAGATAACTCAATATTAGTGAAATCGTTCACTTACATATTTTATTTATCTTATTTACTGGTTCAAGTATTCAAATCCTTTTAAATAAATTTATATAATTTCAATGATGAAATTATTTAATAGCTGAACACTTATCTTAATTAGGCAATTCTTTTCATACAGTTTTCCTTTTTTATATGGGAACTCCAAAAGTTTAGTGGTATACATATATTTGATCAGAATTCATTGATGTATTTATTATATGTTTTTCGTAAAATACCCATACTCTATTGTAGTATGAGTATGAGTATTTACTCACACAAGTTTCCAACTCAACCCTTAAAATTTTGATCATATATCTGAAACCTGTAAGTATCTATTTCAGTAGTCTATTCAATTCCTTTTGCAACTTTCCTTAAGTCTTTTTACTTCCCACAATTTGGTCACCCACCCCATTATTATATTTTCCGCACAATTTTCAGCTCACTTTCATTTTCAAGCTCGAAAACTACTCAAAGAAACTTTGGCAACTTTCGATGCTTTATACAACCCTTCAAGTCAAATTTGCCACCCACCCCGTATGACTGCTATCCCACACAGAACCCCCGACCTGCTGCTTTAAACATTTTCACCGCTTTTCTGCTGTTATTTCCATCAAAAACTCGAATGTTTTGCGTAAATGCAAAACACAATTAACTGAAATTAAAATAGGCGTACAGTCAGACACAGTCGGAACAACAACCCTTGTAGAGTCGTTAGGCCTGGTTGTTACCCACTCTCTGTTGCACCATTCCCCACTTAAATGGATCAATTCACCTGCATGAAAACCTCGGCACATCTTGGGCCCCGCACCGCATCCCAACCCCAGTCGCTGTCTTGCCTCAGTTTTTAATCACTTTGTCACCCCTTTTTGGGCGAGCGTCATCTAATCCTAATGCAGAGCGCGCGCGTTTGTTGCCAAAACCCTTTTCAGAATTGGTTACCCTCCCCATACCTTCTTGCGACCCCTTGTCCCGTTTCGTAAATGTAAATCAGACACATTTTCCGACCCAAAATGAAAATTTCAAGCCAACGCATATAAAAATACGACATCGCTTGCCCTTTTCACATTTATTTTTTTTTGTAGCTTTTTACTCGAGTCTTACTTTGAAAAGCAAAATTTATTTTTGATTAGGAACACCCCAGCTGAGCGCTCCAGACCCACCCATGTGCTGCACTGGCCATCATCATCATCATCATCATCTCCAGCAACCCCAAAGACCCATTCCACGCAGCAACCCAAAGCAGGGAGCAAGCGCTGTGTAAGTTGGAGGTCGTGAAGACTTTGCGCCCGGTTGCCATGACGCAGACACTCAGGCGCAATGGCCCTGGCCCGGTAGCAGTGGTACCTTTCACTCACACTCACCATGTAAGAAACCAACAACAACAATAACTCTGATATTGTTCCGTAATCCGCCACGTAAAACGTAAACTGAGCTCGCGTCGCCAGCGTCGTTAGCGCCATCGCCGCGCCTGGAAGGACATCTTTGTATTATTTTCAACATTTAATTTGTTGCTGGCGACAACGAGTAGGAGGACGGATTGGACGTCGACCCTCTATGCCCCCCAATCCACCCACCTCCTACATTTTCAGTTTGTTACTTTGTTTCACATTTTCATTTGCCCAAATATAAAAAAAATATTCCTTTCGCTAAGACTCTGCCTTTGCCCATCCCCTCCACGTAAGAAATGTGTGTGTGAGTTCCAAATTTTGTTGGCTCGTTTGCGCTTATGTAATAACCTCGAATCTAATTACTTTTTGACAATATCGAGTGGAGTTTGCCCAGAGCAGCCTTTGCTCCAGATAGGGCAAAGATTTCTTCTTTTTTTCCCTTGATTTCGATTTCATTGCTTGGACAGTCGTCATTGGTATTTGGGATGTTTCGATGTGTGAGGCACTTTATTGAACGACTATACTTTGTCAACTGGAATCATATTATTGTTAGCTATCAATTTGTACATCTGATGAATTTCTTTGGCTGGTATTACGAAATAGGAACATAAACCGATAAAAGTTTGCAACAGCATCCAACTGCTGAATAGCTGTTGTAAGCCGAATTGTTGTCTCGGGAGTCACTCAAAGTCACATGGTGACTTCTAGCATCCATCCCTACATGGAGTGACTTTATTTATTCTTCACATCTAGCACCAGTTCTAACTCGATAATTTACTTGCGCGCATTTTTCGTTTCTTTAGATGCTGTTGAAGCCATACTTTTGGCATCTTATGTTCACAGCCCCTCCTTCGAGGTGATCCTGAGTAAAACTGCCTACCCTACCCACGTGTACTCTGCGCAAGCCTTTCATATTATGTAAAACAGCAGCCCCGGTACTTGATGAGCAGCAAACGAAAAAAAACCCTTCAATTCAAAATGAAAAGAGGTATAGAAAAGGTGGAAGGTGTTTCAATGAGCTACCTATTTTCATTTTGTAGGCCGAAAAGAAAACTTTTTGGTAGCGCATTTGGCAAAGCAAAACGGGGAAAAAAGTTATGAAATATATACAAAAAGAGAGTAAGAAAAATCCCGTAAGGGATCAGAACGAGAATTGGTTGTGTGGGTATCGAGCTGATGTGAGGTGAACCATGCGGCATATCCTTCATTAAATCGAAGAACAAACGAGCAGACAAGCAGCATGGCGTCGTTCAGAACCCAAGCCAAGGGCTATGCCGAAGGGCGGCGTAGCTAGCTAGCTAAGAGGAGGAAACGGAACAAGAGAAGATGGGGGTTGGGGTAGAGGTGGAGCCGAAGCACACACATGTACCAAAGCAACCCCACACTCGTTCGCAGTCAGGCGGATTTCTTTCATTTTAGTTTCCCGTTTCCTTGGTCGCCCCACCTTTCCCTCTGCACAGTGTTGCCAATGTGAGGGACCCTCTTTAAATGTGTTGCCTTTGGTCTGGCATGTGGCGCGACGACCGTACCCCCACAAACAGCTCCCAACCACTCACTGATGTTTCGCAACAACGTTTCAAATTCAACAACGAGCGACGACGACGACGCGAACGACAACGACAATGCTGCTAAAAAAAAAATGGTCAGGGGCGAGCGGGCGGAGAACGTCGAAAAAAAAGAAACTTTTTCTTGGCATTAGTTGAACAGGAAATAAAGTCGAGGTGGGGGTTGAAGGGGATTTGCTGAAAAAAAAATAAAGGCGGCGTGCCAAGCTAGACGAATGAGCCAGGGCAGCGTCTGATGTGTCCTGGGTTTGGCCCAGGCCCAGGCCCATGCCCAGGCCCTTGGCTCGCCCTCGTACATGAAATGGTTATAGGACTCGGGCTTGTTACTCGGAGTCGTGGCTGTAGCCGCTGACTGACGAGCTCGCGCGTTTCTCGTTTTTGGGGCTGGCTAGAGGTTTTATTTGGGCAAGGCCGCTGGATATGCCCAGGGACCAGTTTTTGGGGTTGGGGCTTCTTTTGGCATGTGTTAGTTTGAGTTAGAGTCTGAGCAGGGGTCCATTCGCTGTGGGCCTGTGGGGGCCTGTGGGGTTGCACTGCGCTGTAACCATGTCGCCTGATAAGACACAATGGACATATCAAATTGTGGCTTAGCTCATATGTGCGGCCCCAGCTCCTCTTTTAATCCAAACGCCAGCTACCTACCCAGTGCTTACTCTAAGGGGCGTGTTGCCTTGGGGCGCGGCTATTCGCTATGAAGTTGGGGCTACGTTCCGGCATGTCAGGAAAAAGTGGAAATATAAATGGAATTTATATTTGAGCAACCCCCTGGCGAAACCGAAGGACATGCTTTATGTGGGAGCCAGTTCAGCGACCAGTTCAAGCGGACAATTCTAATAGCTAACTAACAAGCGCCCTAAAAATGGAAACCCATTTGTATATACATACATATACTATAATTTTAACCGAGCCCCAAACACGCAGACCCTACCCCATCTCTGGCCGCAGTTGCTGTCCGTTGATGAGCTCCAAGTGCCGTGGAAAACATAATGCGCGTAACGTGAAATGAGTTTTGATGTGCGGAGTTTATGACAAAGACTGACGTTTGCCAAAAGGGCGCGAGTGGGAGTTGCAGCGAGGCACACTTTCATGGCCTAGGGATATTTAGGGGCTGGCTGAAAAAAAAACACACACAAAGCACTTGTCAAAAAACTCACAACAAACGAGTTGTGAAATATATAAGTATTTTAGGATAAAGGCTAAGCATGAGGTGTCCAGAGGGAAGGAGTTGAGATGCGACTCTTTAATATCTGCTGCTACAGATCAGTCAATCAGCTTTTAATAGGTACAAATGTTACAAAAGTATTGCAAAGTAAAAAAAAACAATGTCTGAGAAATAAATACCTTCTACTGAATAAAGACTTGATCTGATGATCTTGAGCAGAGAAAATAGATCCCAAACAATACACCAATATCTCTTATAATTTTTCTCAGTATCATTGGGATATTAAAAATGTACCTATCTTCTTGAAAAGTATATTCCTTGCATAGATTATCTATATGGAAGAATATGTATTTCGGAAACCTAATACATTGATAACACTATTTTATCAGTTAAACTTCAATTCATTAAACAACCCTTACTTCTTTATATTTATTGACAACGACTTCTCAATGTCTTCCAAATCGTTTTATCTTCCTGTTTATCAGTCCATGTGGCTATAACCTCAATTTCTACCATCATTTCCAGCAAGAGTCCGCAGCACGGGTGTTGCCATCATTCTCTTTTCCCGCTGCCAGCAGAATCAGCCACCCACCCCCCATTTTTATGACGATTATTTTTATACCCTAGCTGGTTTGCCATCTCCACCTAAACTCAGCTCCCAGACTTGGCTAAGATTTCGACAGTCCCCTTTGGCACCCACGCTCTAAAAACTTTGCCTGGCTGCTACCAAACATTTTTGCGATTGCTTGAGCACCTCAACCCTCCTGCTCTTTATTTAGCCACAGACCCCGCTCGGTGCCTCAGCATTTGCAAAGCTTAGCGCAATGGAAAAGGATTTTTGGTCTTTTATTGCACGTCAGGACTTCTTGCCTGGCCCTGATCCTGGTCCAGGAAACTGTCAGAATCCTGCCCCAACGCCCGGCTGCTGGTCCTGTCCGTTGCCTTGGCCATTATTCTGCTGATGGTTCTGCAGCAGCAGGGAAAAAATTTAACGTTTATTGCTTGCGCCAATGAGCTAGTTCTTCTGATGCTGTTTGGCTTCTCCTCTGCTACTCCGCCACTCTCCAACTGCTGCGCAGTCCTTTCGACATTTTGTCGGGCGCCAAGTGCTCCCAGTACCTCGTTTCTCGTATTTCGTTCCTTGTGCTCAGCGGCAACGGCGATATCATAGCCCCAACTCCAGCTCCAGCTATTGGGGTTTTCTTTGGCTGCCTTTCATCCCGAGCAGCGCCATCTTGTTGTTTTGCTGAAATGCGAAGGACATTTGATGTAATGATGCCTGGAGGCAGCCAGCACTGACTTTCTGTGTATTTGTGTGTGTATAAGTGTGTGTCTCCGTGTGTGTGTGAATGTGTGAGTGCTATCAGGCAATGTTAGGCGGGGCCAACAGGGGGTCCCGGTGCCCAAGTCATGGGTTCTGCTCTCTGCTTTCTTTTTGCAAAAGGCTCTGTGGGGGCTACTGGCTCGCCGCCTGCGCCTTTTGTTTGAGTTCACTTAAGTTCAACGCTTGGGTTCTTGGTCCGGAGTCTTGAGTCCTTCTACTTGTGCCGTGCCTCACTTTTTTTGCACACAAACTTTTACTGCTGCTTTCATTATCCTTTTGGCGTATCCTTGGCAGCCACTGACTCATGTGGGCGTCTTGAGAAGTCGTCGTCGCCAAGGCACAAAAAAAAAAAAAACAAACCAACAACAACGGAAGCAAGCGAAAGCAACGTGAAAAATAAGATGAATTACTTCTTTTGGCTGCAGCGCCAATGACCAACACCCCAATCTGTTCCCCCGTTTCCCGCTCTCTCCACATAGTTCAGGGCCTTGCCCAGCTGCCCTGGCCAGTCATCAATTTTCGTTCTGAACGAGGGCGCAGCTTTTGCAGCTAGAACAAGTCCGTTTCATTTTTGGCGTTTGGGCGGCGAGGGGCGTCTGACTGCTCGCTGGCCGGCTGGTTGGTTGGCTCGCTCGCGGTCTTAGCAACCGAATCGTTCCGGGTCGAGAAGCAGCCGCATAAGCAGTCGCTAGGAGATTAGATGTGATGGGTTCTAGGTGCCGCCATTGCCACAACCGAAGCGCATATGTCCTGCTCAAGTCGGTCCTCGGATGGTGTCCATTTTCATGTCCTGTCGCCTGGTAAACTAAAGCTTTCTCGTGCAGGAATCTAGAAATATTATGTCAGCTCGCCCTTTGTTCCCACTGTAACTCCATCTGCCCCAACCCCAAAATTACTGCTTTTTTCTTTGCAGAGTATTTTGCTGGCCTTAAGATTGAGCTTGAGTTTATATTTAGGAGTTTTATCACAGCTTCCTTAAAAGTTTGAGATGCCCTTGGGTCTAACTCTTTTCCAACAGGATCTTCTAATCTAAGAACTTTACGCTCTGTGTATACTCGTATATAACTAATGCTCTTTAGAACATATGTTATTTGAGAATGGTGGACATTAAAAGCAACTATATTGAGTATTGCTTGGGGTGTCTATATTTAGTTAAATGTTATCACATAATGTATATTCGCAGTGTAGATTTATGTTAAATGACATATATCGATAAGATTGAAAATATCCCGAGTTTACCCGACATAAAACCATTTAACTCTGCTTGAAGCACATATTCTACAGTCAGTTTCATATTCTTATGTGAATAAGCGATCCAAAAGGGATTTTTTGTATAAATAAATTTAATATTTTTCCATTACTAAATCGCTGAAATTCTAACTCACAAATTCAGAGTCGCAGTTTTAAATTGACTATTTGAAATACTTAAATTTTTATTTGGGAATAAATATATCTATCTGACGAAGATAGAAATATGCTGATAAATTCAACTAATCAAAGTATCGACTAACAAAAAATAAAGGTGTCAGAAAAAGATGACGTGCGTCAATTATAAGGCTTTACAAGATATTTTTAAGGGCCTTATAAATCGATTTTGGTTAACTCCTACGCAGATAACTCGTTCCCACTAATTCGTTGAAGGGACACAGATTGACACAGAAGTGATTAGAAACCTTTCAGCAAAAATGTGAGCTTGATTTTATTCACAATAGTTTCACATGCTTGCAATAATTATATTAAAACTCAATTCCATTTATTTGCTTCAATCAATTTTAATCAAGCCCAACTTTGGTCACAAGGCACACAGACACCCACACAATATATATATAAATACATAGCTAGAAATGCCACGGCCAAAATCCTCGTCATGTAGTCCACCACACACACACACACACAGATACAACATTTACTCCCACCCAAATTGTGGGTTTCCGTGGGGTAGGGGGAGTTGGTTTTATCTTCGGGTTATTACCGCTGAGTGTTGCCACACAAAATAATGCATTAAAGACGACAAGGAATAGGACAGAGCACAGCATCAACATCTGTGGCGACGATTTCTGCGTAGGGGATTGGTGGAATGGAAGGGGGAGTGGTGTGCCTGAACTGATGCACTAAGTCGACTATGCAACCCCCAAACGAGTGCGTTTTGAAAGGCGAGAGAAACACAACACTTCCACATTCACCCCTCTCTCGTGCATTGCGCTGACATTGCAGTCAACCTGCTGTGCGTTACAAATTGCATTGCAGAACACCCGTCCCCCATCTGAAATCCCCTACTCATCACAACCAGCCAAGCAACCATCTATCGCATACATGTGAGCCTGTGCCTGTGCCTGAACTCAGCAGCTTCCCTAAAGGAAATTTATGAGGCTTGCAAATGGCCAAGTGTGAGTTTTCTTGGGCCTTTGACCAATACCAAGGCATATATGACTAGGCCTAAACCTCAGACTAGACCTATGCCTATTTTCAATTTCTACTGTTTTCGTATATTGTATACATTATATAAGATCTCTGAGTACACAACAAAAATACATTGCATACTTACACACGTCGCCTGCTGAGGCATCTTAAAATTTAATGAAAATCTGCAGCTGCAACACACACACACACACACACACTCAAAAACTGCACATTGTCTGGATAGTGGTACCTCCCTAACGCCCTCATACTTCATTATAAAATGGCCCAAAATCTATATACTTGTCTATTTATGTGCTTGTGTTGGTTATCTGATGTTCTTGTTGTTGTTTTTTGTGCTTGTCAGAGCCTGCAATAATAAGTTTTCCATGCACTTAATGTCAAGTAAACAGAGAGAAAGCTTCTTGCTCTATAACCCCACCCCCACATCATTCATCCCACACTCCATGGAGGCACTTAAGGTGCAAGATGAGTTCATGCACTAAGAAAAATATATTGGTTTTGTAATTCACCATTTGCGATCTTCTTTCAAGAATAAGATAAAACAATGTTCTACAATATGTAAACAATTATTAAGAAAAAAATATAACTGTTCCTAAAACAATTATTGTACATATTGTAGAAATTAGTTCTCTTATCAAAATCACATTTTGTTGAGTGGGATGATTTATTTATGTTTATTCTTTTCGTGTATCTACGAGGTCTGCTTGCATTTTCGGATGCTAAGCTCGACACATACATATGCATACACCCACACACTCTCCCACCCACACATACACACACAGCACCGAGTTGCGGCCAAGCAATGGATCCTCTTTTGCATAGTTTTGGGCAGTACACTACGCATACGCACAGTGGTGTGACGACCTAAGCCACATATCATGCCCGCACCACCCAAATCTGTCTTAAATGCAACTGCAACGGCATGTGCAACGACATCTTGTTGCAATTTTCTTAAGATTTCTGACAAACATGCCGCACTGCTTACATTCAGCCATTGGGTATTAAAGCTCTCGCTCGCACCTGTTGAAGACGTCCATTGCGTTGTCTTTGGTCAAAATTTGTTGCTGCTGCATTTTCTTAAAATTTTCTGCAAATATGTGAGTAATTGCAACACGTCCCAGCACAGGCCCTAACTTATGTGCAATGCATTAAATTGCAGCTTCTAATGTATAAGCACAAATGTATGTATATATATTTATATACAATATATACTCGCATATATTTTGTCATTTTCGTGCAGCCTTTTGTCAAGCCGCCGGAGACTTACATGAATAACTAAAATTTTAATATATGTTTATTAAAGTACTCCTAAGTAGCCAACGGGTTGTATACGGAGGAGTCTGTGCAACTTTTGATTGGTCATTGATTGTATACTTTTGGCAGGCACTGTTTGGCTGCATTAAAATTGCAACTGCCGTTGAGCAGTAAAAACGAGTCTGCCTATTTTCAGCTCCTACTTATTCATGCACATTAGACATATACATATCAGCAAATAAGCAGCTAATACGATATGCTCGTTAACCTCACAATTTTCCAATGTACATACGTGTACGCATACAGATGGGACGAAAGTTGAGAATTTATAATAATTAAACAAGAAAATCAAGCAGAAACTGTGTGTTGCAGAATTCGGGACGTATACAGAGGTATTATATTTTAAGGTGGTACATAGTTCAATGTACTCGAAACAACTCGAGAACTAAGCAACAAGAATTGGTTATTGTTGGCAGTATTCGCTATTTCGCTAGGACTTCAAATATTGTTATCCATAAGAAGGGAAGAATCTATCGATTGTTCTTAGCGTTACCGATTACTTTGATTAGCAATATCAAAAAGCGAAAAGCTCTCCTGAAGAAAGCAATGATTGACATTGAGTGACATGACATTGACTGGTTGTTCCGTACCAGCAAGCTTATTTAACTAAGACTTCTGGTTAACATTATAACTATCTATGCAAAGATAGTATCGACGAATCTCTATCTGGATGTCATTATCAATGTTTTTGTCATTATTTACTTTTATTCGCAAAATCCTAAAGCTATAATTTGTTGAAAAATGTTTTATTTCATTAACAACTTAAGCTCTAAGCTCTTAACTTGATACGCAACTATCTAAAGTTCTCTCATCAATTTTTGAATAACGTTAACCAGATATACTAAATTGTCAATGATTATCGAATATTGAAGACTTCAGACTTCAATATGTATTTCTGCATCTACCAAATCAGATATCGGAAGTGCATCATTAAAGCCTAAGCCCCATATAAAAGCGGTTATTATTATTGATATTATTCTATTCAGTATCAGATCAATATCATTTCTTGTAACGTAAGCAACTGAATAATTATTTTTTATAAATTTGTTAACAATGTGCGATTATCGAATATCGAACAGATTTTTTTTTACCACACATCAAACATTAAGCTCTGCGAAAATGCGATTATAGACCACACCCACAACCAAACTATAGCTGATTAACGAAATCTATTCACTCATATGACGTATAGCAGATATTATACAGACATATACCCATTTTGGGTAGCTTTCAACCAGCGTAACCTACCTCAACGAACTGCAATGACCAGCAAAACCAAGCGTGCCACGTAGGGCAAAACAAACAAATGTAGCCAATAGGAATACGAGCTGCGAGCTGTGAGCTATCATGCCACAGACGACCATAACAGTGCACTAAGCTAAATATCCCCTGGCCCCCTACGCCCTGCGCTTCATCCCTACAGTTTACGACAATACTCACCCGTAGAGCGTTGCCAATTTTTGGTACGCGCGTCAAAGCAGAAAAAACATTGAACACAATAAAAGTTTTGTAGGCGCATTTTGAATAGGGTTTCGCGTAGACTGAAGGCGGTTAGAGCCGAGTAGTGGCTTGGGGCGCTAGGAGCAGAGGGATTTTAGTGTTTCCTGTGTGTTAGTGTGTGTGTGTGGGTGCCTTTGCCATTTTTCTATGGGAGAGAATGCCTCTGGCGCAAAATATTTCGATCAGGCGTAAAATGTGCGCAAAATTCAACAGCATTTTTTGTGCAACTAAAAGGGGAAAGAGAGGGACGGCGAGCAGAGGTATGTAGATGCTACATGTACAAGCGTGGGTGTGTATAGTTTATTATTTATTATAAGCACACACAGTCACAGTTGATGTTTGTTGTAGTTGTTGTCGCTGCATTTGGTCAAGCGCAAAAAATAGACAAAATGAAAGCGGCAAAAAATACGAAAAATAAATTCAAATAAAATGTTCTATATACAAAAATTGCAGCTGGCTCTATAGATGTGCATGTGTGTGTGTTGTATGAGTGAGCGAGTACGGGTATGCAGAGTGTGGGTGGGGGGTATATAGATGCAGTTTTGCGTAGGTGTACGTTTTTCGATGTTTGAGTGTGTGTGATATTTAGATTGCTGTTAAGCTGCACCGACAGCCAGGGCTGCAAAGATTATGAAATGGAACACTTAGTGAAATATATGTGTAGCAAATTAAATCCCGACTTATCCCAACATATATGAAAAATCTCCCAAATAATTATATGCAATCAAAAGTATCTCTATAGATTTTGATATCATTTTTTTATACTTCCGTTCCAGCTGCCTTCTTGTCGTTTCTTACCTATATGTATAAGCATATTTGTTCATAGGACGATTTTAAATCTTTAAAATTTAATTCCAAAATATCCAAATTAAGTATATACAATTTTTAGTTTATTTTAGAACTTATTTCAGTCTTATCTCATCCGTTCCCTTAACACTCAAACTAAATATTTTTATATTTAATCCTTGATTTTCTTAGACCTTATTAATAATTCATATATACAACACGTCTTCACGGCCTCTACATAAGCATAACTGTTTGAGATGAGATGCAAAGTCGTACTCTTGTGCTGAGTTGTAACTTCAGACTCTGTTGAGCTGAGGCGTAAATTCTGACTTTCTTTATTTCTCAAAATCCTAGAATTATATCTAACAATGTTCATTTATTTTCTATCTGCTGTACAGACAACGCAGGGGATAATTCAAACCCATGCAAGGATTTTTTATAATTTGTCTATATTTACTTATTTTTATCATGCACTTAAGAGGTCGCTGCTGCAGTTGCAGTACCTGCTAGGCGTGTTTAAACATGTGTCATATGAATTTGGTATCTTAAAATAGTGTTCATTCTTGAACATAACTGTTTTTACCCATGCCTGGTTCCTTTGTCATTTAGTTGCCATGTGGCACAATTCATTCGCCACTCCACCCATGAACCCTTCCCATCAAGTACCGCCCCTATTCCCCGTACCATTTAAAGCTTAAGTGGCAGATTTTTAATTGAATTGGCTGCAGTTGCAGTTGCTGCACTTTCTGCTGCATTTTGGACCAGCCACAACCCTTCGACCCAAACCACAATTTGGCTCCCTAACTCACCCTTTGGACTTATCACATTTGAATTTTTTTGCCATATTACTATACTATTTGTTTTTGTTTGTGCATTAGTTTGGCTCTCCTGCAGCACAAAAAACACAAATCGTCTGAAATGTTTGTACATGTTCCATTATATATACCCATATATAGGCATATTTAAGCGGGGTATGAGTGTTTGGGGGAATGGGTAGGCGTGACATTTGAAAATAGAGGCGGCTGCGCATTTAATGCAGTTTGCTAATGTTTTTTTCCTTTTCTCCAACTGCGCATTTCTGCAATTTATATAAATATTTTATATATTATTTATTTTACATATAATATTATCTCCATTTTTATTTTGCCTTTATAAATTTTGCATTAATTTTCTTTTATGCGACTTTTTGAGATCCGTATTTATGCATTTTTGATGAAATAGTTTTTTCTTAGTTTGCACGGCCAAAAAAAAAATCACTTGAATTTATATATTTTTTTTAAGTTTTACGGTATTTACAATGCTATTTTTAATATATCTTTTATCGTGCATATTCAATTATATGTATAATAGCAGCACTAAATTAAGTTAACATATTTACAATATAAATAAAATAAAAAAATAATATCATAATTGATAAATATGAACAAGCACATATTATAGTTTTACATTATATTTTGCTTTAATTAAAAATATGTTCACCTTCAATATATATAATATATCTTGCCTATTATATAAGAATATATGTAAGAATTTTATAGCATTTATCTCTCTGCCTTATTGCCTAATTCCACACTACTCATTTTTATAATACATAACCTATTTCATTACATTCAAGAAGACCTCAAAACCCGTTGGTATCTAACTTTCATTATAAAAAGAAACAGTTTGAAGTTTATTTTTTTTTTTTAATTTTAAGAGCAGAATAACACACTTTTATAGTGAGCTTATGCAATAGTAATCTGATTCGCCCAGTTTCGACATATTTTTGTTTATTTTTGTTCGAAAATATCACAACAAAATAATTATAGCATCCGCAAGGGTATAAAACCTGTTTCTTTTTTAGGTTACTACCTAATTTACTTATGAAACATAAGTTTATCCAAACCCAATCAATTGCAGCTCACTTATAATCGAGACCTTATACGTTTGCATAATTATCTGATGATTATCCCGAAAATCAGCTTTAAATCTTACTCTTCCTTTCATATGCGAATGTGTAACTTAGTCGCCTTAATGCATAATATTATCATAAGAAATCAATTGTCTGACTCATTAACCACTGAGCAAATTCATTAACCTAATTATGGCAAATGCCACTTGCAAATCCATAAGATGAGTAAATACATATACATATTCATCCATATAAATATTTATATATATATCTTAAATAATACAATTGTCCCCTATTTCCACAGTTTCCAGAGAATTGGTGTATGGCAATGCCCAAAAGCGGCGCTTGTGTCAAGATAGCGAGCTTTAATTATATATAAGCCAATTGGCCTGTTAACTTAAACACTTTGACTGCCAAATGCTCAAGACAAACACACACCCAAATAAGCATATTATATATATATATATATATATAGGTGGTTATTTGAAACTTGAAAATGTGATGAGCGCGTCAATTTGGCTGGCAAACTGTAGACGAGGTCGAGGCCTCGTCATACACATCATTGTCCTTGCGGTCTTGTCTTTGTTGTTGTGGCCGCTTACGGCGTGGCACGTGTTGAATGCTGTGCAAGGCGATGACAAACATCATGATAGCCATTATAACTATAATAATCAACGTCAACGTCAACGACAACGACAACGGCAGCGGCAACGGCTTTTGGCTATGCTTCGTGGTCAGAAATGCTAAGCATTGGCGCGTTGTCCTTTGCCTGATTTCGGCCCTCAAATTGAGGGCGACAGTTTTGGGTTATGGAGGGGTGGAGCGCAGCTTGATGAGCAGGCAATTTGAAGCCAGAGCTGTTGACATATTGAACTGCAAAGATGGGAGTCGTGTTGTCCGCAACCAGACCGTGCCCCTCCACTCAACTCAATCCACAAGCTGACGTTGAATCCACCACCACCCCCCCCCCCTCCCATCAACTTATTTGTTTGTTTCTTTTCAACATTTTTGATTGCACACCCCCTTTCTAAGTTTAGTTGGTGTACTACCATCCAACCAAACCAGCTCCATTCACCCCTCACCAGTTTCTTGCCACGCCGCAGATATGTTGGTCAGTTTGGTGTGACGAAGAAAAAAGCAAAGAAGCGAAAAAGCAGAAAAACGCTGTAGACAATCATCAAATAACCAACAGTCAGACAGTCCAATCGACGTTTGAAAGCATTTCCCTTTCCCAGTTTGGAGTTGAATTTCGTTGGGTTCGTCAGATTTCTTTTTTTGTGGGTGAGAATATTTTTTGTGGCTCAGTTGATTTTCGGAATTTTAGAAATTGGTCTCAGAAAGTTTGTTCTGTGGTCTCTATGAGACTGCTATTTAGCAGAATAAGGCCCAATAAACCAATCAATGAAAGGATTCACAGAGTGCAAAGCTAAAAAGTCCCCAATGCATTCCTTAGATATCACATGCAATAATAATACTACGAAATATTCAAGAGACGGCACAAGATTTCAATGTAAAAGAAAAGTTCTGTATAACCTGTATTGACCACTTATTGTGAGTAGAACGTGTAGAAAAAGTATTCGATAATCAGAATTTTTATCAGAAAATTATAGGAAAGTGATTGCTTAATTTGAATTCTGAAAATAATTATAAATTTTTTTATACATAACATCATTTTAAATAATTTAAAAAAATGTCGTTTTAGCATTAACGAAGAATATATATTGATAACAAATGATATGCCAAATGAGATTATTTTTGTTTACCATTTTTCGGAGCAGAACATTCATCCAAATAATCTTTACAAAATTATGTATACATTTTTTAACTGTTTGATGCAAAATCTATATTGGGTACCAGCCACGACCTTTAGTATTCTTCAAGATATGTGTTTGTGAAGCTTAAATGCAAATACATTTGTATATGTAAGTCCGTACTTAGGTTATATCCAGCATTCCATTTTCATTCACCTTAACATCGAAAGTTTCACTGAATTATTGACAGTCGCTGCATAAATCTAAATGATAAAGACAATAACCTGAACGCAAATCAACAACAAACAAGACGAAGACGTACCATGTTTTGGCTAACAACAACAACCACTGCCAACCCCCTCCCCCTTCCCTCCGCCACAGTGCGTTTGTGGCAACTCTGATGACACAAGCCGCAGCCGTAGCTCTTGAAACTGTTATTCTCAAAAATCAGATGAGTTTTATGATCAGACGACGAATTAAAAAAAAATTTTGAAACAGCGTCGGAGCTCTAGACCCAAACTTGTCGTGAAGGGCGTTTGATGAGGGGGTGGGGCAGTTCAATAAACACGCACAGTGGAGGGAACCCAAACTCAACCCACTAGCTAAGCATTCCTTTTGCCAAAGGTGGCCATAGCCCAGCGCTCTTGACCCTTTTTGTACTCACACCAACAGCAAGACGAAAAAACTGAAAAAACATAAAAATAAAATAAAATGAGTCCGAATCCGCACGTCGCCCGCTTATTTGGCTCTCTTTTATTCTTTACAAAAACTTCACGCTGCTCAAACCAACCAAACGCAATACCCACCCACTCACCCACCCACCAACCCACCAACCCTCCCACCCCCTCGCAGGTCGCACACGGCAGACAAGCGACAACAACGTTGTCCACTTTCGCACCATCCTCACTACTCACCGCTTGCCCCCACCCTCGATACACGCACAGAGCGAGTCGCGGCTGGCCCACCTTTCGCCTCCCAACTCGAACCAGCGACGAATCTCCTCCATCTCTCTTCAATGGGTTGTCCCTGTCAACGTTCTGCAGCAGCAACAACGTTGCCGGCTCATCGTATATTTTTCTCATTTATTTTTCAAGCTTCCAACTCCGCTCTGCCAACTTTGCCATACAACCTCACCCACCCATTCACCCATCCACCCATCATCAAACCCAAACCCATACCCAACATAAAATGCCGCAAAGCATGCTTTATTTTTTGTGCGTTTTTCATATCCGAAACGCCGACGAGCACCCTCCGCCCGCCTAGCACCCGCCCAATCCGCACCCCTGTTGCCCACCTACCCTGGTAAACCAAACGACGAACCGACCGATCCCAACCGGCCTTTTTTTCACCATGCCGGCGAAAGACAACAGCAACAACAACTCACATACACAAACAGTCTCTCACAATCCCACTCACACCAAGGCGCGAGTATAGCTCACTCTCTGCTTCTGGTGGCTCTGCTCTCAGCCACATTGTTTTTGTTGTTGCTGCTGCTGTTGCATTTTTGTTGGCGACGCGCAAAAAAAAGCAACAAAAATAATTGCCATTCCTCCACCCTCCCCCCAACAAACACACACACCCACAAGGACACTCAATACCCAAACCCATCCATCCACTCGGCAACACCTCACACTCCACACTCGCACACAAACACACACACACACACACACACACATACATACACACACACCCCGCCACACTGACTGACTGGTCTCCCAAACCATTCACAAAACTCGGCACTCAGCTGTTTGTCAACTCATCTCCCGTCGCCATCCGCTGTTTCTCTCGTTCCCCTCGTGCGCCCGTCGCTCGTTGGTTCGTTGACGCCGTTATCGGCGTTTCTCTGTTTTTGTACTCATATCCCTCGACTCGACCATGGGATCCAGTCGCCCATTGCCCATTTCCCGCTGCCCGCTGCCCGCTGCCCGCTGCCCGCCCGAGCACATTGTGTTGCACAGTTTTTGGCATTTGCCTTCCACACGCACGTTCCGCGTTCTCCATGTGCTTTTTGGCGGCGTCCCACATTTATTTCGCCTTGCTTGCGCGCATGCCTATCTCTCTCCTCGTTCACACACACGCTCCGGCTCTCTTGGCTCTCACCGACTGCTATTGCTGCTGCTGCTCTCTTTCTCTCTACGGCTGCCGCAGTCGGCGTCACTGGCTCTAGCCGCTAGAAAACCCATTTGTCTGTCTCTGTTTTGGTCAGTCAGCAGTTGGCTTTCGTCGTGTTTGGTTTGCCTCTGGTGGAGAGCTCTAACCTCTCTGAGAACAAACAAATCCATCAAAACACTCAAAATAACCGTTAGCGTTTAGTGTGCCAAAAAGTTTGCTTGTTGCATTCGCCGCGAACTAACCAAACAAAACAAAACAAATCAAATTAAAACTAATCAATCACAAAGTGTCTCACAACAAATAAAATCAAAATCAAAACAAATAGAACGAAAGAAACAAAAATCGCGCCAAAAAAAAAATTGTTACTTTTCCATCTTCAGATTAACAATAGTGAACAGTGTATAGTGATAGAGATAATAGCGATAGTTGCCTGCTGCATAGCAACTTTGATATAATCGAGTTTTGGCAACGTTTGCGTCATTTTGATTCTTTGGTTTTCGGTCAATTTTATTGCACACAGCGGGCAATAAAAAAATTTGCCAAAATTCCGAAAAATCCGAGAAAAACACCAAAAACTTCGACACGTACCGCATCGGCAACCGGTGGCGGTGGCGGCGGTGCTGGCGGAGGTGCCACCACCAGCACGAAAATGGCATCTAAAAGAAAAGCATCGGTGTTGCTGCACAAGGTGAGTTCAGCGACCACCCACCCTCACCTCCCCTTTACACAAATACACTGATATTATGACGTCACAATAGCATTATAAATTAATGAAAAATCTCAGCTACGGAACTTTGTATGTAGAAATATTCCACCGCTTTTCCTTCTTCCTTACATAATTATTTTGGAAATAACTGCAAATTATTTTTCAGATATAGTTAGTAAATGAAATGAACTCATAAGAAACATAAAATATTTGCTTCGTTTTTTGATTATATATTATATATATATATGTTTTAAAAATTCTCTAAACCTAATCTTCCGAAATATAATGGCGATTATATGAAGCTTATGATCGCTCATAAGAGAAAAATTAGTATTCAAAAGAGTTGTTTTATAAAAGTTTGAAGTGCACTCCTCCCCACACCCCACTATATATATCTCTCGCTTTGTTTTGAAATATTCAAGTTATCATTATTTAAGAAATCTTGTTTTGGTTTCACATTCACTTGGTTTTTCGTGGAATATTTGGTACTCTCTTTATTTAGAAATTAAATATCTATTGGAAAAAACTCTTAACACAATTTTCTTCACAGTTTGCGTAGAATTTGTCTCGCGCCTGAACATCTTTCTTATTGCCTTTAAAACTTAACTAAAATTTCACACCCACCCTCACAAACACCAGAATTTTTATCGTCTTCCTCATTTAGACGTATATGAAATCAATTTGCCCACCTGTAAAGGCAGACATTCGATTTCTTCTTTTTATCCATTTTTTTTTTTTGCCAACCTTGGACCAACAGCGGCAAAACAAATATCATACACCTCTCACACATACACATGCACCTGCCCCAGTGACAATGAAAGAAATCGAGAAGAAACGTAGAAAGTTGCAGAAAATATCACTAATACGCCGCGTAGGCAGGAGCTGCAACCGCAGCCGCCGTATAAGAAAACCTGCTCATAATGCCGATTTGGATGAAATGGCGCCTAGACGTTCTAAAGGTGAAGGAAAGGGGAAGATGAAGTGGAATGAAATGTAGATGGGCACCCCTTCTAATGATATACGACAACGCGCCAACTGTATATATGTATGTGTGTGTGCGTGAGTGTCTGCCTAGGTGTGAGTGTATATATTGAGTATATATAGAAGCGCGAAGTCAGTTGACATGTATGTGTTTGTGTGTTTCATTTGATGGTTGTGGCAATGGGTGTCTGCGGCCCAAAATGAAACGCAACACACAAACATACTCACCTCACACGCCTCTCACACACACATTTACACACCCACATACACCACCCCTCACCACACCACACACACACACCCATTCACCCTCAGAAAGCACCCGTACCCAGCCAAGCAAAGGGCGCACATTTTGCCCTGCACGGTAATTCATCAAATGACGAAGACGAAGGCGCTGGCAAGGCTGCCAAATGGCCGACGGGGTTGGGCGGGTGTTAGAGGGGTTAGGACGGGAACTTGGACGCCAGCATTACCGCCACAAAAGAAGTAAAGCTTGTGGAGCCAAATCCCGCAACCGATACACACCCACAACGTCCAAAGACTGTCCAGCGCCCAAGCAAGTTTATATGTGCTGCTTACACATTAAACGAGAAGAAGGGTATACCAGAAAAATTGGTTGGTTTGTTAGATGAGTGAATTTGGTCAAGGTAGTCTCTGTTAATATGAAATTATTGTTGGGTATATATTATGATAGTTAAATAATAATGACTGATCATGAGGATCATGATTAAAGTAATGTATTCGTTAAACTGATCTCTCAAATGAAAAATTGTGATTTACAAACATAAATATATATACATTTTGTTCTCATTCTCTTTTTATGGGACATATATTATGACATTTGTTAACGCATCCACAATTGTGCTGGTCATAAATTCGAAAACCAAGACTAAGTTGAAATCAGTATTTGGTTAATATTATCACTTTGATAATTCTTATGATATGCTTGTATTTCATAATCCGGACAATGTATGATTTCTTTTCTAAATATTTAATTTAAATAAAAGTTGATTGTTGATCTAAGTTCGAACTAAGGTAACTTTTTTAGTTTTTTATAATTAGCTAATGCACATTGGTAAGGGTATTTAAGATGCCAAACACATGTTGAACACTCTTTAGCTTGTTTGTTTATTGCAAATATGGGTGGGTCAGACCCGGGGAAGGGGGTGTACTAAGACTGGTCCCCAAACTCGTGAAGCAACAAAAGCATTGACTTTTGTATATAGTCAGCGGCATTTGTATATAAATAGTGGTGTGTGTGTGTGTGTATAAGAGAGGGTGTGAGTGTGTTTTGTGTTTGTGTGTGAGGGCTTGTGTCAAAGGCAACTTCAAACCAAGACGAAGAGCAGGGACAGTTACGCTACATATGTATGTGAATGTATGAGCGTGTGAGAAATTGGGTATGTGCTTGTCTCTGTCTGTGTGTGTGTGCGTGTGTGTATGTGTGTGGATGGTCAAGCTTTGTGCTTAAGCGCACATAAGCCGCCGCAGGACATCGTGTCGAAAGCGTCTTTTGGTTTAATTTGTACCTTGGAAATCAACCCAAACTTAAAGATTTGAAAGACATAGAAAGATAGGAAGAGGTATCCAAAGTTTGCTGCAGCCCAGTCAAATGCCAGGCATAACTTGTTATGCTTCTCAGCTGTAATCAAACGTGATTTCGGTGACGCCAAGCTCTGAGAATTGGATTGCACCACATGTCCCCAAAGCCCGCCCCTTCCAATTTTTCGGTGGCCCAAAGTTTAGATTGAGGGCTATGGCGTTACGGTTACACATCTCAGCATTAGTGTCGCAGACAGGCAGGCAGACAACGTGCCAAGCGAACTGAAGTAGACAGAGAGAGAGAACCAGTCAATGTCGTCAACAACAGCAGCAGCACCAGCGTCAGGACATAGTCGAAGCAGAACCCAGGACCCAGGAAGCGGGCGTATCGAAAGTAGCAGGAGGTGCATCTTTGGCGAAAACGTCGAAGGCGAATGTCTTTTGCCTTGACTGTCTTGGGCTCGATTCTCTACCTCGGTTAGATGTTACGGAAAATTGCTTACGGTTTTTTGCACACACCAATACACACGCATGTGCATGTGTGTGTGCTGAGCGGCTGCCATACATGAATAGATCAGGATGTGGAAGGGGGTGGGTGGTGGGGGGTGTAGGCCAAGGGGTGAGGTTGGATAGCTACTAGCTTCATATCATACAAACAGACAGTTAGACAGCCCAAGACCCTCATCTGCTCATCCATAGCTCGAAAATAGAAATAGATGACAAGAAAACCAACGAAGACATTGCTCTGAGTAAGCTCCTCCCATTTGAATGGGCAAAGAGACGGGGACAACAACAGGAACGACGATGGCGACGACTTTGGGTTACATTTCGGGTGATGCCACACACACTGAGAGAATGATTCTAATATGTTTGCATGGAATACCCCCATCAAAACTGATGCAGCGAATATGGAGCTGAAACTGGTCATGATAACCGTATAACTTGGGTCTCGTTTCAAGAGCTCTGATTAACTTTTTTAAGTTAAAACTTAATCTTGTCAGTTAGCATTTTTCAAATCTGAGCTTTTGTTTTGTGGACACATTTATTTCAACTCATATTTGTATCTAATGTGATTCACCTGCACACAATTGTTTCGATACATATAAATATATGTGATTTTAAATAATATTTCAAAGTAATTCAAAGTAAGTTATCGATTGTCAAACCAAATATCTATATAAATAATATGTTAATCATACGATCCTTTAAATAAACTGTAAATTTAGTAAATATGAGTCTCTCTTCTGGTTATACAGTTATATATATCCTACATCCATTTACAGCTTTTGTAGCCCAGTAGATTTGCTGAGTGTAGCTCATCACTAGCTTCTGGGCTTACCATCCTGAAGCCCTACCACACATCCATAGACACCCATATAAATAACAGCCATCAGCTCAAAGCTTCCCCTTACCAGACATACATTTACACGCACACACACAAACACACTTACATACACATACACACAGAATTTCCACTTCCACAAAGAAGGCAGCATCACACTCTTGTTCACGAAAAACCTGCCATGGAACGTCTTTGCGTACTGTCAAGCGCAAAACAGACAAACCTAGGTGGTGAGGCCACCACCCACACTACATCCGCACACACAGCACACACACGTCCGCTCTTCCCACACACATCCACAACCATACTGGCAGCTAAACTGAACTCCATCTTGGCCAAAATAAAGGCGCTGCAGCAGCAGCAGCAGCAGCTGTAGAAGGCAGCAATGTATTTCAGCTACAGCCACAATCAAAGTTGCTGCGAAAACTGAGTTAGAGGCGGGCACAGACTTAGCTCAGCACCAGTCTTAATACGAACACATACACACACACACACACACATATATATATATATATATATATATATATATATATGTATACACATACAGAAATCCCACATCACAAAAAGGATGCCCGACAAGCGACGCCGCCTCCTAACACACACACAAAAACAATGCCAAAGTTTCTACACATCGCAAGAGGTAGAAGGTTGCTTTATAGGGGGAAGGGGTACGAGAGGAGGTAGGTGATGGGGGTCAGGGGTAGGTAAAGGCGCCTCACCTTCGTGCCAAGTTGCTTTTGCTTGCCTTGCCACGTTGCCAAGTCAAAGGCTCCATGCACTCTCGTCTACTGTCCCCAACGCCCGTTCCGCCTTCAAATTGTGTGCTACACTTTTCGTAGGCACAATCTTCAGCCACACATGTGTGTGCTTGTATGTATGTATGTACTATAGTCGTGTGTGTGCCTGTGAGTGTGTATGTATGGGTAAGTGTCTTCGACTTTGGCTTAGTATTTTTGGTTAATTTTCTTGCAGTTTTAGGTTACATTTTTGGCTTTCCCCCCAATGTGATGGCTGCCACCCTCAGACTCAATCCTCACTCTGCCTGTCTACCCTCCAGGCCTTTCACTTGTAAAAGACGTTTGCTTAAAAGCCACCACACCAACAATACACACTCGCATACACACACTCATACGCACTCACGCTCGCATTTAGTTAGTTTGTGATGCTTTTTAGTGCCAGCCAGCGAGACATCTTAAAGGGGTGCCGGCATACATGGCAGCTGGCAACGTTGACTCAAGTCCTGCCTCCCCTTCAACCTTGTATTCCATCGCCCCCTTACCATTTGCCTTTCTGCTACTGTCGCCAGCAGGCAGCATACAAATGAAACCCATGTCAGTTTTGTAGCAAGTTCTCTCTCTCTTTCACTGTCTCCGTCTCACTCTCAATCTCCCTCCCTTCAAGTCAACCCATCAGCCCAGCTGCCGACTCCCAGTTTCTGGCTTTGCCTGCTCTCTGTGCTTCTTACCCTTCATTATATGCCAGTTTTTGTGTGTCGGAGCTGGGGCACGGCTAGTTGTTGCTTTTTTGCTGATGAGCTACAACGGTCCAAAAAGCGTAAGCAAAGCCAACCAATTTTTATGCTTTCCGCCTTTGTGCGCTGTTCATCAGCCGCATTTTACTTTTATTACTTGGGACAACGTCTCCGGACCAAAAACACCGAAAGCAACTGTGGCTACCGCCCGAACCAAAACTTTGCAGCTTAATGAAAATAAAGCCAGCCTTCTACTTGCGTCTTATCCCCTATTCCCAGAACCGAAAGCAAAGGCAAAAGGAAAGTCCGGCAATGGCCACACGATTGATGTGTAGTCGCGCTGCATACTTGAAGGCGTCGCTTGCTCCGACGTCTTCCTCCTCACCTTCCCACCTCCTTCACCCACCCACCCCGTACACCCTTCCCTTTTCTACACGTTATTGCCAGCGACAGTGTGCGACGTTGTTGTCTCCAGCCCCATCGTCAGCAGAGCGGTTTTTCTTGGCACACAAATGCGAAACCAAACTCAAGCTCAAACCCGAACCCAAGGCGAAGTCCCAGTCCTCCCCACCTAATGGTCGCCCACTCGAATGCTCAAAACGCCAACACAAAACGATTCATCTTCTCGTGCTTTCAATCCCACCCGAGCCACACAGCACACTGGAGCCAACTTTCCGCTTAGCTAAAACGTTGGCCTTCATTGTTGGAGCAACGTATTTTCTACTCTTCTTTTTTTTCGCTCGTCCTCGTTGATTCTTCTCCGTCTTTTCCTTTCCAAGATTTTTGGCTGGCGGCCTTATCTTTGGGGCTTGAGCAACGTCTTTAACGCTGCCTGATGCTGATTCACAGCGTTGCCTGATGCCTGTCCCCCCATCTTTTACTCACCGTGCATACAGCAGCCACATCGTCTTCACTTACAGTCCCTGGGTAGCTGGGAGAAGAGAAAAAAAGGTTTCCGGTTGCGACTTCCTTTTGGGCGAAAGCGTTTGCCCCGCCATGCCCTGTTCGCTAGGACACTAGAAGCTCAACACACAAATTAGAGAACTTTGCAGGCAATACTCCCCGACGACTCTAGGCAAAAGTTTCGAAGCACAAAATATTGAAAATAAAAAAATATTATTTATTTAACTGTCAGAGGAGTAATAAACAGGTTGAATGGGTTGCATTGAAGTCTAACAGAATATTACTTCTAAGACAATATTGTTATTAACGATATATAAGAAATAATGCTGTGGTCGTTTGATAATTAGTAGAGCTTCACGAACATTGAATTTCACAGGCATTAGAAACGAACAAAAACCCTGACATCTTAATTGTATAATAATAAAATTTACTGTTTACTGAAAATAAAATATATTTGTATTATTTATAATATAAATATTTTCAAGTAAGAAACACCTTAGAATCAAGCAATGAATTAAAATAAGGCTGGAGGAACTCCTACTGAATGGGTGGAAGAGAGGTTGCGCTTGTAATACGATTATATCACTTGCCATATAGCTCCACACTCTTCAAAACTATACAACTACACATTTTCCGATTTAATCACTACTTGTCTAGTCGCATCAAATAGGCAATTTAGTTTTGCTTTAAGACACAAGTCACACCTCCCGTTTCAGCCTACAACAAAATTGGCTATTGAGTGCACACACCAGAGAGGGGACCCCAGTCTATAAGCAGGGCTCCTTTTACCCATTCCGATTCCCATCGCCATTCCCCATACCCATTTCCCCCGCACCCCACTCGTATCTACTAGCTCACTATCAGGCAGTGCTAATGAAATACGCCACGTAGCGTGCGCCAGCAACTTTTGCCCCGTTGGTTCTTGGGGTAGTTGGTGGATTCCTTTGCCCTGCTATTGAATTACTCAAGCATCGCTGTAGTCGTCGCACTCGTCACTCCTCCTCCAATGAGGACTAGGACCCCAGCTCAAGCAACTAGCTCAAGTCAGCAACATTTCAGTGAGGACGCTGTCTTGTACCCTTTCAACGCTCTTGTAAACCGAGGGCGGGGCACTAGCCCCACCCCATTCCAGAGCTTCCCATGTAGCTGGGCATGCCAAAAAAAGGAGAAAAATAGAATGAAATTTTATTTTATTCTACAGGGGCTTTAACGAGAATATGCGCTTCATTTTCTACTATAAAGTTGGCAACTGGACTCTGACTGGTGCCAGCGCCCAAGGTGGTTGCTATCTGAGACAAACTGTGGAAAGAATTGGAAAATGTTTGTAGTTCAAATATTGATCTACTTGGAAATTATTATGAGAATAAGTTTCAACAGTTGCTAACATGTGTGACTGTCAGTAAAATCAGCATTATTATTAAGTAAAACATGTTTGATATTTTGTCGCAAATTATTTTTTGTTATATTGTTATTTTAAGCAAATAGTTCAGATATGAAACACACATATTGTGTCTTGATATATTATCGATAACTTTTAAAAGCTATATTAACTTAAACTGACTTGAAATATATATTTTTCTCTTCTCTCAAAGTTAACTTGTGTACAATTTATTTCTTAGCAATGTATTAATGAAAAAACCTACAACATTTTAAAATATTTCTTTAGCAGTGAACTTTGTACCACTATGCATCATCGCGTACTTCGTCAGTTGTCTTTGATGCTGCCAGTTGTCCTTCACAATCCACATCCACCCACACTCCACCCCCCTCCCCCCCTTATCTATTACCTACACCCACGTTTTATCAACCCCTCCTCAAGCGTTTACTTGCCTTGTCCCATTGTCGCTACCCACACTCGGCACAGAATTGGGATTGATACAGCAGCAGGAGCAGCAGGAGAAGCAGCGTCATCGTAGGCTAACCTAACCCTTCATCAGCTAACCAACACCCACGACAAGCCAATGGTTACCAATGGTACGGTCATCGTCTGTCTGTTTGTTTGCCTGTTTGCTTACTTTGCCAGCGCAATTTTTATACAACAATTTTCTTGCCATTCCCCCTCCCCAGTCAAGCTGAACATAATTTGGGGTGTGAATGGAAAAGAAGGGGCAGACAAGAAGCGTAATGGAAGGGCATACTCACCCAGCGCGTGGAGTGACTTGTAAGTGGTGTGGGTGGTCGACTAGAGGACTAGGGGACCAAAAAGACTAAAGGACTAGTTCACGCGGACGCCGTTCGTAACGCTTTCTATTAGTGTAATTCATTTGCTTCGCGTTGCTGCTGCGGCTGCTGCTGTTACTCCCACATCAGTATCCCCTTTTTCTCCCTGCGTCCTGTCATGGTAGTCCTTGCTCATCAACGTGTGGGCCGCTGCTACTCCCACTTACGAACTCTGTGGAGCTGCCTTTGCACATTTGTCCACTTTAAGTTCGAGCTCTGCCCGTGGCACTCATCCAGCAGAAGTAGCAGTAGCAGCAGCATCAGCAGTCGCGTCGGGTCCTTCAGCTGGTTGCCAGATTCCACATCCCTTCCCAAACCCATTGCTGGCCCCCATTCATTTTGAACTCATGCCTGCCTGCCTGCCAGGCAAAGTTTGTCTTGCGTTTTGTTTGGGTTTTCATTTTTTAGATTATTCCATGCCTCGCTCAGTCCAACGATATTTTTTGTTGTTTTGTTTTTTTTATTTCCCTGCTCTGTTATCATCCAGCTCTATGCTGGGGCTTGGCCGGAGCTAACGAGCATGTTACTCCTTTCCTTGCTTTGCCTTTCGCTTTTATTATTATGCTTTGGCGCACATTCCTGCTAAAAACGCCAAAAAAATAACAAAAAATAAAAAGTTTTGTACCGCTTATACGTTGCCTGGCAACCCGCCCACATTTCTCGACGATGCAAAAGTTGCATGTCGGACTCAGACTCGAACTCGGACTCGGATCGGACTCAGAAACTAGAGACTCGGCCGGGTCATATAAAATAATAACAACTAACTAAAAATCCGTACGCTTTAGCTGCAAAACCCTTTTGTTTTGCTCACTCTGCTCGGTCCCTCCACGAATATAAACCGAAACTACTCGCTAAAAAATAATAATAAAAACTAGACAAGGTAAAAACAAAATAAAAAAAATAGAATTTGTTTGGCCCGCTCAAATTCAATGCAAAAGTTTCGCCTCATGCCGTCAGCCCACATAATTTTCGTGCCCCGGCAAAAACCCCGCCCACCTCGAGCCACTTGCTTTTTGGCCTGGCTGGAAAAGTTTATCAGCGCCCACATCCTGTCTCAACCCTTGCTTGTGCTTTAGCGACCCCGACCGCTTGTTTGCCTTACTTTTGACCTCTATAAACGTGGCGCCGGTGGAGGCTCTGCAGTAGCCGATAATAATGAATCAGAAAGCAGGCGAATGCAGCTTCTACCCAGAATTATATAGAGAGCTTTGGTGTGTAAAGAGATCAGCCGGATAAACTATGAATACAGTTGCCTTGTGGCCATAATGAACTTGAGCTCTGTCTACACATTGCGAACTGTGTGTAGAATGTTGTGTGGGAGTGAGAGTGTTTGGCTAACATATTTCATCAAAAGTCAACATCAATTAAATTATAATTCAAGTCAAACATATCTTAGTTTGAATCAGGCAATGTTTTTGGTAGAAGCTTTAAAAATCAAAATAAAATAACAAACAACTGTACTTAACTTTAAAATTAACGAAAAATTTGAGGTATTTCTTTATTTGGGTATTGACTTCTTAAAACAAAATAAATAAATAAAAATGTAAAAAATAAAAATATTTTTTACAATTACAGATTTTTTAAGCGAAGTGAATTTTTAGTATCAGTATAAGATTTTCTAACAAATTTATGTTTTACTTACACAAAATAATAAAAAATAATATAAAAAAAACGTTTAAATCTGATAACTAATGCTTTGAAATCTTTTCTTGTCTTTACAGGTAAGCAATTAACGACAATTCTCACCCCCTACGCAATGATATACGATTTCCTTTAAACTGTAAGTAAAGCAATTTTGGGTGTATAAAATCAGACACTGAATTTTGTTATTAACTATGTTTTTATTTGAAATCAACAAAAATAATCAGAGAAAAACTTTGACCGAACCGTTCCATAAACGCTAAAAGCGGTACAACATTAAATGAAAAATGTTCGCTCTAATTTTAAGCAGCTTAAAAATAATTTCCATGGAAATTGCTCGGTACCATGTGCGGATCGAGAAGCGGAGAACACGGGTGCTGAGGCTTTTTAGCAGCAAACAAACAAAAAAAGTGCAGTTGCAGTGGCATAGAATTATACACTTGCCGGCGGAAGTTGCAAGTGGCTGTTGCATTGCTCATACAGGTTAGCGAGGAAGAGTAAAAGAGAGAAGGAGTCGACAGGGTGGTCAATCTGCAATGCCACCTAAAACCTAACCCCAACCCACAGACCACGCACGACCCAACCACGCACTTAATAATACGGTTTATTAGCGACATAAGCACATCCGAAGCTGGGTGCAGACATTTTAATTGGTAGGCGAGTGCATGGTAACATAAAAATTATAGTCGAGTGCAGCATTAAGGACTGCCAAGGGACGGGCGGACGTGAGACGGGCAAGGGGCTGAGGCACCCTACACCATATTTACAGAGACTGTATGGCAAACAAGGGCACAAGGTTGAGGCAATTCAAATGTAGGATATTCTAGTACTTCAATCATTGGCTGCTTTTGTCTCTGCCAACTGTTGGCGGTTAGTGGTTGAGTCGGTGTCTACTAGTGCTAGGTGTTGCGTGAAAGGGGAATAGTGGTAGGGTGGTAGTTGCCACAAATTAAAAAGTGCTGGGTTTTTAATCAAAGCCGCATTAAGAGCTCATAGATGCATGCAGATAGCGCACTGAACACAACGCTTCATAAATCTGGTTAATATTTTTGTTGGATGGTGCTTAAAGAAAAAACCAAAATATATATTTACGATTTATATTCAAATTATATATAATAATTAAGTAAACCAATTCAAAGTAGTGGTAGTTTTATTTTACTAAATGTGGCTCGAAAATTCATTTTGCTGAACAGATTCTAAGTTCATCATTTGATGGAAAACAAAAAAAAGATAAATTAGAAATCAAATCACAAATAAAAATACAAACGCTTAATCTTTACAGATAGCTTAAATAATGTTTCGAGTACTCCACATACTCTTACTAAATATTTCTTGGTAACGAACAGATTAAAAACAATTTCCCATCTATTTTTTATTTAATACTAACTGGAAGAATATCCAATATCCAATTTTTATCATATTATTTCAGAGCTATTTTCTTATTAAGTCAATATATGTATAAATAGCTGATTGATGGCATAGATTTTCTAATCCAAATGTTTTATTATATATCATGTAGCATACAGTTATTAAATAATTGTGAACGACTTTCACTTTTGAAGAAGTTTGAAAATTATGTGTGTGGCAACCTCTAGACATCTTAAATATGAACTACACCTCAAGTGCACCTGATGCACAGTGTAATTGAGTGCTGCTTATGGGTAGAGCTTTGAACAGCCTGACGCGGCCTGCTGCGGAACTCACAACGAGGTGCAGCGTAATGTTGCTGTTGAAGTTGCAGCTTTGCATTTTTCGTGCCTCGTTGCAAGTCTCGGCAAACAATTCCACTGTTGAAGTTGGGTCTCAGTCTGCCCAAAGGGTACCCAGAACCCTTTTCAACTGCCGTCGGGTAGTTTGCTGCTGTTAGCTGCAGGCTGGCAGACGTACAAATTTTCCACATCCCTAAATCGCTAATCTGCTACGCATTTTTGCCGTGCCGCAGCCGCAGCCACAGCCCCAGACTAAACCCGAACCCAACCCTTGCATCCCATTTTGTAATAATTTCACTGTTTTTTCTCCCTTTCTCTCAATTTTGTTTTCCTTTTTATTTTATGTTGCACCCAAGCGCAAATCGGCAACTTTGTGCTGTAAGGTTTGGCGGTGCTGGCTCTGCTTATACGCCCGGGGTTTTGCTTAGCTTTCGACCATAGCTGGAGTGACGGTCTGCCACCATTCAACCATCCACCATCCAACCTCTTCCACACAGCGGCACATATGTGCGAGAGCGCGATAAGGCGTTAGAGAAATTGAAATTGTTACCATTTGTGAAAGTTGCCGCCTTCGTCATCGCTAGACGACGCCAGTGACGACCCTGCCAGCCATATAATGAAGGTGTGCTAACCCAGCAACTCCGAAGAAAAACAAGAAAAATTCGCTATTTAAGGCACACCGAATATTACATTCCCTTTACAGAGGCTCACACATAAAAATATCTAATCATTTGAAAAGCAAACCGATTGTTACTGATTTTGGTATAGAGTTTATATGCCTAAGGGAGTCGGAGAGTTGTCCTGCAATGCCTTACACATTTAAAGGTACATTAATATTACCCAAGGCAAGGGTATCAAAAAAGGGACGCAACCTTCGCTTCAGCGAAGGTTGTAAAACCGACAGCGACGACATGGGAAATGGAAAATGGGAAATGGGCAAATGGCGAATGGAGCCGTTGCGAATATTTTGTGTTGCAAACTTTCTGGCGCGCTCACAAAACTCAAGTGCGCTTCGGGGACGCTACAGCGCGTGTTGTTGTTCCTGTATGCGGTGGAGGGGGAGATGAAGGTGTAGGTGTAGGATGAGCAGGGGAGCAGGGGAGCAGGGGAACGACATAGAGCTGAGACTAAGGCGTTGTTGATTATGATGGCACCGGCCATCAAATTGCGGAATTTGCTGGGCTGGGCTTCGCTTTATTTTGGTGCGGGACTGCTTCTCGTATGTTAGCTAAAGATACATAGATAGCAAATAGAGAGGGAGAGCGAGCGAGATAGAGAATGAGAAAATGAACATAAACCGTTGACTCCGCATCGAGCGGAAACTGCAGTTAAACCTTACTGGAATAAATTCGATTATAGCTCAAGTTTTGACGTATCAGTATTTATTCTTACAAAATTAGAACTAAAATCTCTTTGACGTTGGTTGTTTGTTAAACTGTTTTACTGAATTTGTTATTTGAATCTTAAAATGTTTGCTGGAGTTGAATGGTTGTTGTTGATTCATTACTCATACGTATCAATAGTTTACGTAACTATAATATTATTAAAATTGATTACACATTATACATTTAGACATTGATCCACTGATCTCCACAAAAAAATAAAAACAGTACATTTGATGCAAACCTCTTATATTAATATTCATAAAAATTCATTGTATTTTCCAACTCGACTGGTCAACTTACTTCAAAAATGAGTTCAATCCGCTGATAAACCAGCTTCGACGAACCCAACCCTTTTCAGCTGGATCTGCTTCTTCTTTGCATTGTTAACCACCAATGTGGCATCCAAATAAAAAGTTTTTTTCATTTTTTTTTTGTTGCAAAATGTTTGTTGTATTATCTAGCTGGCCAAAAAAAAGGGGCGCCCAATTTCACCAAAAAATATCATCCGAAAAAAGGAGCGTTGGCGAAGTGAAAGAATGAGAAAGCAAGGAGAAAACCCACGTGAACTCAACAACAACAAAAACAACAAAACGTTTGCCGCATCTTTTGGGATTTCTTGCCTCGTTTAAAAATCATTCAAGCAGCAGACACAACCCAACTCAGACCACACACCCAATCCCCCAAACCATTCAACCGCCCACAGACAGTGGCACAAATTGTGTCAAAAACGTTTGGCGCTGGCGGCAACGGCGCTGCTTTGGCTTTGCTGGGTTGGGGACTTAGGGGTATTTTGGTCCACCTCTGAAACGTTTGTTTAGCATTCTCCCCTTTATTTTTTGTGTTTTTGCGCAGATCCCAGCGCCAATAACTCCCATCCTCCCGTCCCCCGTTCCCTTTTCTTATTCCCTTCCTCTTTTGCTATAGTAAACTTTGACGCCTAACGAAAGAGGCAGCAAATAATTCATCATTTTACCCTCAGACTTCTGAGCATTTCCTTTGCCAACGTCGCTAGCACATCCAGCGCCTTGGAGTTTGGGCCACCCAGCTTGGCCCAGGGTAAGATGAGAAATGGAGAAGGGTGGCGGGAGGGTGCTAAACTTGGCCCAGCAGCTACCCTGTCTGAATACTGCCCCTGCGGATTCTGTTAAAGAAGACGAAAAGAAAGAGAAAAAATATTATTTGGAACGGTTTATCATCAATTTTATGTGCGATTTTTCTTTTATTTCCTCTTTTTGAGCTTTGCTTTTGGCTTGGTGCTGCACCCTGTACCCCGTACTCCGCACCCTGCACCTGTCCAGGAACTTGGCTATATTTGGCTTCATCTCTTTCTATTTAGTTATCTTGGGTTCTAGGAGAGAGTGCCTCTTCCAACTTGGGCACACTGGCTGGGATTCTGTCTTTACGAATGAAAATCAACAGAAATTCGATTTGATTATGATTTGTTTCGATTGGAGACGTTGTCAGTGGGGGAATCTAGTCACTCAGCCTAGCTGTGAGTCACACCAAATTGCAATGAGCAAAGAGTCAGAACTCGCTATGGAAGTTGAATTTGATTTTCCGGATTGCTTAGCATTCGCCGGGTAGAAAGTCGAAGAGTGTCATTAAATGGGATTTTTCTAACGAGGTTTTTACGTTTGTCAATGGCAAAATAGTGCTTGAATTGGTGGCCCTCCGTTGAAATGCAATAAATAGTAAAATGACACAATGAGTATACGGCTGGACTAACAGAAAATACTGTTCATTTCAATACTTGTGCATATTATTATACCATGTCAGATAATAATATTTTTAAAAGGTTGTAATACATAAATAATTTTAGAGCATCAAGATCTTAGCACCTGTTCAAGTACACTTTTTTTCAATACCAATTTTATTAGTGTTGCCTAATTTATTTGTATTGCATAAATATTTGGTATATACCTCTGATTTAATACCTATTTTATTCTCAAAATTCCGTATACATTTTTAAAATATGCAAACATATTGAGAGGAAGACTTTTTTTTAAGGTATTGTTTAGCTTCTACAAAAACATTTATTGGTACACGACTGCCAAAAACTGTCAAAGGCAGCAACGCATCAATCAGTGGTAAATGTGCCCTCCCTCACCAACTGAAACAACACAAGAGCCCAAAAATTAAATAGACACATATGCGCATACATATGTATGTATATTATTTATTCTTTGTATAATTTTTTTTGGTGATGATTTTTCGTGCGCAAATTTTAGTTTGTTTAATATTTCATGCATTAAATATTTGATAGCTAAAATTCGCTGCAATACAGTCAGCAACATAAAGCAGTGTGCATAGCTTTTTCTCAATGTGCTCAAATTTACATGCAAAAAAGACCACAATGGAAGTAAATTTAAAAATAAAAAATATATATATGTGTATAGAAAATTGTATATGTCATTTTTGGGAATTTGCATATTCAAATAATTTTTTACAAAATAGGTTTATAAAAATCTCGCTTGCACATATTGCGTGTACGATGTGTATGCGATTTCATAAAATATGAGGGGCACACAGCAAAATCAGCGCTGCATTAATAAAGCGGCCCTGCCCAAAGCCATCTTCTATTTGAATTAACTCATTCTTTATTTTTTTATTGAAGCTATTTTAATATATATTGTATTGCTTGCATATTTTTTAAAAACATTTCTGGCATTTAATATAATAATAACATACATGGCATTTTTCATGTATATTGAATCAGTTGCAATCATTTCTGTTAATACCATCAGTATTCTTGCGCTAATCAAATTTTTAGCAATTAAATATTTTTTTAATAAATATTTCGCAAATTCCTAAAGCAGCTTGGGAAATAAATGAACCTTTATCGAGTCGCTTGGGCGCCTAAACAAAGTGCATAAGCTGCCGCTTATTGTTAAGACAATGCTGATTCCCTTACCTCACTTGTCAGCCGCTCGTTTCACGCCTCATCTGTCATCACTTCACCTGTTTCTAGGATGCAATGTTCTGGACTTAGACAGTCAGCCAGCCGTCACTGTGTCTAACGCTGGTTTGCGTGTTAGATTTGCATATGAATCCTCATCATGGAGTTTGATGAAGATGCTGTTGCCCATGATGATATTGTTGTTGTTATTGTTTTTCGCCCATCTTGTCCTGTTCGTCCTGCAGGCTGACTGTTGACGACAACACGACGTCGGCATTGCATTGCAGTTAACTGAAATCTATGGCCCCTACCCTTATGCACTTGAGCACCTCCCAGACAGACAGCACGTTACGCATACGCCGTGCGTGCGTGCCGTCGTTTTAGGAAGCGAAAATTTCGCACTTTAGGCGTAAACGGCAGCTGGCAACCAGTGCATAGGCCAAATGCAATGTGGCAACAATGACAATGCGATCATCTACACTTTGAGTGTGTGGGTGTGTGTTTATTTGTATATGTAAAGTTGTCCTCGATTTATGCTTCTTTTTTAACATAATGCGCATTTCTTACTCTATTGCGTAAATCAAAATTTAAGATTACTTTAGATGAATTCCATAGTTCTAGAATTGTGAGTTAAGGCTTTATATAAATGATGATTTAAACATAAAATTTTATTAAATTCTTTAACTTAATTGTAAGATTTAATATTAGTTCTTTTACATGATTTTACAGCCCAAATTTTTATTGCAAAACAAAATATCTTTTAAATAATATTAAGTATCCCTTATTTACTGTGCTACTGTGTGCTTCCATTTTCGAATCCTTGTTCTATAGCAAATAAACTGCGATATTGCTCAAAATATTCGATATAATTTCTGCTTCGATACCAGAAATAAGAGACTGCCCCTCAAGAGTTCCTCTATCCCGTTCAACTAAAAACCCAAATATGCTGGCCACTTTCGCTCAGCTCATTTGAAAAGTCGCCACTTGTGAACCCCTCTGTCTCCGCCACCCTCAATGCATTGTCAAACAGGCTTTAAGGCAGGATCTAGGCGCACTGCTAATGCATTGACTAACGACCCATTATGCAAAAGTGGCGAATGAGTGATTTGTTTCAACAAAAAAATTAGGAAAATAAAACAAAAGGAAGAAACAAAATTTAACGTAATGCGAAAGGTTAAAAGCAAAATCCTGCCATGCACTTGCAACGAGATTCACGCGGCAAGAACCAAAAATAAAATGCAATTTTTGTTGCTGTGTGCCGTTAAAATTATTGGATTGCGAGAGTCGAGCGTCAAGCGACCCAACAGCATGTGGGTGGCATTAACTGGTCCCCTTTTCCACCTAACCCCCTCCAACAACAACAGCCAGCAGCTTATTTGCGTATGTGCGAGTGCGTTTATGTGTGTGAGAGTTGGCATTAATTGTGATGTCTGGCGTATTAAAAAAGCCGACTGATGAGTAAGTAGATTTTCTCGTATGCAGCGTCCGCCAGCCTGCCCAACTTTTTATTTTGCTCTCCCACTAACGCATTTGTTGTACGCCTACTTTTTGCATACACTGTGTGTGTGTGTGTGTGTGTGTGTATGGACTGAGTGAACCCGTCTCGGCTTGTGTTTCTTTTTCCTGCATTGCCTCATTGATAATAATGCCCCCCGCTTGTCGGCTGCAGTCGCGCTTGTACGCTTCGGTTTTTTGTATTTCACGCGGCGTATGCGTAATATTTTTAAACACACACACACACAGATTGAGGGGTTTGGAGAGGGACACCGAGTGAGGTTTGTGGTGCTGGGCAGGCATCGGGCATTGCCCAGTGAGAGAGTCGTAGTGCGTTGTGCGTGTGGCCAGCGCGAAAAAAGGACCAAAAAAGCTCCGCCTTAAAAATATGCGCGCACCAATTGCCATTTGTGTCTGTTTTTCTCTTTTTTACACGCACAACACTGCAGCCAAATGTGGGCCTATGTTTCACAGTATGCAGCACGATAGCCGCGCATAGTTTCTGCCGCTGTTACAGCTCTGCTGCCTCTGCTGGATTTGCTCTTGTTGTTGTGAACAACAAACAAAATGAAACACAAAAGTTGAAAACTGACAAATGAAAAGTGCAAAAAGCGTAAAAATCTCTCTGTCTGCTCTTGTTGTTGTTGTTTGAGTGTTTCTCCACATATTCTCCTTCTTTTTTTTTCCGTCGCCAAGCTACGTTACTGGTCCATGGGGCATCCCCGGAACATATGGCAACAAAACTTTACATTCTTGTAGGCGTATTTTTTTCCTTTTTCATTTACGCACCTCACGACAGCTGGGAAAAGAGGGAGTTGGGAGGTGTTGCGGACTGCGGTTAAGTGGCCGGACTGAGGAGTCCGGCAAAGTTGTTGCGGTCACTGAGGAAATGGGCCTCAATGTCTGACAATATTTTGTTTCAATTTCTGTTGCGGAATGGGCCAAGTGTTCACAAATGAGCGAGGTGAAAAGGGGTTCAGATTATTGTCTGTGTGTGTGTGAAATGAATGACGCGAAATTTGACTTGATGATTGAAATATTAATAATGTCTCTGGGGAGGAAACATATTAAGTTGCGTATTTATTCGAATAATGGCGGCTAAAGCTCTTTGATTATACTATGCAAACAGTTAGGGTAGGGTTGGCAATTTAATCACTATTTAAGGCTTGATTTTAGTGTGATCGAATATCTATATCAAAAATACGTTTTAGATGAAATATTGTTATATATTAAAATAATTATAATTGTAATTAATGGCGTAATGGAAAACTGATCTTGTAGTTTCCCTAACTAAAAACAATATCTGCAAAACCAAATTAAAATCCATAGATGTATTTGTAATTGTCTGCATTTATATGCATTTCTACTGTTTTCTACGTCATATTTTTCCTGGCATGTAGTTCATATTTTTAGCATCATTATCTGCATGTTTCTATGCTTCAATTTAAATGCCAGAACTTTCAGTTGTCATTACTGCTGGCCATGGCAACGGGACGTACTCATACACCGCGTGCACCATTATACATTTTAAGCGATACCGTTGGAATTTTCCTTTCATTTTTTTAGTGCATCCATCCCCATGTCATTAGAGTCCCCAGACCCCTCCTTTAACAATGGGTGTTTTGATTGACCGCTCAATTTATGCATTGGCCAAGACAACTAGAAAGCAATACCAGTAACGTACAAACACAAAAGTGTCAGGGAAAAATGCTGCAGCGACAGAAATTAACGACAGATCAGCAAAATTTAAAAACTTCTAATGATATGCTCTTCAGAATGGAAGCACTCCATGATCGAATCAGTGCTTTAGTAAATGGAAATATTACTTAAATAAATGGAATCCTTAATATAACTATAAATACAAAATACGTACACAACTTTTAAACTTTTCAACTAAAGATTACAAATACCGATACAAATAAATTACAAATGGTTTTAGTTTATTTTTATATTTCTTACATTATATAAAACTAAAGCCAAACTAAAGTTTGTACTTACCTTTTTTTACAAATAACAAAATTACAACAGTAAGTTATAATTCTTACATTTATCAAGAAGGCGAAATAAAAAGTTTAGTTTATACACACAAATTTGTTATATATTTATTAATATAAATAGAAATACCAAAATATAAATGAAATTGATTAAAATACTCTAACAAAACAGCTATTGAAGTTCTGACTCCCTTCTCTTTATGTGTACACACCAAAACACAAATGTGCTGCATAAAATGGCATCGACGGCTTAGTGTGTGCTCCATTTTTATCCTTTGCCTCCCCCGCCCATCTTCCATTGAATCCTTACCTAGCTCACTTTGCATTTGATAGCATTGATGACGTTTTGGTTTACCATTTTTAACCAAAAACACCCTTCCATAGGCTGCATTATATAAAGTAAAACCGAAAACTAAAAAAGGTAAGCAATATTTACATAAAGGGTACGCCACCAAAATCCGCACCTCCAATATTTTTTTCCCATCTATCCTATTTTTTTCCAGCGACTTTCCACAAAACGGGACAAAGTTGCTCCCATCACGTTAGAAGTTTGAATCGTCGACGGGCGTGTAATTGTTTCCACGTAGCATGTGCAGCACACTTTCGGATGGCACAAACGTTACATGCCACTCAATCGCACAACAACAATAACAACAAGTGCCATAGGGGTGTCGAGTGGTGTGAGGTGCTTCGCTTTTAACGCGGCACGCGAATATTATTTGCCATGCTTCATAAACAATGCAACATTTTGCTGTCCGGCCCTCAGTGGGACGTTTGTTTGGTGTTGCATATACAGTCAGTCCAGCAAACGCTTGCAGCACATTTAGCCTTCTTGTGCTGCGAGCGTACCGCACCTTGTCTAGCTGATTAGTTTATGATGTGGTGGGGCCAAACAGCATGGGGCTTATTGGATTTGCGGATGGTGGTGGTGCATGTTGTTTAGGTTTGTGAACGCATTCGGCTGTAGGAGATTGCATTTTTATGTTTCGTATCGAAGGATTCGTTGCCACGTTCAAAGTTCAGTCGCTAATTTGAGTGGGCGAGTGTGGTAAATGTCTGTTTGTCCAGGAAGTTGTTAAGTTTTTAACATAATTTCAAGGTAACAAATTATAGCATACACAAATATATGGTTATGTACTGTCATTTCGTGTACTTTTCAAACAATTCAAGCATAAAGCTAGGTAATGACTGTTTTTAGCAAAGAAGTCATATGGCATACGGAGTTAACTTATTTTCTGTATTCACAAAGATATTCTGTCCAGATTACTGAACTTAACAGTTGGAGAGTTGTTTATAATAATGTTTAGGTACTGAATATATATTTGAACTTAAAAATGATCAATACATGTGATACTTGGTGTTATTTTCAATATTTTAAAGCTAAGATTTAAATCCAAAATATCTGCTTAACTTTATATATGGTTATGTATATTATCAACCCCTATTTACTTTATTTACTCCTATGTATATACTTTTGTAAATATTTCTGTTTTAGCTTTTCATGTTTTCATATTTTACATACAGCATACTTTTCCCATTAGCCGTTGACCCTCTAAATTCCACTTTATATCTCTCTACCGATCTCATTCGCTCTTCACTTTCAACTCTTTCTCTTTATTTCTCTTTTCATAGCCATTAGTACGAACACGACTGACAACTAATTTAACATTGTCCTGCTGTTGGATTCAAGCCACGTTTGCACCTACCGATTTTTTATATATGTACATATATTTATATATTTTTAAGTCTATTTGTATTTGTATTGTATTTTTATTTTGTGGACAACCCACTAGAACAAGTTTTTCCCATCCGGCAACATCGCCTAAAAGAATGCAGCGTCCAAAAAATTTTGTAATTGCTTTGACCAACGTTCGCGTTTTTGTTTTGGTAGGAAGGAATTGCCAACGGGGCCTCCATCTTTTATTTTATGCAAATATATAATACATATATATATATATATATATATATATATATATATATATGAATACTCCATATATTTAATTGTTATATATAGTACATGCATATAATGCATTTAGACTGCAGGTTCATGCGTCAGGCGGCATCAGAGTTGCACCAAATGACGCAATGCATCAGAGCCAAAAACTGAAATGGAAAACATGCATATGGAAATGTTGTTGGCCAAATATTTATGTGCATATTGATACCCCAAAGAGTTGTGTTCAAACGTCATTTAATTGACCAAAATAAATGAAAACTGTTGACTGTTGCATCATATTTCTAAGAAGGTGTTGCTAAATGTTGATCTAAATTTATGCTAAGCTTTGTAAAGATTTGGCTTAAACTAAAAGGAGAGAGTGCATTATTCGTAAACAGAAAAATTTTAATGTGGTTTTCTGAATCCCATATTAAACAAGTAAGAGTGCTGTAGTCGATTGAAGTCGACTACGATTTACCCTGAACCCAGTTATGAAATATTTTATATTATTATTGGCATTATTATTATATTATATTATTATATTATTTCTATGTGACCAATGTCTTTTTTTTATTTATCACCATTTTATTTGTATTTCCTTAATTTAATTTTCCTACCAAATTAAAATTTCTCTTAATCTAATCCTGCAAAATATTTCTCTTTTGAGCATAGCTCTCTCTGTTATGTTTCCGACTTCATTTCTTGTGAACTTGCCAACACCCGACCATGGCCCATAAATTGCACACACACAGTTGATTTCTGAGGTCAATGGAAAATTTGGGGAAGTGCTCAAATCATTTTAGCAATTTTTGCAATTTGCCTTTGTTTGAATAAGCGAACCAAATATTTGTTCTATTGCACTTCTTTAGAAACTTGACTGTACCTTCGCTGGCTGAAACTGTACACATTTAATATATATATATATATATGTATTAATGTATCTTTCGATATCGTCTCTCCGCACATCATGTGCAATTTCTTTTAATTTCTTCGGCACGATTGCGTAGTTAAGTTTCGAATTCTCATTAGACTAAGTTGCCAGCCCACACACAGCTCTAAGGAGCTAGAACGACTCAGACATCAGACCTGCCCGTGTCTCAAAAGCAGCATCCTCACACCCATCACCCCCCAAAACCAATGTCGTAACCACAAAAACTTTACAGCTCCCCAAAACTAAGAGGCACTACATCGAGTAAGACAGTGAGAGTGAGAGAGAATGAAAGGGAGATAGAGTGGGAGTCTGAGACAAAAACTAATGCATATGTTTAGGCATTTTAATTTATATACGAAAACCCACACACACATAGGCAGGCAGACAACTTCTAAGAAAGCTCAAACACGCTCACACAACTAACCCCAACCCTTGTGGCAGCAACCCCGCCTTCCTGCCCTTTCTTACTGCCGGCGCCGTTGATAAAAGCAACTTCCATTTCATTTAAACTACAATTTCCTTGACAGCGCACAGAGGCAACCGCTCAGCACAGTTCAGTTTAGCTTAGAAGAGTTTGGGGGAAGTGATGAGGGGTAAGGGGTGAGGGATGATGGGATGGGGTCTATGGGGTTGGCCACCCTTTCACGCACTTATGAGTTAAACGAAAATTTTCTTAGCTGCCTTTTAGGCGCTCAGGCTGTGCTGGGTCTGGGTGAAATATGTCATCGGCAGTTGGCAGGCACAAGCAACAAACTCACACTCTACCACACTGGCACACACTTGAGTCCTTGATAATTCATTATGCGTGTGCTTAGAGGCCTTTTCGGCATTGTATTTGTGCTGTGCCGGGCTGAGCTGTGTATGGTTGTAGTCATATTCTACTCTTAGGCGCAATAGAAAACAGCAACTCCAGGAAGGCAGCCCCCGCTTTTCACTTTTTGCATTGAACTTGTATTTCTAGATTTTGCCACAGCCCGCATACTTCAGCCATTAGACTTGGCAACTCTGTGCGCTTAGGCGCAACTATAAAAGGGTTACAATTTGTCTGCATCACCCATACCCAGTAAAAACTTCAAATGCGACTTCCTTGCGTCTCTCACTAAATTTTGTGGCAATGGAAATAAATGATTGGATTTATGTCTAACTCTGTGGGTGTGCGTTCGTGTGTTGTGTATGTATTGCAGGTGTTACTCATACGCCCTGTGAACTGACAACTCACAACAAATTGCTTTGCAAGTCGCATCCTCCTCGGCAAAGTCAAGGTTGCCCTAGGATGAGCTTAAGACATGCCAGTCTGAAGTTGAGCCAATCCCTAAGTCAAAAACTTGTACATAACCCACACACACACTCTCACACACACACACATAAAGAGACACACACACAAATACACAGAAGCCGAGACCAATTCCATGGCACAAAGAAGTCTCCCGACGGAGTTCCTCAACTTCACAAAAATGTTAGTCGCTATGCTCCCTTGCCATAGACTTAACCCTTCGACACTCCTGCCACCCGCTGTCCAGCTTGCTTTGGCCATTGACTTTGTACAGGCCATCCTCCTAGACTCCCCGCTTAGCAACTCCCCAGTTGCTTTTCTTGTACCGTTTTAATTAATGGAAAATTTGTACGTTTTCTTCTTATTCATGTGGTCGTTCCTTCAATCGCCAGCGTTGCCTCAAGCAAAGGGTAACTTGAACTAAAAGAAATTGCCAGCTAGAGGGCTTGTACAATCCCTGAAACCCCAATATCCCCAAACCCAAACCGCCCACAAGTTGGCCTCATGTTGCACATCTTCGATGTTGGGAACTTTCGTTTGACAGTGGACAAAATCCAAATTGCCATTTCGTTTTCTTTTGGCTTGATTAGAAAACTGACTTGGGAATTGTTGCTTTAAGTAAGTTGCTTCACTTTTCGTAAAATATTGCCAGCAGGCCAGATGCTTCTAACTGTAGGATTAAAGGTTGACATTATTAAAGAATCTTTCGAATTACAATCTATTGATAAGTCTTTGTACTTAAACATTTAACTAACATTTAAACATAGTCGATTTTTGGTTACATTATGGAGATTAAACATAAATTTAAAGCACGTTTAAAAATTTATTAAGTGCAGCATATTTATATTATAATTTGTTTGTCCGATGTATTTGTGTCCGATTGTTTTTTGATTTTTTCTTTAAACTTTACAAGTGCAATCGATTTAGTCATTTTACAACATTTTCTTTCAGCAATATAAGACTGCTATTTCTTTGAAATTAGTATTGCAACGATTCAAATGAAACTTTTTAAATGTTGTTCTTTGACTGAGTCTTTCTATCTTAATTCTTAGCTTATGCCATAGCATTTAATCAATATGCATACACCTTTTTCTATTCGGATGTTCAGACTCTTTGACTGCACAGAGAAAGAAAGCTTAGCTGGAATGTTAATTAGAAGCCGTGTTCAAACTTCATTTGCTTTGTTTGCTATATTCGTACATGTTTTCCTAATGCAATGTCTGGACGTATGGTATATAACTTAATTTCTGAATGCCAACCAACCCCAAAAGCTCGAAAGCAGGCAAGCAGCCAACCGAACCACTGTCCTGCAACCACAGCCGAAGGCGGTGGGTCCAGGAAATGACTGAGAACATCTTGAACTAGAATGAAATGCTTCATCAGAGCAATGTTCGCCGCAAATGGCACAGACCCAAAAGCGTTCCCCATTTTGCCATTTCCACTCCCCAACCCTCTGCCCTCACTCTCCCCCGCAAATCTTGGCAACTAATTTGCAGTGCTGCATGAAAGGAACGCAAAAAAAAAACAATATTATAGCATTCCGTAGGATAAAAATAAGAAAAGAAATGTAGAACGAGCCGGACTTTCATCTTGGCCAAGAAAAACTTTGATGCTGCCTGGCTTGCAACTTGGCAGTCGCTTCTTTGACGCTTTTTGCGCTCACTTTTGAATGGTCTAACGAGCTTGGTGGTTTGGGCCAGCACAAACCTCTCATTTGGATTTGTTATATATCGAATGCTGTCCCAAAAAAGTTTCTGCGGTCATTGAAACTTCCCAAATTTGAAGCTGTTCCCATCTTAGATGCTTTATCCAACACCAAGCCCAAATTTGAACTTGAACTAATCTTGGTTTCTTAATCCTCTCACCCAACACAGGAAACCATACCAGCAACACCGGCCACAAGCACCGATACCAGCAGTGTTGTCGGTGTAGGAAGCGGTGGCGTTGGAGGAGGCAATGGCGGTGGCGGTGCTGGAGGCATTGCCAGTACCGGCAGCATATTGGGACTGGACATTTCCACCAGCTTGGGCGGCGGGGGTGGTGGTGTGAGCAGCGAGTCCGAAGCCTACGCGGGCCTCATGAAGGATGCCGATAAGCTAAAACTAATGCTACTCGCCTGGAACTACCAGAACTCGACGGCAGTGCGGAACGGCACAGAGGGACCCGACCTCAGTGTGGTGGGCGGTCTCTGGGCGCAGTATCAGAATGCGCTTGCCCAGAATGCTGCGGCCGTGGCGGCGGCGACCAGTAAAATGGATAGCTCGTTGTCACCAGTGCCCAGGCAGGATGCTTCATCGCCCATGGAGGCGCAGGATGAGACCAACTCATCAGGACAGAAAGAAGAGGATGAGGTTTCCGAGGACGATTCCGATGACAAAATGGATGAGAAACTGGCTACACCACACGATCCTGAGCGACTTAAGGCCTTCAATGTGAGTAAAGTGCGAGAGTAATAGAGAAAGAGAGAGAGAGAACTCATCTTCCTCAGAGAGCTGTTGGAATGTAATGCGAACGTTGCCAATGAAGCCACCAAAAATGGCCAAATCTCCGAGAATTGTTTGTTACTCAAATCAACCCCTTGCCTTGCAGATGTTTGTACGCTTGTTTGTGGACGAGAACTTGGACCGCATCATACCCATCTCCAAGCAGCCAAAGGAAAAGATCCAAGCCATCATCGATTCGTGCGCCCGACAATTTCCCGAGTTCAGCGATCGTTCCCGCAAACGCATTCGCACCTATCTCAAGTCGTGCCGACGCAACAAGAAGACACGGGATGGCTGGGAGAACACGGTGAGTGAAAGCCAAAGTTTTTCATATTTATATTAACCTTAGCAGAAACAAAGTGATGTAACATCTAAGTTGACTCTTATTAGTTGCACATGATGGTAGATACGCCATTAGTTTAAATAAATAGTATTGTGTCCATGTCCACGTCCATCTGAGAGAGTTATGTAAGCGTACAAGGACTACTAAGGGTAAATCACATCCATACACCCATCTGTTAAGTAAAAAATATAATCAATGCAATTCAAATAACTTCAGCTGCCCAGAACTAATCTGTAACGAATCAATTAATGAAAAGCTAATAGTTTTTCACATGGATTATTACTCTCACCCATATGCGGTTTTCATTTTGCAGAGGTTCAGCACATAACTAACAGCAAGGATCAATATTTTTGTACATTTTCACAAATCTAATTGATGCAGAGTTACAGCATATAACTCTGGTCCTTCTGTTAGGATTAGATACTATGAATACATACAGGAACAGTTAATCGCATTTACTTTTGAGATGAGAAGCTTATGCATCTGCCTCGATTGTCTTTAGCTCTCCAAATTCACTTTCTTAAAGTACAACTTAATATTTTAGGAATTCATTGTTAACCTTTCTCACATATATTTATATCCATTGATGCAGACCCGACCAACTCCCGCTCACTTGACGTCCGTGCAGGCGGAACAGATCCTGGCGATCGCCTGCGAAAACGAGTCCATGAACGCGAAGCGTATGCGCATTGGCCTGGAGCCGATTACCCATGCGGTACCAGCGCCGGGCAGCGTTGTCGCCGCAGCAGCAGCTGCTGCCGCTGTTGCCGGCACCAGCACCACATCCTCGAGCAACGCGGCAACCGTCACCTGCACGGCAGCCGATGCGGCTGGCCTGACCAGCGTGGCAGCTGCTGCGTTGCCCTTTGTCAGCGCCGTGGGCTTTGCCCGCTCCACGCCCAACTCGGAGCACGCGGACGCTGCGTTTGGAGGCGTTGCCAATTTGGCTGGTGCTGGCAGTGCAGGCGGCAACAGCACTAGCGGTGCTGCTGGCGGCGGCACTGGTGGCATGAGCTCAGCGCGCAGCTCACCGCTGGCCTTGAGCTCGAATGCCAGCGTTGGCGGCGCGAGTATGACTGGCTTGACGCTGGCCAATGGCGCTGGTGGGGCATCGAATGGCGCCGGCCTGCCCTCCAGCAGTCCCTATACCACGGACTTCAGCTCGCCCTCGACGGCCTCTCCTTTTGTGGCGGCCGCAGCGGCAGCGGCTGTTGCAGCCGGTCGAGCGCCCAGCTATCCTGGCTACTTTCCCGGTGTCGCAGGCCTTGGTAACGGTAAGTAAAAATTTATGAACTGTACCACAAAAGCTGGTTGCGTTTTTATTTCAATAACAAAGCTGTAGATACTACTGCGAAATAAATAAATAAATGCTTAGAGCAGCTAAGCAAATGTTCAAAACATTGCAGAAATAATAAAAATAAATTATACTTGTGGTAAAATATTACTTACCAAATAAATCGCAATGGAAATCACTTAGTAAATAAAATTGCTTAAAAATTGTCTTAAGAGTTGTTAAGGGTCTGAAGCAAGCCCCTTAAGCTGTTTAAAACATTTGCAAATATTGCTAACCAACAGTAGTTCATGCACTTAAGAAATTTAAAAACAAAAGGAGTCGAAACTCAACTACCGAATTAAAATTATCCAACTGTTTTCTCATAAAATTTACAATCTGATAAAAATACTATTAGCAGCCTTAAGCGAGGTGTCATTAGAGCATGAGTACAATTTTAAGATCACCTTACACTTTGCAGCACACATTAAACTCAAACTTCTCTTTGCAGTTACGCCCACCGATCTCTCTATGAAGCCAACGTCAATGGGTGTTGGCCTCGTCGGCAGCATCAGCAGCAGCAACAACAACAACAGCAGCAACACGGTCAGTGCACAACTGAGTGCAGCCAATCTGGCCACACTTAGCAATGCCAGTAACAATAATGCTCTGGTCACCGCCACACAGCAGCTGCAACAGCTGCAACAACAACAGCAGCAACAACAGCAGCAGCAGCAACAACAGCAGCAGCAACAGCAGCAACAACAACAACAACAGCAGCAACAGCAACAGCAGCAGCAGCAGCTGCTCTCAGCGTCCGGCGATGCCAACTGCTCCCGAGTGGCGCCCATTCTCCCACACAAACTGAGCCCCAACGAGGTGACCGCTGCCCGGCAGGTCATCTCGGCATATAGGGAGAGTGCGGCGTTTCTGCTGCGCACCGCTGACCAGGTGGAGCAGCTGCTCGTCCAGCAGCAGTAGGCGTGGCTGTGGGCGTTGGCGTGGCCGTGGACGTGGCAGGGGTAGATGTGCAGGCATTTGGGCACTCTTTCCAAACCCAAGCGACGCGAGGCGCGCTCGGGTTGTTCCTATTTAAATTTAAATTTAAATTGAATTACACACTGCAACAACAGCAACAACAACAATAACACCAATAGCACACAGCAACTAGAAAGCAGAAAATAGTCAAAGCATAAAAGCAAAACAAAACGAAAAAATAAACAACAACAACAAAAAAAATAGTCAAAAACGTTCGTTTTAACAAGCATTTTAAGTGTTTTATCCTTCAAACTACGTAAAGCATATTCAAAATAGAAATAACGGTAACGCAAACGATTTAAAAAAAAACACATACCAAAAACCAATCCGAAATATTGCAATTATCAAAGCAGCAAGTCAGTTTATTGTTTATAGTTCAAAAGCTCGCAACAGGTTTTAAAATAGAAAACAAAAATTATGAAATGTTCCTTTAATTTAATATAATAATACTTTCCTCACCTCAACTTTTATGTTAGCAAGTCATTGAACTAGAAAACAGTAAACTGATACATAAATACAAAATATGAAAAGAAATCAGTAATTCAACTTACTACAGTGTCTACTAAAAGTAAATCTACAATAGCCACACCCAATCACACACTTGCATTGCGTTCAAGTTTTTGTTGAACTTTGAATTAAAACATAATTACATTTTATGCTCCTTACGGAGCGTCAATTTCCGGCCCAGTTTCAAGTACGCGATTTGTTAAAAAATGAAATGGAACTACAAAAAAAAATACAAATATATATATAATAATGTATTGTATGTAATTAAGTTGGAATATTGTTGTAAATTTTAAGGCGAATCAGCAGAGAGACGAAAAGATAAAACACGTTTTAAGGCAACAAGCAAAAAACAAACAAGAAATGGACATTATTTAAAATATATGGGAAACTATGAGAAAACACAGGGTGATACTTTCAGAAATTATTACAAAAAAAAAAACTAAGCTAAAAATTAAAACAAAAATAAAAAATTAATATGTGTAAAAAATATAAGGCAAATAACGAGACATAAAAGTTGGTATATGTGTATTTAAGAAACAAAACAAAAAATATGAAAAATTAAAATGGTATTTGAATTTCTTAAAATAATTTTGTAGTTATTTAGTTGGTTTCTTTATTATTTTAAACCTGTGCCTAGTTTTTCATTGAGCACTGTTCCATTTTTATTATTTTCTTTATTATGTAATTATCTAAATCTAACTTATGTTTTTCATTATTTTTTTCAATTATTGATATACATACGAAATACGAGATAAAATATTTAAATACATAATAGCCATAAATGTTTTTTGCAACTATAAATGTGCATGTAAAAATAACGATACCAAAAACAGATATTAAATTCAAAATCAAATGAGGCGCAAATCTGTCAAGATCGAGATGAGGAACCGCTATGCAAAGCAAGTTATAGAATTTAATAATATAATAAAATACAAAACGTATTTAATCAACAAATAAATAAATATTAAAAACGAAGCGAAGGAAAGGAAATTAAGTTCGATGAATTGCTTGCCAGTCAAAACTATAATTATAATAACGATAACTAAAATTTATTAACTATAATATGATTGATCGGTATTTGCATAGAAAAGTAAACTAATTAAAAAGTCCGAAAACGAAAAAAAAAACAAAAACAAAACATTTTAAACGTCGACTTAATAAAGAATTTATGAGAATTATATGTATATTAAATACTGACATCAATCTTTCATTTCAGTTATGTTTTACTTCTCCTCAAACTGTGTTATTTGTGGCTTGTAACTTGATAACGCTGCATGCTTATATAGACTTCAACCGGTAAACTTACACCTATACGTATTTATGGTACAGTAGTCCCAAAACCTTACTTAAAATTGGATTTCTTGACAAAAATCTGCCCAATAGCGATTTCACAAACCTTCAGCACATTTAGTGTAATTCAATTGCTCTCAAACTTTAAACTATATCATCCCTATTTGATTTTGCTCAGCACATACATAAACCATCAGCACCGTCACCACCACACTTTTTATACCCTGAACCCATTAAAAATGGTACAAAGGTATTATGGATTTGTACAAATGTATGTAACATGCAGAATGCTTCCTTCTCCGACCTCACAAAGTATATATATTCTTGATCAGGATCAATAGTCGAGTCAATATAGCCATGTCCGTCTGTCCGTTCGTCCGTCCGTCCGTATGTATGAACGCAGATCTCAGGAACTGTAAGAGCAAGAGACTTCAAATTTAAAATATATAGGTTCTCGTATACCAGGTGCAGATCAAGTTTTCGTTATTTTATCGATAACTGTCTCCGTTTATCGAATATCGATATATTATATTTGCGATAGCAATAAATGACACAATTTTAAAGGCAGAATCTTCTAATTAATACATAATATATACAAACTATTGATCAACTGGCCAAATTTCGTCCTCGGATAAGAAACACCCAAGTTATAGTCATGTGTGAGAAAGAGCCGGCATGATAATCGACGCGAGCGTCAATATGTTTTTGTATGCGATTGCGTGTTTCACGTGCTTGTCGGCAGAGGGCGCTTGCAGAGCTGCTCGCATTTTAGTGCAAATCTTTTTAAAGGGGAATTTGCCAATAATAATAGAATATATTTAATAACTGGGTTCAGGGTATATCGTACTCGACTAGAGAACTCTTACTTGTTTAAATTTTGCGAAGGTAATATTTTTCTTAATTCCCAATAAAAATATTACAAGAAACATTTATATATGTAAAGAAATATATGTTTTATATTTTATTCATATTTCTCTAATATTTAAAACAAAAAACGCTTTGCATCGACTTAACTACGATCCTAAATTAATATAATTTTGTGATTGGATTTAATGACCAAACAATAAATTAGATATTAAAAATTCTTAACGTAGCTCCATTTTCGCTGTTGTCATCGTTCTTAAACACTTTTTTTACACATCTCCATTTTTTCTCTTCCACTTAAATTAAACTATTTCTATTTTTAATGACTGTTTATGAAAGCGAAAGAAAAAAGTACAGAAACATTAATGGAAGCACCAATCTTTGTGTTACTCTCGTTTCCCATTTGCTGGTTGTTGGATTTTTTCTTGTTGCTGCTATTGTTGTTGCTGCTTTTGCACCAATTCTCTATTAGATCGCGATTTCTAAGGCAAGATTTCACTAACAATTTGCTTCGTCTGTGATATAATTATAAAGATAACCCCCAAAAAAATTGGCCGACGCAACCAAAAACTTAATACACTAATACATTAACTGCATTAACAAGGCCCCCCAAGGTTGGGCCGATCGCATGTTAAACTCTTCACGCCAGCACTCCGTCCAGAGCATGAATGACACCATTTGTGGCTGGTATATTCGAGGTGACCATCTGTGCATCATTCACTTTAATCTTGCCGGCGGAGGTCTTTTGGAGGACAACCGTTTTGCCAGTGAACAACGAGTCCTTCACCTGGTAGAAGCGCATACCAGCCGAGAAGAGTGCACCAGGCACAATGTGCTTCATGGCAAACTGTTCGGCTGCTTCCTTGTCCGTGTAGAGTTTCTCCAGTGTGTCGGAGTCCAGTTCGCTGAAGCTCTTGTCAACCGGTGCGAACACTGTGTATGTCTTAACACCTAGGGATACATTTGCAGTTATATTAGTTAAGGTTTGAATTGAATTTTAAATTTTATTCACCCTTGCTTTGCAGTTTCTCGGACATGCCAGAGGTGTACAGAATCTTCAGGAAGTTGGAGAAGCGACCCTCGCGATCCGATTGCAAGGTCTGCAGCAAATCGCCAACAGGCAGCGGGAACATCACACGATCCACAGCATGGGCCACACCCTGCGGTATTTTAATGTCCTTCTTGTTCAGCACAACCATTGCCCCGTTAATTGTGGTAAGCTAAGAACAATGATAGGCGTATATTAATTGATTAAAATTCGGTTCGTTTGAACTTGGATTATATTTGTCTATCTCTTACAGTGACATCGTTCCACTCCTGATCGTGCATATTGTATTGATTGACGCGCAGCTGTGTGCCTGCCAAGGAGACACCCGTCATCTCGTCCTGCAAGGTGGCAATCTCAAAGGCACCCGGAATAACATGATGCAACAGCAGCTGCAAATACACAAACATTGAGTGCTGGAACATCCAGATTGTTTAGCACTATTATACTTACACCACTGAGTAGGCGTGGATTCGATTGGAACTTCTCCTCGGCCCGCTCGGGTCCGCCCAGCTGGACGAGCAGATTCTTAAATGCCTTGTCTGTGGGCACAAAGATGGTATACGGTCCCGTTTCGTTTAATATGCTATCCAGACCACTCTGACGCAGATACTTGGCCATGGCAAACAGTCCATTACTCTTCAGAATCTGGAGAAGATCCTCACTGGGATTGGACAGTACCGAGACGCCGGCCGTTGATGCTGCCTTTTCAGTATTCTCCGTCTCCTGCACTAAGGCGTCCGCATACTGAGCAGGAGGAGTCGGGGGCAGCAGTATGTCCGGAGTGTGTGTAATCTCTGACAGTCGCTCTGTCACAATAGGCAGATGCGTGGAGATGCCTCCAATATACGGGGACTGGGTTACAGGCGAGGCGTGGTAAACAGGAGTAGCTGTGGTGCGGATCAAGCTGACGGTTGACATGGCACTGGCTGGGCTGCTGCTACTCTCGTATATAGTTGTGAAGCGGGGCGTGTAAGGCGCACTGGTGGTGCTGGCTGTAAATATTGTGGTGGTGGGACTGCTGGTGGAGGTGCGTGATGGATGGTACTGGCGATGATTGCTTGGCGTGTTGCGCGAGACAAAAGGTATTGGCGTTGTGGTGGTTGTAGTTCTCATCGTGGTGGTAGTGGTGGGTGGTGCACGCGTTGTGGTGGTTTGTATGATTTTGCCACTCTTGATCTCAACAACTTCGTCGTTGGGCAATGTCAGGCGATAGACGGAAGGTGGCAGTTTAATCTCTCCGCTGCGTATGCGCTCCAGAATGCTCTCAACCTCGGCGCCAGTTTGTTTCGTCTCCTTCTCGCCGTTAGCCTTGACGCCCTGAATCTTGAAACTGCCATCGGCCTGCTCCTCGAGATAGACGTAGGTGGCCTTCTTTTTGGGTGGTGGTGGTGTTTCCGTGGTCTTCGCCGAGTCGGAGCTCAATCCTTCGATCTCATAACCATCGGGGATGAGGCCGCGTTTGGCCAGCTCCTCCAGCGTGGGCGGACTATCAGAGTCGGAGGTGATCACAGCGGAACTGGCAATGTTATTGGCACCATTACTAACACCCTGTATATCACTGGCACTGCCACCATAGAGAGCAGCCAGGCTGGAGAGATCGACGCCTCCGGGCAGCGCCTGAGTGGGCAACGTGTCGGATTCCTGTGGATCGGGTGAGCGCAGGATTTGCACTTTGCCGCCGCCCGGCAGCACCAGATCCTTGCTGTTGCTGGGCGCCACATCGCTGAGGCTAAGTTTACCGTCGGCGCCCAAAGCCTGCTGGGCTAACAGCGTCTGGAGCTGATCCTGCGAGTAGGCCTGTTGTCCCTTGACGAGATTTGGATCCGTTGTGCGTATGACCTGAACGCGTTGTCCATTGGGCAACAGCAGATCCATCTCATCGTAGGTCTTGTTACCATTTAAGGGCTGCTGTGGCGCCTCCGACAGCGCTGCCTTCAGCTGCTTCAGCAAATCCTCGCGTGCAATTGTCTTAACGGGTTTCTTGCTGCCCAACTTCTGAGTGCCATATTTGCCCAGCTCCGCTTTGACCTGCGAGTAAATGTTCTTCTTGGGCGTGGTGCTGGCCTCAGTGGTTGTTGTTGTCGTTGTGGTTGTTGTTGTGGGGTGCTCCTTGTAATATTGCTGCAGTGCATTATTGAACTGATTGTAATCAGTTGGATGAGCAACTGGACGACCCCGCGGCGGTTGCACAAACTGTGGCTGTGGTGCATAGTTGTTGTGTTGAGTAATAATTGTGGGCAGCACATGCTGCTTGATCGCATGCTGCTTGGCAACGAACTCCTCGTGCTGCTGACGCACCTTGTGCTGCGATTTCTCATACTGCTTGGCCACAAACTGCTCGTGTTTCTGTATTAGCTTCTGTTTGTATTCCTGATCCGCTGCCTGCGGTGGTGGTGCATTGTTGATGAACTGATGTTGCTGTTGCGGTTGCTGCTGCTGTTGGGGATATTGCTGTTGCTGTTGCTGTTGCTGCTGCTGCTGCTGCTGCAGTGGAAAGGCAGTCGATTGTAAATGATTAAAGTTTGAAGGCAGTGGCAAGCCTAGCTGAGGAGTGAGCTGATATTGCTGCTGCTGTTGTTGTCCTGGTAATTGTGGCTGTTGCTGCTGTGCTGCAAGCGACTGTTGCTGATAGTTCAACTGCGGCGGTTGCTGCTGCGGCTGTTGTATGGTCTGAAAGGTGGGCACAGCAGCCTGGCTGGGCAACTTTTGTGTCGCCTGCTGCCCAAAATGCTGCGGCTGTTGGTAGCCAAATTGTTGCTGCTGCTGCTGTGGCAGTTGTTGCTGTTGCTGCTGTTGCTGATAAGTCTGAGCTGGAAAGGCAGTGGATTGTAGGCGTTGGCGCTGCGGCAACTGCTGTGAGCCGGCAAAGTTGCGCAAGTCCAAAAAGTTCTGATGATGCAAGTCAAGATTGCTAGCAGACGTGGGCAACTGTTGCTGCTGCTGTGGTGGCTGTGGATATTGTGGTGCAGACTGCAATTGATTTTGGGTAGAGCGCTGGAACTGCTGATTGCTGTGAGGCTGTTGCTGTTGTTGTTGCTGGGGTTGTTGATGCTTCTGTTGCTGCGGGAATGTTGCAAAGCGATGTTGCTGCTGCTGATGATGTTGCTGCTGATGATGATGTTGCTGAGACTGCTGATGATGCTGCTGATGTGGTTGCTGATGTTGGTGATGCTGGCGTTGCTGCTGTTGCTGCTGTTGCTGCTGAGGTGGGATGGGCAACTCGACGCCGGCTTGAACGAAATTCTGATGATTATATTGCTGCAGATTTAGTTGACGGCGATGCGAATTTGGAAACGGAGGCGGTCGCTGTAAGCGGAAGAGGTGGGGGGAAATCATTTTATTATTATCTTTGGAGTTGTTTGTAGAGAGAGCTGTAATAAAATGCAAATCAATACAATTGAAAAGAGACTGATTGAATAGTGTTCAATTTGTGGTAAAGCAGCATAAAAAAATTACATTTATTTTGTATTATATTTAAATGAGATTTCCTAACGGGATTATATTTTCTGAATGATGCAATTCGCAGTTGACACTAACTCGTAGCAAAAACCAGATTTATCATCGAAACTGGCACAGAAAATTGGTCATTGACTGATCAAAAGATTCCCTTTCCCCCGTTGACCACTTGGCGCAACATGAACCAGTTTTTATGTTTGCTCCATTTTAGTTGGTAACAACAAGATTCGAGCGTAGTTGCAGGGATCCTTAGCGGCTGTTGCACCAAGTGGAAGTCTATGAAAATGGCAAAGTAGGTTAAAACCAGTCGAGATATTGAACTTGTGTAAAATTATACCACTTGCAACAGATACAAAACAAATGCCAATAGAGAGTGAGAGCCAGTGACGTCACTGTGCTGCTCAATGTATTACAAATTTATGCTGTCTTTTATTTTCTGTTTCACAAACATACATACAGATATATAAATATCCATACGTTGTGCATGCATATCAAAAGAAAGCGGACAGATCCCCATACGCGAAACAAGCAATCAAAAAAAAAAGCAATTAAAATTGTCTTGCGAAGCAAAATTTTAAATGCGAACCAAGAAAGTAGACCAAAGCAAGAAGGCTCACTTAATTTTACCGATTAAACAAGATTTAACGTCGCTCATTGCCTGTTGCGTCGCTTATGTAGATATTTATTTTGTGTTTATTAATGAAATTTAAAATATGTATATATTAGATTGGCATAACACCACTGGCTTATTTATTTCATGCTGTTTTATTAAGTATTGTGTGTGTTATTTTTAAATATTTATATTTCCCTAGTAAAAAGTCGATTGTAATAATTGAAATTTGTTGTGCGGCAAGTGAATAAGCTATCAACGCGCCAAAGAACCAAAATATAAAAGTGTGCTTTGAAAATACTGTTTTTCAGAGGAATCAAAATGATTCTCATCTCTTTGCTTGTTTGCTGAATTGAGACATTGCTTGGCAAACGACTGGCGCTGTTTGCTTATTGAAGTGCTGTCGCAATAGGCAAAATACCTTTTGTATTCAATTGCAATTGTAAATGGTGATCGCCTGGGATCTTTCATTCACGCGGCTTATACAATCTGTGGTAAGTCGCAAACTGCTTGTCATACGCATTACATACGCATCTCGCTGCAATGAAACAAAGACAAGACAAAACGCAGAAAGGCAACTACAGCAACGAAACCAAACAAAACGAAGTAGACAAAAATTACTAACAACAGTTATTCAACGCGGCTGTCCATCGAAAGAAGATGAGCAGCGAGGGGCGGAGGTTATAGGAGAGGGTATGGATTTAATGCTTAGCATCGTGCATAATTTAGTTGGCAAGACCATAAATCTTATGGCCTTTGCATTATGTTGCGACATTTTATATATATAGTCTATCAGTCCATCAGTCGCACTTCTCCCCCTTGCCCTCTCCTCTCTTTCCCTCTCTGTATCTATAGCTTTTTCTTTTCACATTGCAATTATGTTGTTAGTGCTAATGATGGTGATCATCATCAATGCTGCTGTCAAACCTGCCATTTAATCTTCAGATTATGCAACTGCCAACATAATTATTTTAGCTCCTGCGGTTTTTGGTGACATTTTGTATGGGTGGCCAAAGAGCTGATTGCTGTAAGTTCTCAATTTGTTGGTTTTCTGTTCGAATTTGCTTGTAAGTTCTAAAACTAACTTGAATTGGACTTAAAATTATTTGTGTGAAAAATATTTTAGCATTTAATCTTAACACTTGTCCATAAAATTGATTAAACATAAAATAAAGTACATAGAAAATAATTTTATTTGATTTTATTAACGCTCAAAAGAATTTTCGTTGGAAAACGTTCAAGTGTAGCTATGGAATCTTTTATAATGCAAGTAAGTTCAAAACCTTATAGGTCAGCGTTCAATGACATAAGCATCTTCTTCTAGCAACAAATATTTTTCACACAAAAGATTTCTTTTGAGGTTTTCTTTGGCTTTCGACATAAAGTTTCCCTCCGCAATTTGCTGTTGTTTTTTTTTTTGACAAATTGCGCAGCTGGTGAAATCATCAATCAATCATCAATCAAGTGCCCATAAGCATTGGCACAGGTAATCAGCTTTAGCTTTGCAACATCCCAAGAGGCCCGTTGCTGTTCCCAGTTTCAGCAGTCAGTGAACTCCAGCCGAAAAGGGTTCCATCGTTTTGCGTCATACACAAATACATTTTATCATGGCTGAAAAGATTCGAACGCGTTAATTTCACACCTGGGCCTCTGTGTGCACATGCACGTATGTACGCAGGTATGTAAGTATGTGCGTATTTACATGCTAAACACTTTCATTTCTGTTGTCTGCTTTTCTCTCTGTAAATGCCAATCCCTTGCGATGGGCGATACGCATGCGCCCAGCTTATAATCGGGGCAGGTGTATTTTGTCGCTTTGTAGTTATGGTTGTGGTTGTCATTGCCCCATGCCAACACGAGACACACATTAGCGGCTTCAACATGATGTGGGTTGTGTGTTGTTGTATGATTGAAGGTGTCAATGGTTTGACGATTTGAGTGTTGCCGTTCAATCGAAATTGAGCGATGGATCAGACAACAAACACAATACCAAAACAGGGGCCATGCACATAACAAAAGACAATTAATCATTAGATTTTTGATTGTCTCTATTTTTTTGCTGCTACTGAGTGAAATTGATTTTATTTATTGGCAGATGCGGTTTTCATGAGGTCGAATGAATTAGGCGATTGTCTTTATATATGTATATAAACTATTTGCAATTTATAAAGATATTTTTTTGGGTGTCAATTAATGCTGGACGATAATCTTTATGTGTATCAATTAATTTCTTTTTATTTATAAATTTGTGTGTACACAAATTATAAATCGAAATTAAGCGTTGCTTATAAATTACTGATTTGTATTAGCTGAATGTGATCTCGATTGTTAACTTTTGATTAATATATTTATGTCTTTACTGTAACTCATAGATAAATGGATTCGCTTTTCAAAGCTCTGCCTCGTGTGAAGGTCAACAAAAAAGAACCAATTAGGTTTCTAAGTACCGCATAAAAAGTTAACTTTCATAAGTTCCCTTTTCCTCAACAGCCTTAACAGCAAATCACTTTTTGTTGTTGCTCGATAACAACTGCTTAATACGCCACAAATAAGTCGAGTCTATAATTTACTTCACATTTCGATAACAAAGAAAGCCACAGTCCCCAAAGAGTGGCCCAAAACACCGCCCAAATTATATTTTACGTTGTATATTTGAGCTGTCAAATCAAATAAGCATTATGCTAATGAAAGAAGATCAAACATGAGATAGAAACATATACATAAGTATAAAAAGAAGTGAAAACAAAAAATACATTTTTCACTTAGCCATACGATTTTTTTGTTACTCTTTTGGCATTGGGGCGTTGATCCATGATGGGATTTTATAACTGTTAGTTACACGACGCTTAAGCTGTTTAACTAATTTGTTAATAAGTCATAATTGATTTCACATCACACCACACTTGAGCAAAATGCCCAGGTATTTTTTGGCATCGCCAGATCAGCTCCAAACGAAAGCGAAATCCCAAACTTGAAATCTGAAATTTCTTTTCGTTTCGCTTTTTTTTTAAATTTTTCTGATTCGTGGCTTTTGAGTGAAAGTGATTTGCAGTGTTTCTGTGGCATATGTTAATCAGAATATAATGGATCAAAAAGTGAGAAAGACGCACGCTCAGCTTATAGCTCGTAACTCTCAATTTGTGTGCTTGTTTTACTTAATTAATAGTTGCCCAAGTGCTCTTGGCCATAAATTCTTCAAATCGTTGAGCTAACAATGTTGCGCAATCGGCCACGAGTATTTGTGTATCTTACGGATACGTCTTAACAAACTTAAGTTGCAACGTCAATGTGGCCATTGGCAACGAAAAACTATGCGACTGACCAAGTGGCCTCGTTTCCCGCTGCCTTTCGTATTTCCTGTCGCATCACCAAGCCATTCCCCTCCCTCTCCAGTTCAACAGAGTTTGGTGTATTTGTGTTGCCCTCTTGTTGATTTTCTGCTTCTTGTATTTTTATGTTGTATTTTTTATTACCGGCTCTTGACTTGTATAGTTAGCTGCTCTATGTTTTTTTTTTTTTTTTTGAGTTTCTTTTGTAGGACGCCTGCATTTTTGGTCATTCGTGGAGTTTCAAGGTTCTTTTAGCTGCCTTAAGCGTATTTTTGTTGAGTTTTTTTTGTTTTTGGTGCTCGTGAACATGTTGCATAATCTACAGATGCACATGTCTACAGTTAGAACCGATTTTTTTTTTTGACATGAATAATGAGCGTTTCTCATGTAGAAAGATCGCATCGAGTTATGTGCAAATTGGCAGCGCTCAATTCTGCTTTTTAGACATAACTGGCCATCAATTTAACATTTTTTTGTTGCATGCAGCAGCGCTTAGCATCAACTAAACTATTATTGAAGTTAGTCTATGCAATATGGCTAAATATATTTATCATGCTCTAACGTTTACTCCCTGGTGAGTTCTATCAATATTTATTCATACGCTTACAACAATTGAATAGCGAGCAATATAAACTGGATGATCACCAGCAGATTTTTTACACATATTTTTTCCAGACTAACTTTTATTTAGGATAAAAGAATTTTACATATTTATGTATATAGTATAGATTTTATGATTTCAAATTTATAGGATAAAGGATTGATCCTATGTATCTATAAGCAAAAGGTTTTGTACAAATTTGTTATTAAATTTTGACAGCTCTCAATTCTGACGATATTTAATATATTTAATATATTGTATTATTATTGGCAAATTCCCCTTTAAAAAGATTTGCACTAAAATGCGAGTAGCTCTGCAAGCGCCCTCTGCCGACAAATACGTGAAACACGCAATACACATAAAAACATATTGAGGCTCGCGTCGATTATCATGCCATCTCTTTCCCAGAGATCAATATGATAATATATTTTCGACTATAACTTGGGTGTTTCTTATCCGATGTTGATTTGGTCAGTTGTTCAACAATATGCATATGCATAATATGTTTTAATTAGACGATTCTGCCTTTAAAATTGTGGCATTTATTGCTATCGGAAATGTAATATATCGATATTCGATAAACGGAGGCAGTTATCGATAAAATAACGCAAACTTGATCTGCGCCTGGTACACGAGAACCGATATTCCAAATTTGGAGTCTCTAGCTCTTACAGTCTCTGAGATCTGCGTGTTCATACAGACGGACGGACGGACAGACGGACATAGCCATAGGATATAGCCATATCGACTCGACTATTGATCCTGATCAAGAATATATACACTGTGTGGGGTCGGAGATGCTTCCTTCTGCCTGTTATATACATTTGCACAAAACAATTATACCTTTTTATCCATTTTTAATGGGTTCATGGTATAATGAGAAAAACACTATTGAAGTGTAAGTGATTATATTTCATAAGCTTATACATAATATTCGATAACATTTCATTATATATTTATATTATTAAAAATGTTTCTTTTTGATTTCACGCTATGCTTTAGTAAGACAAGCCTACAAAACATTTTAAGCGATTTAACAACGTTTATGGTGCAATACCTGAAATCTGCATTGAATAACTTTTTGTGGTCGTTCGACTTCACATTGATCATGTTGCAATTTTGAATTGTGTGAATCAAAATGGGTTGACTCGTAAATAGTGCAAGGCTTATCGCAGATCATTAAACTCAAGCATCGTCAGCTCACAGATCGTGCGCACATCGTTGGGATTGAAGCTGCAATGAATATGAATTTAAATTGGTGTCTACAAAGAACGATGACAGTTGGGTTAGTTGTCAATTGGCAAAGAGAACTGGTTGGCCACGATGCGGCCGCCTTTTTTGCCGTTGCCGCATGGCTTTAAATGTGCAATATAATCATTTGATGTTTGTTAAGGGGATTTGTTGTGCTTGCTGTTGTTGTAATTGTTGGTCAATATTTGAGTATTTGGCAATTGGCCTTTCACTTTTGTATCGACAAATGACTGCAGTAAGCAAATTTGATCCCAAAAAAACACAAATAACTAAAATCCAAATAAAAGGCACCCATACCTTAAGTCATTTTAATTGCCTACAAAATAGTTGTGCCCTCTACGCAAATAAGTAATTAATTCGTGGCGGCCCAAAAAGAATGCACAGCAGCAGCAGCGCTACAGCGATAGCAACAACTGAAAGAGAAATTTACATAAAATTGTGTAATTAACTGAGTTTTTTTCTGGCTAAAACAAGAAGAAGCAGGCACAGCAAAAATGCCTTGTGGCAACACCTACAACCGCGTCCAGTTAAGGCATGCGGCAAGCGAACCGGTCACATGAAAGCGAAAGAAGCCACCCAAAAAACAACAACAACAAATAACAACAATGAATCGCCGCCAGCAAGTGAAACAATTGCAAGCACAACAATAACACGTCCAGCCAAAAAATAAAAAAGCATATAAAAAAAGCACAACAACAACAACAAATGTTATTTAACCAACGCTTTGAAAAAGAAACTTGGTCAAAAGTTGTGCTGATATTATCGCGGGTACTGAGCTCAGTCCGTCTGTCTGTCTGCAGCGCGGCTGTTGGAAAATGTTCGTAAAACTGTTTATACATTAGCACGATTTGTCTTCGTGTTGTTGTTGTCAATTGTGGGCAATAACAAGTGAAAAAAATTAAATTTTTTTTTGGGCCTGCTGCTTTTGTTTTTTTTTGTTCGTATAATTTGAGGCATAAGCAATTGAGCAGAATGCAAAAGAAGGAATGGAGTTTTAACAATTTGTTAAAATTGAGAGCATAATTGTATAATAGCATATAAAATATATTTTGCAAAATTAAGGAAAATCTTAAAAAAAACTTATTTGTTGTAAATATTTGTAATTTATTTAATCTTTAATTGGGTATTAATTTGTATATTCACTGATATTTTCCTTTCCTTCAAGCCTATTATTTTAGTGACTAATAAATAATAGCATATGCACATTAAATATTGAAGACTAGAATTAAAAATTTGCTTCAAATATTTTCCGTTGTTATACTGAATACATTATAAATATTCAGATTGTTTAATTGATTTGAATCGAGGCCTTTAAAAATTGATGCTTTAAAATCTTGTATATTAAAATATAAAATATATTTTTCGAAACTAAAGTTATTTAATCTTATGAATTTGATTTTCTATGTGATTTTAAATATTAAGAAAACAATTTAAACAAAAAACATGAAACAGCGAAAGTCATTTTTAAACAATTTAAACAATATATGTTATGCAATAATTATTTATACATTGTAGTTTTTTTGTGTGTATGCAAAAGTTAATCCACCAACTGGATACTGTGAACTGCACAAAGATACCACATCAAAATCATGGAAAATGATGATTAACCTGCATTGGCGGCTGATGAGGCGGCTTCTGTTTAACTCATAGCTGCTGCATTTGTTGGATTATTACGACTTTTGCATCTCCGAGATGTGAGATTTGTGGCGCAATTCACAATGAATTGCGTAAGTGTTGCCTGTGGCAACAAAAAGCTACAGTTACACCAATTAACGCAATCAGAAACTTTAACAGTTGCAAACAGGCTGCAAATTTGTTGCGCTGATTTTTTGATCAGTGGAATGTGAAACATGTAAATTAGCTGGAATTGGGCTAAAATGCCAATGGCCAAAGGGTAGACAGGCCGCTTCCTAGCAACAGCTACAGTGAAGCTGTTAGGCTGCTAGCTTTTGTGGTAGCTACCTCATCTCATGTAGCATGCCTAATATGACACAGCCTGACACTTTTTACGAGCCGCAAAAGACTTATGGCATCATTAGCGGCGCTACTTAGTCGACTTTGAGTGCTCAGTGCTCGCAATTGCAATTTAAATAAACCCACTTTCGGTGAGTCTTTAAGTTGCATGCGAATATCGAGGTTTATATGCCAGTTAATTTAAATGTTCATAGAGCTAATTGGAATGGTTTTTCTTATAGTTCTACTTGTGCTTTGTGTGTTGTTTATTTTTGAATGTGCGATTAACTAAGCTGTGAAGAAAACTTTGAAAGAAAGTATAAAAGAGAGAAAGAGAGATTAAAGGAAGCAAAGGGGAAGCGAATTGAAAACACTTTAAAAGAGCAAGTTATTAGAAAGTTTCGAGGGTGGTGTAAAAAATTTCTAAAGGAAATTCAGTCATAAAAAGATTATGATTTAAAAATCCAAAAACCCAGCTTGATTTCAAAATAAAAGAAATGTCTCAAAAAAGTTTAAGAGTAAATGAGAAACAATATCTGCTGAAAATATTATATTATATTATATTGAAAAATATTATATTGACTTACTGACGAAGAAAAGTTGAAGAGAGAAGATCTTAAAATACAAGGCCCTGTTGGAGCTTGAGCTTAAGCTACATGATAGAAGCAGAAATCTGCACAGGATAAATTTTAAAATGTAACTTTTGGAAGCTATAGCCATTAAAACATTATAAAACAAATAAGAGTGCTGTAGTCGAGTGAACTCGACTACGATATACCCTGAACTCATTTTTTAAATATATTCTATTATTATTGGCAAATTCCCCTTCAAAAAGATTTGCACTAAAATGCGATCAGCTCTGGAAGCGCCCTCTGCTGACAACCACTTGAAACACGCTGGTGGCTCCACAGAATATATACAGATATATATATATAATATATTTAACATATTGACGCTCGCGTCGATTATCATGCCATCTTTTTTATGCCTACAAAAAATGCTAGCGGCTGCTGATAGAAATGAGATTAATATGAGAATATATTTTTGACTATAACTTGGGTGTTTTTTATTCGATCTGGACGAAATTTGGGCAGTTGATCAACAGTATGCATATGCATAATCTATTAATTTGAAGATTCTTCCTTTAAAATTGTGGCATTTATTGCTATCGGAAATTTAATTTATCGATAATTGATAAACGAAGGCAGTTATCGAAAAAATAACGTGATCTGCGCCTGGTATACGAGAACCTATATTCCAAATATGATCTGCGTGTTCATACAGACGGACAGACGGACAGGGCTATATCGACTCGACTATTGATCCTGATCAAGAATATATACACTTTGTGGGGTCGGAGATGCTTCCTTCTGCCTGCTACATACATTTGCACAAAACCATTATACCCTTTTTATCCATTTTTAATGGGTTCAGGGTATAAAAATACCATAATTATTGCAGACAAATTGCGTGTTGAATGCACATTAAATACGTAAAGCATATTTGTAGAAATAAATTTAAATAGAAATATGAAAGATAACTGCAATTTTACTTTCCAATTCAATAAATTTGGCGCACGCAGCACGCGTCTTTGCGTGACCAGCTACATATATGGCTATATAAACGTATGTATCTTTGTATCTTGATGTTTTAGTATCTTGTATCTCGTATATTGTGCAGCTTCAGTTGTTGTTGTATTTTATGAGCGCCCACACGGCCCGCTGGCCAAGATTTATTTGCCTTACTTTGCTGATGGACATTGGCTTTGAGTCGGGCCAACAAAGCCAGTCGGTTTTGGCCAACATCACTTTCAGAGAATCGTCGACAATTACGTTTTCATTGCGCTGTCTTGCACAACTCAACGTTCAGATCTGCATTCATCTGGCAGCTCTCGGCATTCAAATTTCGTAACCTTAAATATATAGTTCCATTGACCAGCAATCAACGCCCAAACGCCTTAAACTAAAGCCACGCCACGCTCATCAACAATTTATGCCTTTTGTCTAATTCAGCGCATTTATCTTGGACCTCTTTCATTATTTTGGTTTCTGTTTTTCTCTTTTAGTTTTTGTGCAATTTTTCTGCGACTTGAATAGCTTGAAAAACCCCGAAAAAAAAGCATAGATTTTACAGTACTCACACTCGCAATCGCAATGCGTATTTACTTTTCTATTCAAAGCCATTCAATGTTGATTATTTATCCACTCATTTCACGGGCTGTCACTTCAATTGAGGCGTTCAATTGCAATCGACGCCAAGTCTCTTGAATATGGGTCAGAAATAAGCCGACATATTGTGCTCTATACCTAGAGCACAAATATTTATTCAGATGAGTTGCTAACTTGACCTTTGTCAGCTTTTCAAATGCCTCGAAAGGTAAATAGTCAATTACAGACATGACTACGCCAAAAGACTTGTGGGAGACTTTGCTTATATCAGTGTCAAATACACCTTGAAATATTTGATGGCTTTGAGAGATTATAGTATCAAACAATGAACTCAGAAGGCGGTCCAACCGGATGCGTTAATAAATTTCGCAATTTTGGTTGGTCCTAGGTTTGCTGAGATAGGTCGGCTAAATAAAGGGCTTCCCATAAGGAGGCTTCCCAGGGTGATTAATCTCTTACTGACAGGAGTAGAAGAAGATGGAGATTCATCTTCTTCCTCCTCTTTAGAGGCTCTGCAGAAACCATCTAATACATGTAATGCTGAACATTGCTTTGCTCATTAAAAAAATATACTTCCATAATAAATCCAAAGTCTTAGTCACTTTGCGATTTTAAATACTTGAAAGTTTAATTGCACATATGAGGATTGTGATAGTTTTAAAATCGATTTTATTTTTACTGCTATCCAAACATTTTGTTTGACATGTTAATTTCATAATTATATATATTTTGCTGATAACATTATCTTTCGTAGTAGTTAGCTGTACTCAAGAGTCACTGACTGCATCTCAACTTTTCCTTCAACATTCCATTCGCTCAGCCAAAACCTCAACGCAAACACCGAATTGCAACTTTACGCTTAAGATCTTTGTTGAAATTTCATTGTAAATGAATTAATTACACACTAGCATTTGCCTCAGCCAAGTTTTGACTTGAAGATATCTAGACATGCAATGCCATTTCCAGACCAACAACCAGGCTCATTCCCCCCATACCCTGCCACCTCAAGTGGCTCTGTGTCAATTGTTGTGGGGCCATTGTTTGCCAATGAAATGAAAACTTTTTTGTGCAACATTTGTTGTTTTCCAACTGGAATTTATAATTTATAGGTTAGCAGTGCTCAACGGAAATTCGAAATCTGCTCACACGAAAAAGAGAAGTTCTTTTATTTTTATTTTAAGTAGATTGGGCAAAGCTCAACAATTAGGTAATTTCCAGATTATATCGACAGTCGCTTACTAATATTGCTTCTAGTATACCCGTACAAAGTTGTTGCTTCTGTTGTTTTTGTGTTTGCTTGTTGGTCACGCAAACTGTGCACTTGCGTCGCCTTTTTCCCGAGAAGCGTTGTTAAGAGCCGTCGCGACATGCAAATTACATTGTAGAGGTCTCGGCTTTAGTTAACCCCTTACACCCTAAATGGCCTGACCATAGTCACTGTGAATGCACCGTACAAGTCAAAGCCTAAGCTCTGGAGTCAGTAAACTTTCGCGTTTTTAGTTCGTGACAATTTTTAACAACTACCCCCACGAGACGAGTTGTCATCGTAATCAACTGCCAGACTAGAAACTGACTGACCATTGTTCAGCGGTTACTAACCCGAATGGGTCTGTGCTTAAAAGCAAACTCTTTAACGTTGCAGTTAACAAATTGTCTGTTATGATTGACAGAATGACTGTAAGAGATGTTGTTTCACCTGAAAAACATGAGTGGTAAATCATGCATCCGTGGTAAAACTGTTTTATGAATGTGGGTGGCTTCAATGTCTTCAACTGCTGGTTTGTCTTAACTACTACTTGGCGTATATATAAATATTTAAATGAGACTAACCAGTTGATCGTTCCAACCAGTGTCATGAAAATGGAGTTTAATCCAGTGCTGGCCTAAGGGAGGCTGGTTTACCGTAAAGTGTAACCTAATATAACCTTACCTAGTCTACCCTAACCTATCCTAACCTATTCTATCCTAACCCATATTTACTTTGTGTGTGTCGCGTATTTGTTTTCTGAATTTTTCTTATGAGTCATTCTTAAACATCTGCTTATTACGAGGTGTTTTTCAGTAAAGACACAAATATATTTTGATATTTGTTTTGCTTCCCTTTAAGTACTTACCTCTCTACTCTTACATCACTTCCAACTCGGGTAGGCTTTACGCAACCATTGTCCAGTCTAAGTATAAGTTACTTTCGCTACCTTGCGATTATGCATAAGTACATATTATCATATTTATTTAGCTGTGATGAAAGAGTGTTTTACATTTGGCACTTGGCGCATTTCTTGGGCGCATATTTCACGGCTACGCCGACGCAGAAGTCAAAGCACCCGCAAATGCCGCTGGTATTTGGGGATTGTCTCCCGTGTATCCCCTGCCTTCTTAAACTGCCATCTGTAACCCACTTCACACTAGAGTGCGGCCAACAGATTATGGCCACCAAACGACCAATTGCAGGCCCTGACAGCAGCTCCAACTTCAGCTCCAACTCCAGCTGCAGCAGCCAGAGTGGTTGCCACTTTCAGTTTTTAGCTTGAAGGAAAAAAACTCTTTTCGCAAGCTTCGTTGATTTTGTGAGCCGCAGAAGTTTTTGACTTGCCTTTTTTTTTAATACCATTCCATGCCCATTCCCTGTTGGCTTCTTGCAACGTCTTTGCTCCAGCAGTTTGTACAGTTTGCCGCTTTTTGTTGCAAATAACACATTTTAATTTGTTTTGCTGTATTTTTGTGCACTTAAGTGCATCAGCTGAGCATGCAAGCCAAAATATCAGTTTAGCTTTCGATTTCATGAAGAGAAAATTAGCAAAATGCAACCATATTTTTCGTGTAGAAATTTTCAAGCAATTGCTAGAGGATTTGCTTAAGTTGTATTTATACATATGTATTGTCTGCTCATTAGTAATATCCATTAACAGCATTGGTAAGTTCTGCAAACATGCAGAAGCCATTAATTGACAATTTTTCAATTAACCCTTCACCATTCTAATCTGTCTATATTTATTCAATTCCTCAATTGCTGTCCATCAATAGTTTTGCCTAGTTTAGAAAACATAGGCATTTTCATATCACCATAAAGTGGGCAATTAAAAATAATCAAATTTATTTAAAAAAAAAGTTGAAACAACTCTTAATCCAAATTGTAATAAAATAACCTTAATATTTGATGTGAATTAAAATATTTAAATAAAGATTTATTTCATCTCTCTTTCTTTCTCTTTCATTATTTTCAAGCATTTCACATAAATTTTCTTTTATGCTGGAAACCACAAAAATGTCATTAAAAAAATGTTTCGCGCATTTTTCGTTAAAAAAAAAAATTTTAAGTGTAAATCAATGGATACGCTTTTAAAAGCACTTGGCCATAACAATTTCGACTCCCACCAGCAACAACAACAGCGACAACTACCTGCCTGCGAGGCAGTGGTAGAAAAACAACACAAATTATGCAACTTGCTGGCTTGCCACATCTTCCAGGCAGGCCAACCAAACCAGCCAGATCTTTGAATCTTGTTTTGGAACTCTCTCGCAGCAGCAGCAGCAGCAACAACGAGCAAACGCTTCTTCATTTTCACCCAGCGAACAAAAAAATCGAAAGTGCAACTGCAACCAGTTGGTTTGTTCAGTTGCTGCTTGCTACGAGAAGCTGCCGCAGCCGCATTTGTCGACTTCGTCTGGGTCTGTGGGCTTGGTCGAACGCTTACGTGACCGACGACGAGGATTGTTTGACTTTTTGGCCATATTTATGTTGAGTTATGGCGAGAAGATGCAGTCAATGCAATTGCATTTGCAATTGCGATGCCAGCAAATAAAAACCGGTTTTACATAGCGTATGTGTAATGCGGAAGTTGACACTTGCCGCTTGCTACTGTGTGGCTGGTGGGTGAAAATTCCACTCTGATATATTTACTGCACATTGCAGCACTAATTGCGGCATTTATCAGCCCCTCGCAAAAAACCTGCCAAAACTCACTTGGTTTTAAGACACGAATCGGCCAAAGAAGATAGCGAAAACCAGGAGAGGGGCAAAAAAGCCGTCACAGTGGTGTGCCCTGTCAATAACCACCGATGAGTTATGTCGCAAGCCCTTTTACTTTCTTTTCTCAGCGACGATCGGGTATCCGAAAGATGCGCCAAGTAGAAGCATTAATGATCTGGCACCGTCCGCTGGCCATGTGAAATTTTTGCTTAAAATTTATAATTTTTTACCATAAATCAGGGCGTAACAAAAAATGATTGTATATCAGTAATGACTTAATAATTGAGTAGTAAAAGAAATAGCCAACGAGGAAGTCAATTTATTTGTTTAGAAATTATTAAAAGTATTGCAAGAGTTTGAGAATCGCGAAGAGGGAGATCGAGGTATAAATAAATAGAGAAAGAGAGGCAATGAGATACAGTCTTTTAATAACTTACTAATGTTAATTGAACACAATTCATTAATAAATTTATTCGTATTCAAAGTAAGACAACATATTTAAGACAGATACCTTTCAAACTTTCTTTGTCTTCTAGATTATATATTTTAATACTCTGAACCCATTAAAAAATGGGTAAAAAGGGTATAATGGTTTGTGCAAATGTATGTAACAGGCAGAAGAAGCCATCTCCGACCCCACAAATTATATATATTCTTGATCAGCATCAACAGTCGAGTCGATATAGCCATGTCCGTCTGTCCGTCCGTCCGTCCGTCCGTCCGTCCGTCTGTCTGTCCGTCTGTATGAACACGCAGATCTCAGAGACTGTAAGAGCTAAAGACTTAAAATTTGGAATACCAGGCTCAGATCAACTTTGCGTTTTAACGATAACTGCCTCCGTTTATCGAATATCGATATATTAAATGTCCGATAACAATCCGGAGCCCCGCTACCAGCGATTGCTTGTTTCAAGTGTTTGCCGGCAGAGGGCGCTTCTAGAGCTGCTCGCACTTAAGTGCAAATCTTTTTAAAGGGGAATTTGCCAATAATGATAGAATATATTAAATAACTGAGTTCAGTGTATATCGTAGTCAAGTTCACTCGACTACAGCACTCTTACTTGTTTGTTATTATTTTAGTTTCCTATGAAAAATATGTTTTTAACATTCCAACATAATTTTAATCTGTTGTCGATATTTAAATCTAGCTTTAAATAAATTCGTGCATAGAAATTTCTCCATCTAAAATAGCCAGATTATTTATAAATGTTCTTTCTGAATCTGAAACTCACTTAACTCTCCAGAGGCTGATACTAATTGGGTATTTATGTGAGGCCTATAGTATTTTTGGCATCTTTTGTATTATTTATGAATAAACAAACTTATGTCTGCAAATTGCTGGAAAATTATCTCATACTACTCTCACTCTGTCCAAACTATCCAACTGTCCAATTGTATATTGGCCTGGACATTGTCCTTAACCTTTTGTCCAGCTGTTGAGTTGCCTTTTATGGCTTGCACAATTTTCCAATACTGCCTGTCAAGAGTTTGCAGAAATAAACGTGCCAGACCAGATTGCTGCCGTCTGTCTTTGACTATTGACATAAGTTGGCTGTGGCAACAACAACGACAAAGGCAACGGCAACGGCCAGCATTACAGCAACAAGAAACAAGGCAACAACCCATTGCTAACTTTTTGGTAAACAAGAAAAACACAACACACAAAACAACAAAACAAAAAGCATTTTCCAGCCACATCATCATCTTCCTTTTGTCAGCGAACAGGAACTGGTCACAGTTGAAGACCAAGTCGAAGTTGGAAGTCAACGGCTGACGCCGTCTGCAGTTTCTTTTATGCGAGTTTGCTTTTTGCTTTTGTAGTTGGTATTTCTTAATTTTAAGCCTTATTTTGCACATGCATATACAAATATATATCTATTCATATGTATGCATATAAAAATGTGGCTGTATATTGCCTCACGTAGCGTTTGCAGTTGCTTTTTTTGTGTCGTGTAAACAGAAATTGCCACCGACTAACAGACAGCCAACAACGAACAACTAGCAACTGTTGGAGACATTGCAACAATCCGCGCAACATCTGTTACCCATCATCAGAGCATTGTCCAATATGCCCAGTTCCCAATTTGGATCGCCATGTTTCTGTGGGATCTATTTTGTGGCCTTTGTTGCCCCAATATTTTGTTTTTAATTTCATCTCTTGGTATTTTACATTTTCGATTTTTAATGCATATTTATTGAGTCTTCTATATCAAATATTTGGCTTTCACTTTCGTTGATGGCGATCGATTTTAAGATGCATGAATTAATTACGAAATAGTTGTGAGAAGTATTAAAGTAGCTATGGCAAGAAAGTTGACTTATGTCAAGCTTAAATAAAAGAAAACCTATTCAACCTGTAGATGAATACGAAAGTGAAGCAGAATCTCTATATTCTTTTATCAAAATTTAAAAAAAAAAGTTCCTAATGACAAGCAGTTTGTGAAACACCATGTCGCAATCTTATTTCGCATCTATAATTTCAATGTGAGTCTAAACTATGTGAATCTATGTCAACTGTATCCGATCCGGATTGTAAAGGCTTATGAGCTTCACATTAAATTGGTAACTTATATTAATAAGCAACCATTTCAGAAGACAGCGCCACTGACTAAATATACTTATCGTATTTATGTATCTTTGTATCTTTGAGATACTTGTGTGACAGCCTCTTCAACCTGTTCATTGTTGCCGCAGCAGCCACAGCCACTCGCATTTTATTGTACGAATTTCAAGCTGTAATTTCTTTTCATTTTATTTTTTTTTTCGAGTTGTTCTTGTTGTTTATTATTTTTTTGCAAGTATTTTTGTTGAAGAGGCCCGTCATTCTAGCAGGTTTTGGTTGCGTTTCGTTTTGATTCATTGTTGTTGACATGGAAAGTGGGTCAATCGAGAGATCTTTATAAATATTTTGGTTGCATATTTATCTGAAAGATACATTTTGTGGTGTGACAAAGTGTTAATGGATTTGTATTGAAAAATGAAAGTTGCCTGACAACCACATTTGCAGCGCATCTCAAACTGTAACAGGATGACACGAGCTAACACACACATGAACCCAGCGATTTGTATGGCTTATTGTGTCTGTCGGATTTGCCACTTAAAGCTCATTAACTGGTGGTGCTACACTAAATTAAATGGAATCAAATCGAATTTGACTCGACTCAAATGAGATTGCATTATACCGAAATGTGGAGCCTAAGAAACAAATAAAGTATTTGGGCGCTAATCACACGCAAAGCCAATTAGGCAATCCTATCACTCCTCTCTCCTCTCCGTCTCTTTCTCTCTCTCTCTCTCTATCTCTCTCTCTCTTCCATTGGTCTCTTTCTGCCACCCATTTCGAACACTTAGTTTGCTGTGATGTTGTTTGGTTTTACTTTGAACTCGATTCGTGTTTAGTTGAACGGGCCCAAAACTGATTGTGCTGCTGCTGTGCGCTAGTTGAGAATCAAATCGAATTTCAATTTCAATTGAAAACGTTTGGCGCACGTGAAAAAGTGAAGGAAATTGTGCCGCTGATGAAGCGCTTGATTGGACAGTGCCAAGTTAATAGGACTGAAACCAAAGTGTTGGTCAGAAAGTGCTGCTTAGCCAAACAAATTTAAATTACAATTGGCTATTATAATTGCTATGACATAAGCCCAATTATCAAATCCAAGCGTAAATTGTAAGCTAAGAACTAGTTTAGGATAATAATTATCTCGATTAGATCAATAGGAGGATCAAAGATCCATAGTCCAATATGTTGTAATAAAGATAGAAATTAATCTGTTATTAAGTCAATGATCAATATTAACAGAATTTGCAATTAAAATTCATTTGAACTTAAGCTCAATTTTCTGTAATGGCATTTATCATAAAAAAAAGTAAATTAAAATAATTCTAGTCTATTGGTTTTCATAAAGTAGTCAATATACATTGTCAAAAACAAACAAAACAAATGTTAATCAATATTAAATAAATGTAGATGCCACAAAAAAATATCAAAAATTATGTTTTGCCTTAAAAATTCAACAAAATGTTCCATTATACGTATTTAACTAAGCGTTACTCAGACAAAGAAATTCACCTGTTACACTTGTATGAAATTTCTGTTTTGTTATTCACAATAATATAATATTTTAGTCAAAACATTATCGAATTGCGCTTATGTAACAAATGTCTCAACAGAAGTGTTGGGGAAAAAGTGCCAGTTATAATCATTAATATATCCGCAAATCAAAGCAAAGCTCCGAGAAAACAACAGTACAAAGCGAAAAATACATCCAAATTGGAAATATCATAAATTGTTGTGGCTGTTGCCAAGTTTGGCTGAGATCATGAAAGTGAAAACAAACTATAACAACGGATGCCACAAATGCCACATTGACCAACAATGAAAGTATAACAATAGCAGCAACAACAAAAACAGCAACAACAAAGGATAATCTTGGCCCATACAGATTTTTGTATACAATACATATGGCTAATAGCTCTCATTTATATTGAGACCAGTAATTTGTTAACAGGTATATATATATACATTGCGAAAAGTTTATTTCGATTACAGATTGGAAGTGAACTAACAGCTGGCTGATAGTTTGAGAACTGTGAATATGCAGACGACTTGCAGTTTCTTTTGGTCATCCGCAGATCTTCTTTTTTATATTTTTTTTAAGTTCATATTGACCATTTGAAGCGAACAGGTTTATTATATACCATCGTTGTTGTTCCTGCTTTTGCGGCTTTAAGCGTTGTCATGACTTTACGGCTTTTACTCTCCATTTCCTTTGCATCTTCATTAAACGCAGCTCCAAAAACAAAACAAAATAAAGATATATCTAGATATACATACATATATATATATCTATATAAAAGGGAAAGTTCATTGAGGCGCCTCAGTTGTATATTTGTACAGTCAATATAAAAATGCTTATACAAATATTTTGAATAATTGAATGTTTAAGCAGGCGACCAGGCTAGATTTGTGGAATTTTATTATATATAGAGGGGATACCAAAGGGGATAGCACCTGAGTCCTATGAAATATATTCGAAAACTACACAATATGTACCTACAAATATTATCCAGTATTTTCAAATAATTGTTGCAAGCTTGTATTTTAAACAGCAACTTTCTTCGAGAGCTTAAAAATGGTGTCAATTCGCATTTGTGGCCTAAAATTGAAATGGATTAAAATAAAAATTCACAACTAGATTCAACAATAAATATTAGCATAACATTCAATGGAAATGCAAATTGAGTGATAAATTTTTTTTCTGTCATGAATCTTTGGCACAAATTTGGGTTATGTGTTGTGACTAAGCCTTTTGTATATATTGTCTATGCATATCTGGAACACCTGATTTTATTTGAATATAACTAGGGCTCAATTTTTTTGAAAGGGTGGCAATTTGTTGCAAGACATAAGAAAAACGAATATCGATTATTTTTTTAATTTTTTATGTTGTTAAATGCATTTAGTTAAAAAAAAATTAACATAATTTAAAACTTTTTCTAAATAGTTAAAATTTATTATTGATGTGTATATATGTAAACTTACGCCATTATGTATTCCCGCATTTGGTGGAATAAATCCCTGCGCATTTGCCGAGACCAGCCACAAGCACAGAGTGCCCCAAAGTGCCAATAAAATTCGCATGATTCACCCAAAGCCCAATTTAATATTTATTTAGGTTTTTATTCTCCAGTTATAGCAACAATAAGCAATTGTTAAGTAAATTATATATTTTATTTTCAAATTGTTGCACTGTATTATATAATTATATTTATTAACAACAAATCACGTTAAAGACGTAGCGAATGGAAATTCGATAATATCCAATTGGCGCGCGAGAAATGTAAAAAATGCGAGAAACTCACAACTGGAATAAACTTCTCTTAGCGCGTTTTCTATTTGCCTTATGCAAATGATGCAGTTCGTTTTGTTTTCTTATTTTTTATTTTTTTTGTTGGTTTTTTGTTTGTTTTGTATTTTTTTATTCTTTAATTTACTTAGTATTCCGTTGGCGTTGGCTGTTGCTGCCGCGGTGTCGAGTGGTAGCCGCAGACACGACTTGTCTGGTAAAAGTTCGATGCTTAACTGAAGATCATTAAGCGTTTGGTAACAATTTAAGCCAAGCTAGCGACGAAGATGCCAAAAATGCGAAGCCGATGCGACGCTAGCGATGAGCCAGCAACATGTTGCCAGCAACATAGCTTGTCAGCAACATTTAGTAAGCGCTGAGAGCGCTGTCAACCGTCAAGAGAAAGCATAAGAGTGCGCTTAAACGAGTGAAAGAGAAAGTGTTGCCAACAATTTTTCTTGAATGTGCAACATTTCGTCATATTTTGCGGCGCTCTAAGCCATTTATTGTTAACTCTTTGATTAAGTGACCGTCTTTATCAAACCAGAAATGTCTGAGCCAACCAAATATGATGCTATCCACAGCGATTTCGATATCATTCGCTGATCACGTAATTTCCTCAAGCTGGCGTTCTCGGAAATGCAGATAAGAATGTAAATTGAAGGCGTACGAATTGCAACAGTCAAAACAATAAATATATCTTAACAGCTTCCGACAATACACCCATATGCACACATGCAGACATCATCATCATTATAATTGACTGACGTGTGTCAAATCGCTGTGCCAGCAACAACAATCTGAACAACCCATTAAAATTGCATTCCATGCACAGTGCGATGGTCAATACGAACAAACAATTTGTCTGCCTCATTGAAAGTGATTCACTTCTTTTTTTTCGGATAACTATAATTATCAAAGTAGATGATTAATGTGGGCTACCCGTTGTCTGCCGCAATTATGCATGCTCAATATGGGAAGCAGCTCAAATCCCGCTGTGATCATATATGAGGCGCTCCACTGATCAACATATTACGCACTTACCTACATCACACCCAAAACGAAGTGGATCATTTGATGAATAATGGTTACAGGTTGACTTGCTTTTGTTCTCTTTTTTAAGGGCACAGCATGCTTTGATCAAGTTATCGGAAATAATTGATGTTTAGCATTAATTCGAGATTAGAGCGGGTGTTCATCGTAGATGCAGGTTGCAGAGAAAGTAGAATTAGTTTAATAGAAAATATACCTAATATCTAATATTCCCACAAGGCCAATATTACTGCTTACAAAAGTGAGCATTGATCTGTTTACCTGTTTTTGGCAATTTCCTTTGAGAAAACCCTTCAAGTAGTAAATTGGGCAATTGATTTCCTCTTGTGCAACAGTTGTTTGGCCAGTTAGCTGGCAATCTTGGACCCTTATCAAAACGTAACCTGGGCCAATCAACAAATTATGGCATTTTCACCTTTCAGCAATTATAGCAGCAATTTGCTGTCGGTGGCTACAAAATTTCGGCAACGCGACTAATCGACAGATACATCATTTCAAATGCACGGAGACTTCAACGCCAGCTTTCATTAATAAATTTTCACTTTTAACAACAACACACACATATACCTGAAATATGCAAGCTAATGGACCATTAAGTCGATGCCCAATGCAATTCTAGAGAAGGTACAAACTGCAATCCAAAGCAGAAATCCGCCTCGACTCGAATCGCATTGCATAAGCAGCTTATCAGGTTTCCTCTGGCAAAGAGAGGCAGAGAGCCAGACTGTAGACCCTGAACTACAGTCTATAGACTATAGATAGACAATGATAATGGCTATGCTGATTTGACTGATTTGCTGAGCGTCAATGATGACGCAGGTTGTCTCAAGTCTAATGACTTAAACTGCAGCTTCTTTTGTGTCCGTTTGATGCTTAAATTTAATTTGATGGCTATTTTTTGTTTGGCTATCGGTTGGAAACAAAAAAAGCGTCGATGACTTCCAAAAATATCTACAAAAAATAGGAAAAATAAAAAAGCAGAAGTATTTTCACCTATTTGTCTGGGGCTCATACATAAATAACGTGAACGTTGTTTAAATTTCTGGGATCAGGCTTTGAACAGATGAAAAATTCCAGTGTCCATTCAAGAAGATTCCCCATTTGTCTGAAGTGTTTGTAATGCTATGTTTATTTACATTGTTAATATTTAAGTAGTTTCTCGCACAAAATATGATACAAAGATTATTGATTTATACACAACAATAAGATATGATAACATATTGAGAAGTCGATTTTAAACTTATATTTTTTACTTAATCTAATGGAACAACCGCCTTTAAGTGTACTCTGGCATACAAAAGGGTTATTATTTAATTTTACACTTTATTTCGACTAATTCATTACATTAAAGTTATTGATAAATTTAAGCTCTGGTAGAGTTGGCAAACCTATCGAAGCTCTTCAATTAGTTAACTGCTCTTTTCAAAAAACAGCAGCTTTTTGGCCTTTGTGTGTATAAACATAAACATAAACATTTAACGATCAATCCCAGATTTTGACAAGAGCTTACATTCCATGATTTATCAAACAACCATAAGTTAGCATAGGCGTCACCTAAATTATCCATTCATGATGGTAAGCAAAAGGTTATACAAGTGTATAATCATAGGTAAGCCTGTCGTCTATCATATCTGAAACAACCGTATTGACCTCTCTCAGACGTGACAGTTAAGGGTTTGCAATTCAGTTTGATGTTGCAGATATAAAATATATCTTTTGTTTTTGCACACCGCACCTTTTAATGAGTCATGAGTTGGGCAGATCACATATTGTACATATAAGATAAAAATTATATAATGGTATTACGTTTTTGTACTTGAGCTTAACTATCATTTATACTAATTTGTTTGTTCAAGTGTGGGAAGCTGCTGATGCAGGCCAATTTAGAATACTTAATGTTGGTATACATAAATTTTGCCAAAGGCTATAAAGATGATTAAATCAACTACGCAATATTTGTGCAAGAGATTACCAAAAGACCGAAGCAAACTTTCATAGCCATAGCTATGTTAAAACAAGTAAGAGTGCTGTAGTCAAGTGAACTCGACTACGATATACCCTGAACCCAGTGAACACGTGAAACACGCAATCGCTGGTAGCGGGGCTCCCGAAATTGCTATCGGAAATGTAATATATCGGTATTCGATAAACGGAGGAAGTTATCGATCAAATAACGCAAACTTGATCTGTGCCTGGTATACAAGAACCGATATTCCAAATTTGAAGTCTCTAGCTCTTACAGTCTCTGAGATCTGCGTGTTCATACAGACGGACGGACGGACAGACGGACATGGCTATATCGACTCGACTGTTGATCCTGATCAAGAATATATATACTCTGTGGGGTCGGAGATGCTTCCTTCTGCCTGTTACATACATTTGCTCAAAATCATTATACCCTTTTTACCCATTTTTAATGGGTACAGAGTATAAAAACAACAAAACGGCGGCAAAACAAAAACAAGACTAAATACTGTACAAATAGCAACAACATAAAAGCTTGAGGGAGAAAGACTTTCACCTTTGAGATGAACAAGAAAAAAAAACGTTGTTGACGATGGCATCGAAAAAAATAAAGCATCACTGCAGAAGCGACGGCCTTCGAATTGCCATATGGAATGAACCCGAACCCGAACCAAACCAAACCGCGTTGAGGCGAATAGTGTCGAGTCGAAACCGACCTGGCCCCAGCAACAAGTGCCGATCATGAAGATCATCGAGGCAGAAGCTGAAGCTGAGCAAATGCTGTGGCTAAAAACGATGGAGACAGCGCTGCTTGCGTCAATAAACCTTTGACTCAATGAGTCTTACGCGTCTGCTTATCATTCGAGGTGCTCAATGGGAATATAGTTTTGTTGTTGGCTTCGTTGTGGACCAACGGTCGCCGCAGCGGCATCAACTTTTACTTTCCATTCAAGAATAGGGCCTCTTTTCAATACACTTTCTAGGCGTATTGGAATTAAGTAATTTATATGAGTGGGCTAGTACTTAGAATTGTCGCTTTCCCGCAAGTATCTCTGATGATCAACTACCCCCACGCAGCACTTCTCAAGAGCTTCATATACAAAAAGTGAAAACAATATCTAAATATGTAGGCCTGCCAACAATCAAAATTGAAGAATTATATCCAGTCAGAACAGTTGGCTTTGTTATTCAGAGTTCATCTCGACTCAGTTGATTGCCCAATTAAAATCTATTAATAAAGTAAACATTTTAATCAAATTATCTACCAAGAGCTAACACACGTGCGAGACTATTACTTAAACACAAATTTAAGTGCCCAAAGCCTAATTAATATACAAACATCATACAAAACACAAATATCTGAAAATATTTGCACATGTGGATATTGCATAATTCCTGCAACTACCAAAAAAAAAAATTAGTTACCAAAACTAAATTATCAAATGTATGCCCTACGGACATTGCGAATGGTGTCAAACGTTGTGATCGTTAATTGATACCCATCAAGTTGGAGCTACATGGTGATCGTAAATAATGAAATTTGTGATAAATATAAACGTTTCCAGTTGAAAGTGGAAGATAATTTGCTTGATGGAGGGATTAATACACATTTTATGCAATGTGATAAGACTAAAACAGGCAGCTCAACGAATAACCTTGGTTAACATCCCTTTGAAGTTTAAATTTAACAAGTAAGAGTGCTGTAGTCGAGTGAACTCGACTACGATATACCCTGAACCCAGTTATTAAATATATTCTAATATTATTACCAAATTCCCCTTTAAAAAGATTTGCACTAAAATGCGAGCAGCTCTGGAAGCTGACAAACACGTGAAACATGCAATCGCTGGTAGCTCCGCAGAATACACATATATATATACATATACATATATATACATATTGACGCTCGCGTCGATTATCTTGCCATCCCTTTCTCACACATGCGCTCGCATATTTATGCATTCAGAAAATGCTTGCGGCTGCTGAGAGAAATGAGATCAATATGAGAATATATGTTCGACTATAACTTGGGTGTTTCTTATCCGATCTTGACGAAAAAATAACGCTAACTTGTTCGGCGCCTGGTATACGAGAACGTATATTTCAAAAATTTGAAGTCTCTAGCTCTTACAGTCTCTGAGATCTGCGTGTTCATACAGACGGACGGACGGACGGACAGACGGACATGGCTATATCGACTCGACTATTGACCTTGATCAAGAATATATATACTTTGTGGGGTCGGAGATGCTTCCTTCTGCCTGTTACATACATTTGCACAAAACCATTATACCCTTTTTACCCATTTTTAATGGGTTCAGGGTGTAAAAAGATAAATATCATTTGTAATTTTCCTAAAAACTACCAGCTCCATAATATTTTAACTATGCTTCAAATTATGCAATGCTTTCTTTTCATATCTCTTAAGCGACGATCGTCTTAACCCTTAGGTAAATTGATATCGTTTAGATGTCTTACATTTATATATTGTAAGTAGTTTTCTTCGAGATCTATAACTGTATTCTATAATTAGCTAAGCCCTTTTTCATTCAAAGTTTAAGGTAGCCACAAAGATATAAATATGTGACTTCTTTAGTTTAGGCAAAATTGTAAATGCCGATTCTTAATTGACCGTCTACTTAAGCGTCTGTTTAATCATTAAAGTATATAGATTAATTTATATAGCCTTTGGACCTCTGATAGTTCTTACGCTGAATGTGTTTACAAGGACTTCCAACTAGCCAAAGGACATCCAAATTGTTCTTATAGTTCCCAAAATAATAATATTATGTAATTTCGACTCATTTCCATTCGTCCCGCGGAAACATTTTTCCAAATGTTTGGTTCTTAGATTAGATCGAACGTAGTTCGATAGAGTTGGTTATTGCGATTATAACGCACCATGTCTTTTGAAAATCTGTAAGGAGTTGGCCGAGCTAGATGTTTTTATATGGTCGGCTGCGTGCCTCTAAAAGTATGCTGTCTTTTCCCTACTGGGAAATGTACCCAATGTAGCAACCTAATTGTTAACTGGTGCATGAACATGCTAAGCTGCGAAGAGAACGTTTCAGTTTAATGAAACTGACTCGTCAGTCCCTAAAATAATAAAAAATTAAAAAACTATTTTGAATGGTTGAGTACATAGTTTTAAATTTATTTTTCAATTATTGTAATTGTATTGATTACATGTTGTTGTTTTCTTTGTGGATTCTATACCATTATATTTGATTCATTCATTTAAAATTGATATATTTTAATAATTAAAAGTAGTTTTTGCATTTTGTTTTTAATTTAATACTAAACTTTAAATTCGAAACTCACTTTGTAAATCAAGTTTTGCATTTGTTTTTTTTTTTTATTTTCTTTAAATGAATCAAAAGGCATAATACATAAAAGAAAAAAAATTAAATGGTAGTAGTTAGAATCGGCAGAAAAATACATACATTAATATATGTATAATAATTTAAATAATACATAAAATAGGCAATTTTAATGTGTATTTATGCTAATGTGTATATATATATAAACGTTCGACATTATCAAAGTCATGAGCAAAAGTTGCATTTGTTTACAGTGATATCTAAATTTACATTACCAATTTTGTTTACATGACAGTCTAGGTTCAGAGTCAGAGGAGAAGTTAAAAGGGAACCCAAAGGGGTCGGGGCGAGGATTACTCTGTTTCTTGCTGCTAACGTTTATTGTTAAGCTGTGTGTTTGCGTGTGTGTGTGTGTACAGTGTACAAACTTTGATTATAATAAAATTGTATTTGTTTTATTTTTTGTTTTTCCATTAATACCATTTACATAGAATTAGTTAAAGTTTCTTTCTTATATATGGTTTGTGTTGTATTGGCCAAAAATTGTTGTTTATTTGCACAAAAGTTATTGTAGGCAATAATTACGTAGTATATATATATATATATATATATATGTAGTTCATTAAATATGTATACTTTTTAGATTATGACATGTTTCCTGCACTATGTATAAGTGTTTTGGGCATATTCAATTTCAGAGCTGTTTTGTAAATCGATTTTAATGCCATTTTAAAGATTTATCATATTTAAACATTTGCAAATTGAATCGAAATTGAAAACCAAATCTATACCGTTTATTTTATACTCACATGCAAAATACAAACTTACAATTAACTTGTTCTAGCTCAATTGGGCTAGAGTGTTTCAGTTTGGTTTTAGGCCATAAAGATTACTAGGGTAGTTCTGATTGATAATTTGGTGGGTCAATGAGTTCCCTTGAAAGTGTTCTTCAATAATGTTCATTAAGACGAGTAAGTTATATACTCTTAATAGATCTCGAGTCTCGGCATCTGAAACATTCTAGCCTAGACATTTTTGCATATGCAACTAATTACAGCCTTGATACTGTTGCAAAAGACATGGAAGCTGCATGAAATTGTTACAGATATTTTGATTCGATACAATATATCGTTGAATTCCTTATACATCTATATGCGTACTATATATATATATATAACTATGTTATGTTGTTCCATTTTGAGCTGGGATTTTTTTTTTTGATTTCTTGTCTATCATTTATCATTAGTTCGTGTTGAATACAGTTTTGCATATATGATGAAGTGGATGAAGTGTGTTGGAAAACATTCATTAAAATTGCATTTATAATGGAGGGAAATAGTTGTGATTTTGCGAATACTTTAGGTGAAAATACATTTGGGGAATACAAAATATATATTTAGCTATGGCAGTAGCAAAACAAAAATCAGAGAAAAGTAACTGAGAATACTGCAATAGTGTTGCAAGTGTATGATTTTGTGTGTGTGTTTGTGTGCTCGTTTGTTGGGGCGTGAATATATATATATATATATATATATGTATCTAAATATCTAACTATATAATTCGCGGAGATACACACACTTTCTAATGCACAATTCACAATACACAATACACGATGCACATACATACTCTATAAACCTACAAATACATAGCTTATATAACAGTTATGTTAGTTAGAACTAGGTTGGAGCAGCGGGTGGCAACGGAGTTGTCAGAGCCTCCTCCTCTCGCAGGGCAGCGCATGGCTGTGGACGCCACTTCTAGCTCCAGAAGTCCATCATATTCACCAGCTTGCACTTCTTGAGCTCCAGCTTTGTGGGCCTCGCCCTAAGTCAAGCACGCCCAAAGATGGCTCGATCGGAAACATCCCCGGTAGACTGTGAATGTGACATGGCCACATTAGGGCCAACGCCGCCCTGCTGGCCCACCCCACCCACACCACTCTGCTGCCCAACAGCGATGCCATGGTGATGATGATGATGCGTTGCTGTCGCTATGGTCGCCGTGGAGGCATTGTGATGCGTCACATTGTGATGATTGTGCGCCAGTGCGCTGCTGCCATATTTGCTGCTGTTGCTGACGTTGCCGCCGACACCAACAACAACGCTTGGGTTGCCATTTAGATGCTTGCGGGTCGCCGCCGAGGAGACGTGATGTGTGCTGCTGCTGCCGATGCCACCATAGATGCGATGCAGCGAATACTGCTGCACCGATTCCAGATCCGAGACGCTTGACGTGATCTTCGAGCGGACTGCCACCTTCTGCATGCTGTTGTATTTGTCGCTGGCGCTCAGCTTGATGTCGGGCAGGTGACCATTGGACTGGGCGTGGGAGTGAGGCTGACGCGAACTGGAGCTGGACTTGGTCGTTATGGCTGCATTGCTCACTGCTGTGGTGCTCGTAATAGATGCCACCACTGGCCCACTGCCGGGTGAGATCTCTGCAAAATTGTAGCAGGAGGATTTCTGGGAGACACTGTTCAGTCCAGAGCTCGAGGAGCTCGTGGACATGCGGCAACTGCGATGGCGACTCGATGCGGATGGCTGCAGGAACTCATGATGGGCCGCCTCATCTGGCGTCATACGCTCCGCGGGATCCCATTCCAAGCAACGCTGCAGAAAGTCAATAAAATACCGATCCTGACAGTGCAGTATCTGTGACAAAGACTTGCTGCCCGGCGAACGTTTCCTACCCTTCGTATTCGTAATGCAACGTGGGGAATCTCTCGAATCAAAGAACAGGCGACGACGACGAGCCACCGAGATGAGCACCTTGGGTGGCAGACCCAGCACCTCCATAATGCAGGCCAGCTGCTCCATCTCGTTCTCGCCGGGAAACAGTGGGAAGCCCGTATATAGTTCAGCCAAAATGCAGCCTGCAACAGAGTAAACAGAAATTTAAGACTGGTTAGTATTGGTTCCAGAATTAATAAAACGGGTTTAAAGGCAACGCAGAACAGAGCATTTTCACAACATGGAAGCTATCAATAACTATATAGTTTTAGTTCTAGGTGTAGGGTATTTGGTAGTCAAGCTACCACTCTTGTTTATCCATGTTGTGTAAACAACATTTTGCTGCAGTCATTTTGGTTGTCAGAGAAGTGCATTGACCTTGACTCTTCGCTCACCCAGCTGGGCCTGGCACGTGCCTGAACTTGACCAAAGTTCAGTTGAGGTCAGTTCAATTGGGTTTAGTCTCCCTGGAACATTATTTATGTGCTGCTGCAAGTTGTTTGAAATTTTAGCGCAATATTGATTCAATTACAAAGTACCACAGAAATTGCTTTGCTTAAATTGAATGAAAATTTTAAAATGATATGACTCATATCGTAGATGAATCAGTTCTTAGTGGATTTTGTGGAAATCCTTTTCATATAATTGCAATACGTTTTATGTGCGCCTATTAGTTTAACTTGCCTGTGTTCACTATTAGCTTGTGCAGCCGTTTACAGCTTTCAGGCTGTGCCACACTTTCGATTACTTTCATCACTTGTGCCCATTTCCATAATTGAAAGTAGACTTTACCTCTCTTTACGTTCTCTTTCAAGCCATATGGCGTGCCCCGCTGGCTGATTGTTAAAAAAGTGTGCCACATTATTCAACACGTAACCCATTTGCAAATGTGTGTTGCTGTGAGCAGTTACTCAAATAACTAACCGCCCACATGAGCATGAGCTGGCAGGCGTATGGAAGTCAAGACACTGTCTAAAAATAAACATGCCGCTTATATTGCTTTTGTTACAACCCATACAATAACAACAACAGCAACAAGAATATCTCACGTACTGTGTATCTCACGTAATGAGTCTTTCGTGAGGAGCTGAGCTGAGCTCACGATATTTTTCCTCGTGACCGGACGTGGTCGTAGTCGGAAATGGCCGCTAAAAGAATGTGCGGCGGGGAGACGGGGTCAGGGGAGATGGGGGTGCGCGTACAGGAAGCAACGTTTCTGAGCGTTAAGGGTCAGGCAATATTATTGTATACATAAACTTCAAGTGGGCCTCACTTGTTGAGTGCCACTGCTCTTCCTCGTATGACCCCACTATCTCATTGTTATAATTGTATGTGGCCTTAGGCTACGGGCTGCCCGGCAGTCTGATAGCCTTAGAACCTCGTCGACTTTTGCTGCTAATTGGCATAGTGCGTGCTCTTACATTTGGCTAGGTCACTAAACTCCTACACCTACCCCTTACCCCCTCCACAATGTGTGTGCAGTGATTGAACATTGTGTGCCAAATGTGTGCAGATAATTGAGTCTAGTGCAACTACTGCTCAACTGATATGGAAGTTTGAGAATATTGAAAATGGAGGAAAACTGAGAATAATGGCTGGCATTATTTACTGTCTGCTGCTGAAATTATAATTGAGAGTGACAGTAGAAATGAGGGAGGCTACAATGGCAAAAAATAGGGAATTCATTTAATAGATTTATTATCTTTTTAATGAACTTTGAAAATAGGAGAGAAGCTTCAAAGGCGAACAATTATTTATTTAATGGATAAAAATGACTTTCAATAAACTTTCAGACTTTAGGTCACATAGTTAATAATTCATTGAATTCACTGAATTTCAATACCTGTCAGAGTGTCATTTGTATCCCTGACATATTTAACGACAACTGTCAATGGTTAAAGATAAAGTAAGGCTAACCATTCAAACCGCTTGAGGGCCATTGAATAGTCGCTTTACACATTCCAAATGTCAGCTGCATGACCCACAAAAGGGAAACTGCCCAAGCCCTCCATATTGAGAGCAGCCACATGCTGTATGTGTTTGGATATAAAAGTGTGTATAAAATATTAAAACGTTGCGAAGTGGTAAATGGGATACACCTACACTACACAAGCGCAGTTATTTATAGATGCAACGTGTGTGGCAATAAATTTTCCTGCCAAATGTAAAGTGAAAACCATTTAAATGTTCATTTTCATTGCAAAGCCGCCAAATGCGAGACATAAATTTCCACACATCTATGGTTCTTAATTAAAATATAGTTTCACTCCATGGACTCACCCAAGCTCCACATGTCAATGGCGGTGCCATATTGCAGTCCAAGTATCACCTCCGGGGAGCGATAGAATCTCGATTGGATGTATGAATAGATTTTCCGGTCCACATAGCACGAGCTGCCAAAATCGATTACTTTAATCGAGCTGCTGCCGCGTTGTTTCAGCAAAATGTTTTCCTATTACAAAAAAAAAAAACACACACAACACACACATTTATTATATCCATTGTGGTAAATGTATTATACATTGCTGGTTACTTACCGGCTTGAGATCACAGTGTATGATATTCTCTTTGTAGAGCAATCGCAGACATTTCACAATCGAGTTGCAGAAGCGTCGTATTAAACTCATGCTGAAACCATTATAGTTATTCTTCTTGATCAGCTCGTAGAGATTCAAACTGCAATGACATCGAATGACAGATAGAAAATATTTAGTATGAGCTACCACAATATGCGAGATTGTGACTCAGAGCAACCCCATCAATTTGTTATTGTATTACTCCAAATTGGGTTCAAATTAAAACAACAAAAAAATACTCCGAAAATATATCGGCCGCTTAAAGCCCAAAGCGGCGCAATAACATCGACTAAATAACATGCATTGAATAAATTTTCATTGCATGTCGCACAGAAATTGGGAAACAACTACAAAAAACAGCCCCATCAACAAATTTTGACTGTGTGATGAGCGATGTCAAGCCAGGTATCAGTCAAATTCGCGCACAAAAAGAAGTGTAAAAGGTCAGAAAATTACATTTATTGGGATTTGTAGATTTAAAATATGAAATTTTCCCAAAAGTTTCTTATTTATAAAAATCATTTAAAAACAGTCTACTTCAGATATAATACAAAGCACATTTAATGATTTTGGTTTATTTATTTCACTAGCATTTCAAACATTTTTCCACTGTACCTTTGAGCCATTTGACGTGCGAGTGGCTTTGCGTCAACCCTTTTGCTACTTTTGTTTACAAGTTGTACATTTCCATTCATCAGTTTTTCGATTTTTATTATACGTTTCGCATTCGAAGTTTCTGCGACTCCTGGCGATTAATTAACTGATAACGAGGTAGTTTTTTTTATTCTTTTCGCAATGTCAGTGCAACCAGAATGTATATATTATAAATTGTAGTATATATATGTATATATATATATATATATATTGTGGGTGTTTTGTGGTTGTGGTTGGGTCAACACAATTTCTACACAGAATGCTCAAGTTTTGTCAATTTTTGTGATTGCTGTCACTTCTTTTTTTGTTTTGCATTGTGAGTGATGAGTTTTTGACAGAGCATACAGACCACACATCATAATTTCAACACTTCAGCCCTTCCTTTACTCTTATTCTTCACAAACCATTTTTGGCATACATTTCAGCTTATGTGCTCATATCATTTGATATGCAGACTGATATATGAGTATTTGCCTGAATGTCATCATCTGAGAATGTTATCAATAACTTCATCAGCATCTCGAAAACTGAGCTGATTTCACATGCTCTTATGAGATGCTTTGACCCAGATATATTCGAGCCAGAAAATGCTTAAAGTATTATCTGGTAGCAGTAGCGGCAACTATGGCCATTATCAGGTACAGATATGCATGTGTATGGTTGCATGGGGACTTAATAGTTTTTTGTAAAACTAGTTAGTTTTTTAACTAACTCTTGGCTCAGAACTATATTTCCAACTCAACCACTCAAGGCAAAATTGCTTTTACTTGCAACAAATTTGTAACAGTCCATTTAATTTAAATAATTGTGACGTGAATTTTAGCTCCGTTTCTAGTCTTGGTCCAAATAAAGGCTGCTTTCGCCTCATATCAATTATGGTGAGTGCTGCAAACATTTGGACAAGTTCATGTCACGTCTAACATCTTGTTAGCACTAAATCCAATTAGGAGACTTTTCTTATGCTGTCAGGCGAGAAAGCCGCAAAACCGTCAAACCTTCTCTTGTCGCTGTTACTCATTTTCTCAAAGAGCTGTTAAAGATGCCTAAAAGCATTTTAATCTAATTGGGTTAAGCGGAGGTCTTGACTCCTAACTAAAAATAAACAAACACTAACGCAATTTTAGAGACCCGAACGATGTCACAAGGATTTTTAGCCACATTAAAAGTGTCTGTCGCTTAAAACCATTGTCTGCTGTTTGCTGTTATTGATTGACAGAGAGGCAGGCAGGCAACTGCATCATCGGCGCATAACAAACCAATAAGAAAATCATCAAAATGTCATAATTTCAATCGAGCGAACCAACAAAAACTAGAAGGGGCTCAGTGTCAAAAAGGCATATTATAACTGCATTATGACATGCCACATGCCCCTGATGACACTGCCAATGTCAAAAGAGGGAGAGAGAGACCCAACAAGAGAGAGAAAAAAAGTCTATCGATGTTCGTGAACTTGAAAAACTATTGTTTGTTAGCAATTTTACTTTTGCGCTTTTTCTTTTGGCTTTTGCATCGTGCCAAAAATTCCTTTTGGTAATTTGATTGATTTGCCTACCAGCTTGCAACATGCAACTGTAACGAGCCACTAATGCAGGCATTTAGCGCACCAAAAATACACATTTACCTGAAATTCCAAACTAATATTTAGGCATTCTCTAAGCAGAGCGCTGCTCGCAATCGTAACGGGTAACTCCCCCTATAAACAACTAGACAACATCAGCTTTGATACAAAGCCAAAGAATTTGTGTTTCAACATTAAATTTGTTTCGTTGCATACATTTCGGGGCCTGTCAGTTGGCCACAAAATGAATTCGTTCGTCAACGCAAAATGGTGTCAACAAAGTGTTTTGCATTGAAATGAAATTGGTTTTCGATTGCACATAAAGTGAAAATAAAAAAATTCCCGTATAATACGTGAAAATTGATTGACAAGCGGCAGCAGCTGCTTTGACAAACTGGCGACAGTATTCGAAAGCAGTGTAGTGACTTAAATAATGCTGAGAATTGTTTAATATACAGATATTACATGTGCAAATGTTGTACCTGAACTTAAGTAAAACTGATAGAGATACCTTTTCTTGAGTCGGAGTATTAGTAAAATAGTAAATGGCGTCTAGAAAAGATGGCTGTTTACATTTTTGCAGACGAATTGTTGTCTTGAAACGGAATATGAATTTTATTAGATTCTTCACGATGCCGAGATAATCAAATATAAATATATAAGTATCCCTGCGAAGATTGACAGTAGTTTTTATTGTATTGTATTTTGTTTAAAAAGATTATCCATTATTATTATTATTAAGTCTCGGCCATGGTCGCAGAATACCACAAGGACCATGATTTATCTGCCGACTGTCGACGAATGTCAAATCGAAAGTTACATGGGCTCAAGGTTGAATCCATGTGCACATTTATATTCCACTCGCATTTTAATTAGTGAGCGGCGTTTCATTGCCTTTTGTGTGGCATTTTTGTCGCTTAGCTCAGACTGACACAGGACGTAATATGAAAAACAAATTACTACATATTAAATATTTAAAGCTGTGACATTCATATAAAATACATGAAAAATTAGTTTTTGGCCTTGGCCATTGCTTTCATACCACAAAGCTAGCTGGCGAGCGCTTTGTTCTCTGGGATCTACTTATATATATCTCTAACTTGCAAATAACAAACTTAATGCCTGGCAAATGTCAATTAGCAGAAATTACTGTGCCACGGCACGGCATAATAATAATAATTATAATAAGCTGCATCAACAACAACAACGACAAGAACGGCAACAACAACTGGCGGCGTGGGCTTTTTGCTGTCTATTCGCATTGCTGTCGTTCCTCGCCCACGTCCTGTGTCACCTTCGTCCTGGTAACTCAATCACCAGGTTGCTCTCTCAGCTCACTTTGCAATCTACACGCTAAGTGCAAAAATTAATTTAGAAGAAAAACAATTTGCACAACTCGGTTCATTTGCATACAGAACATGTGGGCGGTGCCACATCGTATTCGGTGTGCCATTTTTTTTAATTAAAAATCTCAGACTGTCCTTCGACTGCTGTTCAACAGCACGTCAAGATGGACAACCGTATTCATACTGATAGGCAGGCAGATATTTATCGAACAGACATAAGACATGTATATATAGATAAGCTATTCATGCATAACAGCTTATAGTTTAGCTTAACGTTGCCTTAATCATCTGACTATTTAGCCGATAGGTAGAGTGCTTCACTTACAATGATTAATCCGCTAACTTTCATTTTCAATTCATGCCATTGCATTACAGATGTGCAATATGTGCAAAATGTTGTAAACATTTTGAACAGATAAAGCCTTGATTATCTTACCATGAGCTAGCGAATTGAAATAAATTCAAGACTAAGGCACAAAAATCTTGACACATTGCCCAAAATGAGACACAACAACAGCGAACAGAGATAAAAGCAGTATAGGGAAAGTAAACGATAGTGTTGCTGGAATTCTCTAGCGGTTTTCTGGCGAAATTTATGACCATGACATCCACAAAATGGCGAAACATGCACACAAACCGAAACTTGGCCATGACAACATCAATTTGGCAACGTCATCTACACAATATGCTGCATATGGCATTATGGCACTTAGTGTGACCATATCTTATGAGAAGGCAGCAGCAGCAACGACAGCAGCGAGCGCGCTCTGTTGACTGTCTTTGGCAGCTCATTTTATCGCTGTCGGTGTAAATTACGTGGCCCCATATATTTCCAGTAAGTTGCAGCAAATTGACTTTTGTGACAGGGGACAGCAACGACATGTTGCAGGTGGAAAATTATCCATGTGTGCTTTTGTATTTGGTGAGCTGTCAGCGTCCTTTAGTCAAATTAAACGCTCGAAATGTGTGTTAGTGGGCGTCATCCAAACCAGACTTGATGAGTTCCAAGTGTTGTATTAGATACAAGGATTATGTTTCACATATTTGGACTTATTCACATTGTGGAAATTTGTACAGTTGTCTTTGGTTGTTCCGCTTATTAATTAGCTAATCAGCTTGTGGTACGTTTTAAATGCAATCTGCTAGCTTCTTTCCTCGAAATGGCAATTAGAATAAGGTTAAGAGGTAACTGCACATTGCACAAAAAAATATGTGTGGAATAAAATAGAAAATGCGAGGGAAGAGCAAAAATTGTGCTTAAGAAGCTATGTTTGTTCTAATTAAAATGGTTGCATGGAATCTCATATTTGTCTAATTAGCACAAATTTGGGTGACATAAAATAGAATTATATGAATGATAATAATTATATACAATAGATTATAGAGATATGGTTTTGCACGGATTAGAGATCGATTATAAATTAATTAATTATCTGCTTTTCTATTTATCATCGAGTCTTAACTAACCGCTAATCCACTCAGCAAACTAACTCAATTAGCAAGTTGCTACAAGAAAGGGAAACGAATTCAACATGCTTAATTCAATTGCGTGCACGTAAATTTAATTACATAAAACTTAGCCACACAATTTGTTTACTCGTTCAAAACAAACTTTAAACTTTCCGCCGGCATTGTCAATCCATCTGAGCAGTCCAGATACCCTGCCCATCCCATTCCCTCCCATTTCCCTTTCCCCAAATCCATGGTCATTGCGAAAACTTTACCCATTGGAGCAACTTCTTGTACCGGTTGAGCAAAAACAGGACGCAAAGTGAGCACTTGAGAAACGATTTTGCGGCTAATTACACCCAAAGGGCAAATAATAAATAAAGTTTTTACATAGTAAACAAATTAATTTCTGTCGCTTAATCGATTTAATTAAAGCAAATATAGAAGTAAATCTCACGCACACCCACACCCTCAATGGCGTGGCTTAAATCCATTGAAAAGTTTAAATTATAAATCCGCAAAGCTTGACTCAATAATGCCGACTGGGCCGAGTTGAAAGCCGGCAACTTGTAGACCTGCAATTAAGACAAATTAGACGGAAATGTCAGGCAATAGTGAGGGGCCCAAACCGGAAACGTAGACGGATACAAGTTGAATGCCTAAACCATGACCTTCAGCAAATTCTCCAAGTTTTGCATACAAGTTTTTTACCTAAAGCTTTCCTTACTCCATATAATACTTGCAGGTAATATATTTGCATCGCGTGTTAGTTGCCATATTTGCGTTTCCAGCTGTCTTAACTTTGACATAACCACTCGGAGGAGGAGCAGTGTGTGTGGGCGGGGGAATGCCGCACGCTCTCCTCGCCAATAAAATCAACGCCTTATGCAGGCGGCGCCTGTCTATCAATTAGAGTGTGGCCCTATCGCATCGCAGTGCAAACAACAACAGGTAAATATAGACACACACTTACACACACAGCCACACAAACATGCATGCGCTTGCAGCACGCAGCAAAATGCGCTTTTCAACAGAGGACTTCACAGCCATAGCAAACTTCACCTACAGCACCACCATGCTGCGTGCCCCCGAATGTAAGCTACATAATATTTAAATTGAAATTGATAGCCAAGCGGCAGAAACTGCGGTTTATTGTTCGCCTGCATATGTGTGTGTATGTTTGTGTGTGTGTGTGTGTGTGTGTATGTGTGTGTGTCTATATGTGTATGCATGTATTTGTGTGTACTGACATGCGAACAATTTAAATAGAAATTTATTTGTTTACTAACGTCTGCTGGAAATTGCATTAAAATGGCAGTGCTGCGATTTTATCGAACAACTTGAACGTATATTAAACTAAAAACATTTTTAAAAGTTGATGCTATAGAATTTTTTTATAATTAAAATTCGAGTACAAATTCACATTATTCACATTTTTAAAAGCTATCTTTCTATTAGCTCATTAAATTTTAAAATATATTTGACATACAGTGGCTCAGAGCTTATTTGGAACAGTGCATAGCAACATTTTTAATTGCCTGCCATAAACTAATTATACATTATTTTTCAAAAATTCCAATAACCTATGGCAGGTACATATATTAACTACCAAAATTAATATATGACCCCAATTTACTAGGGTTTCTTCACCTGCTAGGTTGGGTTATGTAAAAAAGTACCTCAATTTATGGTCAAAGCTTATTTGGACCAGTTACATTATGGACACCGGTGCCATAAAACTCGGATTTTTTAAGTCAGGTTGATTATTTTTGGTATAAATAGACCAATACTTCGTAGTTAGTTTAGGACTATGGGCAAACGGACTACCATTGATCAACGGAATCTCACCATGGAACACTTCCAAATGGGATATTCACATCGCCAAATAGCTGAAATGGTCAATATAAGCAACTCAACTGTATACAACATCATTCGGAGCTTCGTGGACGAAAATCGGGAACAAGATTTTCACCGAACAGGAGGAGCGGAGGATCATCAGGAAAATAAGGGGAAATCGCAAGCTATCGGCTCCAAAATTTACCAACAGATGCAGGATGAAATGGGGAAAAAGTGGAGTGTAAAAATTGTGCACCTGGTTCTGCACAACCATGACCTTAATGCCCGATAACCACGGAGGAAACGTTTTATAAGCGCAATAAATAAAGGGACCAGGATGACGTTCTCCAAATCCAGTTGGACAAGGATTTGGGGTTCTGTCATTTGGTGTTTATTGGAACAACAATGGACAAGAATGTGTACCTCAATATATTAAAGGAAAATTTACTCCAAAGTGCCGAGAAGCTAGGAATTCGACGTACTTTCCGGTTCTACCGCGACAATGTCCCCAAGCATAAGTCCGGAATAGTACAGTCCTGGCTTATCTGGAACTGCCCCCACATTTTAATTTCACCGGAGACTGGGCTTCAGATTTAAATGTTATTGAAAATTTCTGAGCTCTGCTGGAAAATTACATCCGGAATCACAGCGTATGCTGCAAGCAAGATCTCAAAAATGCTCTGCTGGATGAGTGGAGCAAGATCAGCCCAGAAACTACCTGGAAGCTGATATGTTCCATGATAAATAGGTTAAGGGAATTTGTTAAGGCTAAGTGATGTTATACTAAGTATTAACATCCCTATTTAAGTTTTAATACGTCAAATATATTACTTTTTGTAGACTGGTCCAAATGAGCTTTGACATTTATTTTGGATATGCTTTTAGTTTTTGACTAATTTTAATTAATTAACTAATATTTTAAAGAAAACTAAAGTCTTTTTCTCAAACGTGATATAACATAAATCAAATTGACATATCAACAATTTGCGTTTGTTTCTTTGTTTAAACTTTATAGCACTTTAAATTTTTTGCTAGACACTGTTCCAAATAAGCTCTGAGACACCGTATTTTTTGATATGTTTTCCGTTTTTGACAAATTGTAATTAATTAATTAATATTTTAATAAAAACTAAAGTTTTTTTCTGAAACGTGATATAACATTAAACAAATTGGCATTTAAACATTTTGCGTTTGTTTCTTTGTTTAAACTTTATAGCACTTTACATTTTTTGCTAGACACTGGTCCAAATAAGCTCTGAGACACTGTATATGGTATATAGATTTTTAGTATTATGGGTCTTTTTTTTGATATTTGAGAACAACTTTGAGTTACGTTAGATCAGGGTAAAATTGATGCAGTTGCCAATCTGTTTACATTGATTAAGTGTCGAGTATTAAATGTATAAAGCTAAATTTATATCTCCTTTTAACAAACATTGTTATAAGCTATAAGCATTAAGCTAAGTGCTATAAGCCAGCCTCTTAGCAACGCACTATAATTTGTATGACGTAAAAAACAATAACTTAACGATAGAACGTATACAAAATAAAGATAATTCATTAAATTATCCCCATAAAAATAAACTGCTGTAAAGCAATTAAAAATTACGAAAACCACTTGACGCTTACGGGCTTCGCTAATAAAGCACTTCGAGCTTTATGAGCAAATATAAACAAAATCAAAGAACAATAACGAGCTCAATAAAACCAAATATTGCATATGAGACACGCTGTATGTATTATACATGTTAATCATTATGAGAGGGGACAGAAATGGTTTTTCCTTATTTTTTTTTTACTTTTTGAGCTAGAGAGGATCAAGGTAATGCGTGCTAGGCACTTGTCGGAGCCGAAAAGCGACTCGCATGAAAGTTAATAAAGATTGTCCCCTAATGGTTGCAACGCACGCAGAGGGAATACAAAAGTTGCGAATAAGTTTAATTGGCAGAAACATTCATAGAAATACGCAAGGAATACGCGTTTCTAATTGGAGAGTTAGCTAAGCAACACATATACATATATATATATATATATATGCTGTATGTACAAAAAATGTCGTGACTGCCACTCGTCGCGGCATTGACGTCACAGATTATGCTGTGACATTAATGTAAGTCGATGTAAATAAGTAGAAGAAGAAGCATGTGAAACTGACCTCATTAGCTCGAAGGTAATGCACAAATGTCTACGGAAATATGTATAGTCCAACATGTGTATTACGTTATGAGATCCATCTGCATCCTTTTCGCGCAACTCATCGAGAATGTTGAGCTCAACGACTGCCTGGTTGAGGAAACGCTTCTTGTTCCTTATGATTTTGATGGCAACGTGTGTGTTTGTCTTGTGATCGAGTGCTCTGATCACCTGACCAAAGCTCCCCTTGCCAATCACCTCCAAGATCTCGTAGCGAAAGGCTATATGATCGTGTTCAATCTAGCAAAAGCAATACAAAGCATTAAAGTATATATTGCATATTATATATATTATTTGTACTTACGATCTTGTAATTGCCATTATCATCATCATAGCCCAAATTTGAGGTATTGGCTGTCGAAGCGGGCTTATTGTAATTCTTGCTGGCATGCTGGCCAAAATACCAGACTTCCTTGTACACCTTCAGCTCCTCAAACTCTAGGTCAGTCAAATAGTTGCGATATTTTTTGACCAGCTCTATAAGAGATGAGAGAAGAACAATAATAAAATTGTATTACTAGTACGCTTACAAAATATATTTAGCAATAGAACACTATACTGGTACGTTTTGTTTGTTATTCCCCTCATAACTGTCTTGCAAACAGCCCTTATTGTTTAGTTTATTATTTTTTTTTCAATGAAGATTGAAAGATGAACTATTTAGTAGGCTAAAACTTTACGAAAGTTCTATGAAGTTTAAAAGATGAATTATTTAGCAGAATACAACTTTCCGAAAGTTCTACTAACATATTCAAGGTTTTCTAGCCCAACCCAAACTGATCTTAATTTAGAAATATATGAAAATGTGAATACATATTTTTTAATCCCCAGCTATATAAAAGCACTCAGGAAAGTTGCCCAACTGAGATCCACTTCTCATTTTTGACATTTTCTAAAGACCATTTCGCGGTTTTGAGTGCAAGAGCAAAAGTAATTGCAAACTGTGCCTGCGCCTGACCATGACCTCGTTGCCATTTGTATATAAAATTAACTAATGCCCAGCTACCATCAGCGCTCCATCTGCCATGTTATGCTTCCCCATTTTGGACTTAAACCAAAACAGTAAACCCAGAGCTCAGGGAACGTGAGTTTTACTAATTCGCATTGGGCGTCAGCGATGCGTATTAACCCAACGCGTTAAACATTGCAAATGTTAACAAGTGCCTGCACTGTGCTCCAATCCCTTCCCAACTGCCAACATTTTCTACGCACCTGATGGTGTCATGGGCGTGTTGCATTTGAGCTCGGCGCTGCCAGTGCTGCTCGCCGAGTTGCCCGAGCTGCCACTGCCACTGCTGCTGTTTGATTTGGTTGAGGAGCCACGCTCGTTGCCACTGCTGCTGTTTGTGGTCGAGCAGGAGACCGGCGAGCCAAGGTTGTTGTTCACGTTACTGCCATTGCCATTCTGTGTTATTGTCATCTCATTAATATGATTGCTGTTGTTGTTGTTGTTGCTGTTAATGTGTCCATCGAGACGACGTCCGACATTGCACAACTGTGGCAAGTCCAGGCGCGAGCTGGACAAACGCACATCGCGCCGTAGCTTCTCGTTGTCCAATTGTATCTGTTGACATTGCAGGAAAAATATGTATTTATTTACAAATTTTATAAGTTTATAAATAACATTAAAAAATATCTTGCTACAGACTAAGAAAATATTTTTCGCTTTTTGCTGCATACTTTGTGGCCTGCTCCCAAAAAAGCAATTCTATCTCAATTTGACTGCATAGTTTTATGGACTTTGTGAATAAAATATTTACTTGATTTGAATGATAATTAAATAGAAATCGTAACTATTTATGGGAATTTTAAATTTAAAAGTCATTCAAATATTTCACTACATATTTTATGTGTCAACTTTTCTCCACTTCTTAATTTTTCAACATCTAAACCTTTATTGTTAAAAAATCACCGGTGTCTTTAACTTATGTATATATAAAAGCTATCTTTTCTGTACATCAACATATTGGCTTACCAAATGTTAAATCTAATTAATTATGGGCCATTTAATTTTTTAACTATTTCAAATATAAATCTAACACGATATTCGTGTCTATTTTGTGCTTTTGCTGTTCGCTTATCACATCAATCTTAAATTGTGAAAAAGTCCTTTCTCTCTCTTTACTTCTAGCTCCCCCGGTTCGGTTCGGTTCTGTAAAATTCTGAACAACTTACAGGCATTTCACATCGATCCAACATCGTGCTGGGCTGTGTTTGTCTGTGTGTACGAGTGGGTGTCGAATTTCCAATGTTATCCAAAATGGCACAGTAAGTGCTGTCTCCACAGAGTGCTGGTGCTTAGTGGTTGGTTGTTCTTATGGAACCGGCCAAAAAGAATTATTATTGATAACCAGCTGCTGGGCAATGTGTCTTCGGGCCGCACAACATTTGTATAGTTAATGTTGTTGCTGTTGTTGTTCGGCGCAACTGCAAAAGAAAACAAAACAAATATAAGTAAGATACGAAAATACGGCATAAACACATTAATAATATGCTAAACTGTATGAGCGGACGTACGGACGGACGAATGTCTTTAAGCCCTTGACTTTAACCCTTGACGTGTAGCGGCAGCAAATTGACGGTAACCAACCACAGGGAATAACAGCAAATATAACTGAATAATCGATCTGCATTCAAACTACACACCATAAATAAAACGATAACGTACTCCCCTAAAGACAAAAAAAATATTTAAAAAAAAAAACAAAAATCCAACGACTTGTCAAGACATAACCATAACTAACTCAAAACCGAAAAGACTCCAAAAAGGAGAGAAGTCGGCATTTAGCAGTTTTCATTGTCAAGGCGTCGCTTGTCGGCAAATCATCAAAACGCCCAAGACTTTATTAATATTTTTGTTATGCGAAGGGTTCGTAGCTAAGAAGTTGCACTTATAGGCCGGCACACTTCCTTAACTGTCCTGCAACTTGGTAACCGATAAAGTCATGACCAATTATTGCCTTTTGTGTGCATGCCTCAGCTTGTTGCCCATTTTGTGTGTACACTTTGTTGCGAGGGGCAGAGGCAGGGGCAGGCGTACGACCAACGACTAGGCATTCAGTCAAATGTACGTTTGCATTCAGCAGTATTCATAATAAGTATAACCCTTTTTCTTAGATAGCAGCAAACCCTAACAACCCCTTTTTTGTATTTGCTGCTGCAGCGCTAAAGTTTTGCTGTGCTTCACAAGTTTTGCTATGAATAGCAAGATAATCAGTCAACATTTAGGCAAGTACACTGAGTGCAAAACAAATGACTCAGAATAAGGAAACATAAAATGTCTGTCTAAATATTGGAAAAGCAATTTTATATTTCTTATTGATTTAGGAAAACTAACACAAATTATATCAATAGTTCTTGATATAAGTACATAATTTAATTGTTTATTGTACAAAATTAAATTGTTTATTTGTATTTCTTTTTACTGTTTAATTTCTAACAGTGCAGCTAAATGTTTGCCATGTTTCACGGTGCAACTGTGAGAGTTCGATTCATAACTTATCTACTTTCCATATTTAACCTTTGACATTAGCTCGTTTTTTTTTAAGGTTTTCAACATGCCCTGCATTATTTATTGGCTTTTAAAAAGTTTTCTGTCATGAAATCATAATTTACAGCATTCTTTTTGACGCTGACTTTTTGGATCAACTTGACAGTTGTTATGGCGTCAGTGGGAGTTGGGCTAACTTTTATTATATTTTTTTTATTGCTGCCAGATTTTTTTTATTTATTTATATTTGGCAATATATTACGTTCGTTTTGTATTTTGATGGTTGAAGTTTACAGCTGTCCATTAAATTTGTTTTTTTTCATCGTAGTCATCGTCGTCGTCTGCTCTGAGCCTGTCATTAAATGCAGTTTTTTGTGCTGGTTTATTTCACTGACTCTTCGCAATCTGTTGTATAAAAAGCGACGAGTTGGGCAACATAGAGAGCAAATGGCATATGCCAAGTCTGTTTGCAGTAGTTGGCTGACTGGCTGGCTAGATGCTTGAGTTTCACGTTGTGTGGCGTAATTTGATAAGCGAAAGTTTTTTGAACCCTGCCGCTCTCATGAACAAGATACAAGTTACAATTCAATCGCAAGGTAGTCATAATTTTTCCAAAAATAGATGTCATTGGTTTTTAGAAGGTGGGTCAGATTCAAATGACAAAGATACAAGCTTCAATTGATCGAGCGTTACTTCATGCTGTGACTTTGAGACAAAACTCTTTTCGCATTCGATTTTAATTGAAAAACAGACAGTTTTTTGGGACTACAATACATTTGACATTGCTCCGACACCCACCAAGTATTTATGAGTAAATGATTTTATTTGTTTGAGCATTTCGTATTAATTGTATATGCATAAGCGTTATCTGCAATTTCTATGAGTGGCATTGAAATTCAAATGTCAGTTTCAATGCTTTTTATTTATCTATTGCGCGCTCAAGTTTACGAAGATGTGTCAGCTATAGTTGCTTGGTTTTTTTTTATTGGCATTGACTCTTTCGGTTTTTGATTCAGTTTTCGAAAAAACACACAACAACTGATATTGACTTATAGCAGACAGATGTTTGTCAGCTAAATCATTTTTTATCTCTTCGTCCATCCAAGATGATTTCCATAGAATACGATATTTTAATTTTTTAATTTATATGGCAATTAATTTACTGTTAGTGTGGCGCTGCTTGGAAATAAATTTTTAATTTCACCCATTGCATAACTCCTATCACACAATTGATAACTAATTTACTTAGGGCTGCGTCCAACAGAGTCAAATCAATAAAACTAAATATAAAGCCATTTATTTCAAATTTCGACGTCAAGTGTCGCGTACCCTAAGCTGAACAAAGTCAGTAAATTGGTCTCTCAACGTAATTGAGTCGCTACTCTTGAAACGAGGGTCAAAAAACAATATACAGAAATTGTGAGATAAAAACAAAAGAAGAAGTCAACTTTAATGGCAATAAAACTGTCAGGAAATTTATGTGGATAATTTGTCAATTTTCAAGCGAGTTGTATTTTGACAAGCGCAAGAAAATCATTTTAATCAACTCTCCAAAAACAAAATAACCACCAATAAAAATAGTAATAATAATATTGTGCATCGTTTTTCAAGTGCGTTTCGTTAAAGTCCAAACAGAAATTTACTTAATAAATGTCAATTGCCATTGATATTGTTTTTCAATTTTCTGTTATCGGTTTGCATTTTTTTTCTTTTCAATGAGTAAGCGAAAAACAAAAACAAAAAACATCGAAACGTGACATTTTGTTGTTGACTTTTGACACTTGTAATCGTTTTTGGGCAGCCGGATGGAAGATTTATATACAATTTTACCGTTGACGCGGCGAATTTGATCCCGACTGAATCGCATTTATGTAAATAAACTTCTTTATTTGTTTTCATTAAAAAAAACATTGCTGCAAATGTCAAACTTAACTTAACGGGGAGTGTTGCCATTTAAGTATTTGACTACTTGGCAATTTACAAGTGACAATTGGGCTATGTTTTCATACTCTAGCTGTAAATTCTCAGAATTCTTCTTATGAGCTTTACATTACATAGACCCCCCAAAATGTTAAGAGCTGTCCATAACTACATAACAATTCTGTTTTTGATTTATTAAAATGTTTTCTTTTGATTTCTTGACGCCTCAAGTGCCAAGCCGCCAAAAGTCGTACCATGTGTAATGCAAAACGAATTGAAATTTAAATCATTCACATTTCTTTCGTTGTTTCTTTCGGACATGTACACACTTGTTGCCCATAATGGGGCTTTAAGCCATCACGTCTAAGGTTTTTAAAAAAGTCTTTGTATTCATTATTTGATTGTTTCATTGATTTGCTTGCAAGCGATCCAAAAATGCCAAATATTTTGGACACATTGTTGTTCCAGGGGTAACAAAACACATAATGGGCCTTTGATCTTACGCGCGTTGTTGTAAATTGGCAAATTTGACGTGCTCCAAAATTATAGCAAGTCAGAATGATAAACCGCATGCATATCTGTGTAAATGTAAAGACTATATTTGTGTTGTACCGTAACCACATGACCTGTATGTTTTGTGAGGCATTAACCAGCATATATGGCACTTTGCTTAATTTATAGCAAGCCAGCTAATGAATTCCAATTGACATATTCACACCATTCATTGCTCAATAAAAAGAAAAACAAAGCAATATCAATTTTTTAGCTGAGCTTAGCGAAATGGAAACTACTTAGGAATCTGTCAATTCGTAATATATTCTGTCAATTCTAAAACACTGTTCAGCATGTTCAATTTGGCAAGAACTGTAAATAAACAAGGCAATTTATTTTACATTAATTTACATTTTCCTGAGTTCAGTGCCTACCTCAATATGCCGAAATTGTATAGTATTTGCATTTGTGCATGCAAAACCCAAATTTCGATCATATTACGGTAAAAAAAAAGTGGGACACATAACTCTGATGGGTGTTCAACTCCAGCAACACACTTCAAATAGTTGAATATCCTAGAACTGACCCACGACAAAGGTGAATAGCACTTAATCATTTGGCAAAGCACAGCCGGTTAAAGCGCAGCCAAAAACATCGTTTGTCACAAGCATTTGGCGTGGCCCAGAAAGAAAGGCGCCCTCAAAAAATCCGATCACAGAAATAGCAAAGAGCCGAGCCGAGCCGGGCCAGAGCGACATGCTATAAACATTTTTGTGTTACATTTAATTTGGTACTGGCACGACACATAAGTGAAATTCATTTAGTTTTCATTATTACAAGAATTTTCATTATTATTATTATTATTTGCCAAAAGCAGGCCAGAAATCGCATGCCACATAATTTGACTAAGCCCAGCAAAGCGTGGCAATAATTTTTGTGTTGCGGGCATTAACCAACTAACTAGCTTGCTAACTAACAAAGCTAGTTGCTGACACAATAAGCCTACGAGCCCCCCCCCCCCCCCACTCCCACCACACACACTCCACGCCTTCGCCACATTCCCAATTCTAGCCACTACAAATGTGTGACCTCATAAACTATTGACCCAGTAACCCCAACCCCAAGTAATGACCTCAAGCAAAATGTCAACTAATCGCGTATAGATTTCAAATGCTTTATACAAATGCCAGCTCAGAGCGAGGCGGAAGTAGCTATCCAGCTAGCGTTGTGCTTGAAAGAGCTTACGGAGCGTGTTGATGTGGGAGAGGAACCGGGGAATGGAGGTTGAGGAGACCAGACAAGTGTTAAGCTGCAGGTGCTTTTGGTGGTGCTTTCACCTGAAATGTTCAGGCCTATGACAATGCCCTGTTAGCTTTTAGAAATCCAAGGAGTGTTATCAGAATTACTACAAGTAATCTAGATGAGTAAAAAAATTGTCGAACAAATGTTCTAATGGAAATTTCTGCTAAAAGATTAAATTTGTACTTTGGCCCATGTAAGCTGTATGGATGTATTACCAGACATTTGCAACCATATGTGGCCTGCCATAAAGTGTCATATAAATTTATGACAAGCTATAAAAGAGTATTGATTGGGTAAATAATATACAATTTATTACTTATTTAATAGTGTAATAATTCAAATTGATATACTCATGCAGTCTTAGCAAACATTGTAGGTATCAAAGATTTTAAGTCCATTGTCATAGGTTGTATTCGGTAGGGTATCATAAGAAACAGCTACACATAAGGAAACCTGTGCGGCGCAACAGTTGCCAAATGAACAGACACAAAAAAAAAACTATAGTTGTTGCTAGGCGTAACATATAAACCTTAATACCGTCGAGCACCACATAAAAACGTCACCATAAAACTGTCCAGAAATACGAGAGCGACAAAACAAAATAAATAAAACAAAAATCAGCCCTGCAACTGTTTCTATTCGCACGTTGCGTATGTGTAATAATTGAGGAGCAAATGGTGGTCAATGCTCTAGAAATTCGCCCCCTCCGATTTGGATTCAAAACATTTTTAATAACTTCCGTTCTACAAACACTTTTCGAATCTGTTTTACGGAGCTGCTGTTCTCTTCTCCGCTAGACCCTCTTCCTGGTGGGATGATTGCACAAAGACAATGGAGCTAAATGTGAACCTGCCTGGGCGGCACTTTTCTCTGTTAGCTGTTTGGCAATAAAAATTGGAAAAACAAGTGCATCGGGCTAACGCCATTTGTTGGTCAATGGCTTCCCACCTGCTGCTATTTGGAGCCAAGTTAAGTAAGTGTAAAGCATTGAGGGGGGTAAAGCATTTTGCTTTATTGAGTAAAATTGGCGCAGCGTTGAAAATAATCGTAAATTGCAGTAGTAAAAGTGCTGCTCCCCTTGACTATTGCTATTTTTGTTGTTGTTGTCGGAAAATGACAATTAGCCTTGTGCTGCTGCTGCTGCTGCTGTTGTTGTTGCTGCTGCTGCTGTTGTTGTTGCTGCAGTTTCCCCTCTCATTTGACAGTTGAGTGCTTTTCTCCCTGCCTTCACACGCTTTTTGCTCTGACTGTCGCTCTTGCTATCAAATATAGACATAGACGGAAGTCTTCAGCTTTGATTGAGTAATATCTAGCTGTAAGTATCTGAATCTCTCTATCTTTATCTTGAGTTGGATTTGTATTTGTATTTGTATCCATGCTCGCCAGCTGCCAGCTCGAACGCATTGCCAATTTGGATAATAGGTCTGACAACGGCTGGCAAAGTCTATCGTAGTCGAGCAGGAAGCAAATAAAACTGTTACAAAGCGCATCGAATTTGTTTGCCAACGGCCTATTTACTTAGCTGAATTCAACAGTGAGCTTCAAATTGTAGACTGATCGAGCAGTCGGCAGTTGGAGGGCGTTGAAGGTGGGTATGTTTGCATGACATGCAAAACTCACGTACAGATTTAACTCCATCTGACTTTTTATGTTGTTATCGGGGTGTGGCTCAAATGGACGAAGCAAGCGAGCATTAAATGCATGCTGAAGCTTAGCCGTGGGATTGAAAATAATTTAAAACTCTGCAATTAAATAAAAATCTTTATTAAATTTAGTAGCCCATTTGAGATTGAGTTTCTCAAATTTTTAAATAATTTCAAAAGCATTAGTAAAAATCACTGTAAAAAGATTTTCATGCTTAGTACATATTTGATATCCATATCCATAGCTAAAGATTTTTTAATAGATAGTAAAGTTTCACTATTATCTTGATCACTTATATTCAGTTTGTTTCGGGTTAAATTTACACATTTCTGAAAAATTGTATGTATAACCTCAACACACAACTAAAAAAGCACTTGTAGTTTTATAGAATATGATAAACTTAGCTACAGACAAGATCATCTCGCTTATTAGCTTAATTTTTTAGGTGGTTCACTGAAAGTTAACTGAACCGCTTCAGATGCAATAAAATATGCAAAAATTAAAACATATTCCAAAATTTAAACTGTAAAAATTATCAACTAATGTTAATATCCAAATATAAAAACTAAAAAAAAAATGGGTTCACAAATATTAACAAATGATGAGTTGATATCTTCAGCAGTTGTCCAAAACTCAATCCATAAAACTAATATTTAAAAGCAGAAAAAATTTACATTTTAAATGAATTCAAAGCGTTTTTTGTAGTTTTTGTTTTGTGAATGCCCGCTGACATCACGAAATTAGAACATCAAACATTTAAAAAGCCATCATAATGGCAATAAAAAAAATTGGGCAACATCAAAATGATCTGTGGCTTTTGATAAAACTTTGATGGGGAGCTGTTAAAACTGATGAAGACAGAGGTGATGATGATGATGTTGCCGCTGGAGCACAACCACCACATGATAATTTCATTAGAAAATATTTGCGCAACCTCTAATTAGATTTGATATTCAAATCGAAATCGACATTCACATGTCAAGTGACGACGCGATCTGACCCAGTTTTAGAAGGCATTCTCTCAATTTTCCAAAACTCACGACACAACAGCAGCAAAAAAACAAATAACAAAAACACTCAGACTTTATTCTCATGGCACTTTCTCCGGAGCGTCTGATGGAATCGCAAACCAAACCAAAAATAGGTTATGTATGAAAATACCATTTGATTTATAATTTCTCAATCAATATTACTATTATTTCCTTCCTATTTCAAGGCTATAAATATTTTCTTTTGTATTTGTCCGCTGCTTCCTCTTTGTTGTAACGACATCGAAAGCAATTTCACTTTACCGCCTAATTGTCAAAAAAAAAACTGACAAACAACTGTCAGTCAATCAAATGTCAATTGTGTTCGCCTGCGGTTGCTGACTAGCTCTTACGACGGAGGGGAAGGTGCGCGGCTGCAGAGGGGGGTAGTCAGCCAAGGGCTGACAACAGGCTGGGGCATTCGAGCGAGCGCGCGAGTATGAGTGTGTGTAAAATGAGACGAGTAACAAATCGACCACAAAGCGGGCCTACAAAACGGGGCTTGTGGGCAGCATCTGGAGAAATATCAATTACGAATACCAAGGGATCGAATATGATTGAACAACGTGTGTGGCAAGTGCCACATTTGCAGCACGGTAACATCTGAACTTTTTGATGTATCACTTTGGGCTCAATCGCAACTAATTATTTAAATACTTTGCATGCAAAATGTGCTTTATTTAAGAAAAAAAAAAACGTTTAACTTTAAATTTACATTTATTATCGCTTTCTCACTTTCCTCACCTTAAGCTTAAAAGCTTTTAGCATAGCTTCATCGATTCACAAAATATAGAAGTGGTGCATAATTTTTTTCTTGTCTTATACAATATCTACAATCTGCCACTTAATTAAGCTCAACCTTGACGTTCATTAACCCAACAGCGCTTCAAGTTCAATCACAAGCCATCACAGCAAAAATATCAACTAATCAAATTGTCACACTTTCCATGCCGAAAATAAGTAAAAAAAAAAAAAAATAAAATTTCTGCTGACAGCTGACAAACGAAGGAAATCAAAACCAAAAGCCAACCACAACAACACAGCTTGAAACATTATGCATAAGATCTCGACTGGCTAGATACCCAGTTAAAAGATTCCCTTATGCTATTATATAACTATTTATTTATATATAAATTCGTATATAGTATTTATGGGACTATCCTTGAGAAGATACGGAAGGAATTTCGAATTCTGCTTACAAATACTCTCTTCCTTGCCCCCATTCTGATTAACCAACTTAATTTACCCATTGCAGAGAATCAAACAACAATAAAATATCAAAACAAAAGTTATGGGCAGAGGGCTGGGGTTACTTTGCTTTATAATGAGCCATGGAATATGCCAGCAATTGCCGTCACTCCAGAGATGAACATTGGACGGCAGAGATGAGGTGAAAGGCAAGACAATGTAAGGCGCGTTGAGATACTCGACGGTCAGATTACAGCGGACAGCGGACAAACGTCGACAACAACAACGACGACAATTGCCTTAACTTTGGCGTTAATGAACACGAGCACACTTTAGCGAGCACTCCCCGTATGCCCAGACTTAGACCCGGTGACAGACACACCGGACAGAAAGACGGACAGACAAACAGACGACGAGACCATGCCACAGAGGCATAATGAATTGATGTGAGGCTGCAAGGGGGTTGCAAACGGTGAAAAAAAATATATAAAATAAACCGAACAAAAAGCATTTTAACACATAATAAGAGGAAAATAATTGAAGCAATAACAAGTGTGTGTGTGTGTGTGGGTGTGTGTTTTTTTTTTTTTTTTTTTTTTTGGTTCAGCCATGGAGTTGAGAGTCTTCAGGAGATACAGAAGGCCCGTGCCAACTGCATGCACGATTCAATGACAACGTCGATGCATACGTACAAAGCCCACACACACACAGCCCCAATCCCAGCGGGAGCACCGTAAAGTATTACTTCGCTGGGTTGGCTACGTAGGCACCCTCCGTCACTCGTCGCTCAGTTTCGCATAATCTCAGATCCTTCTGTATGCATATGATGAGCTGGCGGACGTCTCTCCAGTGTGACGGAGATGGCGTCATATATCGCACCAAGGACTCTGGTGGATGCACAGACATTGTTGCGTCCCTGTACCTCACGCAATGGTACAACACGTGCTCCGGATCGTCCTCCCGCGGAGGGCAGGTCGGACATTGCGGAGTGTTCTCGTGCCTGAATCTATGTAGATAACTCCTATAACCGCCATGACCTGTAAAAAATTGAGAAAGGCTAAATTCTACCTCCCCTGTCTTCCTCGTGATCCACTCCTCCAGTGTAGGAATTAGCCGATGTGTCCATCGGCCTTTCCTCGATGAGCTCCATCTCTCCTGCCAGGCGTCCATTGTCTCTGCTCTCGCTGTCCTTTGGATGGCCTCCAATGTGGTGGCGTCCCCCTCTGACGTCCTCCTATTCCGTATATCTAACATTTCGTTAGCTAGTAAGTCAACTGGCACCATACCTGCCAGGACCAGTGCCGCTTCGTCCATGGCCGTGCGGAAGCCGGAGATCACTCGTAGAGCACTCAGCCTATAAGGTGCGGAGAGCTTCTTCCGCAGTCCTTTTTTATTGGACACCGCCTTTGCCCATATAGGTGCCGCGTAGAGCAATACAGAGATTACCACTCTGGCTAGCAAGAGGCGCCTCCCTGGCTTGGGACCCCAATGTTGGGCAGCATGCGCGCCCTGTGTTTTTGCTGCTCTTCGGCTGACGTACTCGACATGGGGCCGGAAGCTGAGTCTATTGTCCAGCATGACGCCCAGGTACTTTATGGACTCCTTGGTTTTGACAACGTCGTTGTTGACTCGCACCTGTATATACTCAATTACCTTGCGGCTTGTGATGAGTACGGCCTCAGTCTTATGGCCTGCAAGTTCCAAGCTCGCTTCCTGCATCCATCCGGCCACTATGTTTATTGCTGCGTTCGCTGCGGCCTCGACTTCCTTGATTTACTTGGCCACCACTACTAGCGCCAGGTCATCTGGAAAGCCTATCTGGCTGCAACGCTGAGGGAGTCGGAGTATAAGTACTTCATCGTACATTATGTTTCACAGCAGGGGGCCTAGAACCGACCCTTGTGGCACGCCTGCTGTGACTTCGTAGCTCCGTGGACCGTCATCTGTATCGTACTCTAATACCCGGTCAGATAGGTAGTTTGATACCATTCTAGACAGATACGGTGGTACACCACTAGCGTCCAAGGCTCTCCTGATCCGCGACCAGTTCGCAGAGTTGAATGCGTTGCGTATATCCAGGGTGATCACGGCGCAGTATTCTTGCTCACCCCATTTCCATCTGGTCCCCTCTATTGCTTTGGATGCAATGTCTACCACCGCCTGTATTGCGTCTACGGTAGAGCGGCCTTTTCGGAAATCATACTGGGAAGTTGAAAACGCGTTTCGTTCCTCCAGAATGGTCAGTAGTCTGCTGTATATTACCTTCTCCAGGACCTTTCCCGCTGTGTCTAGCAGGCAGATGGGTCTATAACCTGACGGGTCGTCTGTCGGCTTATCACCCTTTGGCAAGAGGATGAGTCGCTGCCGTTTCCATTTCTTCGGGAATACTCCTTCCTGTAAGCACCTTGAGTATGTTTCCGCGAATGCTTCGGGAATCGTGCGGACCGGCAACTTGAGGGCTTTATTGGGGATACCATCTGGTCCGGGAGCCTTTTTGTCTCCCATTCCTTTGGACTCCGCCATGACCTCTTCCGTGGAAACTTCCCGAGTGAGCTCCATGCTCCTGGTTGGGAGGGGTTCCACCAGGTGGGTGTGCTGGGGAAACAGCCTCTCCACTATAGTAGCTAGCGCCGTTGGGCATGTCACCCATACGGTCTCCTGACACCGAATCTTTTTCGTGACCACCTTGTATGCGGTTCCCCAACGATTGACGTCCGCCTCATCGCATATTACTCGGAAGCATCTGGATTTGCTCCTCTTGATACTATGCTTGAGCTCTCTCCTAGCTATTATGAGGTCTTCTAGCCTACTAGCGAAATCCCGGCGGCCCCTGGCGCGCTGAGAATGCCTTCGCGCTAGTAAGCACGCTTTCCTTAGTTGGCTAATTTCGGCAGTCCACCAGTAGCAGGGTGTTGCCCGTCTGCTTGGCTTTCTTCTAGGCATAGCTAAGTCGCATGCGTTCGAAACGCATCGCATGAGATTTATTGCCATGCTTTCGGCTGATTGTCCGGTGGTTGTGTGCCCGGCGTGGCGTATAGATTCGGTGAAGGTATCCTCGTCTAGGAGATTTGTCTTCCAGCCCATGGAAATTCGGTCTCGGCTGTCTCTGTGATCTTCCACTGATTACGAAGTGGATCGCCTGGTGGTCGCTGAAGGTGAACTCCTCGCTGACCTTTCCACTCAGTCTTCCTGCCTATCGAACTACTTAGCAGGTTAAGTCTATTATAGACCCCCCCAGCAAACTCTTCCAGCAGGCTGGTCCCTCTGGCATTTGTCTCTCTACTTCCCCATTCTACTACCCAGGCGTTGAAGTCCCCGGCGATAACGATGGGAGATCTGCCGCGGGCATCCTCAGAGATCTCCTCTAGCATCCTCTGGAACCGCCCTAGGTCCCAGCTTGGCGGGGTGTGTGTGTGTATGTGTTATAATTGTTATGTACAAATAGTGATGTGCCGAGCTCCAATGAAGATTGTTGAGGATATGTGAGATCAAATTATATAAATACTATAGCAAATTTGTAGATTAAAACATCAAATTTTATTTAATGTGAGATCAGTAAGAGTTTCGTCAGAAGGGAGAAAGAGAAAATACGAATTAGGCATAGAGATACAAAAACTTTAAGAAATTTAAATTTGTGGTTAATCAAATATTATTTCTAAGAATGGTTTTTAATAAAAGCGGCTTATAATTGTATATTTAATGAAATTGTTTATTTACAGAATCTTAAAAAATAAAATTGTATCCAAAAATAACACTGGTAATCCATTAGCTGATTCAATAAATACTATCACAGAGCACATATTCTTTTTAAACTCTCTAGTAAATAAATTGTTCACTAACTGCTTTAATTATGCTGCATTTCACTGAACGCTTTTCAAAATTTACATCACCTGCAAAGATCGATAAGGTTCAGATACAAATTGCTATGCACAATTCCAACTGCGCCATTTTTCAGTACCACAAAAACGCATCGATTTCACAGTAGCTCTAGTGCCACCAACTAAACTAAGTAGGAACCACAAATTGCAAGCCACGCAAATCCCATTCACTGCACACACACACATACACACATACACATATACACATACAAGGAATCCTTAATTCTCCACGAACCGCCTTGCATCCTTTGATGGCGGCTGCCAAAAGTCTTAACTAAAAACACACACAGAAAAATCCATTTGGCAAGTGGCTAAGAAACATCTTCTCAAGTGTCTAAATAAAAAGCATGCCCAACTGAAAAGCACCTTTTGTAAAACTTTGTTCCTTGTATTTTGGCTGAATTTTCAGCTTATGCGCGTATTTTACTAATCATAGCGAATGAGTGCACAGCTTTTCAAAAGACCACAAACCAAATCGACAGGCAAAAATTATATAAAAAAATCTGATGTTTTTCCTTGGGTTCGTTCCATTGTTGTTTCGACTTTTGATAAATATTTGTGCCATTAAAAATCAGATGTTTTCCTATATATTTTTTCGTTTTATTAACACTTTTATGCCATCATATATTATATACGATGTTTGATATTTTGTAGGCTTTATTGCTTTTTTTTTAGATTTTATTTTTATATTTTGACTCAATGTGACCCAATTTGTTTTTCATTGAGGGTGGGCAGGGTTTTTGGCTTGATTGTTTCTCCGAAACACAGAGAGTGAAAGAGAAACATAAAACACAAGCGAATTTCTTTGTTTACTCCAGTTTTGGATTTATATGGATGTCTTCGTTAAGATCTTGACCTAATTTGTAGCCGCACTGAGCTATACCAAATTGGCATATTGACAAATAAGTAAGGCTGGCTATAGGTTTGCAGCACTTGCTGCCGCTCCCCTCTTGTCTGCCAAATCTATTGTGAATGTTTCTCATAGACACAAATATAGCCAAGGCCGTAACAAATCCATTCCATTCACTAGTCTTACTCATTCAACGGCTCTCGACACAGCAAATTGCGAAAATTCAATTTTTACTTTGATTTGCTGGTAATTTTCTAAGCACTGAAAATACAAAAGCAAAAAAAAAAAACAATGAAAAAACATCAACATTTATCGCATCTCTTCAGGCAAGACCAACAATAAATTGGCAATCGTCATGAAAACTTACGAAAAACAAAAAACAAAAACTCAAAATCTCAAAACCCCGCGAAGCGCAAAACAATTAGACATGCAATACTCGAAAGTACTCATAATGTCATATTTGTAATTAACACAAAGTTCGTTTTCCATTTACGATCGGTGAAGTTGTTTTTTGAAATATCTCATTAGTTGGCATTACGAATTGTAAGTGCCACTGAAACTTGAAAAATTTAATTTCGTTATTAGTTGAAACTAATCGGAATAGACTAATATTACGAATATCAATCATATGTATCTAAAAAAAATCCATATTTCCATATATATAAATTACAATCTTTTGTATATATTTGTATGTTTAATGATGGCCCTTCTATTAATTTTTTTCCTTTTAAAATTTGCCGTTGACTTTCTACAGCTCAAATTTTCCACACAATGGACAGTAAATTTTCTTAAACAAGTCAAAACCTCTCACTTATCATCAGTTTGAATACACTCAGACACTCACACACACTCACATACAGGCATCTAATGCCCAAATTTATATTCATAAGCGATTCAAAAGATGCAAACTAAATGCTTAAAGCGCTTCAGACAGGTCATATATCAACTGGAGCAAACAGCAGACAGTCTGTCAGTCTTTCCTTCTCTTTCTCTCTCTCTATCTCTCTCTTTTTCTCACAAAATAAATGCCGCCAAAAAAAAATGGCGCAAGCGAACGAAGCTCGTAAATAAAAATGTCAAATGAATTTCCATAAGAAAGCAAGAAAAGCTCAACTAAAAGTGGAAATTCGTGCAAAAAAGCAAGAAAACAAAATGGAAACTGAACGAAACTTGTCAAATAAACAGCCACAAAAGTGTCTGTCAACGCATTTTGAAGTCAACAGATCGACTGAATAAATGAACTCCTATGGTAAATGCATACTTATACCATAAATGCGATATTCAAATGGCTGAGAGTTCGAAGCCCAGTTCAAAGTATGTTCGGTTGCCTCGAAAACTAATTGGGAGCTGTGCAGCAAGAGTTGTAGTCGAGATAAACCCTAACACGTTTTGACCACAGAGTCTGGACTTTGTATTAAAGTCGGTCGAAACTTGCCAAACTGGCTTTTAAAAAGCTTTGCTGCTTGCTGCTTCTTGCACATGAGCTGTGAGCTGAGGGGCTAAGGTTGATGGCTGCAAGTGTTGCAGGTTTCTTGAAGATCATGGTCCAGGCCAACTGTTTGTTGTTGATGTTGTTGTTGTCGCCAAACGCATGCCTTCTCCTTAGAGTTGTTGCTGTTTTTGCTGTTGCAGGCACTTAAATGCTGATTGCTAAGGTTAATGCACTTGAGTTCATTGTCGCTTCTTTGCGCACCAAACTTGACTTTAAGTGCAGATCGCAGATTTTACAACTTAACGATCATGCACCAATAAATGCTCGTAAACTTAATTAAGTAAGCTCTATTACCATGGGCCTCTCTATGCCATGATTGAGGTGCACAGAGAAAAACCTCTTTTTTTTAACATACTGTGTGCGCAGTTTTCACTTTAACAAGCGTCTAAAATAGCTTATCTCGCTCCTGGACAAAATTATTACGCATACGCATCGCTGCACACTGACTGCCAGGCAATGTCACAAAATCCAGTGTTGTTATGGCAAAATTTTTACATGATGTGCATTGCGCACTTTCACTAGTTCGGCAGCTGCTTAATTAAAGAGACATATTATTTAATCGGCTGTTGTTTAGCGAAAGAAAAAGTGGTCGAAAACAAAAATTTCAGAGATTTGTACATTGCGAATTAAAAACTTGTCATGGGAAGGATAAGACATCAATAAATTATGATATACAGCAAAATATTAAATATATTTTTTTCCTCTATGCGTGCGAAAAAAAATAAAAAAATATTAGCATTAATTAAAGCTACTATAGGATAGAGATTTGGCAAAACACAAGTTTTCAACTATTAGAGGGTATTTTCTTAAACGGGAAACTTTTCTCATATACAAATTCGATCTGTTTTATTTAAATCTCAACGTGCGTTTTCTACTAAATTGATTTGAACTAAATTTAAACAACAATTTTTTTCACATACGCCTCAAAAGTTTTGGAAAACTGGAATTGATTAATGCCAAAAGATATTTCCCGTAATTTTTCGATTATTTTTTTTGCGCTGGCTTTTTGCTTATGTTATAAACACGATTTTTTTCGTTGGGATACGTGTGGATATATATATAAAATTAAAATTCACAAATTTTGGTCAGATCTTTGAGATTGCTTAAATGGGTCAGTGTTGTCAGCGTTTCTTTCGAATTGGGTCAAATGTGCGATGCATACGAAGGCATATAAATCATTATAATAATAATTATTATCATTCGCCCGGCAATAGGAGCCGCAAGACGCAACTCCGAGAGGAAGTTGTTAATTAATGCTCGTAAGAATACGAAACAGAAGTCGAAAAAGAGCTGAAAATATTTGGTTTCTGTTTCGCCTTGTGGCTACTATTTAATTAAAACCTGGTAGCTTAGAATTTGGTTGGCTTATGAATATATTCTTGGCTTGAATGCTTTTAAGTGGCCACAATTCTTTGCTATGCACGAGTAATTTGGTTACATTTGAGTTACCCCAAAGGTCAAAAGAGGGTGTGACCTTTAGTAGGGATCACGAATGTGGCAAGTGCTCTTGAAGGCATCTGTTATCTATCATAACAGGTGAGAAAACTCTACTGCAAAACTTTGATTGCTCTTAAAATCTTAAAAATCAATACCTGCTGATCATCAAGTGCGTATGTTAGTAGTTATAGTTACCTGTAAAGACAATAAATAACATTAGTAAATAGTAGTTGATGAGAATTTATTTAAAATAAAATATAGAAAATATATATAAATTTAAGATTTTTAAGCCAAGTCTGACATTCAAAAGAGGAAAGATTGCCCCAACTAAATTATTGAATATTCTCACGGTAAATACAGTTCTAGGAAAGCATCCTAAGCAAACCCCATTCAGTAAACTACTTCCTCAACTAAATTTTATCTCTGCCAAGGAACTATTGGAGAGGAAAATCACTTCCTATTAATCAAATTCAAAAGTTTTACACTATTCTAGCTGATTTCTATTGATTGCCCACAATTCGCAACTTCCGATCGTTTGTTATTTGGCTGGCTGTCTGCCTGTCTGTCTCCTTGCGTGGCCGCATAACTTAGAAACACAGACACACGACACACGCCAATCTGAATCTGTTAACCGGGCTAAACAGAGCGCACTGCCGGCATTTTAAGGGCAGCCAGGGTCGTCTATTAATACTCTTTAGATTGTGTTTGCCTCTATTTTTTTTTTGTCAGGCATTGCAAATGTTTGATTTCAGTTATTTTGGTTTTTTTATTTTTATCGTTGACATGCAATAAATTTGTATGTTTTCTGTCCACTTGCGAGGCGCGTTGACAGCTGTCGCCAATTGTGTGTGCGCTGAAAGTATCTTAAATTAATTCAGATTTGGCCATTTACAAAATGATTTCCTCTTCAAATACATACAGTGGCTCAGAGCTTATTTCAAGCAGTGGCAAGCAACATTTTTAATTGACTGTCATAAATTATTTATACATTATTTTTCAAAAATTCCAAAAACCTATTGCAGGCTTCTTCACCAGCTATTATTATTATGTAAAAAAGTACCAGCATATTTCAAGCAGTTACATTATGGACATCTGGGTGCCATAAAATACACATTTTTTACGTCAGGTTGATTATTTTTGGGATAAATAAACCAATACTTCGTAGTTTGTTTAATTATATCCGGCATCTCGGGTGCAACTAGCCAACAAGGACTATGGACAAACGGACTACACCGAATGGGATATTCACATCGCCAAATAGCTGAAATGGTCAATATAAGCAAGTCAACTGTATACAACATCATTCGGAGCTTCGTGGACTCAAATCGGATAGAGGACAAGGGCAAAATTTTCACCGAACAGGAGAAGCGGAGGATCATCAGGAAAATAAAAGGAAATCGCAAGCTATCGGCTACAAAATTGACCAACAGATGCAGGATGAAATGGGGAAAAAGTGGAGCGTAAAAATTGTGCACCTGGTTCTGCACAACCATGACTTTAATGCCCGAGTACCACGGAGGAAGCGTTTTATAAGCGCATAAAATAAAGTGACCAGGATGACGTTCTCCAATTCCCAGTTGGACAAGGATTTGGGGTTCTGTCATTTGGTGTTTATTGGAACAACAATGGACAAGAATGTGTACCTCAATATATTAAAGGAAAATTTACTCCAAAATGCCGAGAAGCTAGGAATCCGACGTACTTTCCGTTTCTACCACGACAATGCCTCCAAGCATAAGTCCGGAATAGTACAGTCCTGGCTTATCTTGAACTGCCCCCACATGATAATTCCACCGGAGACTGGGCTCCAGATTTTAATGTTATTGAAAATTTGTGAGCTCTGCTGGAAAATTACATCCGGAATCCTCCAAACAGGAGCTTAAAAATGGTCTGTTGGATGAGTGGAGCAAGATCAGTCCAGCAACTACCCGGAAGCTGATATCTTCCATGAATAATAGGTTAGGAAAAGTTGTTAAGGCTAAAGGATATCATACTAAGTATTAACATCCTTATTTAAGTTTTTATACGCCAAATATGTTACTTTTTTAAGACTGCTTGAAATAAGCTTTGACATGTATTTTGTATATGTTTCCAGTTTTTGACTAATTTTAATTAATTAATTAATATTTTAATACAAACTAAAGTTTTTTTCTCAAATGTGATATAACATTAAACAAATTGGCATTTAAACATCTTGAATTTGTTTCCTTTTGCTTGACACTGCTTGAAATAAGCTCTGGGCCACTGTAGATATATAGGCGTAACAGAGTATATCCGTTAACGATACCGTTCCCCAACGACAATAGAAATTTGTATTTTTCACTTTTCATTCGCTTAACAGCCACACCCCTGACTTGATCGATGCATTTGCTGCGGATCATCAATTATTAATTTGCAGCGGTATTTGTTGCTGCCGCTGTCTGTCAATCAGATTTGACTTACATCACACACCCAAAGAGTACAATATCATGTGCATTAATTACAGCTTGTGCAGCAATTGCATCAGTTAAGCAGTCAATGAACCAGCTCGACTCCAGTTAACCGACAGTAGCAAGCAATCAAACCCAAAGACGAGCCTCGATTGGAAATTTCACCCAATTTTCTATCAATTGGCTATTCAATTTTCGTTGTCATAACAACAACAAAATCAGCTTTTAATATATAATAAAGAGCAGCAAAAAAAATCGATGTCGGATAAGAGCAAGGAAAATGCATGAAAGAGATAAGCAAGAAAACAGGCACACTACTATCGGTTGCCGAAGTTTAAATACACTTGCAGAGGTAAACTTGATAATCACTGAATGTTTGTAATTAACAGAGTTTTTCGATACAACAACTCAGTATTCAATACTCACTGAATGTATATAATTAAAAGAGTTTTTAGACAACAACTCAATGGGATCTAATGCAAAAACTTATTGACTGACTTGCATAGAAATAGTGTGATGACAATAATGACTTATGTGTATATGCATTATAGCAGCTGCCAAGCTAAAGTACCCTCTGCAAGGGTGCAAGAAAAATAAAAAACTAGGTGATTTTGATTTAACAACTGCCCGCAACAGCAGCAGCAACAAAGTTTGCTGGACAGCGTAATCAAGTTTTTGCGGCTGTGGCTCTGCTGCTGCTGCCTACTGCCTGCCGCTGGCCACTGACCATTGACCAGCACCTCGACATCGACATCGACATGGACATCGACATCGACATCGACATTCGCCAGCGCCAACGACAACGTCATCATCTACTGCTTAATCATAGAGGAGCTGTTGGTCGCAGTTGTAGTCGCTGACCAGTGGCTTATTTTGTTGCTGTTGCTTGTTTCTTTCTATTGACAATTAGTGCTAGCTCTTGTAGCATCGCCGCCGACTCCACCTCCTGCGCTAGTTCATTAGGCACGCTGTCAAATTCGTTGACTCTGACCTATGATAAGTTTCGCTCCGCGCCTTATTATAGACTGTCCCTCGCGGTTCGATTTCTCGCTTTTTATCGAGCCATGCATAATTTTCATTTTCGAATATTCGAGGCTGCTCGGCGAAAAAAGGTCTGCCACGCTCGCCTCTGACTGTTTATGTAGGTCGATTTGGGGTTGTTGATTGCAATGGTAATTTATGAGATCGAAGCGAAAGAGCGATTTAAATTTCAAATGCCAATTCGATTTGATATGTTTAATGTTTGAACGTTCAACAGAGGCAATACAGGGGAAACCACTGATACTGGTACATTTACATGTGCAATTGGAATACTAAGCCATGGCAAAAGACAACACTTTCTTGAAGTCATATTCATGTTAGGATATTGAAGAATCTAGAAAAATATATATTTTCGGAAAAAAAAATTGACAATTTAACATATAATTCTACCGATTTGATAGGGGATTTTTAAAATTCTCTAGAGCATTGTACATAATTATAAACTTCCACTACAGTCAATAAATTGTACTCACTGATTTACGCAATTTGCTATTAATTTCACAATATTCCACTTAAACTTCCTCGTTATATTTCCCAGAAAACAAAGCGTATAAATGCAACCACATGTGGATTTTAGACACCTATAAAACAAAAGATTTATATTCTCTTAACTATTATTCTTTTAATTTTATTTTTTTCCCAATTGCTACCTGTTGGTAAATGATGCATAAGTAAATTAAATAAACAAATAGCAGCCAGAATAGATCGTGGCGCAAGATCAACGAGTGCCAGACGTGGTGCGAGACCGACCCAGTGACCAAGTTATGTGAGTGCTTAGCCAGGTCGATAGACGATTGCCAACCAAAGAGAAAGGAACTTGCAGCGGCGATTGCCCCCGAAAGAATTTATGAGATTTTTCGCTGAATGTTGTGTGCAAGATTGTGTGTGTCTGAGCTCAATATATATTTTTGTATATCGTATCTTGTGAGAGATCGCTGAGAGGAGTCGAAAGGCAGCAACTAGAACGGCAAATGGGAACAGTTGCTGTGTTGCCTGCTGGCGCCCCCTATCGTCCAAATTGTCATTGAATTGAATTGAAAATAAAAGCGCATGCGCGAACGAGTTTTATAAACGTGAGTTTCGGTTATTTTCACGCGTCCCCGATCCCCGCACCAAGTGAAATTGATATCGAGATTATCGACAGACTGACGACCGCCTGCCTCTAGAGTAGTATTGTCTGTCTGGCATAGTGGGCTAGTTGGGGTTGGTTGAGACATGGTGTGGTGCCTTATAATTTGCCTTGTTTTCAATGTGAAAATTGCAGCTGTCGAACATCTTCACTTTGCTCATATTTTGCGCGCATTGCCGTCTAATTAATGCTTCGTTTTGTTTTTTAATTTTTGTTGCCTGCTTTCCAATTGTTGTCTATGCCAGACCGTTTCCACACGTCCCAAATTGTTGGCCTACCCATTTCACACCTCCCTGCCGTCGTCACAAGACCAAAATGAAATCAAACGAAATCTTTTACGCGCCAATTCCTCGCATACCTTACGCTGCTTAATCAGTACGTAAAATGTTTCGTGCTTTATTTTTAGCAATAAAATAAAACAATTGAACGGAAATTGTTACAACATGGCAAAAATACATATACTCAGACATACACACGTATCTAGTTGCATATCTAAAGATGGTATAAGGGAAAACTTTTGGCGCACTGATCAAAGTCAAATTAATATTAAATAGAATAAAAATAATATAACACTGCTTTTAGTGATCTTAATCAAAATAATTGTGTTTAAAATTGTAAGCCAAAAAATAAATGTTATTCCAAAAATCAAAATTGATTTACATATGTATATATATATATATATTAAACGAATGTTTATTGTTTTTTATAAAAAAAGCAAGTCGTTTCGTTTTAGGAGTTTATTTTTTAACACCACGCGTATATCGAGTCTTCCTTGTAACCCTGCCTTTTCGTTGACAAAAAGCAGATGAATCGGAAATGCTTACTGCTGTATTTTTGTGAAAGATATTTATTACGGCTTGTAGTCAGTTTAGGTTGTTTGTAACTAATGGGTCTTAACTTATATATATTTAGTTTATTCGATCAAACTTCACAGCCTTAAACTAAAACTAATATAGCTTTAAGTGCGACCGATGCACAGAAAGGACTAGTTCGATCGGAATGAACCACGTATTTTTTATAATTCGCTCAAGCACATTAACATGTACATATTTTCTGACAAATGTTTATTAGCGCCTTCAAGTGCATAGTAAAAATGTCAAATAGCTTGTCATAGCCAGAGAACTCAACACATTATAGTACTCCGTTCGGTCTCACTGAGCACAGGCCATTACAATCTGGATAGAGCCTATTACGAGGCACATTTTCAGCCTGGCAAATTTATGTAAGTACTTGCAGTCGTATTTTTATACGCCTCAGCGACCACTCTTGTGTCTTTTAACCAGCCTATTAAAATGTCTCTGGTAGTTTCGGATCTAATTTTCTTTTTTTTATGGATTTTTAACTGGAAATACCGTTTCAGCAAAAAAAAAAACAATTAAGAGTGCTGTAGTCGAGTGAACTCGACTACGATATACCCTGAACACAGTTATTAAATATATTCTAGTATTATTGGCAAATTCCCCTTTAAAAAGATTCGCACTAAAATGCGAGCAGCCCTCTGCCGACAAACACGTGAAAAACGCAATCGCTGGTAGCGGGGCTCCGCAGTATACACACAAAAACATATTGATAATCATGCCATCTCTTTCTCACACATGCGCTCGCATAATTATGCCTACAGAAAATGCTTCCGGCTTCTGATGGATATGGAAATATGGGAATATATTTTCGACTATACCTTAGGTGTTTCTTATGCGATTTTAATGAAATTTAGGCAGTTGATCAACAATTTGCATATGCATTTTATGTATTAATATGCCTTTAAAATTGTGGCATTTATTGCTATCGGAAATTTAATGTATCGATATTCTATAAACGGAGACAGTTATCGATAAAATAACGCAAACTTGATCTGCGCCTGGTATACGAGAACCTATATTCCAAATTTGTCTCTAGCTCTTACAGTCTCTGAGATCTGCGTGTTTATACAGACGGATGGACGGACGGACGGACAGACGGACATGGCTATATCGAGTCGACTATTGATCCTGATCAAGAATATATATACTTTGTGGGGTCGGTAAAACCTGTTACATACATTTGCACAAAACCATTATACCCCTTTTACCCATTTTTAATGGGTTCATGGTATAAAAATATATATATATGTGGTTGTAGAAACATAATTTGATGTCGTTGATTAGTGCGCTAGAAGGCGCAATAAAATGCGGTTTACTTTTTAATGGATGCCAAGAATATGATGACTCAGTGCAAGGGAAGTGCAACGCAATTCCTATGGAGAACTAAGAAGCCAGAGGCCAGGAATTTTTTCATTACAAACTGAGCATAAAAATTAAGCAAAGAACGGAATAAACATAAACAAGCCACAGCAGCCACAACTAATTAACATGCCCTACTGCTGCTAGAGCGAAAGGCAAAGAGAGATGGCAAGATTGGTAGAGGGAGAAATTCTAAATGCCAGATGAAATATGTGGCAGCCGGTCAGCCACAGCTGGAGTTGGAGTTGGGTCTCAAAATTGGGATTTAGCAGTTGGGCCAAAGAGATAGACTGCATATAGAGTGCCTGAGTGGTTTGGAGCGTCACGCTTTAACGGCTTTCCGACAACTGCCTAACCCACTCAAGCCCCCTCGCAGACAACCCCGCCCCCATTGCATTACTATAGAACACTCGCTCAGTTCAATTGCTTTGGAGGGGCAGCCGCCACTTTGACTAGCTGCATGTTGTTGTTTTTTTCTACCCTTTGACAACTTTTTGTTTGGTTTCGCTAGTTTCTTTGTTGTTTTTCGTGCTTCATTCGTTTTTGTTTTTATTTGTGTTTTGCTTTGTTTTTTTTTTTTTCTCTATCGGAAGCTGTTTTGTTAATTTATGACTTTTTCAAATGAAATTATGTCTCCCCTACATAACAGGAAATGCAATTAGTTTTTTTTCGGGGTTCTGCACTTCGAACTTTTTATTGGAGCTTCGTAAAGTGGCGGCTGTTTTGTTGCTGTTTAGCTGCAATTTGGCTTTTCCTGGTTCCTCTTATCTCTGTGAGTGTGTGTGGTCGAAATTTGACCCACATGTTTTTTATGTTCCACATGTTTCGCTCCTTAAACATTTTTATGGCACATTTGACAAATTAGTTGAAAACTTACAACTTGACGTGCTGATAGATGACGATAAAAAGAAGATGCTGAAGCAATTGACGTTTTGGTTGGACAAATGGCAAGAACATGTGCTCCACATGCGCTCCGAAAGAGAAGGGAATTAACTAATAAATTGTATTTTATATGTAGAAACTGCTGAGAAAGGTGGAAACATAAAGTCCCTCAGGTTTTAAAGTGAGTCTAAGTGAAAAGATGAAAGTAAATATAATATTTTATGCAAATGCTGGTATATAAAAAGTTAGATGTGTCGAGGTCTTGTATTCAATATATAATGATCGAGTGCTAATTCAATAGATGACCCTCCCCAAGAAAAAAAATTGCATCAAACACGAAGACTTTAATAACTGTAAATTAGGAGCCTTTCGGAGAAGAGTTTATGAATGTATATAAAACATAGAAACGTGTGAAATAAAAAATATTATTCATAATTCAAGTGACCATGGATATTTAAGGAAGGCTGTGAATAATTCGCAATAAATATAATGCACAGAGAAGAATCTGAAATCGAATTAAAAATACTAGAATAATTATTGCATAAATACAAACGCAATAATTACATATTAAAACCTCAATTACCATACAATATTTATACAATTTGCCACGCAAATTATTTCCTGAATAGTCGATTTATTTACAAAAGTACATATAAGGCATTGCTCTATCGAGAGTCAACACCCTGAGATCAGAAGAACTCGTCATTTCTTCTGACGATGGTTCGAGCAATCATAGTTGTATTTACGTACAATTTGCGTGCTTTTTAATTTTTTATTGTTATTTATACAGCCGGCACATGTGGTGTTAACATTAATATGAATTTCAGTATGCAATTTCCTGCCGAATATGCAAACATTAGCTGATAGCAATGGATTTGCTTGAAACATCAGGTTGATGATTATGTATTATAGTTGACATATATATTTTTCTGTTTGTTTTTTTACGTCTATGATAATATTGCTGAAATATTTATGCGATATTATCAAACCTTGACCACCTTAGCAGACCATCGTCCGCCTTTGCAGTGTCATCTGCAGCTATTAGCTAACACTTGCGATTACGTCTGTCGGCTGCAGTTTATTTATATATACACATATATGTAGTACGATCCGCATCACCACCCCTCAACCACTTACGTACGTTCGCCTAGTCGTCTAATGAAGTGTCGTGTGCGAATTCTATATAGAATTACGTGGGGCACGTCTGCAGCTGATGCCGCATCGTAATTTCATTGAATTTCGTAATCTTCGTACAAAGACAGCGATTAAGATGTCTTCTTAGAGCGACGGCGAGGTTGAGGGCGAGGGCGTGGACGAGGGCGAGGGTGAGGGCGAGGGTAAGGTGCTGCCTTCTGCCAGTCTTTTGTTTAGTGTGTCAGTCTAAAAATACTAGTCGTACGTCCATTGTTTTACGGCTGTTCATGCTGATTGCGGTGGTTGCATTTTAAACACTGAACACTGAAAACTCAAGATACTCGAAGCACTCACAGTCGCAGCCACAGTCCCAGTCACATCTATGCCAAATTTTTAAGCAACAGAGCAAAATGTCGAACTGTTCATTTACTTAGTCAATGTTAGTCTTAAATGTATTCATTGATCCATATAGTCCATTGAGTTGTGTGCAGTCTTTAGGATATATATTATTTACATTCATAATAGTAAAATAGAAGTTACATTAAATTCATAAAATCATCAATATGTGAACTGATAAGCCCTACATAATTCAAATGTTGGGTAGTAAAAAAAAAAAATTTCTTAAACCATTTTGCTTAATAACATAATTTAATATGGAGTAGTAAATATGGAATATTTAATTATCTTTCTAGTTTTGTATTCTTCTATTTGCGCAACTCGTTCTGCTAGTGTATTTAAGTGTTTCGCTTGCACATTCATCATTGCTCTTATGTGATATGTTTATCTTAATTGTGGCTACGTGTATTTGAAGAAAAATGCTGGCTATCTCAAAGGTAATTGTTGCTTATTTGCCTGCCTCTCTGTCTCTATCTCTATCTCCATCTCCCTCTTTCTCTCTTTCTGTCTCGCTCTCTCTGTCTGTCTGTCCATTGCCATTGTATAATGTCAATTACTTGTGATTTACGACAGTTTAATGATAGACGCAGGCCCACTCTGAAACGAACCTGTGCCAGAGGAACAACTGCTGCTGCTGCTGCGAACAATTTACTTGATGCGAGTTTAGCATGTGATGCATGCGATATTTGCCGCTATGTTCTTTGCGACTCAGTCTTGCATGTAATTTTGCCCATAAATGTTTTGCCAAGTGTTTGTACTCGATGGACCCTTGACAGTGCCTAGCACATGTAAAGGGCTGAATTAACTCGGCCCATAAAGTGTCAACAACTTTTCGCAGCTCACACACACACACAAATCTGTACCACACACAGGCGATGATCGTTAAAACTTTAAGGTGTGACGCAATGCGTTGCAAGCAACTAAAAAAAAAAAAAAAGAAAACCAACTTAATTTCCAGTTTTTAAAGTGTTTCAGCATTTGATTATTCATAGCACAAGCTACACAGGTGTTGCCAGATATTCCAATCGCACTAAATAACAATTAGCCATATGTGGAAAATGTTTTTTTCTTCTTCTACTTATGTTTCGGTTTCTGCTTTTGAATTTTGTATTTGATTTGGCCTGCAAAACATGTAGCTAACGACTTTTGGGGGAATGTCAAATGTTGTTTTGAGTCAGCTTGTGCAAAATCGCAATGGGACGTTATCGAAAAAATCGATTCATGTATTTAATGCATCTGATTTTATGCTAAAGAGCGATGTTTGGTGCCGACAAAGGCGGCTAAGATATATTTATAATTTATACGACAATGATATCGATATTATTATGAGTATAATTTTTTAATAGGCTTAAAGTTAACATTTCGATATTCATTAGACAATCGATATTTCTGATAAGCCTATTATTCATAAAAATAAAGAGGCAACAAACTAAGAAAGTTTGTCATACTTATAGACAAGTTTTTTTCAGTAAATATAGTCGATACAAAAAGATCTTAAAAACTTCAATGTTATACATACATATATTTAACTCACTGTAGTGTATCTGTATTAGATCTCTTTTTAACGGCAGCTCTTAGCATCTGGTATTTTTCACAACAAATCTCTTCTTTTTATGCCCATTATTAATTTTGTTTCTCTTTGGTCTTATTGTGAATCACACTAATTATTCAACAGGTTCTACTATGATATTGCGGCCCGTTGCTTTGTCTCTGAAATCTGACAGGCCAAACCGACCACCGACCACCGACCGACTACCGAAAGGGAAACGAACTCATTGAAATTCTTAACAAGTTAAGCGCGCGCGATTTGGGTAAAATAAAAAAATATATAAAAACAAAAAAAGAACGCATCAAAATGAAACGAGTGGAATAGAATAGAAACACAAAAACACAAAAATGCAGAGAACAAAACACTGTCTGAGTTGGAGTGCTCATCCGTTGTAGTCGCAAAAGTGACGACCCCATGTAGGGCTACGTGTTTTTCCGACTTGTCGCCCACACACACACACACACATACAACGTGAGAGGGCGAGACGCCTCCAAAGCCAGAGTTTTCTAGGCGTTTATCGGTTTGTCACTCATGCGTACAATAAGGCGGTGCAAAGTAGAAAAATTCGCTAAACTTATAAGCCCCTATCCGTAGAGCCTGCCAGATGCGAATAGCACAGTGGGCGACCAATAAAATTGCGTAAGAATATTGCGGCTAATGCGTTGAGCTGTCGGCATAAAAGTTTTAATTAGAAAATAAATACATATTAAAAGTATATACATGCATGCGTGTATGTATGTGTGTGCATATGAAAAAGTTTTCTTACTTTACTTTGCGCTGGTAAACCTAACAATGCGTCGCTGCCTTGAAAGGGCGTGTAGCTAAGCCAAAAGCCCAGCTCAATGACAGCAACGACGACGCCGACGCCGACGCCGACGCCGACGCCGCGCCTGCAGCAGATGCAGCCTTAGAAAATATCGTGCGACTGCGAGTATCTGTGAAGTTGCAAACAATAACTTGACACATATATTGGGCGGGGTGTTAGGGCGTTACTGGACGGAGCTGTTCTAGTCTGGGCAGCTTAGTATTTATCATACAGGAAGCACTCGTCGAGAAATGCATTACACTTTTCGCATGCCATAGCAGGCAGCTTCTGTCTGCCCTCCTGCCAAACAGGGAGTTGAATGAACCGCAACGCGCGCCATTCAAAATCACTGCTGCTGATTAGGAGAGTTGGAATTGACAGTGGGACGGGCAACTGGCAACTGGGTCAGCAAACTGAATGGTGACTATCTGCATCGACAATATCTAAAGTCAACAGTAAGCGACAATGCACTGACAAAGCCTTAGAGTCATCGTCTGTCTATGAGAGAATTGTGGAACTTTGCATTATGCATTGAAATTGTTAAAGTTATTTTTTATTTTTTACCTTTAAACAAAGTTTGTGGAGTCGGTATTTATGAAAGAATTTACTATTGCGCATAGTTACACTCGCAACATGGACGCTATCAGTGGGGCAGTCAACTTCACTATTATTTGATTAAATCTGAATGGAATGTGTGTCTAATGTACACTATAAGTGAGTGCCATGAAAAATACAACAAATATCAGCTTGCTTACTGACAATGTATGCACCTAGAATACTCATTCAATTCCACTTTTAATAGATTCACTAAACAAAAAACAGCTCAAATCGATGTTTGCTTATCCTTAAAAAAGCTAATAATTTCAAGTCTTTCACATTTTTCGATGTACATCTTAAAAGCTTATATAACACGACATTGGCCAGTTGCAATTCATTTTAGCTAAAAATAAAAATAAATTTGATTAAAATACAATTAGCTGCGACAACAAAATCCCGAAAACCGCTAACAAATGAGCCAAGTCAATGAACTTTTAACCCGTGACTTCAGCCGGTGACCGCTGAACCAACTCTTGCAAAAAACTTTGCCATTCGATACGCCTACAACGTATTTAACTAATTATTAAATATATATTTCTTGCTTTTAATTTTGTATAAATTTGACTTTATTTTTGACGGCTGTTGCTGGAAAGTTGAACTCACCTTTAGACAAAAAAAAGTTATTTGTTGCGCAATTGCCGCGACGTCTGCAAAGAGGAAAAAAAAGTGAGCAAGCGTTAAATAAATGCTAGAAAAACAACCAAAGTTATGTGTAGATTAGTTATGAAAAGCCAGCAAGTTATTGGAATTAAAATAACAACAAAAAAGCTCTTAAAATTAATCAACGTCGCAATGTCATAAAGACAAGACCAGACTAGAAACCATTACAACTCATTTCCAATCATAAAACAGACTGTCTAACAATCTACCTATAACCATTCTAACTGTGTGAAACCCACACTCCCTCACACTCACAGGAAAATAAAACAACTGGAGGGAAACTTGTCAACTGTAACGCAGACAATCAACAGAAATGCATAAATTAATAAAGCTACAGAGAGAGAGAATAAGTATGTAGCATGAAATGTTATCGACTGTGACTACCAAACGATGACGATGACGATGACCGTGTAATGAATACGAGTACAAGCTCTAGTATGACATACAAGTCAGGGTTTTCTAAGGGGTGTGTGTAGGAGTGGGGTGTGTTGAAGGCCGGCAACACGCAGCTAATTTCATGCTCAATTGCGCAGTATCTTTTATAATTGACAGTCCATAGAGTAGAGTACAACACAGTTGCTGACTCTGGTAATCAAGAGTACTGACGACAAAGGACTCGACAATTATGCACAATAAATTAATACTCAAACTATACGCACTGCGCACAAAGTTGTTCCAACTTTAAATTCATGTCGATTTAATGCGTATAAAGCAAAAATTATTTAAAAGATTAACAGTACATGTTACTAACTTTGCAAAAGTTAATAATAATTAATGGTTTTGTGCGATAGTGGCAAGTTTCCAATATGAACTTCCATATTGGCCACTTTGCACTTTCAGCATTAAGCAACTTTGTGAAACCTAGAAAATATCCATTTAAAATCATTTTAATGCTTTAAAACTTGGGCTTAAGCCAAACTTTCAAAATTCTTACGATAATTTAAGACTTTGATATTTACATAAATAGATATATTTTAAAAAACACACACATATTTTTTTAGTCTTTTTCTAGTTCTTAAAAGCGTACTGAAAGCACTTCAAATTGACCGGATATCATGATAAGAAAAATAACTGGTGATAAATTTATAAGTAATATGTAGAAATTAAATAAATGTGGGTTCATTTCAATACTTATTCCTCCACGGACGACTTCATACAAGCGAATTATATTAACATTCTAAGTGACCACAATAAAATGTGTCAAATTAGGTATTACATTTATCATTAGATCATTTTCTATATTTTGAAGAAAACTATAATTTTACGACCATCAAGTTCGTTGAGTGTTTTTCTTAGCCCCTAAGCGCTTCAACTGTTTCTGAAGTGCATTGGAATGTTTCTCTCCTCGTGTAGATGATGATATTATAATAGTATTATTAACTCTGGGATTTGGACAAGTCTCACTCAATTGCCATTAGCATCCACAGCGACGAAATCAACAGGCCACTGAAGCACTTAAGGCACTCGACGATTGTGTTGACAAAATGGCAATTTGTTGATAGACATGATAGGCGGATCTGAGAACAGTCAAGTTCGTTAGCGCCGATTGACATCGTCAGTTATGCATTATCCACTGGTGTCTACAGTTGTTACAACAAATTGCCAATAAAAAAAATATCTCACTCTCTTGCTGTCGTTGTCCTTGCCTGAGTCCATTGGCCCCTTGGGCCAGCCAGCTCCAGCTTGAACATACGCTTTCGATTTTTTCCCGCAACTGACACGCACTTTGCGTGTTTATTAAATAAATAAAAATTTGCATACATTTGCCAATATGCAAAGAAGAAAAAAGCAAGTAAATAAGTAAATAAATAAATAAAATAATCATTCCCTCTGCGGAGTGAACAAGGCGTTCAAATGCAAACACAATTTATTCAGCTATTTATTGCAGGCAGCATCTACAAAGGATTCATTAAGACATAAGAAATGTAAACTTTTGTTTAGTAAGGGCATGCGAAATAAACAGAATCAGATGCATAAGTTCCTTTGGCTTAACAAATGTGTGTGCTTAGGATTGAAGCATATACATATATCTAGCTTAATCCTTGGCATCGCCTGACACTTGCAGATAAAGACACACCCAAAAATAAAGTAAAAGATGGAAAAAAAAACACTTAAAAAGACGCATCGCTGCCTGTTCTGATGAGCTCAACTTGAGTCTTACCATGACCCAACCCAAACCCAAGCTTAAACCCAACCCACAAGATCATTTCGAGTTCTGTGCTTAGCTCATTCATCTGGCAACTTCTTTGCATGCAGAGCTCTGGAAATAACCCGTGGGGCACACATTCAACCACAACGCCCCCCGCCCGCCGTCCTGTTAAAGTGTAACTAATACGAAGCAAGCTACAAAACTGCCCTGAACGTAATGGGTAATGGTTTTGATGGGAGTACACAAGACCAATGGCCAGCTCTTTGATTAATGAATGCCGCTACTGTTTTATACACGACCTATAACTGGAAGGGGTGGCGAATGAGAGGGGTGTGGTATATATATATATATGTATATATATATATATACACACACACGCACACACAAAGCATAGAACTTTTTGCACGTTTGATATAAGACGCTTGCGGCGTGAATCTTGCTTAGGTCGCATCATACGCCATATGTACAAGAATTATAGAACCACAAATTATAAATAAATAAGTGGAGGGCCAGGGCCACAGACAAATCCCGAAATGGACGTTCAGTTAATCGTCTTTAAGTGGCCGTCAGCTGGAGCCAGGGTAGAGACAAAGTTAACGAATTAGTTGAGTCAGTTCCAATGCTAAGCATATCATTTGTCTTCTTGACCGGATTGTTAAATCTCAGAATGCCACAGCGGGGGTCTGACTTGAATTCGTGTTCCCCATGTCCAAATATAATAAGAGCAGGCAACTAATTAGCGACACTCATTATACGATTGCGAATGCGTATTTTTGTGTTGAACTGTTTATTTAGCCTTAGAAGAAGTTACTATTTTATATAGCTACCATAATAATAATATGTCGAAATTTTAGTTCATATATGTAAAATTAAGCTCTTGTTAGAAAAATAGATTTTTTTTTTAATGTACCTTAAGCTAAATCGCCAATTGAATTAAGTCAGCTGGAATCTTATTATCGTATACTATAGTATATATAGTATTCGGGAAACCTAATATAATTATATAAATAAGTATTTATTTGCATTTCGCATTTGTATTTTATCGTTGCACTTCGCTTTTGTCTGTGATTAGCTCAATTCAATGCCAGCCACTTGGCAGACTTATACGCCCAGCATTTTACTTGATCAGTTTTGTGTCTCACAGATACAGAAATGTTCCACAAGCTGCCGCTGCACAAATATTTTCTAAACTTTTGTTGCAAAATCTCTGTTGCTGTTTCTTTTGTTGTTATAATTAAACAAAATATTCAAATAAATTATCAACTAGAACAAATTTGCTGGGACTGGCTAGAGATGGAGGAGCTGAACAGCAATGGGGGGCGGACTATCTGTTTAGCTTGCCAGCTGCACAGTAGCAGTGACTGTGTTCAGCCTTTGTGTAGCATTGTTGCACACAAGTTTTGCATGATAATAAATTTGGTGGGCTGCAAAAGAGAGGCGTGCCGCTTAGCTGGTATGTGTGTCATGTGAGACTTGCTTTTGGTCTATGTGTGTGCTGTAAACGAGTTGGGTTGTGCAAGCGACGCAAGAAGATGTTGCCTTTGTATCTTAATCTTGGACGGTTCTTACAATAGCGAAGACTAAAAAGAAGTTGTTTTGAATAGTGTTAGGCAACAAACAACTAAATAATAGAGAGTATAAAATTGTTAGATTGAAAGTGATATATGAAGCAAAATTATAAATTAGTTAGCAAACTTTTGAGTAATGAAAGCTGATTATAACTAAATTATTAGTGTCTGAAACTAACTGATAAGAGATCGAATAACTACAATATAAATATATTAGGTTACGATATGGGAAATTAAAGATTTAGCTTCACATAAGCAAGTATTAAGATTAACAGCAAATGATTGGTGTAAAAATCCTAGGAGTTGTTCTGAATTTCCTTATTTATTTATGTGATATCAATGCACAAGCGTCGTAAGAACACAGCCAATTACAATTCACTTTTAATTTGCGTACTTGGATATCACACAGCCTTCGCCTATTTAATAAATGCAAATAAATATGGATGAAGCTCATTAGCGATTGCGAATAATGAAATGCTCCATAAAGACGCGTCTCGCACTCAATGTTCATTTGCATTGCGAGATGTATTTTTAATGTTGGTCACACTTTGTTAATGCAAATGCAAATAGCCAAGTGCAAGTGCTTTTCAATTGTTGTTGCTTTGCATGTGCTTAAAATGCTAAGTATGTTTGTATTGTTGTTGTTTTTGTTGTAACCACAACAAGTTGAGCCGTCATTTTGCGTGATTGCTCAGGCGACAAAGAAACGAAGAAATGAGTTATGTGTGTGTCTGTGTGTGTGTGTGCACAGTTACAAGTTGTCATAAATCTTGGTCAACTTCGGACACAAACTGCTCGCGGAAGTTGTTGCTGACCAACAAGTTGCCCGATAAGGGGTGCTGCTGATTAAGCTTCTAAGATATATACACTGCCTGGCATATATCGAGAGCAGGTTCAATATAAAGGGGGTGAAATTGAATTCATACCTCGTGCTTCACTCAAATCTATTAATCTTGTCAAGGTTTTTCCACTTTCCTAAGTGACCAGCTAACCTCTGTTGCACAATTATCCCAAATAAAACGAATGCAAATCTTATAGACAGACAAGCTCAGATTCTAATTATACTGAATGTAAATCATATATACTTATATATATTTATATTTCTTATAATACTTGGCTACACGTTTTGTTTAATAAATAAAACTCCTTTGTTTTTTGTTTATATATTTGTATTCCCGAGCAGCTTTATTAGCTTTGTTTTGTGGCCACGAACGACTACATCAGCAAACAGCTGACATATCAAATATTTAATTATCGAATGCTTTTTTTTCTGTTTGTTATTTTTATTTATTTATTTTTGTTTTTTTTTTTGTTTGTTGCCACTTCTTAAAATGTATTCTTGTGTGTCTGTTTTTTTGTGTCTTTATGAGCAGTACTCGTGAGCAATAACCTTGCCACAAAACCTGACTTGACATGGCAGCTATACAAAAAAAAATTTATATATATAAAAATAACTTCAAAGCGCTAAATCTTTGATAAGCTGATATTGTGTTTCTTTAATATGTATGTTTTCTGCTTAATGACGGAGACTCTTTGGTTTTTTTTTGTTTTGTTTTTTTGCTCTGGACAAACGCGGCTAGCATTAAAAGTATCTTCATTGATTGCTGTCTGGTGGAGAGCGCACATTTGCTGTTCATATTTCTCCTCAGTAATTTATTTGTCAACCATGTTGAGTGTTTTACTTCGGGCATTAGCTTCCTATACACACACATACACACACACACATACAAGGTTGACTTTCACGCGGCTCTCATGTGAATTACTCCGTTTCCTTTTACAGTTTTGTAAAATACGTAATTCGAAATCGATTTCGATTCGCAATGTGTGGAAATCATATATGCCACAAGGTTGTCCATACTACAGCGTTTCGAAGTCTTTGTTTCAAACGGTTCTTATCACAATTTAAGCTATCAAATGCAATCCAAACAGCTTTGAATTGCAAATTCAATTGTAAATTGTTGTTTATTATTCTTTATTGAAATACAGCTTTGATCAATATATATAATGCATATCTTTATATTCTAAAAAGCTTGTTTCTGCGTTACTCAACACTTTTAATAGCCTTGACACTTCTTTATGGGATTCTCATTAGTTATACATGAGACGCTTAGCTCTTTGTGATTATCACTTGTTCACTGTCATTAATAATGGTAATATTAATATCTAATAAGCCTATCTTAATGGTTATAAGTTAATTTGACTAAAGATATTATCCGGCAAGCACTAGTCCCTCTCATCGATTCTCATCAGGTGTACTTGACTGGTGTTTTGAACAAACAGCTGTTCAACAAAATGGTAAATGGTAATGCATAAATTGTTTTGTGAATTTTGTGAATGTCGCTTATCGCAAAAACAAATTGAAAATATGTGAAACCTCTAATACGCCTTTATTTGGCGCTATCAAAGGGAAATTAAATTATGCATACATTTTGCATTGCATTGAAATCATTGAAATGCGTTGTTCATTAAATACTTGTTGAAATAGTCACGACGGTTATCCGAGACAAGAAATTTGAATTATAAGTTTATGAATTATAATTTAATTGGAATAAGCAGGCAGTGATACATACTTATCATATTAACTGGGCTCGGCGATATCTGGCTCAAGTTCTCGTTCTGGTTTCTGATTCAAATACCTACTCTGCGCCATGTTCACAGCTGCTTTTACCATTTGATTTGATTATCGCACAATGCCACCCACGCCTGAGATGCAGTTAAATGTTGTGTAGAGGAATTTTTCATAAAAAAATTAAAATGAAATTGAATGTGCGCTCCAAATATGCAAAACTTAATGTGCCTGAATGAGAATATAGCTGGGAGTATTTTTTTTAATGAAATGTTCTCTATGATGATTTTTAACTTTTTGATGTTTGCCGACCTGCAAATACTTAAATTTAACACACTTTAAACTTACCCAATATTAAATTCAGTTATGGCTCAAGTTTCTCACTGTATGTATCTGACTTACATAGGGTTCTCTGCAAGAAATAAAATATGTAATTAAAAATTAAATAACGGTCTGAAACCTTAAGCTAATTTAGATTAAAAAGCAATGGCAATTAAGGCCTTCAGCTCGATGAGCGTTCGCTTATATATTAAAAGTTGATTATATTATTATATATATATATTTGAACTAGAAGTATGTATGTCAGAAACCCAATTAATCATTTTACTATCTACAAATCCAGTCTTATCGTGCTCTGGACAGAACGATTCAACCTACATTCAACATAAGCTCCTAAAACCTGCCCAACCCTTAGAAGCAGGTCACCCAAAATCAACACATGCTTTTCGAAACGTTATTCTTATCACAGCCAACAAAATTAAGTGTGTTCAATAAATAAATATTTTACATTGCGTGTATCTAAACTAAATGATAACATTAATACCATTATAAATATTACGCTCTAGCGCCTGCCACCTTACGGCTTATCATTTGTATATGTGTGATGCAAAACGTTCCACTGATAAGCATTGTAAAAGTTAATAGATTGAATTTTATGGGGTAGAGAATATAAACATTAATTGGGGGCATTGAATTGAAATGTAACAAAGTTGCAAAGTTAATATAATAGTTGTATAGGTGCTGCATACATTTTAATATATTTTTCTACAACTGCAATTTACATTTAATATAATATAATATTAATATAATGTACAGTTTATACATTTTTAGCTATGCAGCAGGGAAAACTAAACTCAACGAGCTCAGTATCCACTTTACACAATATTCAGCTGCATAAATAAATTATAAACACTCAATAAGCCTGATAAGACAACAAATCAAAATGTTATTAAGCCGCATAAAGTTCGCATTTGCCAATGCTAAAGACGCGCGGTTTATCAAAGATTTATCTGCTGGTCCCCTCAAAAAACCAGTAAAAAATAAGAAAAAGGAGGCGATTTAAAAAAACGAAAGTGTCGACGGAGTATTATTTTGTATCGGGTCGGATCGGATCGTACCGAATTGGGTGTGTTATTGTGGGCACGGCGTTGATATTTCATTTAAATATGCAATTTGCATGCAACTACAATATTTCATTAATACAAAAGAGTCAAATAAAACAGCTTCCCCGTTTTGCTTACGTTTGCGAAACAAGCCTCCAAACGAAGGACTATTAAAACTTATATGTACATACGCACATTTAATTTATTATTGCTGCAATAATTTATGCTCTTAGGCTCTTAAAACAAATCAACAGAAATATATATGCAATCAGTTATGGAGGTAAATCAATGACTTTATTGTTAAACTTTTGTTGTTGAACTATTTTACGATACAGCATATGAAATAAATTAACAGGAAAAAAAAATGACAAGTGCGCAAATAATAAAAATTATTAGAGAAAAATTTTGTATTTTTAACCAAAAAAAAAAAGATACAATGTGTAATAAAAAACAAACTGTTGAAAGTACGTGAAATAAAAATCAAACTGAAAGAAAAAATCAGCAAGTGAAAGCGCCAATTAAAATAGTAGAAATACAAGCATCTATTACTCGACAGCTGTTGCGTTAATTTATATGGCAGCCATAAGTATTTTATGTATGGGCTTTTATTTATTTTGTAGACCAAATAAATAATAAAATCAGTTGTATAGACACTTGAATTAATTGTGGCACATCTTTGAAGACACTCGCATACGTAATCAGAGTGGAACAACTTTTATTGATAGCGCTGCACAATAAATTGAAATAATCAATGAAAAGGCCAAGCATTAAGCGAACATATAGTCTGTTAAAAAATGTTTGGTGCGACTAGTTTTATTGCCGTTGTAAGACTTGGCCAACTGAATATTCAGATGAGGAAATTTATGTAGATTTTTGAATTCCATTTGTTGTTGTTTTATAGATCGCTTAGAGCTAAAATGTTTATGTAAAGGAAAAAAAAAAAACTAATTAATTTTTATACAGTATACTAAACTATTTTATGATACGCTTATGCAGCACATAGAAAACACGATAATTGTCTATATATAAACAATCATTTAAGTTTAGTGTGTAGGCTTAGAAATAAACGTTAACTAATTGAGATTAATTGAGTTTTATTATAAAAACCTTCTATGCTTCAACAGATAAATAAGCTCAGTCAGCTGCGCAGAAGTATATTAAAAAATAATATATATATTCTTTAACATTTCCTGTGCTATCAAACAAAAAGAACCCGTTAGTAAGACCGACGCTCTTTAAACCTCCACTGACCACAGCAATCAGTTAACCACTCGTCTTAGCTCATCGCACCGCATCGCATCGCATCGGGTCGCCAATTCACCCACGAGCAAAACTCGTTGAAATCTGACTAAGCCAGCACTCATATATAGTATTATTAATGCCCCAGAGATTATACCAAAGCCAGAAATAATAACATCATCGCATATCGTTTACCGTTTTAAATAACAACAACAGCAGTAAAAGTTATTTATGCACTTCGACGCCAAAGCAGAAGCTGGGCCCCGCAGCAGGCAAAACGAAGTTCTTCAACCGCAAAATAATGAGTTGCACCAACGCCAAAAAAAGTAAAATAAAAAATAAATGAAAAAAAATGGAAATAAAATAAGAAACGGGAGAATCGCAACAAAAACAAAGACGAGACAAGAATCGGACCAGCACAGCTTTGGCCCAAATGCGAAATTTCAACATTTTCATATGCACTGCGGGACAGAGGGACGGACGGACAGACCGACGGACAGACCGACGGACGTACTTAAAGCGACGCGAGTTTTAGGTCAAACCGCAGCCGCTACTCCTGGCTAATACAGCTCCAGCTCTAACTCCAACTTCAGCTGCAGCCAACAACTTGAGTGTGTTTCTGTCTGTCTGTCAGTCTGTCTGCATCCTGCGTAGAGAGCATATTAAATTGCTGAACCTGGCCAGCCAACAGCTGTGCGACGCCTTTGGCCAAGACTTGAGACGAGGCAAAACCAGTTTAGAGCGCAGACCCTGTCTCAGACTCGGGCTCAGACTGAGACTCGACTCTGGGCTCGAGACGGCAGCTGTAAACAATCAGAGCTAACTGCATGGCAGGCACTCAGCCATGAAAAATGAACGATGATAATGATGACGACGACGACGTCGCCCCAACTTGGGGTCTTTTCTGTTATAGTACTGCTGCTGCTGCTCTTTGCGAGCCAAAAGCCATTGACCAAAAAGGCTTCACAAGAAACACTTATTATTAGTGGGCATCCACTGAGAGATTTTTTAAAGTCAATAAATAAGTTATAAATTGGCCCATATGAAAACAAATTGTTAGAGTTAACTTGGAACTTCGTATTGCGCTTTTTAATATTTTATAGATTGCATTTGTTAAAATTAACTTGGGACTTGAAGATAAAGCACCAATAAAATATTTAAAAGAAAACACCAAACTTTCAATATGCTTGCTTTAGTATTTCTGAAAATAATTTAAGTATTGCCAACAAATAATTTTAAAAATTAAAATGTTATTTTAAGATGAAACCGCTAGCTTTTTCACTAATTATTATTTGTTTTCAAGATTTAATCATTCTAGGAAATCAGGTAGGTATTTTACTTCTCTTTAACTTTGTTTCATCAACTTCTAGTATTGAGAACTGTATTCAACTTAAATTTTGTTGAGTGTACGTATATTGTGTGTCGCTTTGGTTAGTGGCTTTGGTGTGGACCAACAATTTCCTACTCCTGGGCAAGTTGGGGTGCATCTACCTGCGCCGTGGCGACCAGCTTCTAAAACCCGATTTCGTACAAATATCTACACACATCTACTGCCCTTTGCTGCTGCTTGCTGCTGTTGTTCTTCTTCTTCTTTGGCTTATGGGTACTCTCGAGCTGAAGTTTTGCCATTTGTGTAGTTGTACTTTGAGGCTGAAAGCTAAAAATAAAACCGGTTGCCAGGTTCATAGGCGCTTTGTTTGAAAGTCTATGCGATCTCGCCTTGTCGTAGGTACTTACTCGTACTTACTTACTTACTTATGTATATAAGCTGCACAGCCCGGCCCTGCCCTGCACTTCTTCTCTCTGCTTGCTATTCTTGTTTTTCTTTGTGTTTATTTTTTTTTTTTGGATTTCTTGTAGTTTTTAGAATACGCCATTTTTTTAATTTTTCTCGCCCCTCAAAGCTTGAGTGCGCGCGTCCTCTGTATTTGGATTATTCTAGTTTAAGGCCGAAACAGAATCTGACTAATAAAATACTATGTTAAACTTGTTTTGCCTCGATTGCTTTTCTGTTTTGATTATGCCCGTGTTTGATGATAAAGGGTTTATTGACTTTGTTATGGTTTGCTATACAGGTCAAAATATTTGAAGTCTTCACAGATTGCTAACAAAAAGATTTGAGATAAGAACAAATCGATTAAGAAGAGGATTAAATTAATGAATATGTGAACATTTTAGATAAGAACTTATAGATTAAACGAAGGCTTTATAAATTATAACATTAGTCAGTGTTATAATTAATTTAATTTAAAATAAACACATTTTTGAAAGGCTTTGGTTTATGCTTTTGAAACTCACAAATGAAGTAAATAAATATGCAAAATGAAAGCTTTACTCTCAGCACAGATAAATACAGCCATATACCAAATAGCTATTTAATCTGAAACAATTGACGCTGGAGAAACCGCATTGTATTTTGCAAGGATAAAAGTCCATAACCTTTACGTACAAATACCCATTCCGATTGTTTAGTTTGAAACTGATTTGTGGACCCGCCCTTAAATCGCCATACCAAAACTGTGGCCTAAGTATTAGCCATGACTTCAGCCTGCGCATTGACAGCCAATTCTTGTTATTTGCTGATGTCTGCAAGCTACCATAAAAGTCGCAGCTTGGCTCAGCCATGAAACTGGTTGAACTTTAACAACAACAGCAACAGTAATCGAAATTGTTGGCTTGTTTTGTGCATTTGGTGCACATTGCTGCCGGTTTCTCTTTTATGGCCAAGACAAGTTCTTGACACTCAAAAGCCCAGCGAGCAGACAGCAGACGCCTACTGCTCAAATTGTAAGTACAAGTGCGAGAGTTATTGTATCTGGTATCTGGTATCAGTATCTATTTATTTTATTTGAAAAAAATAATAATAATAAGAAACAGAAACAGAAATCAGTTTTAAGTGGCTGACTGCGTTGCCTGCCTTCAATCACCTCACTCAGTCAAAATGCAATCGCTGTTGCAGTTGCAGTTGAAAAATCTGATAAGCGCAGAGGCAGTCGCCGAAGCGTGCCACACACAACCACTTGCAATGAGATTGCATTGCCCCCGCAATGAAATCCCCCCTCTAACCGAGACTTTAGCTGAGTACTTGCAGTTAAGTAAAAAGTAATTTAAAGTCGAAAAGGCAGTCATTATTCGCTTGCCCACATAATAAACGATGTATAAGTAGGCGGATTCAGGCGATCACACAACTCTTGCAGAAATTTAGAAATTTTGTCTAACAAAATATATAACGCAAAATGTTGCAAAGCGGCTTATAATAATATTTCATATTTATTTACGATTATTTCTGTGAAAACAGCTCAGCTGGCTAAATTTGAAAAAGACTTTTGAAATACTTAATTATAATTTGTATTTCCTACAATGAGCAAGAAAATACTGTTACATATTGGAAAATATTTTCCGTTTAATACTCGAAGGATTTCGTTTAACAAAAAACAATTTAAAGATATATATTATTTTTGTGTGCTGTGTTGTCTATATAAAAATATATTGAAAGAGGTGAAAAATATAAAAATAAAATAATATTAGACCTCACTGTTTGATCAGAATATACAATATATACGACCTTGAAGGATGAATCTGAGCTATGGAATACAAATATATATTAATATATATGAATATATATATGTATAATTATTTATTTTGCATTATTTCAAATGCTAAAATTGTAAACAGAATGAATCGCCATTTGTATGCCGCATAAATGTTAGAAATGTGAGAATTAGTTTTACTTTCTATTCATGACTTGGCATCTTTTTGACCATCTACGCCAAATATACCCGCTTCACTTTCACAGCAATGCTTTTAGAGGCAAATTAAAAGCATTTAGCCATGTCCAAGCCTACAACTCCACGACAAATTTACAGCAAATAACTGCAAACCCGAGACCCAACTGGCTGCCCCAAATCTACGTAATTGTTGTTGCAACCGCAGCAGCCGCAGTGGCAGCCTTTGGCCTGACCACAGATGTTGTTGTCCAGCTTAAAACTATAAAGACTGAGAGATCAGTTGGCGATTTGCCGACTACTGTGTGAAAAATCGGGGTGTGCACAACAGCAACAACAACAACAACAAGACAGATGCATAAAATAAAAATAGTGTAGAAAAAAATTGTGCAAATGGTCTCTCACTCAACTGTTTTGAACGTTAATTTGCGCCAACTGTTTTAGCTGTGGACGCTGTCTGCTTTCAGTTTCATTATGAGTTGAAACACGGCCCGAAAAATCATGCAATTGCAGTTGTTGTTGCAGTTATTGTTTTTTTTTTTTTTGTCAAGTTGCATGCAGATTGCAACATTCAGTTTTGTATCTTTCGGCTTGCCGCTGCTGCTGCTGCGGTTAATCATATTTCTGTTGTTATTGTTGTAAATTAGCAGCTGCACACAACAAGCTGCATTCAAAATTGTGTATTTGCAGGATATACCCCGCCATAAAAGATTTGCATATTGCGTTTTAGCGCTTAATAGTCATTGATTTTTTTTTATGCTTTGCCTAATTGACACTTTTGTGAGCTGTTTGCGATTTTTTCTTTCACTTCCATTTTTGGAAGCTCAGCTTTAACATGAATCTTAACATGAGATCGCAATCGATTTCGCTTGCTCCATTATTAGAGTAATAAATTAAATATATATTTTTCAAAAAATTTATTATGATGACAACAAGCTGGTGATTTTTTGCATTTGCGTAAGATTTCAAGTTGAGCTTTTTAATAGCCAAAGCCAACAAAAAACTATCATTGGCTAGCAAACAAAACAAAACAAAGCCAAGCCACAAAGTGCAATGTCAACGGGGACTAAGTTCATTTTTGGAGCGCATTACACAACCTGGCCAAAAGCAAAGAGGAGAAAGAGGGGCAAGAGATGTGGGGTAGGGGTAGAAGTAGCAGCAAATATGTGGTATAAATAAAGAAAAACCATCGAAGGTGGCCGCGTACTGCCCACAAATCAAGCAATGATACGCGACGCGACCCCTAATTAAGTTTGTGGCCAACGTCATCGTCAGAATTGTTGTGCGACTCGTTGTGCCCAAAAGTTGCATTCAATAAATAATTCTATGCGCAATGATGGATTGCCATAATGATCGATTGAGAAATGCATATTAAGTGCGATATTTGTAGGCATACGCTAGACGACGGGCTTCAAATCGTTTTTATTTTAACTGTTGAAGAAGCATTTATGAAAGACATGTGCAATATATAAGAAACCCACTCGTTAAATGATATATGAAATATATATATTCAAGCTGCAGCTGAGATGGCAGTTAAGCGGCAGCTGCAACAACTGGTCCGTTGATTACATTGAAGCAGCTGATGAGGCGTTTGTGCATTTAGCTACAGCGAAAAAGAGTGGGCGACTTATATAGAGATGGAGAAAGAAGGGGAGACAGAGAGAGAAATTCAATTCATTATGTATAATAATTGATTATAATTTCTTGATTTTTGTAAGCTGATTATGCAGCCAAAGAAATTGGATGTAATTAAAAATAATTAAGCTGTCTGACTGAAGAAGGAGTCATTAAGCATTGGGGAAGTTAAGCCAGTACAGTGGTCATTCCACAATTTGAAAATACACCAACTAAATTATAGACAATTTTATTTGTTTAATTGGTTTAACATGCTTTTTAAGAAATAATACCTAAGAGTTTTGATAACAGATTTATAAACATAATTTACCCAATTTCAAGCTTTAAATTACAATATAATGAAATTAGTAATTTTCAAAGCTAGTAATTATCAATCAAACAACGTATTTAATTCTAGCAAAAAGAGCCACTAGCTTTATTAATTTAACACTTGTCTCAAGCAATCAATATGCTGCTCCTGTGTCTAGACTTGAGACTGTCTAGCAATGTCATCATCTCCAGCAAATGCTGTCAAGGTGTTAACACTTGATTATGAACAAAGAAATAAGTAGGCTAATAACAATAGCAGCAGAGCTGCTCACTTTAAGAATCAGTTGGCAAAAGTGTAAGTTGTGACACAACAGAGAGAGAGATAAAGAGAGTGAGAGAGAAAGACAAAAAGACATATTAATAATGACTTGAAAATTGTTGAGTAAATGCCAATGATTAAAATTTAATTACAGATTTTTAAGCGATGAGATTTCATTTTTCATAATTTTACTTTTTTTTCATTTGTTTCATTCTAGACTTGACCCAGTTTGTGCGACAAGTGGCAAAAGAACTGAGAGTTCATAATTAGAAAACGAATATTATTTTGATTTCAGTCTTAGCTGTTTTGTTACTCATCAGTATACGCCCTCGTGCGTGCGTGTATCTGACGGATACGCGCAGCCGAACAAGACCCAATTCTCAATGACAAAAGGAAACATTTTTATCAACTTGAACGGGTATATTGAGTGTCACTTTTACAGTTGTCGTCGCGTCGATTCCAATTACCATAGTATTATAATATAGACACAAAGGTCTTGGCAACAATTAAAATATATATGAGTAAATAGTTCCTTCACATGAGCGAAACGACCTTACAACACACGCAACAACTTTGGACACACCACGCCAATTCGCAACACACACAAAAACCACACCACACCACTCCGCCCACCAGTGCCTACCCCGCATTGTGTGACAAGTGCCTCGATTGCCAAAAGAACACCCACGGAACTGGAAAACTTTCGAAGGTCTGGCAAAATTTTATTATTTTTTGTCTGACAGCTATCGGCGACAAACCTAAAGCAAAGATGATTTCACTTTTGAGCTGCCGAACATTAAATACCCTATTAATCAGATATTATCATTTTCACTGCTTTTTTATTATATTTTTTAATTAATAGATAAAATAAATCTTCTTTACTTATTATTACTATGCTCTTACTTACAAGGTAGTTTCAAAATGAAATTCTCAAATTTGGCTCTAACATCATAACATATAATATGAATTAAATATTATCGATCATAAATTCGATTTAAATAAGCTGGCCTATAATCACAATCACTATTTACTCTTTATTACTTTTCTGTTGCTTTCAATATAATTCGAAAAGTTACCTGTATGTTATCAGAGAAGTCTACCGCATGATATACAACAAACTAGGGTATAAAGACACACTTGTATATCATATCATATCATATAATCAAAAGCTCATTGCTGTATTTTGGGGTATTACACGATGAGGTGGAGTCGCTCCCACCGTAGGCATTACCAGAACACTGTCTATATAATTTAGCTCAAAGACAGTTGAAATCTGCTGCGACTTGTCCCTTTTATGTTACATTTAAATAGTGCCAACTATATTGTCAAGTTGGTTTCGCATAATTAAATACTTATTAATTAATTATTAGTTTTTGTATTATGTGTGTGAGTGGATGTCGCACGCCTAATCAATTTCAATTGAAGGTGTCACATCGCACTCTGTGTGGCAAAGTGCTCTGCTGAAGGCCTGTCGAGGCCTATGAGAATAACAAACATACATATACACACAGGCACACAAAAGCAGCTGATGTAGGCGAAATAATTGTTCTCCAACAGTTAAGAGGTCATGTGAAAGATGCCTGGCAACAGCAAGCGGAAAAGCGACATATCAAATTAATTATCAAATGTGGGAAATAAATATTAGCTAATTGCTAACTAGTTCCTACTACTACGATCTAAAATCTTAATCTTCTCTGTTCTAAAAAGCTTACCCACATAATCCAGTTTTTAAGTGTAACAGTTTTTGACTTACCGAAACTGCAAATAGAAAGAAGAAGAAGAGTAAAGTTTTTGAGTTCAGTCATTCAATTATCAAGAAATGTTTAATTGCAAAAGGAAATGCCAACAAAACTGATGCTCATTATAAAAAGATAACGATTTACCTGAAAATACTATTGAATAATAAATGTATAAAACTAATACAAAAACTCAGCAGCTTGTCAAAATAAGTTCTTAAAGCCCCGATCGCAGAGTAATGATGGTGCCAATGCAATTAAACATAATTAGCTGTAGAAACTTGTTTGAGTCTCTTAATCACACGACGTTTTGTTTGCGTGTGCCTCTTATCTAGATTCGAAATTCAAGTTTCTGGTTTTCAATATATGTATGTGCGTTTAACTAATTACGACAAGCTATCGTAAACTTTGTCATGCCATGCAACAGATAAGCGCAACTACAAAACTGATAAGCAAACAACCTCGTCCATAGTATCGAATTGAAACTAATGCTGAATACAACTATCAAATGGAAAGTCTCAAAGCAAAGTGTACTTTACACTTCCTAAACACATTTGCAATATAACAGCTGATCAAGAAAACTTATTGCAATTAATATGTATGCATATGGAACTATTTTCAATACCCTAAGCCATCATTACGAGAATTGTGACGCTCAATACGATTATCTATTTGCTAAATAGCAGTATATATATTATATATTCATATACTCACACCTCTACGTATATTCAAATTCTGCGAGAACTGAATCTTATTATTAGTATTATTATCATTGTTGTTGTTAATTTAGCTTACTACCAACACCTGGGCCTTAGGCAATTTGCGTATCAATGAGTTTTGGGTTTTCGCCAGCCCATTTCTTTCTGCTTTACACCTGTTTTGTGCGATACACGATTGCAAGATTCATCCGACGCTTCATTGGAATCATGCATTTGTCATCGCATATATAATATTTATACGGAAGTTACTGCTCATAATCTCGCATGCCAAGGTTTCGTTTTGGGGGTCTCCCTTGATAAACAAGCAAGTATTTTCTGTGTCATTGCGAATTTTACTGTTTTGTTTTGATTGATAAAGCAACAAATTGTTGGTGGCAATGACGTCGGCTTTAGCATGCTCAAAGTGATAACGCTAACAATGATATAGAGTATATCTATAAAATTTATTTCTGATACGGTCGCTTTTGTATAGCAAATAATAAATTTTATGTATAAGAACTTTGATACCCGAGTTCAGTTTTGGCTGCCCATATCTATCTGATAATTCTGATTTGACTCATAGTAGTACTGATATTGTAGTAATTTCATTTACTCAAGTGCTGTGTGAATTTTGCGTATACGGATTCCAGATTTATTGCAGATTTATATTATTGAATTGCAAATAATAATGGCATTGGGCTAGCTTTAATTACTTAGTGTGTTTATCTGCATTTAAATGTTCAATATTTGTTTGATTTGCTATTTATTCTTATCGGTTTATGGAGCAACCTTATCAATTTTTTGTATTATTATTTCTTTATTTATTTTTTTATTTTTTTTTGCTTAACCTCGATCTCAAGTAGTTTTGTTCAGACTTTATAGTTGTGGCCACAATACATGAGTAACATTTATTTGGCCACCTCTCGAGGGGTTACTGGCTCGTTTAACGGCACTCTTGACAGTCCAAAAAATAGAAGAAGATGCTGAAAAACGCAATCATCTCCCGCTCAAGCTGAACAAAAAACTACAAAACAAATACTTATGGTAATAACATATTAAGCAAGTTCGTTAGGAAACGGAGCAGTCGAGGGGTTCAGTTGGTTACCTCTTAGCTTCTTTTTCATTTGAACTTCAGCGGTAACATAAAGAGTGAAACATAAAGAGTGAAACATAAATATATATATATATATATATATATATATATATATATATTTATATTTAACCGAAGTACACCTGGGGGCATACGAACTGTGTCACTGTGAGTGCTTTATGCGTGTGCAAAATCAACAACAGCATCAGTGGAATTTCATTAGAATTTTTAAACAGGCCAGAAAAATTTCATTTCGAGTATTTGCATAAGTTGATAAGTTTCACAGCAGGCAGACAATCAGAGAGAGCAAAACGGGCAGAGAGACGGCAGCAGTTTTGCTATGCATATTTTTCTTATAAATATTCAATTTACGATGCAGCACTTTAAGAGCACTGCATAAATAAATACACATTATTCTCGAGAACAGAAATAAAATATGATATTTTATACACCTGCAAGTCTGAGAAGCAGACTTTACTTAGCAGCAGCTGGACAAAATTATTTTATAGTGACTAATTTCAAATAAAATAAATACACCACTGAAGGCCATAGTCAAGAAATCTGGATTATGAGCCAAGAACCTCGTTATTTATCATAAGTCTTTGATATTCAGAAAAAGCTATTTTAAAGAAATTTGTATAGTTAATCAATATTATGTCAAGGAATATACAAATCCAATTCCAGGGATATATCATTAAAATTATGGATTATATTGCTATCGGAATTTGTATCGATATTAGGGAAGCTATCGATTAAATAAGCTTACATTTCAGATTTAAAGTCTCTAGCTCTAAAATCCGTCTACTTAGACAGACACACATGGTGATCAAGAATATATATAACTTATATGGGATCGTATACGCTTTCTACTTCCTGTTACATACACAACTTTATTATACCCCTTTTTCTTATTTTTAATGGCGCATCTAAAAGTAAAATTTCATAGTGACGATCCTTGTCGACATAAAAAATTTAATTCCATTAATGCCACTAACAGCATGTTATGTTAAAAATTTGATGGCTGCGACCCTTGTGCAACAGCTTCAGTGCATGGCAAATCGTGTTGAAAGCATACAGCAGCCAAGTGAAATGGAAAGCTTAACGAAACTCAAGATGCGAACACGTGCTGCAAATTGATTACAACGAATAAGCAAAGAAATATACAAAAAAAATTTACAATGATTATTAACAATTCTCTTAAGTCGAACAACGAACAATGTGTTGATTAGTCGAACGAGTGGGCCAAAAAACAACATATGCAAAAAAATCGAAATGTCTAAAAAAAAGAATCTGTTAGATACTAAAAATTTCACTGGCAGCTGAACGTTAGAAACTGAGTATATATATCTTAGATTTTGGTTACTTTGGTCTGTGTGTGCATGACGGATTAAAATCTTCAATAACCACAGAGTCTACTATCCCTTCGAATTCCCCTTGGCTGCTCATTAGTGAAATACATTGACAACGATATTGATGCTTTTGTTGTTGTTTATTGTTTGTTCTTTTCTCTTTTCTTTCCTTCTATCTTATTTTATTTTCTTTGCGCATAAGTTTCACCTGCTGCCGGTTCTACGGCTGCGTCTTTTATTGATTGTTCTTTTAATATGTTGACTTTGAAAAAAGCAAAAATACCTAGAAGCAAAATTAGAAATCCATTTATGCCAAAGAAAAGCGTACGATTCATTTTCAAGGAAAAACTTGTTAAAAAGCCAGCAAAGGCTGTGTTGTCAAGCAAAAAGATCTAAGCTAAATATTTATACACATATTCATAGTAAAATAGAAATCTGAACAGAGCTCTTATTAACTATGTGTATATTCATATTTATTCTAATAGGTAATTCTAATCTGCCAGAAGTGGCGCTACAACAATTTTTGTTTATAAACAAAAAAGTGAAATTCTAAAACGATTGTGAATGGGAATAGATGATAGAGCTGAGCTAATCTAAACGTAATTACTCACTGTATTTCAGATTATTTATTTTAAATGTCATTGTACCCCACCAGGAACATTGTTTAAAAAAAATTCACTGATATAGTACTGAAAATAATCTGAGATTTATGACTTTGGAAGGAGCAAGGTGAGTCCAGGGGGGGTTTAATTTTGAATATCGCAAATCTTCAAAGAGAGGGGTGCTTGAAATGTATATAAAAAAAATAAAATTGATACATTTAGGAAAATAATTGTGTGTGTCCTTAAATGCTATTATAAGGATATATTTGCTCATTTTATTTTTGTTTCTTTTTTTGTTACTATTATATATATAATTAAATATATGTTTACAAGGAAGGAATTTATGTGTATGAATTTATATAATAATATGGTTATATATGCATTTTTGTTTCTTTTTTAGTATTATAATTATTGTTTCATACAATTGGATTTGCACAAGTTTTAAATTAAGATACATATATTTTTCTTAAGTTATCACATGTGTGTTTTCGAGAGACATTTTATACAGAAGTTTTGATTTTCGATTTGTTTTTTTTTTTTTTCTAGCCGCAAGCAAAAATTTGTTTAGTGCATTTCCCTTAGCATATTTTTATACAATTAAAATATATAACCGCCCCTAATTTGTAATTTTAATGAGTACAAAATGCATGTCTTTTGAATTTCCGTCTCAGAACTTCAATTGAAAACGACATGAAAACATATACAAGTCCCATATACACATGTATGTGTTTTTTTCACCCACACTCGCAGACACAAGCAACTCTTTTTTTTTAGATGCTGCACAACTCTCCCAATTCTATGCACTCTTTTTTAAAACTCTACCAAACTCTCCCTATCTCCCGCTCGCTCTCTCTCTCTCTCTCTCTCTCTATATCTACCTTACTCTCATCAACGTGTGACAAAAACTTAATTTCGGGCAGCATACGAAAATAAAAAAAAGTTATTCGCATTTTGTTATTGTGGCAGGCAGACAAATGGTTTCAAATCTCATCTGTGTGTGTGTATGTGTGTGTTTGTAGACCTTTCGTTGGTCAGAAATTTCATCAACTCCCACAAATTAGAGTTTCTGCTTCTTGTTCATCATCGACGCGTACCTTTTATAATATTTGTTGGTGTTTGTTGCTGCTTCAATTTCGATTTGAATTCGCTCAAGAAACACTTTTAATTGATGTTAAACTGTTACGCACTTTAGTAGTAGTATTAAATATTTATATACTTCTATTGAAATATATTTTTTTGCGGGTAGATTTCTTTTAATTACTTTTTATTACTGCTTCTTTTTAACGTTTCATTCAAAAAATTTTGTGCGCGTCTTCACGTTGTATTTGTTTTACCGTTTTAATTTCGTCAACAAAATTTCACTTTCAATTTTTTACAGACTTTGTATTAATTATTTAAATCGCATTTATTGCCGCGTCTTGTTGCACCGACTTCAATATTGAATAGAAACCAAAACCACAAGCGCCTGCAGTTCTTGAGATGATGCTGCTGCTGCTGCTGCTGCTGCTGCTGCCGCCGCTTCTCTCACAATTGAAATCAACAATGCGCCAACGAACGCGAGTACAAAACAAATAATAAAAACCTTTGGACAACTTAAAAGCGAATTTCAACTTTCCGCTCCACACATCCGCACAGCGCGAAAATATTTTCTGAACTGAAATCCAATAAGAGTCTGCTAACAGCAGTCAGCTAGCAGCGCACCAGCGACAGCAGCTGCAAGCGACGGACAAAGGCAAAGAAAACGAGTACGAAATACCAACAACATACCCACTCTGAATATACCCTATAATTATTTTTGTGGTGCATATATCATAAGCTGGCTCTGAATAGAGGTCTACTGAATATTAAAATACGTTTAATAATAATAGCCAACGGCATTTATTGAATGGAATGCAACTCAAAACAAATTGAATAAATACTCCCCGCTATGAATATACTACAGGGTGTAAGCAGAAGGCAAACGCACGACGACAGCAATGTAAAACACAACAACCATAATATCACTGCAAACACAACGAGGGACTCAGAGAGTCAAAAATAGAGAGCGAGAGAGAGAGAGCGCACGCGAGAGTAGCAGCAAAAACGCAGCAGCAACAACTACGCAAAGCAAGTCAAAAAGTAAACAGCACAACATTGAACAATTGAATGAGAGAGATAAGGCACACAAACTCAGAGGGAGTGAATGAGAGAGCCAGTTTGGGAGAGTGCCGTATGAAAGCAAAGGTTTTTGTGTGGGTGAGCCTTGTGTGTGTGTGTGTGTGGTTTGAGCGTGCCTTTTGTTGTGGGTTTTTGTGACGACACTAGTAGAGAGTATGAAAAACATGTGTAAAATGTAAATGTTGAAAGATAATATTGAAGTTAGACCGTCAATCACATTTCCCTCAGGCTTATATATGTATATTGTAAAACAAACCATAACAAAAAAAGCCCACATTAAATATAGATTACCAACTGCATACATATCGATCATGTTGCATGCAGCAACTACTATTTAAGGTTGAAACAACCCCCATTTGCAGTAATGTCATCCCATTAAATGCGAGACACTTCAAAAAATCATGCCCGCATATGACCGATGGCTATCGAAATTGCTTTTTTATGAGTAATTATTTTTTTCCTTTTATTGGCCTTCATGCGACAACTTGAATTTCAACCCCGACAAGTGGTAATAAACAATTGTTGAGCTGATCACGATTCTAAGGAAAATCAAACCCAATTGCCGGTCTGGCAACGCTCTAAGCGTCAGTTAAAGCAAAAGTCACACAGCAAATGCAAAAATTTATACTGCTCCGCTCTCCTTTGTTATTGTTCTGTCTCTTTCTTCGCTGGAGAGCGCGTGTAAAGCAAACGCAGCACGCAAAAGCAATATTTGCAAAGTCAAACGTGCTCTCTCTCTCTCTTTCTGTCCCTCTCCAGCTGTTAACAGCGCCGCATGTGGTAATTGCAACTTAACAATGTTACTTAACATTTCATGTTAGAATTGAGATTAGTTCAGATTATTAAAGGCTACTAAAATTTAATTAAGAATTCTAAAATATTATTTTTACAATAATTAGATGAAATCAAATGAATAGAGCAAATAATTATGCAATTTGACAAGACGGATTTTTATCAATCTCAACAACAAACTTTTTTATTCCAATTACAACATACGGAACAGCTGTTGTCAACAACGTCCGCAGATCCCCCACAAGAAAGAAAGAAAGAAATAAAGAAAAAAGCGAATGCAATAATAACTCAAAGCTGAAAATACAGTGAATATAAAAAAAAAAACTGAAAAAAACAACAAATTACCAAAAAGGGGCACACAAACCAGAACCAAGTGACAAATGGGAAATGCTGGGAATGTGTTTTGAATAATTATCACACAATATTGGTGCCCACCCATGGAATATCTGATTAGATATGGATTTGTGTCGATGTTGCCAACATATAAGCAAACATATTTAAGATATGAATGAATCTCAATAAGAAATGTATTTATATACTAGTAGCTTATTAAATGCAGATATAGATTTGAGTAAACACAGCAATAAACGACAATGGGAACTTATATTATTGCTGAGTTCTAAACATTATTTAGTCAGAGCTTAATACAACATATTTGAATTTGAAATTATAAAACTATTTAATTTATTTATTTATATAATATATATAACAATATAATTTCTATAATCTATAAGTATTTAGTAAGGTCATTCTAACTTCATTTGCTATTCAAGGAAATTTGTGCAAAAAAAATTGTCTTTATTATGGAATTGAGGCCGTAGAAGAGCACAGTTATTAAGGAAATAATGACAAATCGAAACTTATTATGTGTACAAAGCTAATTATTGAACATCTTAATCTTTGTTAGCAATAAGAGCAGAATATCCCTTAGGTATTCATTGATTAAGTAGTCGAATCCTTTCTTGGGAATCCGGATCCATGTCTCCTATGTTCTTCGCTCTGAACATCACTCCAAGGAGTATTGATGGTGTTATGATCTGGCGGATGTTCATAGCATTCCATGAGGATAAGCGAATAGTCCTTAAGCCGATACATAATAGGAATTTCAAGCAAAATCCTTTATCTTTTGCATGTCATTTGAAGGCAATGTTTTTTTTGCAATACACAAAACATTAAAGCTGACATTATTCAAGCACTGAATATACATTAGTGCTTTCAAGTATTTCACTTGACATCAACTGCTGAGATTATAAATACACTGCTGATGACCGCAATTAATTATGTCTACTTAAAACAAGAAAAATCGTCTGTCTTGGCCACGTAGAAAATGAAATACCCTTATAGACCGAAATCCACCGGCCTAATTTATAATAACCGTTAAAAGGCTAAACAAATGATTGTTTAATTTTTGAAATTTTCTACGTATTCGTAAATAAAACTCTGGTGTGAGGTGATCTTTGAAAGTGATGACAATTTTAGAAGCTCTGTAATTTTTAATTTAAGTTCCTTGTTATTATTTGTTAGTTCTTTGTAAACACATAGGAAATCTAATTGAATCTTCTAGGTCAGTTGCTGACTTAGATATGAATGAAGTGATTTGTATAAGTTGTGTCATCAAAGTGTAGGTTCTGTGGAGTTGTAAAAACACGTACACGTATTTTCAATTTCCTTTTAGAAAGCTCCCCCACATTTGGCTTATAGTACACCCGGTTATACCTTCACACACCCACATGCCTGCATAGCTCACCTCAAGTTCCACCCAGACAACAATGTTTGTGTCTCTCATACGCACTTCGAATGTTAATTTATTTATTTTTTTTTTTTTTTTTGAATTGCCCAAGCACTGTAAGTACAAGTACAAGTACGAGTACGAGTAGAAGAGTAACAAGTTCTATCACGACGTCAGGCAGCCCACATAGATGGATGGTAATATATGTATAAGTAAGTATAGGCTGAGCATTTGGCACTTCTTTCCATAGATTTTAGTACTATGCGTATGACAGGAAGAAATCCATCAACACGACGGAGGCACAATGAACAAAAACATGGAATAAAAGCTGCATTTAACACTCGCTTTCTTCGTCAGTCATTTGCCGGGACCCCGCCCGCTCCCGCTGCCCAAGTATTACATTAGTTTAGCCATCAGCCCCCTCTCCCCCACCAACCTTTGCCACCAGTTGCTGCCGCAGGGCCAAACATTTTACACTGTCACGGGAAATTGTTTGTTTAACATGCGCGCTGCGTTTAAAATTACATGATGAGCAGCATTTATCAAAAAAAAAAATGTATATATGTATAAAGGAAAAAAACAAAAAGCAAAAAAAATTAAAACGTAAAGTAATCAAAACACTGCAGTTAAAACAGAAGGCAAGAAAAGCTGAAGAAAAAAAAACAACAAACTAAACAGAGCTCGACTGGAAGACACCCTCAGACCTTGTTTACCAACTGATCTTGTTGAAATTTTCTACAATTGAACATTATTATGTCAAGGCATACAGTTAAAAACTGAATAGAAAAATAGAAAGATATGTCATTGTAATTTGTGGTTTATTGATTGCTTTCAACGCACGATTTTTATCGATATTACGTAATCGATGTATAGAAAGATGATTGGCGTAGGAAAATGTTCGATGTTGTTTATGCTGATCAAGATTATGTATGCTTCATGGATTGGAGATGGTTCCTTCAGCCTATTTTGAATGTGTTTAGGGTATACAAAGAAATCATTGCAGCACCATTGTCAGAGGTCTAGTCTCTGGAGTCTACGTCTGGAGTCTTCTGTTGTGTTCTTCTGCTTCTTCTCGATCGTCTTCTGGTCCTACGCAATTTTTTCTTCTCTTCTTCTTCTTTGATTATTATGAAGTATATTTAGCTGCTTGTCTGGGGTCGTCGACGGGGTCTTCATTCAATCGCCGCCAATTTCTGGTCAGCCTCTCTGACTCTCACTCTCTCTGTCTTTCTGTCTGTCTGTCTCTCTCCCGTTCACTCTTACACAGACACAGATCTCCTTAATGATTATTGGCGTTGACTTCTTGCCTCCGTCTGCTGACCTATGCTGATTTCTTGGAAAGAACTTATGATATTCGTTGTCTCTGTGTCTGACCATTTAATCAGGCTGCACGATTTGTGGCAAGTCATTTTGCTACCGTTTCTGGTGGTCAACCACGTAATGAAAAGTGCATCATGGCATGTTTTTAATATACATATATAAAGATGAAGATGAGCTTTATGATCATTAAAATGATGATTGCATTATAAATGAAACAAGTAAATCTTTAGAGGAATAATTTTAAGTTAAAATTATATATAAAAATTAAGTATATATCCCTTTAATTTCATAATAAGAAAATGGTAAATGGTGCACAGATCCAATATCTTCAAATACCACACATTTCACATACCAACAGGGTAGGTTATAATAGTTGACTTCTCTACTTAGAATTTGATTTACTGTAGAGTACACTCAACTTTCTGTACTCTTCACAAGAAATCCATCTTTTACACAGATTTATATAAAAGGCAACAAAATAAAAGAAAAAACAGCAAATTTCTTATTTTCTGCTGTTCAACTGGCTAATCAAGTGTGTCTGTCCCATGATGAACTCTGACCAGATTTTGTGATGGCTCCTTTTATTTTACGAAACACACATTTCCCACAGCCTAACAAAAACAAGTAAGAGTGCTGTAGTCGAGTGAACTCGACTACGATATACCCTGAACCCAGTTATTAAATATATTCTATTATTATTGGCAAATTCCCCTTTAAAAAGATTTGCACTAAAATGCCAGCGATATCGAAAATTTAATGTATCGATATTCGATAAACGAAGGCAGTTATCGAAAAAATAACGCAAACCAAAGTGAAGTCTCTAGCTCTTACAGTCTCTGAGATCTGCGTTTTCATTCAGACGGACGGACGGACGGACGGACGGACAGACGGACAGGGCTATATCGACTCGACTATTGATCCTGATCAAGAATATATATACTTTGTGGGGTCGGAGATGCTTCCTTCTGCCTGTTACATACATTTGCACAAAACCATTATACCCTTTTTACCCATTTTTAATGGGTTCAGGGTATACAAATATAACAAGAAATTCTTCTCGCTTTGTTAATTGTCATTTCCCATATGATTTATTTAAACAATTTGAACACTAACATCGAATTTTTAACCTCGAATTGAACCCGTCTTGAGTTATATTTTTTTTATTTTTGAACTCGTCTTGTATTCTATTTTTCTTATTTTTGATGCACAGCTGTCATGCCTCCTGCTCCACTCATTTGGGCAATCGGTTTGCAGGGCACTTGAGAAAGTCTCTAACATATTTGGGTTTTTTTTAAAGGCCATCAAATTTCTTTACTTTTATGTATACACAGAAAATTTTTTATGTCTAATAATATTTAATTATGTATATATTATTAATTTCAATTTATGAATTTGCATCGTGTCAATAAATACCAAAAAAATGGAAACAATCAGTGAAGCGAGAATTATAATATTGAAAATATTATATATAAACCGAATATAATAAAAACTGTTGAGTGTAATTTCTAAAACAAATTAAAACTGCAAAATCAAAAAATTTTGTGTATTATTCATTGAAATAAAATTTAAGTTTTATCTTCGATAAGAGTTTAAAAATTAAATATATATAAATACACACATAAGTATAACTTTTTTCGCGGTGTAACTTATTAGAGAATGGTTTAGTGCTAACAATTTGATCTTTTGTTTACAATACATTACATTTTTTATTTCTATTTGAATTGATATTCGAGCTTGATTCGAGCTGCCTTTTGGCTCTTGTCCCACTCATTAAGTGACTCTGTCTCTATCTCTCTCTCTCTCTCTCTCTCTCTCTCTCTCTCTTTCTCTCTCTCTCTCTTTATATCTCTCTCCCTCTCCCTCTCTCTTTATGTTCGATTTGTCTTGTGAAATAATTAATTTATGCGTACATTAACCGTTACTTGTTGATAATAAACGAACGAACCGATCCGAATCAACCCGGTCTTATCGGACTGAGCGGTTGTCAAGCCGATTAAGTCCGCAAAAGTCAAAGATGTGGGGCGAAAGGGGAAATAATTACATATGCTATATATACATATATGTATGTGAGTATGTGTGTCGATTTTTAAGTGCAAGCAGGGTTCTACTCTCGACTCTTGTAATTATGGACGTGGAACACAAGCCTGGCTCTCTGACATGTGCTGTGCGTTTCTTTCATTCTTTGTGATTAATTGTCAACATTGCGGGCAAAGTCTTTCCCACTTTAACCCAAGTATCGATGGAGTCAAGTTCTTTTTTTTCTTCACTGCTTCTGTATGTGCGTGTTTGTGTGTGGGTGTAGCAGAATGTAAATGAAGATTTAGTGTTGGCCTGTGGCTTAGCTTTCTGCAAACGTATTTATGACTGTCTCAAGAGGCGACGAGAAGGCTATCTGAGCAGAGTTCTCTTCATTTGAGCCTGCTGCAAATGAGCTATCATATTGAATTATTGTCTTAGGAGCTGCACACTTTATAATTACTTCGTGGGGTATCGCTTAAGACAACTATTAAAAAAGAATTATGGCTAGTGGTTGGGCTGGGTTGGTGCACAATGCCACTTGATTATTTTGTAGTTGTAATTAATTTTCCATGCATGATTAAATTCTTGAGCTATGCATCTCGATTATAAATTAGTTATCATTAGTAAGGCGTCTTTATCAATATGCTAATAGTTTCTAAGTACCCAGGCAGATATTTTATGTTAAAATCTTTAACATTTTAGTAAACTTTTTGAACCTTATTTAATCGCTAATAAAATCAATAGTTCCCAAAAGCGATCAGATTATGTTTATCAATATTTGGTAAGTATATAATTAAGAGCTCTTCATGTTTATATTAAATCTATCAATTTGAGATATTTAGTATATTTACCAATTTCATTTGCCATTTCTGCCCCAATATCTCAAATAAATTTGCGTTAGCTGACCTTTGGCTTTTGACCTTGATCTTGATAAATGCGTCAAATATTGGCATTTGATGAAACCCTCATGAGTTCTATGATACACTTGACCTACTCGTAATCACAATTTCCATTAATTAAACCTTCAAAGTCGACCTCGAGTATATGCGAGATGTACGTACGTAAATACAAATACTTATACGTATAGTTTACAGTCCAGAAAGCACGAACAGAGACTGCAGAAGTAGATCTTACACAATCGAGGGAGATCAGCGAACCGATCCAACCAACCCAACCCGACCCGACGAGCCCGGTCTTCTTTGTGGTTTTGTGTGTAAATGACTCACATATCACAAAGGCCGAAAAGTGTTTATAAAATGCGCTTAACTCAAATGAAAATTGCTAAATTTTCATGTAATTTTCATTTACGTACAGCGTTAAAGGGTCGAGACGTTAAGTAAAATTGGCGACTGTTAACCAACATTTCCAAATTGCCACCTGGCCCACAAAAGGGGTCGCTTTCTGCACACACTAATGGATTCATTTTATGGACACCTCATGGAGCAGTTTGGGGACCCCAAGTTGAGTTTGGGGCGTTGGCATACATATGGATATGGACTAGCTGTGAAATAATACTTAAAGCCCTTTCGTTTTTCTTTCAAATTGTTCGATGCAATACATTTTTAAGTATTTGCATCATCGCATAAGCAAGGGAAAATAAAATGAAAACAGCAAGATCATAAACATTTTCACTTTCCTCTATTAGAATAGAAAGTGTGCGTGAAAACTATAAAATGCACGGGTTGCAAGCGGCAAAACAAACACAAGTCAGCAATGACTGGCAGGGTGGTGGGGGGGGGGGGGAGGGGGTGTCTTTAGAAGAACGGAAAGAAAAATAGTTTGTAGGCACGCACTGGCAACATGGGCCATGGCCCATGGGCCAGTTGCCAGATGGTTCAGAACTTTTGCAATAGTACTAGAATAAGAAATCGCTAACCGTGCGAAGAAGAACTTAAAATTAATGACGCTACGCGGCGGCGCTCAATGAATCTAAACAAACTACTGCTCAAAATGGGGGGAATTTAAGAATGTATTTCTTATTTTAAAGAAAATACTTCGTCCAAAGAAAACATCGTGTGGCAGACAGAGCTAGGGATGTAAAAAATGCAATAATCTAGCATAAGCTGATGCCTCAAACAGATTAGGCACAGAGCCATAATTTAATGACTTCGTGGCAGTCAAATATAAATTCACTTCAATTCTGCTCCTAGATGACCTAAATTTGCTTTCCTTATTAGTTTTTAAATGTTGAGTAAATGAATTTGTCATATTTAATATTACTGAAATATTAGATATAAGCAAATAAATATTGAAAGTAATTAATTTGCTACAATTATGTCTAGCTTATATTTATTTATTGGAATTTTCTGCCGTTAGTATTTAACAACAGTTGAATTATTAAACACATAGTATATAATCCGCATTGCTTTGTGCTTTGTGCTTTGTTATTTGAAATGCACACAAGATAAATATGAATAATAATAATAATACTAACTAAGCACAGAGCCAAATGCAAGGCAAGCAGCTCTAACGATTGTACAAAGCGAGTCTTTTGTTATCTCACATACATATTAATCGCATGCAACACCAAACAACCGATTCGAAAGATTCAGATTATTCTCCTCTGAGCTCAGCTGCAGCAAAAGCAATGCACTTGAACAGCCTGAAAGTGATAAATATGCGGCACAGTTTCACAAAGGAGAAAAAAGAGAATTGCATCGAGAAGATGTTTGTGCGATGGGGGATGTGGAGGTGGTGTTTAAAGATGCATTTTGTGCAGTTTTCAGTGGGAAATGCACAAAAGGTTTGCTGCTCAATGTAAATAAATAAAATGCCAAAAGAAAATAAATATAATCGCATTAGGCGAAGACGCGCCTCTCAGTAGTGAACAGCTTTGACGACTTGTCTTTGTCGGAAATCAACTGCAGATAAAGCTACTTTTAAAGTTGGAAACACGATTCTTGTTTGAAATTCATGTTACAATTTTGCACTAAAAATTAATAAACAAACCTGGTAAAATAATAATAATAATATGAATATGTAAACAATAGATATTTCATTAATAATAAGCTTAAACTGAACTTTTAACATAATTCAAATTGAATAAATTAGAATATATTGATGAAGAAAATATCTACCTAGAAGTCTTCTCAACTCTATTCTACAACGTTTTAACCAAAAAACAAAAAGCGAAAAGAATAAACCATAATGAAGCAGACAACGTCGAATTTATGCGCATTTTACGCGTTTTGTATATCAATTGAGGAACTGCATGCCTTGCATAGCGAACGGTTTCTAATCTCAAAAGAGCTAAATGCAAAATTATCAATTTGTATCTCATTGTTGCATTTGTATCTTTGTGTGACTTTTGGCCTGGCCAACTGGAGTGAGCAACAACCTTGAACTTAAACGTGTTGATGGCAGCTAAAGATAAATTTGTATGGCTAAATGGAAATAATCATCACGTTGGCTATTTTCCTCCAACTCCCCCGTGCCTTTCCTTGCCCCTGTGCAAAACTCTGGCAGCTGTTAATGAAGCACATTAATTTTAATGTAAAGGCATCTGTGAGATTGCCACATAAGGCGGAAGGACAGGGGAAAGGACTGCTGAAATGAATGAGTTACTGGCGTAGAGGTAGCAACATTTTGTGTCGTGTCATTCGCGGGGCAAATGTCAGGTACTCAATCATATGTGAATTTCCAAAATAAATCAGCGAAACTGTGGCAGATTCGAGCGTTGCTTTTGCGGAGACTGTAGAGTCTAATGGATTGTGAGCTGCTCAAATATGTAGCTGGTAAATGATTGCAAATGAAGTCCATAATGAGACCGTCTAATCAAACGAAGCAAGTAAACATTTACAGAGATTAATTTCCACAACATGTAATCATCATCATCAGTTAAAAACATATATTCAAATAGAAGCCTCGAAATTGATACACGAATTTTCAAGTACATTCTAAATATTGAATGGTATTCAAAATAAATAAGAAGGAAAATTTAACTAAGATACTGCCAAGTAAATAAATCAAATATAATTGACTCAAAATAAGCCCAATAAATGTCACATTTAATGAATTGCAATTTTGTCAAGCGATTCGTCAGAAATTAACGCTAAAGCTCGTAAATTTAAGCCCCTTATCATTAATTATGTGTTTTTCTTTAAATTAAGCAACTTATTGACGACCAGACTCATCCAAAACCTGGCAATTTCCAGCGAATTCATTTTTCCCTGAACAAATATGTTCTCAACTTAATTTTGAGTCATCTCTGAGTTGACACAAAGAAATCACCTGCAAAACTGTCTGAGGGAGGAGAATTCAGCAGAATTTGCTACGACACTTTAAGTAATTTTAATTTTAGTTATTTTGGTTTTCGCGATCATTCCACGGAAGTAGCTGGCAATCGAATTTTCATGTGAAAATAAGGCGAGAGAAGGAGAGGAAAGGAGAATTTTGTATGATTAAATTGCTTGTAATTATTATTTGTTATTTATTTTTTTTTTTTGTGCTTAACAAAGCACAAGGAAACAGAGAATGGTTAACGGAATGGCAAGGTCAGCCACCTGATGTGTTATGGGTGGTGGTGGGGTGGTGTCGTGTATTGCTGTCGCCTATTAATCAACAAGTGGTTGACTTGGTGTCCAAACAGGCGCGGCTCTCAACAATACACAAAAGCACAGCACTCCAGCAAATGAATCGACCGATAGCATTTTGTAAAATATATTTACATATATATATTATATATATTTATATATTGCACATCAGATTTCTCAAGTCCAACAACAAGTCACGCCAATGTCCGAGACCAAAGTCATTGAACGTTTGCTGTTGCACAGACGGAAATTGTTGCGCAGCAAACGGAAGTCGAACTCGAGAAAGGATTTGCCAGTAAAAGTATCTAAATGTTAGATCGCATGCCACACCAACTACACAAAAAAGCTACTGTATAAGACTTTGACTTTGCTTAGCGTGCTTATTTTCATTGTTAAACTAAATTATTAAAGAGGTTGCACAAAACCATAAACAAGCAAAGCACAAAAACTTTTAGCGCGTCGCAACTAAAATACCCTATAAGTATTCATTTCACAATTTAGACAATAAATGTTGTCAAACAAAATTATGATTTATCATATTTATGAATAGAAATAATAATAATATGAATAAAAAATTTATCAGTGGCAAAGTTAGGTTTTGCATGAATCCATTTATTAATTGAAAATATTTTGTTTTATTCAAAAAAAATATAAGTTTTAATATTGGAAATTTCAATTTAAAGATTTAGTTGAAAGATAAATTAATAAATATTCTTTAATATTTAATATAATAAATAAATTATGTTTCTTATTTCGTAAATGTCAACTCTAGTATTTATAATAAAGATAAAACTATTTTGGTTTGAGGTGACAAACAATAGTAATTTTTCAAATTAAAAATTTAAGGAAAACCAAATGAATTATGTGATGACAAATTATGTATTTGCCATTCCACAATAAAGTAAATATGCCCATCTCAACTAGCGGTGATTGGGTTTAATAGCAAAAATAGGCGGGTATCGTTTAAAAAAGTTATTAGAGTGCGTCAACAACTACAAAAGCTCAGCTGCTAAAACAACACAAACTGCTGCCAGCTGTGTGCCCCACTCATGATGATGATGAGGAATACTGATGATGATAATGATTGTTATTGTCATCCAAAAGTGATCATTGACCGTCACGCCTGACGCAAATGTGGCGTCGCTTTCCAAAATCGTGTGCCAGCGCTGTGTGGGCGGCATTCAAGTGAGTGGTAAAAGGAGGGAGAAGGGAGGGTAGAAGGAGGTAACGACGGTAGATGGGGGCAATGTCTGAGTCTTGGCTACTCAATCAAATGGGCAGCGAAGCGCCAGCCGGGCAATATAATAGATAGAATGAGGAACACGCGAATATTTTTGGCCAAACTGCGATTTGCATTTATGAGATAATTTTTTTGGAGAGCAGATATATTTTGTGACGCGTTACCGATACAGATACAGATATACAAATATTTTACATTTGTATCCTAGGCCTCGGTGTGTCGATGTGAGCATGCGAAATGTAATTATAAATCACAGCAAATGTGAATAAACTTTTGCTTTGATTTGCAGGCGGAAGTACGGGGAACATGGGGCGTATGAGTGACGTACTCGTATTTGTGATGTGCGCAGTGTTTAGATTGAAATAAATTGATTGAGCCTACTTTCAGCAGCAGTAGCCGCAACAGCAGCATCCATAGCAACAACAACAACAACAACAGTAGCGAAACACGCGAATTTTTAAATGATAAACGAATCGAGGTAGTTGTTTCTATGCGATTGCTATGCTTAATTATAGACATGATGCCAGTCGAGATACTTTTCTTTTGTTATATTAGCCGTTAGCCATGGCGAATTATGAGTAATTAAGTAGAAGCAACAATTTATATAGCGATAAGTTGTGAAGTTATGTTTTTTTTTATGTTCATTTAATTGGGTTTATGAAACCAAATTGTGGCGAAAATAAATTAAAATGTGCAGGGCAGAGAAAAAGATTGATATAACATAGTAATTGGAAAGACTTTAAATTAAATTTTTTTCGGCAAAAAAAACTAAACTTGGTAACTAAATAAGGTAAAGTTCCAAAATTATAAATAATACAATTTATATAATATATTTTCGTTTTACGCTTCGTTAAATATTTTTTGATATCTGAATAAAAACAAAAAAGTTATGAATTTTATCTTACACATTTTATGCTCTTCTTATACATTTTTTAATCCTTATTTATTTTACACAATTGAAAAGATCTGCAAAATTGGGTATGCTTTTCATTCTTCATTAAATTTGTGGTTCATAAATTGGTTTCAATATGTATGCAAAGTCAAATTACTTTTTTAAAAGCTCTCAAATACCTATACTTGATCACAATTCACCGTTTACCAGTAGCAGTAAAACTTCCATTCCCCTGGAGTCTAAGATAAAGTAAAATCCCAGAATATTATACGCATATAGAAAAGTAAATATATATTTATAATATTTACAGACATGTGTATGAAATTCATACAGTCCTTTAATATTTTCCAATCTCAATTGAGCGCACATCAAAATATCATGCACTTCAGCCCAAGGCAATCATCGCGACTGCTTTAACTACAACATTTGAGAGCACATCTCAGAAACCACACAAAAAAGCCATAAAACTCAACCAGGCAATTGTGAAGTTCATGTTGGCAGACAGGCAAGCAGGCAACAGGCGTTACCACAAAATCCCGCACAACAATCAACAGCTTCTCTATCCGAAAAAAATGGAACCCAGCAGCCAGATAAGAATACAGCTCCTTATGCTCAGGCATGTAAAACACCTCCCCACCCCCCTCACATGTAAATAATATATTGTAGCAGGATTAAGTTTATGTATCACTTTCGCCTGTGCGCGCCCCCTATATACTTCATACACAGGCCCAGACACAATTGGGGCCAGGCTGTAGCTGAGTCTGAGACCAGCCCATGTCAACATGGAAAGCCACGTCCACACACAAATGACTCATCGACGGCGGCAATGGAATTTGTCAGTCAGTCGCTTACAGGATGCGGATATACACAGAGAGAGATAGAGAGAGAGGGAGAGAGAGAGAGAGAGAGAGAGAGAGAGAGAGAGAGGGAGAGAGAGGAAGAAGAAGAGAGCTTGCTGTCGACAGAACTGCCGGAAGTGCTACCAAAAATGTTTCTCTATATCCATTTTATACACTTGGCGAGTGTATGCTAATATTGTGACTCAATATGTATCGCATTGAAGGAGATATTTTATATATATATTCATATATTCGATAGTCTATATAGTTAGTTATAAAAATGGCCTGATCTTTGCCCATATTTGTCACTGGATAATAAATTTGTTTTCTCATACAAGGTATACAAAACTTGGTAATTGGCCAAATAAATCTGAGACTCCCCTTTGAAATAAGATCAACTCTTTTATAGAACCCATTTTTGTCTTCCGAGTTACACCTACAAAACTTGACAGCTAGTCACCAAATGCTCGAACTCTCTTGAGCAGATTCCACAGCAAAATCGTTTACCTAATAATCTTAAATAGAAAAATGAGCAATGTTTAGTTTAATTTGATTCCGGCAAAGGGTATTTAAAGTGCGAATAGAGAAAAGCTGTTCTCTCTGGGTTAAATCGCTTTGGGATATTCCATTTCTGTTGGCATTTTAGTCTAATTAAGCGTAAACTTGGCAACACTTTCAACTGATGCGTTTGCAATGGACTAAAAGCTGCAGCCCAGACACATTATGTGATTCCATTTCCAGGCCTCCAAATGTGTATCTGTTTGTTTTTAGATGCTGTCATTACATGACTCCCCCTCACCTTGCCACCCATCTCCTATCACTTTTTCTCACTCTCTCTCTCTACCTTTGTCTTTCTCTGTCTCTTGTGGTTCCTGTATGTATTTGTCTTACTCCGATTGCAGGTCTGCTTTTCATTTTATCGATTTTTGTATGCGTCTGATTCGGATTCTGTTGGCCAGTTGTAGATTTTTGGCTGCCAACTAAGTGTTGTCCTCCTTGTTGCTCTTGTTGCCGTTTCTGGTGGAACGTACAATGTGCTTTTTATTGTTCATGCACATGAAAAATGTTGCCTTGAGTAAGGTAAAAAGACATTTCTATTTCCCTGTCCCTTTTTTTTAGGGGTTTGTCATTGCTTTTTGAGCATTATGAAGTGTTTTATTGAAGAGCAAGAGTAGCCATAAATGCGATTGTGGTAGAGGATGCTAAGCACCAAAATGTGAACCATAATAAAAGTGAATTTAACTTTGAAAATATAAAGAAAGACTTAATAATTTTGAATATGAAGCAGTACACTTTTAGAGCTAAAATTTCACTTTGATAAATGTTGTTTCTTCTAAAACAGCAATTTAAATTTTACAATTAGGATGGAAGAATTAATTTGATATTTATATATTGACACATTTCTGACAGTTAATAGTTGCATATGTTATGTTTACTCCGTCACAAAATCTAAGCCAAAAGTAAAGTCAATGAACTCCTCACATATATAGCACTCCATAAATCGGAATTAGCATTTAAACGTAAATTAGAATATTGTATACACATAAATTAAGCGGATTGCCTAATAAATAAATTGCAAGATGTAAGCCACTTTCTCGTTTGACCTTTGGATGTAATAAATATTTAAGCGATAGGAGGCTGTAGGGGAGAAAGGGGGAAGGAGAACTGTTGCCTACTTAGCCGTTGAGCAAAATGGCAGTTATAAAACAGCATTTTATTACGTACACATGTCGAAATGGCTAACAGAACACACATAACATGGCCAACAAGCGGCGGCTGTCTGAAACACCTAAAATTCATGTAATATCAACGTGTATATAGAGAAAGACACACACATATATATATATATATATATAGATATAGATATAGATATAGATATAGATATAGATATAGATATAGATATAGATATAGATATAGATATAGATATAGATATAGATATAGATATAGATATAGATATAGATATAGATATAGATATAGATATAGATATAGATATAGATATAGATATAGATATAGATATAGATATAGAAATATATATATATATATATATCTATATATATGCATATATGCGTTGGCCTCGACAAATGTTGAGTTCAAGGAGACGTCACTGATGATGAGGTGTTCTCTGCAGCTGCAGCTTCTCCACATCTGTTATCCAAAGCGAAGGACACTCAACGGAAAAACGGTTGGGAAACTCTACACAATCAATCCGCTCTTTACTCTCTCCCACTCAAAATCTCTCCTTCCTTCTCTCTCTCATTGAGCGTGCGCATTGATCTGCCAACGCTGCATCTATCTCGCTTGACACTCACACACTCAACAGTTATGCAATGTTACAGCGATATTTCTTGCATTTGAAAGCATGTTTTTGACATTAACATATGCTTTCCCACTCACTCACTCTAACTTCTATCTGTCTCTCTCCCTCTCTCTTCTTAAATGACTTCAAATGAGACGCAGAAGCTGTAAGATACTCTCTGTTACTTTGACAATACACCCAATACAATGACGTCAATTTGGGGCGTGAAAGTTGTCTGTGGGTGGGTCGCCTAAGCAAACGCTTGGCATCATTTGCAAAAGTTTCACAAAAGTTTATTCTGAAGTTGGCGCTATTGATAAGCATAGCACAGTAAATAACCAGTGGGTTATCTGAAGTCAGTTTACAGCTTTGTTATTTATCAAAATGAACTGTCCTGTTAGATGGATAACAATCGAAAAAAGTGCTCTAAACTGGACTCTTTTACTTAGTAGTGATTAATAAAGGAGAGTAGAACTATATGCCTTGATGAGAAGTAATATTATGATATATAAAAAAAAATACATATATATATAAGGAAAAGACTCAATAATTTAATTTAGTAATTTCTTTAACCTAATATTAATTTTATCAATTTAAAATTTTATATTTTCAATTTGTAAATGTATAATAAGGAATAATGATTTAATTTAATATGCATTCTTATTACATTTAAAAAATGCATAAATAAAGTTCAAATGTAGCTTAAAAATCAATAAGTAGTATTATAATTAGGAAATTATAGCAAATAAATATAATGCATATGAAAGCTTTATTATTTGCCATATTTGGTAACTGTTTAAGCAGCAACATTTCAAAATAAATAACGCTTGATTTGCTCAATCAAAAAGGAAGTCATGAAAATTACAGGCAATTACGTGTAAACTTAACGATAATTGCGAATCGTGAATTCACAGTACACACAAATTGCCAGCAATACGAAATTTAATGACAATTTCAATCAAAATCAAAACGCACGTCAAAAATTCAGTGCGTAATACATACAAACAATAACAATACTATACAACTACACAAAGTTTTCCGCAACTGGCTGGCCAATTAATTCATGAATGCACCCAGTCCGCCAGAGGATATAATTAAACGGAAATCGGAAAGCAGCTTTAATCAAAGCTAATTACAAAATGGTTGTCGAAGGCAGCTGGAGTAAAACAACTGATTTTTCAGCATTTAGTTTTTGAGATGATCTTGTTGCGATAACATCAATAACAAACATCAACAATAACAAAAACAACAATTGCTACAAATGCAGTCATTGACTGACTACAGCAGTCGCTACAAAAATAAACAGGAAACAACAAAAACACTAACAGCAACAAACTAGAAACAAAACAATGTAAACCACCACGAATATGTGATACTCTAAAAATAATGTATAATACTGTTTAATACGTTTTAGCAGTAATTATTTATATGTTACTCTACAAGTTTAATAAGTTTCAAGAGTATTAAGTTAATTTCATATATATGCTCGTAACTTCACTGTCTCCAAATACATTTATAATTTATTTGAGATTCAACTAATACCTAAGGATGTACTTAGTTTATAAACCAAAATGAGATTGCAGAATCCAAAATGAGAGTATTAAGCTGAATTAATTAAACCTGTTTTATTTCTAGGACTGATATTGATTAGGTTAGATGTGTTACTTATATTGGCTTTCCTTATATTTTATAATTATATTTTATAAAAATACACAGAAGTTTTCTTCACTTTGTTTCGTTGAGTATATATTTTTTTTTAAATTTAAGCTAAGAATAGGATCAACTAATATTATAATAAATTATGTAACAGGCAGAAGGAAACATCTCCGACCCCACAAAGTATATATATTCTTGATCAGGGTTAATAGTCCCGTCGATATAGCCATGTCCGTCTGTCCGTCCGTCCGTCTGTATGAACACGCAGATCTGTGAGACTATAAGAGCTAGAGACTCTTATAATCTCTGGAATATAGGTTCTCGTATACCAGGCGCAGATCAAGTTTGCGTTATTTGATCGATAACTGCCTCCGTTTGTCGAATATCCATATATTTAAATTTCCGATAGCAATAAAGTTACAATTTGAAAGGCAGAATCTTCTAATTAATACATAATATGCATATGTATATTATTGACCAACTGCCTTAATTTAATTAAGATCGTATAAGAAACACCCAAGTTATAGTCGAAAATATATTCTTATATTGATCTCATTTCTATCTGCAGCCGCAAGCATTTTCTGTATGCATAAATATGCGAGCGCATGTGTGAGAAAGAGATGGCATGAGCCCCGCTACCTACGATTGCGTGTTTCACGTGTTTGTCGGCAGAGGGCGCTTCCAGAGCTGCTCTCATTTTTTTTCTAAAGGGGAATTTGCAAATAATAATAGAATATATTTAATAACTGGGTTTAGGGTATATCGTAGTCGAGTTCACTCGTCTACAGCACTCTTACTTGTTTTTTCTTAAAGTTCACTATAAAGTCGAAGTACTCAAATCTAGCGTATAACAATAACAAAAACTTGCAACTGTAAACAAAACACACGCGCCGCGAATGAAGTAACATTAACAAGAGCAGAAAGGCCGGGTGGTGGGTGGGAGGGGGGTAGTCTAATATTATTTTTTTTTTTTTAAGGAGAGACGAGAAGATACGTAAATTTCACTGTGCAACACATCGTCAGCCTCATATGGGAAATTTCACTTGCACGCTTGAGAAAAAGTGCAGTCATCGAGGCCGCCGGCAGAAGTGAGGGGAGAGCTTGGGGCTGGAGGGGGGAGGGGCCTACTCTCCAGTGCGGTAATTAGGCATTTTCACGGATAGCCAATTGATGGGACTGAGGGGTGAAGGGGTGAAGGGGTGCAGGGGTGCAGGGGAAGGGGAACTGAATACAGTGCTTTTCGTATTTATTGTTGTTTTTATTTGTACACATCTTCCATTTCTTCTCTTGTTGCTTTTCTGTTGCACTTTCACTCTCATCCTCAGCTGGCATCGATCGTTCATTTCGTTCCGTTTCGTTCAGTTTAAATATTACGTTATGTTTTTGGATGCTTTGGGAGCGATAAGCGGCATTTGTTTATGTCATTTGTTGGCTTGGAGCGGTTTTCGGTTCGTTTTGTTATTGTAAACATAAACATAAAAAACAACAACAAAAAACACACACACATGAATTGGAGTCGGGGAGTTTTGACTTACCACAAAATGATTGCAACCGGGTGAGTCGTCGCGACGACTAGTCGACACCAATGTGTAGTGTCCAAGGTTCGATATACATACGAACAGTATAAATATTTACAAGTGTTGTTAAGGTTTTGGATATGCGTTTTTATTGTTACGGGGGCGACTCACATTTGTGCAAGTCATCGCATCTTATCTGCATCGGCTTTATTTCATAATATATCCAACGCATTTGACGATTAGCTATTTGTGATATCAATGATTAAGCCACTCATTTGGGCGCATTAGTCGACGATTTAAACGGATTATGTAATCGCAGTTATTGTTTACGAAAATCAATCAGACATTTTGTCGTTTATCACATAGCTTTCTCAAAGCTGAATCAGCTTACATTATAAAATAGCTTATTAGTTTTTGAATTTGAATTTTTCATCTATATATTAGTCATACGTGAAAAGATATAATTTATATAAATATATATTTTACATAACTTATCAGTTTTCACATTGTTTCTCAAACTTTGGTTGGCACGATCAGTTCTCAATTCCATAGAGCTTTAAATTATATTAGAGTATCATTTATTCGATATTTTATATACACATATAAATATATATATATATATATATATATTTTTTTTCATATTCTGGTATAAAGAATAATTCCTAGATATTGGGGTTTCACTGTTTTTTTTTACGCTTTTAATAAAATTTCAAAACTTTTAACATACACACAAAGCATACAATTCGAATTTTCTTTCTAAATACATATTTCCCACACATTTGCTGGGCAGAGAAACAGTTGTGAGATCTTTTAGCGCCTTGGCATTGTACAGAGCTGCAGGTCATGCCCAAGGTGCACAACTAGATCATTGGGGGCAACAATTCATAAATCGTTTTGCAGTTAATTATGGTTCCGTTGTTATTTTGATTATTGCGGTTCGGTAAAAACAATAAATAAATGCCCCACAGCAACGACAGTATTGGAAAATGGAAAACTGAAAACGAACTGCAAATGCACATATATCGGATAGAGGCGAACAGAAGCTACTCAAGCGGAGGATAACGCGGTGGTGGCATCTGTGCGCCACATGGCGCTACCTTGTGCTCATCCTCACCCACTGCAACAACACCAGATGCAACCTCATTGAACTGTCAGCGCACTAAATTCAAATTGCATTTCCAGTTATGCAAAGCATCGTATTTGCTTAAAAGGTTTGCTCATGGATTTTCTTTATTAGCTTATATCTTTAATTTTTGCATGTAAAGTGCGCAAATGTATCTGCTGAATGTACATATCTGTATCGGTATCTGTATTTATATGCCAAACATTAAGGATTGACTTTAAGTGTCTGTCAAGAGCTGACTAATGGCCTACGCATTCGATTTATGGGGGCTTCTCGGGGGGCGGGGCCAGCTGTCAGGCGGCGTTGTGTGAAAATTGTTAACAAATTGCAGCGTCGAAATGATTTGAAGAAATACACCGATTTAAATTTAGAAAAATATATATTGAAATACATTTTTGTATGCACTTGCAGGCGGGCGGCGCTCAAAGAAATGTGTGAAAAATTGCTGTTAATTTTTATGGGTTTCTTTTCCGATTTTTGTGTGGGCGGAAAATGCAACTTTAATTGACAATTTAGTTGCGAAATGGTTTAGAGAAATTGGGGGAAAAGCCAGCGATGAGTGACCAATATGGTTAGTGCGACCGTCTTTGATTAATGTGTTTAGCCAACAAACATTAAAAGTGCTGTTTGAGTTGAGATATTTTAGGAACTCTTAAATTACTAAACGAACTGCAAAGTGTGGCAGCTTTTTTCTTTAATTTAGATTTCAATTTGAGTACTGGTAGTTGTGACCTCTATCCAAAATTATTTAGTGACATACAAAGTGTGACTGTTTATGTTTAATTTCCATGTGAATAATGCATTACCCAAATGGAATCTCTGTTTTTTAACTTGGCATATAAAGAGTTCAATTATTATAATGCGACTTTCTTTGGCAGATCGCAAAACGACATGGTCCCAAATACGGATGAACAGACGTCAGTGTGTTGCGTGTGGGTGGATCTAAAAGCGGTGAAAGCAGGAAATACAAGGTCTGGCCGAATGGGATTACGTCCTTGCTCCACAAAACTGACCATAAACGCTTGTTCGCAAAAAAAAAAAATAATAAAACAAGACAAGACAACAGAGCTGTCACAATTGACACGGCGGTGGCAACCTCGGGGCGTGAATCACATTTCCATTACTCATGCAGAGAAAAAAGTGAGGCGTGAAATGGTTTACGCAAAAATCTCGTTTGTTTACTGTTTATTTTTTAATTTAGCAATTGAAGTATTGAACGGCGGACGAAACAAAATAAAACCAACAACGGTAAAAACCGGCCCACTCAAAAAAAAAAAAAAAAAAAAAATTATTGACGCATGCGCAAAATTACAAAATTTTGCGAAATTACAGCACATTAAAACGAAAGAAAGAAAGAAAGACAGAAAGCAAAAGAGATGGAGAGTGTCTTCTCATAACAAATTCAACTTATATTCAAGTCAAGTTTATTTTCTCTCTTTTTTTCAGCTGTAGACAACGTAATTGTGTGCATCGAATACGTAAAAAAAAGTACACATAAGTGAAGCAAAGAGTAAAGCGAAATCGGCTATCTTTGGATTACATACCCTTGAAGACAGGTCTCTAATTGTTAGTATGTATTTAAACATTCCTATATGAGTCCAATCTCGGTGATTTGGTTTATCTAAATTAAACAACAAAGCTTTTCATACATCTACATTAAATAGTAGTTCTCGATCTCGATGATTTTTGGTAAAAATATTATATCACTGATAACTCGTAAGTTTGGTAAGCATAAATCTATTTAATAAAAAATGGGTATTCCAAAAAAAAAGTGTAACATGTCCGTCCAAGCCAAGCCAAAAAGTCTTTCGATTATTATTCACCCTTGCTGATTGTGTTTATGTTATAAAACCAATAAAATGCCTCGCACGATGGTCAATAATTTGCACAAATTGCTTAAACCAACAGCTGTCGAGTCATCAGATTGGCCTGGAGCCCGGCACTAGCGATAACCCATAAGTGGGCTAATTACGCTTCTGACTCTGATTTTGACTTGCTCGCCGCCAGCCTGCCTGTCTGCCTGTGCCACATTTATATAACTGTGTGTTGTTATCAATTTTTGACTGGCCCTGCCTTTCAATGGGCACGCAATATTATAGCTGATCTTGCAATAATAATGAGCCATCGTTAAAATCACACATTCAACAATTATCGCATGCCTAGAACCTTGAGAGTGTATACATAAAGTGTTACATAACTTAGCTTAAGAAATCAAGAAATATGATTAGAAGAATATTTTTTATTTACATTTCTTTTAAATATTAATTACTTAACGTCTGCTTTGAAGGATCGATTATGTTGGGCCCATTAGCGTGACTCTTTGTGTGAAATGGTTGATTTCATGAAGAACGTGTTTCTATATAAGCTAAATGTAGTTTTATCCAATCGTCGCTTGCCTAGAGTACAGCCAAAAGGTCACGTTCTCAGTCTGGCAATCGTCATTACCCACATAGAAGCAGAGCTATAAGTAGAAAGATGAACTTAAAATTCAGCTACAACTTCAAAGATACAAACTATATATATGCTAAGCATAAATAGATACGGGATGATTTAATGAATCGATCACAAACTCAATACGTTAACCAAGCACGACTGTGAGATAAAGTAACGATAAAAAAATATGGTTTTATATGGATAAGATTAAATATGATAAATATTTTACAGAAATGATAACTCATTTGAAAGTCAAATTAAATATGTGACAGTCCATTTCCTCATTCGGCAAGCACTGTAAAATGATTAGTTATAGTTGTAATAAATTGTAACTATGCTTTAGTTATAAAACTGAATGCCATTTTTAATAAATTTTGGTTAGAATGCTGATTACTGAAATGAGAAAATAAGGTAAAAATGGTTTGTCACATTATCAGCAATAAGACATTCGGTCTTAAGCATAAAACCTGTTCAAGTACATTAGCCTATTGATTTTTGCAGTAGAGACAGCATAGAGATACATAGTCAGAACTTGGGACACGGGTAGCCTCACTTTGCAAATCAAACTAATCCGCTTAAAAGTCTCGATTTTCAGCCAGACGGTGAGACAGTGAGACACGTCGTCGTCTGGTCCTCAATTGCAATCGAGGCGCACTAAGCTCCTGGGCAGCAATGGAATATACTGTATCGGTTTTTAAATGCAATGCCAGGTGAGCATGTCAAGATGGGGCGGACACGTGACAAAGCAGGTGCCAGACACACACACACACACACACACACGCACAGATACACACACAGCTATTTTTAACAATGCAGCTGCTAATTTTTAAAGACATCTGAGTGCAATACAAGGGACTGTGACTGTAACTGTGACTGTGACTGTGACTGTGACTGGGGCTTAAACTGCAGCTGAGTGGATAAGTCGCCCTCCATTGCCGGCTAATCAAAAGCCAATGGCCATAGTTAAAGCTAAAGCCAAAGCCAAAACCAACGTCAGAGCCAAGCCAAGCCGAGCTGTGTCTTCGAGCTCCAGCGACCCACTTGAACATGCGCGCTCGTGACATTCAACGACGGAGAGATGGTGGGGGGAGGGGTTCGGGGAAACGTGCAAAGTGACGGGAAATCGAGCGACAAAAGAAACGTGCAAAACGTCACTGCGTCGCATTGGCAAGCCAAATGATTCATATGCGTCACTGCGGAAAAGCAAGCGAGCAGATGAAGCCAAAGACAACAACAAAAGTGGTGAAAAATCACAAATAAATAACAACCAAAACAAAAGTCAGGAAATATGCAGTGTGAAATGAGGCACGCACGGGAGACAACAAGCTAATACATACATATGTATGTAAGTATGTTCACGTGTATGTGTGTGTGTGTGTGTGTGTGAGGAAAGGCAACAAACAAGCTGAGATAAACAACAACAATAGATAAACAACAACAGCAACGGCAGCAGCTATGACAATTGCCAAAGCTGACAGTTTGTCATTTGAAATCACGCGCCAAACGTCAAGAATTGCAACTGAGGCAGCAGCAAATGATATCAACAACAAGTCAATAAAGCATTTGACGACACAAAAGCGAATTGAATAATAATTTACAATTATTTATGTATCAGTTTGAATGCCTAACAAATGCAATTAACGGTACGCAACGAATTTATGGCATCAATAGCCGCCGCGAGAGGTCAACGGTGTCAGATGCCAATGCAAATGCAAATCAATTCAAGTGCAATATAATTATCATCATAATTTCATAATTTAATTCATTTATTAGTTATAAAATTAATTCCATAAATTTTACAATTTATTTGAAAATTGCCTATTAAGTTTTGTAATGAAAAGAATTTTACATGTGCTGTATATTTTTGTAAAGCATATGTCAGAATTTAACGACTAAAATTTCTGACATACTTTTAAAAATACCGCATTAAGTTTTGAAAAGGAACTGAAGAGTCAGAAGCAATTGTCGAGTCTAATTATTGCATGTGCCTGTGAACATGCAAGAAAACTTTTGTAATTATGCATAAATACGTACACTTAAACGGAAAATAGGTGCGGTTTGAGGAATATGATAAATTAATATACATGTGTCTAATATTATATATATTTTTTTGATAAACACAATGCCATTTACCGACTTTTGCACAAATTTAGACAAATTTGTTTAATAGTGTTAAACTTCTGTGGTTTAACTTTGAAGCGCTCCAATCTCGTTTGCCAGGTTGCTCAGTCCGCTCCTGTTGAAAAACATAGTCGAGTGTTGTAAGCTAGATACAATTCTCATTTCTCATTTCTCATTTCTTCCTGGTTAGACTGTGCACTCACCCACACATTCTGATCTGCATTTATTGTTCGACTAATTTGCACTCGACTTTCTTTTGTATTCTAAAAGTAGATGCCTTTTTCTGTCGCATGTCATTTCACTATTTATGTGTCCATGTCGCATACAATCTGGTAAAACTTTACCCCCCCCCAAACACACACACACAAACACACTCAAATAGAAAAATATAGTTACATCTTCTGGCCAGTCAAGACCGTTCAGCAATTTAAAAATTATATATATACTTGAGGCATTGCGTCAATTGTTATTAATTTGTGCGCCTGAAAGAAAAATAACGACAACAACAAGATGAAGTGAATCGCACGCGACTTGTGTCAAATGCTTGGCACATTCCCTATTTTAGTTGAGAGTTGGGTCAACTGCCTCAGTGAGTGGCTGATATGCATTTCATATCAATTACTATGCATTCCAGCATTCCATAGTTCATTACAAAGTGTCTATTCTAATCTTATCAACTTACCCTCTTCAATATGCAAATTTGAATGAAAGCAGTAAAAGTTTGGACAAAGTTGAGATTTTCAGGATTATCTCATCATTTACGCATTTTAATGGACTACAAATTATGTGTTTAGGCAAAGTTTTGGCACAAATCTTTTCGTTGCTGCCACATGTCACATGTCAGTAAAGTTACACAAGGACTCAAAAGAAAGCCCAAGCATGTGTGCGTATTATCTAACATATTACGGTTTTTCTGGGCAGTGACGACAGCAGCGACGTAGAATATTTAGGCTAACAGTAAGTCCGAGTATAAGTTAATATGTGAAATCGAACACTGTATTGCATAATAGATAGATTACCTCAAGCAACTTTTGTTAGAATATATATTCATAGACATTCATAATAAGTGTATAAAAAAAAATTTATTATTATTATTCCGCGCTTCTAGTTAAATACAAAGTAAGTCTTGACTTTCTTAACTAATCCGTTACAAGATTAGAACCTACTTCTGTTGCACAGTGTTGCCTCTTCATGCGTGCCCCACATGCGTGTTGCATACTTTTTGGAAGTAAGGGAAATTCACTTTTGGTTGCCGTACCAAAATTAGTTTGATTTATTTTGCAAGGCGCTGAACGGAGCTCTGCTGACGAAAGTAAACAAACTTCTACTCATTTCGTATTCTACAAACCCATTAAAATGATATTCTATTTAAATATAATATGTGCCGTCTGACGTCAACTGTACAAAAAAGTTTGTGTACTATTTGGAAAGTAATTAATTTTATATGTAAATATGATTTACATAATATATGTGCCTAAATATAAACATAATTTTATTAAATTGAACATTGTTTCTCTAGTGAACATCGCCAAGCGAAAGTCAATTGCATATTTTCAGGCAGTGTTAAAATATGTAGCGTACAGTGACTGTCAAACTATATAAATATATTTAATTACATGCACATTGATTAACGGAAGCCTCGCAGTTTGGAATAATAGGGGACATGATGTCATAATGCTGACCTAATGCTTAGTTTGGTGTTACTTTAATATTTACTTTTATATGCAACTAACAATATAAAAAACAAATGAATTATTTGTGCGAAATAGTTCTCCTGGTGATATATATAATTATATTTAAAATTTATGTCTCTTTTTAAGATATGTATTATTTTTCAATTAAAATATGCATTTGAGGAATGGCCAAATGTCCACACTTTAACGGGATCTCATGGTCATAATAGTATGTACCAATTTATTGAATTTTTGCCGTTATTTATCGGCAGAAAAATCTTAAAATTTCAAGTCCTAAATTAATTTGTTGAGGGGAAAGAATGTTTTTAAACTACATACATCTTTGCATTCTTCCAACACCCGTCTACAATCAACACCTCTCCAACATTGCTCAGATATATGTGTCTTTTACAGTTTCATTCCACACAGTGTTCCTCTAATTTGCATGTAATTTGTTGTGTCGGCACCACAAGACACAACCAAAACAAAAAAAACACAACCAAAACTCGGCTCCATTTGCAGACGGCCCATAACAGGAGCACAGTCAATATTTTTGTATTTGCTTGTTGCACAGATGCTTATCGAGGTGACAACCGCAACAACAACAATAACATCAGCAACAACTCTACCAAATTGGCTCGGGGCAGAGGCTACTACAGCAGACCGAGAAGCAGCTCGTCTGTTGCCACTTTGCATATTGGCCGCCTTTTTAGCATAATATCAAGTTCACGCTCTGCGCTCGGTTAACCTGAGCCAACCATTGTTGTTGTTATTGCCGCTTTTTTCCGATCATGTCTTCTTTTGGGCAACAACAATAACAACAGCTGAAGAACTGCAAGCGCATTGGCCCAGTTGGCAACTGTTTGATATGTTTACCGCGCTTCTGTGCAAAAAATAAGAACACACCAGGATGAACCTTCCTTCTGGTTGAGCTGAGACTTGTGTGAGTTTGTCGCTCTTTAATCTGGTTTTTCAGTTATGCGGAAGCTACTCTTGATTTATTTCTGTTTTTGTTTGCAAGTGAAGGTGTCAGCTCTCGGGCATGATTGATTAGTCGCGTGAAGAGGATTCGGAACATAAAAAAGGTTGCACGAGAGGGAGCTGTGAAGTAAAGAGAATGCTGTGTAGTCAACCATGAAACATTCACATCTTAAATACGATAATACATATCGTTTTTTTTTTTGATAACCAAATCAGATCCCAAACATCAAAGATTGTGTAGGCAGATAAGAAATTTACATATGTACTAAATCTGTACAGAACCTTAAGCATTCCATAGAATTTCAAATTGGCTTAAGATCATCTCCCCAATAAGCAGTAAAAAAAAGGAAAGTATTTGGGTTAAAAACTTTCGTCGATTTTTCAGCGCTCTTATGTGAGATCTGCTTTAATTTCTCCGCCTTCTCACACCATCAAGAAGCAGCACAAACACGGCATACACCATATTTTCACCTGACTGGCATCAAACTAAGGCGCTTTTGGCCAACACTTGGCCACACGTAATACCTTTAATTACGCCCCAAATATTGTGGCAGCATAAGCGATACCACAAAATATAATCGCACTTTAAATCAGAAAAGTAAAGAAAATAAAGTGGCTGGCAAACGAGTGAAGCAACGAGCAGTCGTTATCAGTGGCCAGCAATCGGTGCATGCGCCACACAGTGAAACCACTGATCTACTGCAACAGTGCAACACTGCAAGACTGCATCACTGAGAAAAGCAATTACATGCAACATGTATATAGTTCTAAGTCTCAGATCCTGCACTGTCTCAGCTTACCTTGAACTTCTGTTTGTACCCCATCTCCTGCTCGGCAGCTATGCAAATTGGCCAGTTAATAGGCGCTAATATGTTTTGCCAGCTCCCGCTTGCGATAATTTACAGCTTATTTTTCGCAGTGGCTGCCCACGCGACGCCTCGTAAATAATTACTTACATATAATGCTCACAGACTGCGTCTGTCGTTTAGTTTTTTTTTATATTTTACGATTTTGTAATTGCACTTTTTATGCGCGAAAATGGCGCCTCCGTTTGAGGTGTAATATCGTGAGCTGTTTGCCAGCCAATTCAAATGCCAAAACTACTAGTTCCACTGGCTTTGCCGGTGAGTCATTAAGATTTCAGTAATTGTAATGCTAATATTTGCATTTATTAGTTAAATGATGGTAAATTCTCCAAAATTACAAAAAGAAACTTTAAATTAAGTTGTTCCTCAATCAGAGGAATGATTGAAAGGTGTGTATTGAAATTTTTGAAGGAATGTATAATTGTTTCATCTTTTTCACTTAAAGTTCAGATTAATTGAATGAAAAACTAAAAAAATAATAAAAATTAGTTTATTAAAAGAATAATAGCATTTTTACAGATTATTTGTACTCTGAAGATCAAATCATGATCTAAAAGCCAGGCTCTGGAAAGGATAGAACTGCCCGCTCTTTTAAGCATGCCAATCTGTAAATAAAGTCATGACACAAAATCCATGGATTTTAAAGATATGATATATTTTGTTCTGACTCTTCTTAAAAGCACTTTTTGGGGGCTTAATGTTTGAATGTTTGTTTTCAACTGGAATATCTAAACTAAACATGTGATTCAATTTTAATAAAAGTTTTCCTGCAAAAAGACACATATTTGATCTAAACTTGACAGACCCCTCTCGAAATCACCGATGTGACTTTTAATAAAAGCGCATTCTTTTCTCAAATACCGAGATATACAATGTAAAATTATAGCGCACAAGCAAAAAAAAAGAAAAAAAATAGGAAAACTTAACCCATTCATGACCTCGTTTCTTTATTGGTGTGTCTAACAAAGCAATTAATGGACATGCAACAATTTTGCCGCAGTAAGTTAAAGCCCCCACGGACAATACACAAAGACAACTTTATTAGCTTAATTAAAACTCTTCAAAAGGTTCATCAAAGCAATGGTTAATGGAGAAGAGAGGAGAGAAGAAGGTGCCGGCAGAGTCGATTGGTTGCGCTTCTTTTTGCCCGTGGGGCACACAACACAACAAAATCATGCAAAAAAAATATGAGAATAATGCGTTGAATGTTGGCAATTTAGCAAGTTTACGGCTCTATGGCGAACCTTGCAGCCGTATAATAGAAACCTGCAATTTCCCCCTCTGTTCCTCTGCCCTAACCTTTTCTGTTTCAAGTTGAGGTCCAGGTCTTGTTCCATGCTATCTCTCTCACATTTCGTGTCCAAGTCCCAGTTGAATGACGTTTTACTTGATTGCAGTTAATTTTGTTTTTCCCTCAGCTTTGACCGAATGCAAATTCTACTTTTCTATCTACGCCATGTTGCCTCTCCTTACTGCCGCTCTTGCGGCAGCCCGAATCGAATTGAAGACACAAATGTTTTGGTTCTTTGTCCCTCGATCCGCTGACAGCGTTTTTCTTTTCGGGCCACATAATAAAAATTAAGTTGTAAAATGTGAAAAACGTGCCGAAAGGCTTTGGGGCCTAAGCGAATTCTTCGATTAACTACAATCCAACATTTCCAAATGTGTGGCATTGAATTTTTATGGCACTTTAATGTGTTGTGTGAAGAACGGAGTTTACCAAAATCCAATTGCAGATCGAATCGGAGATAAGTCTACTTTATGTGACATAACAATAAAGAAAAGCGATTCTTACAGCGTGTGTTGTGGTTTCTAAATTTTGGGATTCATTTTAAGCCTAACAATGTGGAAACTATAACGTAATGAAAGTTTAGACATATTGAAATCTTCGGGAGTTATAAATTAAAGATTTATATAGATGTAAAGAGCGAACAAACTTATGATCAAAATTGGTAAGGTTATGGAAATGGAAATGATAAATAAATATTTAATTAATAATCAAATTAAATGTGATCGATAATGTATTTTCTGTCTAAAAATAAAATAGCTTTAAAATCGCATCACAAATAACATAAGGAGCCCTTTAGACTATTTCCCATTTAAAAATCTATATCCTATTCAAAATTCATAATACCGCACACAAAACACATCGTAGGGCAATGAGAAATTGAGGTTTCATGACTCTTAGACCGCTTAACAGTGCTGAACTATTGACCTGAATAGTTATTCGATTGCCCCACGACGAAGTCATCAATGACGTCGCTGATGATGACTTGTGTTTGATTTGGCCGAGACTCTGACTCTGGCCGCTGACTCAGACATCAACTGAAACTCTGACTCGGAATTGAATCATTTCGCCAATTACAAGACGCAAAGGTTGAGCGAGGTCAGCATACTGGGAAAATGCATGCCGACAATGTGATTATTTGGGTATGAAATTTTATAGGGTAGTAAATATAATATGCCAATTATATGACTACCTACTTCATAAAACTAACAAGTTGATGGGTATTTTATCGTTTATTGCAACCCGTTCAGATAAGTTCTAATGCAAGGGAAAACTAGTTTGGCGCGTTGTCAATATCAATTACAAAATGTGGGCATGTATGACATTTATATTCAATGGAAAACATGAACAGCTAGCCCACCACACATTTATCTAATAGAGTCATAAAACTGTGATTTGAAACTGTCAAGCAAAGCGCCATTTGTGCAACATTTTAAGAGATTTCTACCAATAAAATCGTGAGATCTTTTATGGCATTGGACATTTTTGTGGCAATTAACAGTCAGCGTTCAACGTTGGCCAACAATTAAACGAAACTGTCAGCCATTTATCTCGAAGCGTCGACACGACGTGACTTCCCAGGAAGATATGCCAGGTTTTCATTTGCGCCTCCATAACTGGCTAGTCAAGCCAGATAATGAGTGGAGTGGTGTAGGGGGGTACCAAGCAAAAAGGGTCGAGTTTGCCTGCTCTCTAATTGGCACCAAATATGGCAACTGGCTTGCACTATGGCCAAGGCTGTGGTATGCAGCAAAAATATTTCAAAATGTGACAAAATGCGTGTAGAAGCCACAACGCTCCAGGCGGGAGAAAGGTTCAGCCTGCTGGTAAATCCACCAGTTGCTGGCAAAAACACCATTTAAGGTGTTCATTAGTCGATCAGAAAACTGAGAATCGCATAAGCAAAGGGACGTCCAAAAATGGCAGCAAAATCTCATCAGACTTGTTGACCATTTTTACAGATTACGAGGCAAAGATCATCATCATCATCATTATGAGTGAAGATCGAAGATCGATAATGATAATGTCAAAAAGTCACAGCGATCAATCGCAATCAGCTGTGCAAAAGTTCCATTGTCTGCACAGGTAGAGAGAGTGAGAGAGGGAGATAGAGTGAGAGCGGAGAGTGGCTACAGCGTTTTCGCTCCTTCGCTTTTCTCTGCATAACTGTAAAGCTTGTGTGCTTTTTTTTAAAGATATTTTTTTTTGCACTGCCCTTAAATGTCATTTACCGAAATTGCAGTTGGAAATGAAGCGATTTTCGCTCAATTTACATTTTTAAAATACGAGATTTCGATTTTTGTCTGTCAATTGAAGGCAATCGTAAATTGTCCTCAGGTGTAAAACAAAATCAACTTTCACTTGTCGTGTGCTCGCGTTGTGCCACATGTTGCAAGCAGTATTGCATATATATGTACATATATTTTGGTTATAGTGTTGCAGAGCTTATTGCTTTTTAAAATTGCAACATCTGCAGTCCAACTACTTTATAAATATGTATTTTAGGTTATCTATTTATCGCATCTGTTCCTGTTCGCATATTTCATGACAATAGTTGACTTCTCAGCTCATAATTTAACTAATGCACAACTTGGAATTTTAGCTTGATAAGTGATTTGTCGAAAATTAATTAAATTGCACATTTTATGCCAGGAAGTCAGACCACAAATAAAGCCAAGCACGCAGTTACAAACGGTATAAAAGGACTTGCTTTCACACACGAATTTGACACTGAAAATAAATTAACTTTAATTGCGAATAAACATATTCAAGACAAAAACGATGGCAGTAATGTGTACAAATTATTATTTGAAGTTGGAGTAGAATGAACAAATAATTATAGAAGGGGTAAAAACAGAAAATATATTAGATTAAATATAATTAGTAGTCAGACTTGTATTAAAGCAGTAGTGGGGTATTCTAAATAGTAGTTATGTTAATATACATAGTAGTAGTACTAAATATTCAAATTCGCATATTAATATTTTAAATTATGGAATTTTACAGATTTTTGCTAAGTTTAATCAGTTACTATTTAAACATAAAAATGCTTTTGTTGCCCACAGCAACAATTTCTCTCGGTGCACGCATAATCAAGTCACAGGACTTAAATGGGGTTTAAATTAATGGGCTTTCGGTAGCACGGAAAGACAGCCAGAAGACAGAAAAATGACCAGCGAGTCGAGTAGAGAACACAACCATTGCCATTTTGGTGTAGGAGTCTCGCAGAGCCCGAAGGCAACTCAAAAGTCTTCAAGTGGCGTCTGACTTTAGCTTGGGCATTGGCACTGGCATTGGCATTGGCATTGGCTCCGTCGGGCGATGGCTAATCAAAATATTTAAAATAGTTTCCCGCAGGCTGCAGACGCCGCTTGTAAGCACACCGACTGGCTAAATATAGCTGGAAAAGGATGTGCTTGGAGACGAGACTCCACCTACTCCACCTACTCCACTCTCGCTTCTCAAGTCTGGCGTGCGCTGGCTTCATAAATTATGAAATCCCCCCTTGGTCTCGCTTTGCTCTCTTTATACATTTTTTTTAAATATTGCATTAAGCGGCGACTTAAGCAATCTGCTTAATCATTGCGCTTGGCTATTGGGGTAGGACAGGGGAGGCAAGTGCCACAGGAAGGCAACATTGTAATTGCGCATGTGCGACATGCTCCGGCGGCGGCGGCCTCTTTAAACTATATAAGAGTATCGTATGTAAAGTATAAATAATGCCTTTTACGCACACTGCAATGTTTGGATACGTCTCCAGCCCCCACTCCTTAACCCCCTGTTCTCATTCTCTTAGGCACTCGCTGGGTGACCTACTAAACGCATTTATTTGACGCTGCTGTTGCTGACACCTCCCCTGCCGCCCACCTCCTTCACCATGGCCAGACTCTGCCGCCTCGTCACGCAACATTGCGCCGTTCTGGGCGTGCCTTAGCATTTCCCTTTCGTTGAGCGTTGCAAGACCGTCCGGAGAGCTAAGCCAAATGTTATCTTCAAGGTGTGCTAATTTCAGTGATTAGACATTATTATGAGCTGCCCTTATAATAAGCAAACATTTCAACTTAACCCGACCACACAAAACAGCAATTTATTCTGACAGCTAATTGGACAGGAATAAACAGAAGTGGAGTAAAGACGACTTAGATATATCTCTGTAGTCTCACTGTAGATATGGAGATGTATCTCTATGGTCTTCATTATGTAGGCGAGCTCTATTGAAATGCTTAAAAGTCTAATTTTCTAAAAATATATATGTTGACGATTTCAATAATATATATTTATTTATGCACATAATTAGGCAAGAATATAAATTTTCCATTGTGATAATGCTGAATTGGCTAAACAGATTTCTAATCATGTTTTAATCTTTTCATTAATACTGCTAGCTACTTGGTTTAGTATCTATCATCAATTATTTTAAAAATAATACGAATTTGCTTTGAAAAGTCATTGAGTAAATAGTCTTCAGTACTTTATGTGGAGAGACCATTGATCTTTAATATCGTTAATACTGATATGGTCAAGAATCCTAGCTTATTATATATTCTCAACACTTCTTTTGAATTCTGTATATATTACACACGCAACGCACCAATTTAAAAAGATAATATAATATGCATCTCTGCTTCTTAGCCACAATTTCCCTAACTCTAGAACATATGTTTCTGTAAAAAGAGTTTATCGTGTTCCCTAATTAAATTACCACGAGTAACGCCTCTCAATCTGCTGACGGTATTCCGATTACAATCTATTTGCCGTCTTGGCTTTGAACTACAAAATAATCGATTCATACGGCAGCGTATATCTCGAGCTAAGCGAACCCATAATTATAACTTAATGTTTACAGCATCTCAAACGCATTGAGGCGTAATCATATTAATTTCCCATAAAACTCTCTAATTAGTAGCTCATTCATGGCGTCGCCCGAGGCACAGCTGGTGGCTATAAAATGAGCCCAGCCCAAGATTTTCCAGCGAGTGTCAATCGGAAAATGCGCTGCATGACACTTAAAAGGTCATAAACTTGTCCGAACCCTTTGCATCAACTTCTTATTTGTGGCTGGAAACGTATCAGAAGAAAAATTGGTAATCACGTTTCATTCCCATAGGGTGGTCGTGACTGCGGACCTACTCAAGAAGTTTCCCTCCAACACTTAATTATGGATTCTATATGCATAATTTTCTCAATCAGGGAATTTATTGGGGTAGGTTGTGGCGGCGCATAAATTTTGACGAACTGAAGTTATAGATGATCTTGCAGAGAGGGTATTCAGTATGCGTTGTCATGCAACGGGGGCACAAGTGGAAGATATACATGTACACTTGTATTTGTGTTTATATTTGTCTTACGTCACGCACTTTGAAAATATGGAAAGAATAGACACAGAATTCCAAGTGAACTTCATGGCTGTTAGGAGGAGATTTATATATATAAATATATCTTTAAAGTTTTCACAGCCTTTTAGGAAAAATACAGTGAACAAATTACTTTGTTGAGATTAACTTCATATTAACAATATTAATTATGATTAGGGATCCTCTGTTTATAGCTTCCTCTCTCCCTCTCTATAACCAGCGTTTGTTAATGAAGCACTCAAATTGAAACCTCCTCAAAGAAACGTTTTTACCGCTATCCATGCAACCAATTGTATTTTCTTTGTACTCTGTACTCCTGAGGCAATGTTTCCTGGAAGCCCGAAAGCAGACAACCAAGAAAATCAAAAATAAAATCGACAACAAACAAGAGAAAAACACTAAAAAAGGCAACCTTGTTAGCACTTGGGGCAAAGTCTGTGGACTCGAAATGCACCCACAACAAATGCAACTAACTTGTGGCAATTTACATAACAAGACCAGCTCCCAAGGCGAGAGGCAGACAATCACTGGCGCTACAGCAACCCAAAGCCTGTCAACGCATAATCCATCAAACAGCAATGTACAGCAACAACAACATGTGAAGCAGTTGTTGTAGCTGCCACTGCAACGACTCTACATATGTTGAGATAGAGATAGAGAGAGAGAGAAAGAGAGAGAGAGAGAGAGTGAGAGAGAGAGAGAGAGAGAGAGAGATAGAGATAGAGAGAGAGACGCTAGAAGAAACAAACACTGAAAAGTGGTAAACTGGGTAGAGACCCCATGGGCGATCGAAATCAATTTGGCGCTTTAGCACACGAACGTGCACCAAACATGACACGCCCACCGCCTGTCCAGTTCTCCCGTGTGCCGCAATGCCTCACAGGAATTGTAAGTCTCTCTGACTTCAGTCTTGAGATTGCGCCTCAGCTGGCACCTAACTCTAATTGGGCATAATTTAAATTCCGCTCGTGAGCGCCATGAATTGTATTTAACGTTTTGGCGCTTCCAAAGTTGGAGCCCAGGCATCGATACCGTATACACAGACATATACTAGACTCGATGCGGCATTGGCGGTAAATTTCATTTGATTTTATTTGAATTTTTTTTCTTCTTTTATTTTATTTTAGTTGGTTTTTTATTTTTCTTATTTTTTGTCGAGGCCATTTTTGCCTGCTGCTGCTCTATACCACAGATAGTAGTCGAGCTTGGAAAACTTCCTTATATGTATAAGCTTTGTTTGTGCTACTAGCCGACCCTCCCTCCACCGCCCACTTCTCACAATTCCCTGGCTTAATTGGTTTTGCGCCTAGAGAATTGTGCAAGCGTACGATGCCTTAGTTTTGATTAGAAGGCTGCTATTAGAAAATTGAATACACGAGTTCCTTTAAGATTCTGTGTGAAAGTCCCAGACGAAGCGAAGCTGCGATTTCTATCTGGTCATGAAATGTTGCATCATTCGCCGCAAAAAAAAAAAAAATACCTGCATCGTTTAGTGGGTCATAAAGTGGCTAAAAAAATTGAAGCTCTTGACCCAACAAGTGCTCGGCGTAAGATCTTTTTCAAAAGGTTTCTATAATACACCAAGAATCTTAAGCATCCGATTAGTCAGATTAGTTCACTGTATCCCTGGGAATGGTTAAAATCTTCGAGCTTTAACTACAATTGTCAAAATCTTACAGACCGGAACACTATATAATAAAACTGACATGGAAAGAATTTAATTGTTTTGAATTGCCAGCAGGAAGTTGTCACACTTCATCAAGAGGCCATTCCTAACTCAATACACGCCGACCCGAAACCGTAGCCATATCCGTACCCAAACCAGAACCATTCCCAGAAAAAGAAACCAACTTGTTGGCGTGCCAAGGCCAAACGTGTCGTTGCGCCAAACAATTTGTAAGCCATCATTTCAATTAAGACGCATAAATCACAAGGAAATCAGCAGCAACCGCATGGACGATGATGACGATGAAGATCATCATCGTGATGATCCTCGTCGTACACATCGTTATCCTCAAGTACTTACCCAGAGCACTTAAACCAGCACTGAGCAATGAGAACCTTTTGCTTAACTCGTTGCCGTTTTGGCAAACGCACCAATTTAACCGGAGCAGACAAAGGGCGACCGACTTAATCCTTGTCATGATGATGGTGCACAGAGTTCGAGTTTCGAATTTCCAGTTCGAGGGCATTCGGGGAGCTGTAAATCAGGCAACTTGCAACTGGCAACTGCAATTGCATTGTAGGCAGCTCGTGAAACTGCTGTTTCACGCTTCGATAAATGCCCTTTGTGCTTGGTGCTGCTTAGCGCACAGGCAACAAATTGGATCAGATACAAAGCGTACTAGCACAGCATTTCGACAACAATATTCTGAGCTGGCGGTGCAGATTAGGTATTTATGTGAGTGCCACGAATTGAGTTGCAAATAGCCAGCGGGTCACTTGAAACGTGCGCCACCGTTACTAAAAGTGCCTCAAGTATCTTTCAGATACTTTACGAAACAGATACATTGTTCGTTCCGTGGCGTTAAGTGCCGCCATTCGTTGCAGATGCATCACCTGCTGCGTTTACCGCGTAAGAACAAAAGCACCGCAAGGATAAACAGGAATGCCCGTTGGACAGTTCTCTGTCCCAGTATATATCCGTCCCTAACTGGCAACTGTCAAAACGAACTTAGGGCCAAACAATAAAGTGTAAAATGCAGAGACAGGGGCCGAAAGGCATGGTTGCGGGCGGGAAACAAATGTTTGCTTTTTTGCACCGGAAAATCCCATTTAGCTCAATACGTATTTCTATTCTTCAAGTACCTGTAAAGTCACAGCTGAAGAATAATACTGGAAAATCAACAGGTAAACACTAGAGCACAAACCAAAGCCGGCAAAAGAGAGAAAGAGCCCGTGTGGGAGAGCGGAAGTTAAGAGCGAATGAGCAGCAAAAGAGCAAGAAGAGCACAAGACGCGATTGTGGAACTTAGATTTTGAATATGGTAAACAAAACGTCACCTGGCTAAGAATTTTAATTAAATTGAATAATAATAGGCTATAAAGCAATATAATTAAATCATTATAGGGATGTGATTCGAATATAATTTATTCAATCAAATTTAATCTCAATAGACAAAAATATATTTATTTTCTGCTGTCCAATCAGTAATAAAGTTTGATTACAGTAAATAAAATCTGAATAGAAATATTAATTTGTAGCCACTAATAAATAAAACTTACCCAAATTATTAGCAGAATCATAATAATTTATTTTATTTACTACCATTTCTTAGGCGGATTTCATAGTATAGCGTTATCTAAATGTCTAAAAGAAAGATTAAGATGAGGAATATGAGAACTAATTAAACGCTAATCAAATCCCTTATTAGCATCTATTTGATGGAACTACGAAATATTCTAGAATATGTGCAAGTACAGTGCAACTAAGAGAGTCGGCGCAATACGTTCCACAAAAAGATGCAACTCAGACCCAAGTGCCACTTGCAACCAGTGTTGCTCGCGGGATGGTCGAAAAGCCAGATCTTGCCGTTTATAAATATAAATCTCGAATATATTAATAGAACTGCTGCAGGTATTGATTTTATAAAAGTCTCAATTAAAAACACCTACTTATAAATATTCCAATTCAAATTCGAAATTGCCAACAGTGACTAAAATTACTTGAATATGTTTATGTTTTCATAAAATCATTTAATCGAATATTAAAATTGGCGTTTTAATAATGTTAGTTTTCAGCCTTTTTTTTGTAGCTGCAACCAACAAGTTGGCATCACTGAGTGCAACGAACAGGCGGCACGATCGTCAAGCCGGCACGAGCGATCGCTTCAGTTTGAATTTGACGGTCGTTTGTGTAGGACGTAGATCTCGCTCGAATGCCGAAGCGTTGAGATTGGAGATCGTCGTTTGTCGGTGGTGCGTCGATCGGTTAAATGCGCAGCGTCTCCGTTTGTTGATAGTGCGGGTTGTTCATAGTTTGCATTGCCTGATAAATGAGTATGTCATAAGAATGGCTGGCAATTAAATGATAATGCAGTGCCAATAAATAAAAGCGAAAGTGCTTTATGCAAATGCAGCGACAGCCACAGATCGTGTCTACTATATATATTGATATAAATTGCATTTATTTATTTTTTTCATTTGTGTAGCACTTGCATAGAGGATACACGAAAATAGCCAAAGAAAATTTGTCGCTGTCGGGAAAAACGTGCGAAAATGTGTTGCGCTCACACGAAAATAAAGTTAAATAGCGCAAAAATGTGCGTGAAAAATAAATAAGAAATGAGAGATAGAAATGAGCTGAAATACATATAGAAGCGTATTCGCATACAAATAGAGTGCAAAAGGAAATGTGTACAAAATAATACAAATAAAAGTCAGCCAAAACGTCGCGTCGACAGCTGACAAGCGGAAATTGTAATAAAAAAAAGAAACCAAGAAAAAAATTACAAAATAAATCAAGTTATGAATGAAATTTCTTGGAAATGCTAGATGCGCGATCGGCTTAATATAGGAAAAAAAGCATTTCAAAAGAAATATATAACAAAAAAATTGAAGTTCCAAGAGAGTTCCAAGTTTAAAGTCAATGTGACAGCAAAATGTGCTTAGTGTAAAGTTCAAGCTTGGTCTTTCAGTTAACATTTTGTGTGAAAATGAAAACCAGAAAGTTATTTAATTGGGTAGTGAGCTGCCTCTTGCTGCAGTTGCTGATCCTACTCTTGACCCATGAGGCTCAATGCAGGCGATCGTCACAGCTAAAGCGTTTACAAATTTTATCGCCGGCACAAATGCTCAAGGAATACAATCCGTTAACAACAAATGTGTCCGCTGAGCAGCTGGATGACAGCATTGTGTCGTGGACAGGAGCACGCATTCAGCAGCCACGCAGCAAGCCGAACGAGAGGAAGACCCAAAATCTGCGTCGTCGTAAAACCAAAAGTGGCCTCCTGATCGAAAGTAACATCAGCGATGAACTGCCAGCTGCTTCCTCAGAGACAAGCTCCAGCTCCAGAACGGGCAAGAAGTCCAAGCAGCGTGGACGCAATGGACGCCTCCAAAGACCAGACGGCAAATCGAATACCAATGGTAAGTTGCTTTTGTAGTTGCAGACATAACTATGGGTTGCCTAATGCCCAGGCTTGGACCAACATTCTAAATATGGCTTTGATCGATTGTTGCGCCCAGTCCAAGAAGAAGCATAAGAAGTCGCCTCGTTATTGCGGCTTCCTTGTGTTGTAGTCCTCTCTGTCGTGTCGGACGTGTCTCTCGCGTCCATATTTGGCCGCTCTCAAGTTGAAAGAACTTTCATGTGAAAGTTGTGACAGGAGGAAGAGTTTTTTTTTTATTATTATATTTTTTTTCTTTTTACAAGTAATTCTATACGTTATTACGTGAGAGGTCCAGTTATGGGCCAGCAATGCTGCCGTTGCCTTTGCCGTTGGTCTTGCCTCTTGTTATCGCTCAGTTGTGCTTGTGGCATGCGCAGCTATCGTTCTTCTTCCTCTTCTGCTTCAGTACTCTTTGGGATGTGAAGTTTGCCTATTAGACAGTTATCTGCATAACTGTTTGACCATCAAAGAAACGTTAGATAACAACCTAAATTTGGTTTTTATTTAAAATATTATTTTTCCGCTGTATAAGCTGCAAATATGTTAAGTTCCATATCAGTTTCAATTTTAAGCATATTGCTCAGATTAATGATCCCATTTTTGAAATCCACTCAGTATTTAGCTTACCAAAGATAAGTTTAAAATTGCCTCAGAATAAAATAGATAAGTTCTATTAGATTTCGCCCGTAGTCGGATTGTAGATAGAAAAAAAAAATATTTTTTAGCAAGATTTCAATTAAACATATGTCACATAACAAGTTTATAATGCTCAAGGCAACAACTGATATTCGCAGTCAAAACAAAGAACAACAATTGAGCAGCAATTGATCATATTCCGAAGACCCACAAAACGAACTCAAAATAAGAAATCCAAAAAAAAAATAAGAAAAAAAAGGAATGGACATGCCCTATAGAATATACCCATCGCCTACATGTATGTACATATGTGCATATGTGTTTGTTTGGTTGTTTGTTTGTTTGTGTGGGCTTGTGTGCACTTCAGGGCATTTTCATAGATTGTCTCAGATGTGCATATATGACCCCGTGGTGAGGACAATAGCGCCAGGCTCTACTTAGATACCGCCTGCTAGTTTTCTAGTCTAGTAATTGTGGTCGAGCCTAAAGAAGATGCCGTAACAACAACAACGACAACAACACCAACAATAACAGCATCAATGCAGACAATGGCCAATTGTGCTGGGAGACACATGTATATATAATGGATGTGCCCGTTGTGTGCGTGCATCCTCCACTCGTATGTGGCAGGAACCGCAACACGCGCTAATAGGAACATGTGTTCTCCAGATCGTAGTTCGCCTGAGTGTTGACCAGAACTTGTACATATGTAAGGCCTGTTCTAGCAGCTTCCCTGACTGGTTATAAAAATTAAGTGGCTTATCGTGTCGCGCCGTTGAAATTTCTTATGGCCTAAACCGATTTCTCGCTTGAAAATGCATTCCTGTGGTATTTTTGAGCTTATGACTTGCTAATAGATGGTTGGTCTTCAAAAGATGCGTGTTTATTATATATTTTGAGTTCAGAATTGACAAGAGAGAGAATGAAATTTAATGATAATCACACGTTAATGTGGGCATTTGTTTATAGAATTTGATGTCGTTGAAAAAAACACAATTGACCCAGTCAGATAAGAAATAGAATTCAATTTGACTATGCATTATGATAGGCTCTTTGTTCAAGTATGAACATGTGTCGCTCTGGGTATCAGCTAGCGGGCTCATGCAGCACACTCTAGGTTAGGTACCTAAAGGCCGGGTCACGCTATTCTTAGACTTTACCAAAGATAGCGAGGGATGAAATTACACTGTGGTCGTCTTACAAGCGACTGCGTTAGATAAGGAAACAGATGTATTTAGTTTTAAGATTTGTCAATAAAATGAACACTTGCTCGTCAGAGCAAGTCAGTCTGAATTTACAACTCAAGCTCGCGAGTGTATATTATTTATACATTTTGGTCCTTCGAGCCGGATCTCTGGAGACGGCGCGAACAGAGTTCGAATTTAATCGTCGAATCTGGAAATATAGTTTTACACTATACGTAATCTATATAAATTGAATTTCGCGCCGTGTCCAGAGTTCGAATTTATTCATCTAATCTGGAAATATAGTTTTACACTATACGTAATCTATATAAATTGAATTTCGCGCCGTGTCCAGAGATCGCAACTAATCGTCGAATCTGGAAATATAGTTTTACACTATACGTAATCTATATAAATTGAATTTCGCGCCGTGTCCAGAGTTCGAATTTATTCATCTAATCTGGAAATATAGTTTTACACTATACGTAATCTATATAAATTGAATTTCGCGCCGTGTCCAGAGATCGCAACTAATCGTCGAATCTGGAAATATAGTTTTACACTATACGTAATCTATATAAATTGAATTTCGCGCCGTGTTCAGAGTTCGAATTTATTCTTCGAATCTAAAAATTTAGAACCTAAAGAGAAGATGGTTTTAATTACAACGAAACCCTCAACGTCGCAGAAAGCAATGGATGGAGGATCGCAGCGCACCCTGATATCAGAAGAAGCAGCGCAGCTTCTAAGGCTGAAGAAAAACAAGGAGAAAGTGGAAATACAGGGAATAGTTTCAAATGGCGTGGAACTGGCAAAACACAGTGTGACACTTGAAATTAAACCTCGATCAAGTAACTTCAAGGTGAAAACTACAGCGCTAGTATTTCCCAAGTTACAAAGAGCACTCCCCAGCAAGAGGATTGATATGGATATCAATACAGACTGGAAGAATTGCACTTTAGCTGATCCAAACTTTAACATGCCTAGTAGAGTAGACATGGTCATTGGTGTGGACTTATTTCCCTTAATAATGATGGGTCAAGTCAGAACTATTAATGGAGCGCTTGGACAAAAAACACGACTCGGATGGATAGTTTCCGGAAATATTGCCCGAGCACCGCCAAAGAAAATCATGACAGCGACCACAACTGTAAACATTGATGATCTGGAGCGCTTCTGGGAACTAGAAAAAGAAGATACCGATGTAACTGGAGAAAATCTGCATTGCGAAAATTATTACCAACAAACTACTTCCATTGAATTGGGAGACTCTCGTAAGCAAGCAGTAGCAAGACTACTGCAAATGGAGAAACAATTTAAAAAGAACCAAATGCTCTACCGGGAATACTGGATATTTGGTTGTCGCAACCTGATAAGAAAACATTTCCGAGCATGTGTCACATGCATTAGATACAGACAGGAGTCAATTAACCAAATCATGGGAAACTTGCCCACTTATAGAGTGATCGGAGAGTTTCCATTTTACGCAACGGGCATAGACTATGCGGGACCATTCCAAATTAGATGCTCAAAAGGACGAGGGCAAAAAGGTTATAAGGGATACGTCTGCATCTTCATTTGTATGGCTACAAAAGCAATCCATTTGGAGCTGGTCAGCGACATGACCACGGATAAATTTCTGGAAAGTCTGCATCGATTCTTTGCGAGACGGGGCAAAAGCAATCACCTGTACTCCGATAATGGAACAAATTTCGTTGGAGCAGCAAGGAAACTAAATGTTGATTTAGAAGCTGTTATTTTGAGCAATAAAAAATTAGCACCAATTTTGCAAAAAGATGGCATAACCTGGCATTTTATTCCCCCGGGGAGCCCCCACATGGGTGGATTGTGGGAAGCTGGCGTGAAATCCATGAAATACCATTTAAAGCGTATACTTGGAAACAATAGCTGCACTTATGAGGAGTTCTCTACGCTGCTATGTCGTATAGAGGCAGTGCTGAACTCACGGCCTTTAATCTCAATGGGAAATGAGAGCGAGACGGACGATGTACTCACCGCTGGACATTTCCTAGTGGGCAGGCCACTTATAAGAGCACCAGAAAATTTGGGCGTGCATGGGCAGATAGGATCGCTAGACAGATGGAGATACATTCAGCGAATGACTGCAGAATTTTGGAAAAAATGGAAAGAAGACTATTTGGTGTCGCTGCAAAAGAGAACAAAATGGCAAAGCGACAAAGAAAACCTTAAAGAGGGTCAAGTGGTACTGATCAAACAGGAAAATACAAATCCAGGAAAATGGCCAATGGGAAACATCATAAAAACCGCCAAAGGAGAAGACAATAAAGCCAGAGTTTGTCATAATTAAAACAAGTAACGGCGAGATAAAACGGTCAATTAATAAAATTTGTCCGTTACCAATACAAGAGGAAGAGCAAAAGACTCTACGAAGAAGCACCCGGAGTAACGTGACTGCAGCAATCATTTTAAGCCTGCTAATGATGTTCCACGTGGCAACTGGAGTCATTATTTCCAATCAAAATAGCTCAAAAATAAATATAAGAGAGCTAGAAAACGAATCAGCATTATTTCTGGAAAAGATTGGAAAAGTGGAAGTAACATCATCAAGCTGGGACTTCCTATTCTACTTCAATTTACAAGCCTATTTGGAGGTATCACGGCAAGCTCCCGCAATACTGGAAAAAGCTAAAGGATTATGTCCCAAGTTTATGGAATTTGAACAACAGTGCCTATCAATGACAGCGAGAGTCGGACGACAATTGGACGCAATAGAAGAAAATGATAATCTTATAATGGAACCTTCGTATCGAAGAAAGAAACGATATTGTGAGACTATCTATGTATGCCCTAACGGATGGTTTGATGTTTCATCAAAAGTTATATCAATGGTTAACATAAAGACCTTAAAGACGAACCAAGAAAACTTGAAAAGCTATATGGAGAATCAGACTTCAGTTATCAACGCAACAGTTGACAGGAAAAGTCAACGAAAACTTTAATGAAATGACTATGAGATTGAATGATATCACTGAATCAATGAAAGTCCAATATCAAATACACCGGGAGGCAATTAAGTTCTTGCTACTCATCCTCCAACTGAAGGATTGGACCGACGAAGCGGAAACAATTCAAGAAAAAATAATTGATTTGTTCATGGATTTAAATCAAGGAAGATTGAATCCTATACTAATCAAGCCATCTCAAATGATGAAGGAGATTAATAAAGTCCAGGACGTAATGCCACGCAACCATGTATTACCTGGGAAAACTGCTGGGCATAAACTACAGACAGCTTACAAACTTCTGGCGGCGCACGGATTATTCAAGGATGAGATGATTACAAAATAGAGAGTTAATCAATATTGCATTTACTGCCCCCCCGGAGAATGTTCAAGTATGAACATGTGTCGCTCTGGGTATCAGCTAGCGGGCTCATGCAGCACACTCTAGGTTAGGTACCTAAAGGCCGGGTCACGCTATTCTTAGACTTTACCAAAGATAGCGAGGGATGAAATTACACTGTGGTCGTCTTACAAGCGACTGCGTTAGATAAGGAAACAGATGTATTTAGTTTTAAGATTTGTCAATAAAATGAACACTTGCTCGTCAGAGCAAGTCAGTCTGAATTTACAACTCAAGCTCGCGAGTGTATATTATTTATACACTCTTTAATAAAATGTTGTTTTATAAATGTATGAGGTGAGAATTGCTTGGGAGTACTCTCTATATATTCCCAACCATTTCCACCAGCTATATTTATAACAACACAAACAAAATCTTAACTCCAACTGAATCAACTTTCAAGCAAGTCATCAAATAATTTAAGCAGCTGCGATAATGATTGCAAATTGAATTCGTTTAGGGGTTTTCTAAATCATTCAATAATCATAAGCGTGTAGTCAAGTGGGCAGAGCTTTAAACTGTTTGAGCCAGCAAATTGATAGAGCAAATTATTGGCGTTTAAATTGGCGTGTTGACTATTTATAAAGCTGCAAGCGGCAGCAATTCGCATTAATTGATTGATGGCTTGTTTAGATTACAGAAAATGAAAGTTTATTGTGTGCGCCGCCGCTCGAAATGGGTCAACAAGGGGCTACAGATACAAGTTACAGATACAGATACAGATACATTTAGGGAAAAGATACAATGCGACTGCATGATGTAGCCCACGCTGCTTGCATTTCCGTTGTTTTTGTCGTTGTCGTTGTTTCTGTGCTTTGAGCCATGGCTAATCAGCACTGGCACTCACACTTTATCAGCTCATTAGCTGCTACGTGTGGATATATATGTATATAAAGTAAGTGCGTTTATATATATATATTCATATATCTCGATTCTGTAAGTCATGGGCCATCTCCTCTTAACTCATATTTACACAAGGCAAGCGGTAAAGCAGCAACGGCTGCTGTTTGCTCATTGAAAATATTGTTTGGAGAATGCATTCGTCAGCTCTTCAATTCTTCATTGATTTTTAAAGCGGCTCTTTTATTTTGTTTTGTTGTTTGCTTCTTGTTAACTGCATTACACAATGCGAAGAGCTAGAAATTTAGATTTGTGGGAAAAAGTGGGAAAATGCGGCAGAGAGCGTGTGTAACTCGGTTTTCCCTCATATCTTCATCCCCTTCTCTGTGCTGTTGTTGCTGCTGCTGCCTGTCATTGACTTTTATTTGTTTTTAATTTTTTATTGACATGTGAAGTTGTAGAAGTTTAGTGAACTTTACTGTTCGCTTTCCTATTACCTTTTACACTTAATCTTCGCCAGTCCAAAGCATATAAAAGCAAAAGTTTTGGACTTGCTTTCGACAGTGTTCAATGTTATAATTTTTTATTAGGAAAATGGTTTCGAAAAACGCATTTGCCTAGAGTTTTACTAAGAAAAGCATAAGAGCAGCAACTCTTATCGTTCATATTGATAAGTCCGAGTGCATTAGCTTACATGAATTATGGGTAACCTTAGAAATCCGCTCAACATATGTACTTGTAATAGCTATTTAAATATTACATTTTGCAAAATACCCCCATTCTTTTGAGATCATACAAAATACTTGTATATACTTAATTTATCTTTAGTTTCTCTTGCTTTTCAGTAAGTTAGCTTTCAGACAGGTTGTCAACCTTTTATGTATTAAACTATTCATGACGTTGATATATATTTTTTGGTATAAATCAAACTATTTGTACGACTACAATATGCCCTTTAAAAATCCCTTACCAATCCCTTTTTTTACAACTCACCTGCAGTTTGTTGCCCCTTGCCCTTTGTTGTGATAATTTATTTAAATGCACTTTGCAGATCATTGGGGGAAACAAGGTATATGGCAGAAACACCTGGCCGGTTGTCTGTCTTTCGAGTTGTTTGTGCAATTATTTGCCCAGGGTTAACGGATGTGCAAGATTGCAGCAGCAAACAGCTGCAGACTTTTGCAGGATTATGTATAAAGTAGCCAAAATATTAACCAGAGCAGCAATAATAAACATAAAGTACATTAAAAATACAAGGCTAAAAACCAAACAAAAATTTTCGCTACGAGTTGAAGATGTAAAGCAATTTAAAAATAACACAACAGGTTAAATGTGTTATGATGAAACACATATCAAAACTCCACAAAGACAATAAACATAAAGTAGAAGAAACAGCCGTGGAGTTGCGGCAATTGTGGAACTCATTAAAAAAAAAAAACAAAAGCTACGAAATACAATGGATGCGAGAGATGGGTATTTTGTGGGAATGGTAATTTGATATGGAAACCTAATATATCTATACAAATTGCGAGCGCGCTTTTGAAGTGTAGTTCCAATAAATAAACAACTTAAGAGCATAAAACCAAAGAGCCAACAGCCATTTAATGTTTTTATAGATCTTCTAAAAAAAAAAATACCAAAATAACATGTAAACATTTGGTTGGGGATTCATAAATCCAAAAACACGACGCAATTTGTAGCTGTACATAACTTCTATAAACAAACAAACAAACATTTGTAACCAAATCGAACCAAAATGAAGTTAAAATGTTCTGATGCAAACTGATTGACTAGAAGTTACTTTGTATGCAGGTTCAAAATAGACATATTTAATTTTTGGTAAACAGAAATTGTATATTTAAATTTGGTATTTGATAGATATAGATATAGAATTAGACTTAAGTTTAAAAAAATCAATTAAAAATATATTTCTATTGATTAAAGGCAAGAATAGAGTACAAATTAAATTAAACAAGCTTGAAATAATTATACAAGTGCTGAAAACTTATCAATTATATAAAATCAATTAATGTGTATGTGGCATACCTTCCCATTTGTAGGGACTACAGGGTATTTAAAACAAAAAGAGCTACAACTTTGAAATGACCCACAGACGACGAACAAAATGATCTATAGAAATTCTTCAGCTTGCAAACTCCCAATCAACTCCCTGGGAGAGCAACAGATTGTGGTGCTGTTTACAAAGGTAGGAATAACATTATTTTGGTAAGGTTAGCAATAAACTTATGCTTAATTGATGGCAGATATCTGATGTTTTCAGACAGTTCAACAAAGCTTTGAAGTGCCTCACTGGCGTTGGCTATAAATTAATGTTATAGACTACGTTTTGATAAGAGATTGACGCCGGCAAGCAGACGGCAGTCCTCACTTCTCCCTCTCCCCTCTGTCTACCTATCTGGTCTGTCTCAGAGGGCCACCGGAACATTTAACGGGTCAGCGGGCAGCGGCTGTTGATGTGCAGCCCGTGGAAAAACAAATTCATAGCTCGTTAGGACAGACACTTGAGATAACAGATAGAGGGAAGAGAAGCAGAGACAGACACAAACACAGAGGAGATGAAAATGCAATGCGCTTTGATTGAGATTGCAGCAGTTCCAATAAATTTGGTCAGAATTTCAGAAATTGGGTCAACCAAAGGCCACATCAGTGCCACATGATTTTGTAAACTACCTAATGTTCTGATAATGATCACCTAATACACAAGAATTGAGAGCAGATTGAGTTATCAACATGTTGATTATGAGGAAAAAATTTGGATATGGATATGAGTGAAAGCTAAATGAGATGATTGGTAGCTTATTAGGAATTATGAGGATTACTTAAGTGGATATTTTAAAATGAAATATTTATGAAATAATATGTTAATGAAGAAACTTGTCTTTTACCATAACACTAAACAAACAGATAAGAAGTTTATACAGCAGGGTTATAATTTTTCTGGGATTCAAGGTCCCACTCGATTTAAATACATTATTAAGATAATTTGGAGGTTGAAATAATTTTATTCTTACAAGTCTTTCGCTTTTCCTATAATCATATTTAATTATTTTGAGTTCTGTTAAGTTTGTTATATCTTATAATTCAAAAAGTGCTTCCAGTTTCCTTAACTCCTTTGAGAACGTTAAGATATCAGCTTGCACTCAACTTCACTTGAGCTTGTTGTCTTCATCACATCTGTCATTTCATATTCAAGTTGTGTCCAGTGTTCCACCTTTTTTTTATCAGTCTTAAACACTCATCAATGTCATCGTTGTCGTGTTGCGACTACATGTTTAACACTATCTGAACCGAATACATTCAATGTCGATGTCGCAGTCGATCTTGTTGCATCTGGCGGTGTCTTTATCAAGTCATTTGTCAATATTTAAGCTGATAAACTATCGTTGATCGAAAGCTGCAACAACTGTCATTGAACTTCATTGATAAATGCCTTGAAGACAGGTTTTCCAGCACACTGACACTCAAAGTAAATACTGAAATGCATTTTCAGTCGGCAAGTTGCCGAAAAGTATCGACTTTCGTCGATCCATGTGATAAGCTAAGCACACACTCACAATCCATTCTGAAAGAAGCAAGAACCTCATATCATGCCCCATAACTCAGCCGATATCAGATTACGCTTTTTACCTGTTGCACTTTGCGGCTCGTAACGAGCCTAAATCGTAGCAAATATTTCAGTATCATGTCAACACGTTGAGAACAGCGCTTCTTAAATAAAAAAAAATTTCTTTTGATTTCTGGGAAGGGAAACGCGTGTTGCTTACTTTTGAGCAACACTTGAAAGTGTTGTATAAATATTACAAATTATGCATACACAGTTGGGCCCGCACTAATTATGCTTTATGTTTGCGCTAAAAGAATTTCCATCAAAACAAATTGTTTATTTTCTTTCGTTCGCTGCGGTTTATCCCTTTGAGCAGACGATGAAAGCTGCATAAAATGAGCTGAGTGAAGTTTATAGAAGAAGTGTTGATTTAATTAGGCGCAAGAGCACAGGATGTGGTTTATGAGTGTGTGTGAGTGGCAGAGTTCACACTCTTTGATGAAGTTGCTGTAAAACATCTGGAATTAAAATTACTGTCTAAATTCCAAGTACTACTTGGAAATTGGTGTCATTTTTAACAAACTTTTGTTTTGTATTCCTTAAGGAATCAAATATGGGCAGTGACATAGGAGCGCATTTGAGATACAATGATCGAATCTTGGATGCCTCGATGGTTTGTATGGATTATGTTTCCTATACTCTATGACATATTGTTTGTATTGTGAACATATATAAGATTTTAATAAAATCGTTACTTTAAATAACTAATTTTTTAAAAACCTTGCAGGGGTGTTTTAATTTTCTTACATTATGTGTAGCATATTCCAGAATCAACAAACTTTTGAGGTAGTATACTTTTAATCAGATGACAAATCGTATCCTTTAGCAAAATCGAACTTCAAAATCAGCCATAGACAAAATCGATCAGAAAGTGCGTAGTTTTGATAAGGTCGATGTTATATTGCGACTACTGAAATCTCCAAGTGTATTTAGTATTCGACGCCCTTCAGATAACTGTGCTGTCTGAGTTTCCCTAAGTGAGTCATCAATCAGAGATATATAGGACCTCCTCGACAACATTTTGTAAGTTAAGTCTGCAAGTACACTACATACGATGTGTCTGACTGTCTGATAATTCCACAAATGTGCCGACAATTGACGACAACTTTTTGCTCAGTCTATTTTGAATATGGCAACGACTCGACAGCAAGTAGAATGGGTTGCTAGGTTGGGGCATATCCATCAGCATGCTGCAAATGTGCAGACTATTTACAAACTGGAAGCAAACAACAACAAACAACAACAACAGCAGCAGGAAAAGCAACAGACAGATAGATAAATGTACAAACTGATGGACAGATGCCGAAACGTGCCTCTACGCATGACTCATGCATTGAGTAGCAGGGGAAATTAGGCGGAAAATGCTTAAAGTAATTTTGCACTCAAATAGTTGTGGGCGTTGACAACACTTGTAAGATTTGTTTAACTGAAAAGTGCATGTGGAGAAATTACAATGCATACACAAAAACGCTATTAAAATGCCTGGCTAGAACCACATTTCAAAAATGAGAACCTGCTGTCAAATCACTGTGAAAATGCCCGACAAAACAAATTGTCTGCACGCGGCGCAGACACGTCAATAGCTAAAGAAGAAGCTGGTTTAGCCTAAGATACAGATGCAATCTAAGCAGCAGCCTGAGATACAGACGCAAGACTCAGTCTTAGAGTCTAACAGCTGGAACTACAGCAGCAGATGTCGACTGCCGTTGTCGGCATTTCTTCTGTGGAGGCATCTTTGACAGCTTCGTTGAGATTGAACTTTAAAAGGATTGAAATATTTGGAGCTGCCGTGATTAGTGTTCTAAATAACGCAACTGTCTCGTTGGCTGAGGCCAAACACGAATCAATAGTAGAGAAATTGACGTGTGTCATGCAAAGTGATTCGGTTCGGATTTCAGCTGACCATTTGGATCGGGATCAGAGACGGGATCGACGCGTCGCTTGACAAATTGCTTAATTAATACGTCTTTAAGTCGATTTGTTATTATTCGAAACCTGTTGCCAGTTGACTTCAAAAGCCAAAAGTCCGCTCAGTTAATGACATTTCTTTAATTAAAACAAGTAAGAGTGCTGTAGTTCGTGCTCGACTACGATATACCCTGAACCCAGTTATTAAGTATATTCAATTATTATTGGCAAATTCCCCTTTAAAAAGATTTGCACTAAAATGCGAGCGCCCTCTGCCGGCAAATACGTGAAACACGCAATACACAAAAAAAATATTGACGCTCGCGTCGATTATCATGCCATCTCTTTCTCACACATGCATTCAAAAAATGCTTGCGGCTGCTGATAGAAATGAGATCAATATGAGAATTTATTTTCGACTATAACTTGGGTGTTTCTTATCCGATCTTAACGAAATTTGGACAGTTGACCAATAGTATGCATATGCACATTATCTATTAATTAAATATATCGATATTCGATAAACGGAGGCAGTTATAACGCAAACATGATCTGCGTCTGGTATACGAGAACCTATATTCCAAATTTGAAGTCTCTAGCTCTTACAGTTTCTGAGATCTGCGTGTTCATACAGACGGACGGACGGACAGACGGACAGACGGTCAGGGCTATATCGACTCGACTATTGATCCTGATCAAGAATATATATACTTTGTTGGGTCGGAGATGCTTTCTTCTGCCTGTTACATACATTTGCACAAAACCATTATACACTTTTTACCCATTTTTAATGGGTTCAGGGTATAAAAAACAAGCTGAACACTTAAGTACATTTTCAATTTCATTTCATACCAAATATTATATTATACTGCGTCTGTCATAATTACTTGCGTGTTGTTTTCAAGCATCCTTGAGATACAATGCTGAACAGACTTTACAAGCATGAGTTACTTCAAATATTGCTAATCTGAATTAATGAATGGAAAGTCATCATTGGAAAACCGCAAATATTTTCTACTGACAATAGAACTTCAATAGAGACGTACTCTGTGCTTGAGTATTTGTTGTATGACCTTCAATAAATAGATGATAGATATATAGTATAGAAATTAGTCTTGACTCAACTACTCTACAAGTTTGTGCTTCTAAATATATACGAATAAATTTAAAGCTAAATAAGCAATTACCAAAACGCTTATAGACAAAAAAGTGCTGTGATAACTATCAAATATACTTGTCGCACTGTATTTAAAAACTTATTTACATCTTGACTAAGCTATGATAGAAAATTACCAATTTAGACGCAATCCACTAATAGCTTTTGGGTTACGCCACTCAATTAAACAGCGAAAATCTACTTGGAATCGCTAAAACTTCAAGTTGAGCTCAGCTTGAAGTCAGCTTGTTCAATAAAACTTTAATTGCTAATCAAAATCAGGATTTTTTCGACACGACAGGATAAGCGCTTATCAAATTGCAATAGCTGATAACTGGTTAGTTTACTTGGTTTGTTCAGACGATAAAAATTTGTAGAAGATAAATACACAGCATGCCAACAGATAAGCAACATCAACAGCGCAGACAGCAACGTAAACAAGCAAATTAACGCAATTTCTTCAATGTAACTCCAACATATAACAGATACACAATACAATTAGACAGACACAGCTGATAGTTACACAGTAAACAATTTTAGATGACAATTTAAGTGACTGTGACTGTGGCCTAAGTGAGTTGGCTTCATTGGCCGACAATTGTCTATCCTGTCCTAGCCAGTGATTGACTTTAATATTTATTTTATTTGTACATTATATTATATATCTCTCTGGTATTATATATATAATAAGGAAAATTGAAAAAAAACCGTTATGCAATTCCAAATTCTTATAAAAAAGCACAGGCAGAAAGAGATATATATAATTCCAAGTTAGTCTATATGCTTGTCTTTATACTTGATAATTCGTCAAATATCTCCAAATCTCAGAGACTATCCAAATTTGAAATATACGAAAACATTGTCAACTGTGTTGTTATTGCAGATTGCATATGCCATAAAAACAATGCAAGACAAAAGCAGCGACAAAATGGCTTAAACGAACATGAGTTTTTGGACTGTTAGCCAGCTGGTCAAATGGCGGCGCCATCAAATGGCTAAGCGGCGCCTGAAGCTATCGTGGGCTGACACCGATTGACGGTTTGCCTGCTCCGGCGGCGCCTTTTTACAGCCAAAACTAACACGACGGCACGTACGTACTAATTAAATAGTTTACAAGTCCGCTTGATAGACTTTTTATACCCTGAACCCATTAAAAATGGTTAAAAAGGGTATAATGGTTTTGTGCAAATGTATGTAACAGGCAGAAGGAAACATCTCCCACCCCACAAAGTGTATATATTCTTGAACAGGGTCAACAGTCGAGTCGATATAGCCATGTCCGTCTGTCCGTCCGTCCGTCCGGCCGTCCATCCGTCTGTATGAACACGCAGAACTCAGAGACTGTACGAAATTTGGAATATAGGTTCTCGTATACCAGGTGCAGATCGATTGTTTTTATCGATAACTGCCTCCGTTTATCGAATATCGAAATATTAAATTTCCGATAGCAATAAATACCACAATTTTAAAATCATAATCTTCTAATTAATACATAATATGCATATGCATATCAACTGCCCAAATTTCGTCAAGATCGGATAAGAAACACCCAAGTTATAGTCGAATACATATTCTCATATTGATCTCATTTCTATCAGCAGCCGCAAGCATTTTCTGTATGCATAAATATGCGAACGCATGTGTGAGAAAGAGATGGCATGATGGCATGGCCCCGCTACCTACGATTGCGTGTTTCACGTGTTAGTGTAAATCTTTTTAAAGGGGAATTTGCTAATAATAATAGAATATGTTTAATAACTGGGTTCAGGGTATATCGTAGTCGAGTTCACTCGACTACAGCACTCTTACTCGTTTTTTATTTTTTTTGTTTGCCAAAAAGTTTGCCAGCAGCTTGAAGATTTATTGAATGGATCGAAATGCTGTTCTCTTTTTTTCCATTTTTTCTAAACTTGTTTCAAGCCGAAACGCTAGTGAGTTTTATGCGTCGGGTGAAATGAATTTGTTTATTGCTGATCGCATGCAGCGTGTGCCATTAATGGCTGTCACATGGAATAGCAGCTTATTTCCATACTGTAACTGACCCACTTTAATCGTGATGCTGTCAACTCGTTAAAATGCACTAAAATTTGATCAGGCTCGTAAATGTAATGTTTTTATGGCGCGTTGCAATTGATTTGTCGCCGAAGTTGAGTAAAAAAATAACTTAAACTGATCATCTATTTCCCTTTCCAATACACCTATGTATAGAACAGGCATGTGGAATTTCTGGTTCTATTTTAGTATTTTATGGAATTCAGGACAATAAGGACAGCGCCCATTTTGACGTTGACCAAAGCCAAAGCAAAAGTAAAAAATTTAACATTCTCACCAGAGTAAAAGTCCTGCAAGGGAAAAGGCTACTTGCTGGAGGATACTCAGAAAGAAATTGTTAAATTATGTTTATAGATTAAATAGATTACATCTATTTTTAAACGTATTTTGAATATTGTTTCTTTCATTTCTGTGTGAAGCTGTAGTCAAGCAGCACTGGAAATTCCTTGACAATACTCATAAATAAATCTCAAAAATATGTCCAACCTCATGCAGAAATTCCAACCAAATAAGAGTCTTTTATACTTTTCTTAAGCGTTAATCCGAGCCTGTCTAGACAATGTTGGCGACATGCCTGTCATGGACCCTCCTGTGCCATTTGTCTGGCAGACTGGCAGACTGCAGCAACTGCTGTTGATTTTTGCTGATGCGCTGACTCAGAGTTTATAAAATTAATTATGACATTATGATGCGAGTCTCGCACTCAACAACGGGCACATTTCTTAATAAGAACTGAGAGCTTCTGACAAATTAACAGCTAAAAAGAGTGAGCCCGAATAAAAAACAAAAATAATAAATACTATTGGAGTGTGGGCGATCATTTGTGACTTGTGATTTGTGACTTGTGACTCGTGTCTGTGCTGTGATTTACGTCCAAAATCCGAAATATATATCAAATATCAAATGACGACTAAAGCTCACCCAAAACGCAGTGAGTCGTAAGTAATGAGGGCGATATGAGTTTTGAGAGGCCTCAAAACTGCGCATGTGCAGCTGGAGGTTGCAGTGTTGGCTAACGCATTGCGGGTAAATATTTGTTTGGGCCCCGAAACGACTCGACGCAAATGCATTTCAAGTGATTGGCAAACAAAACAAGGCAAATTTTCCAGTGTCCACATAGGAAACCTATTTCGAACACTTTTCAACGCCTTTTCGCCTTAATGAACGAACGGGTCAACGGGAGGCGACTGGAAGTGCTCGATAAGAGCTTTTGGCCCCATAAATCGTGATAATTATCGCTGCAAGTGCAGCTGTTGTAAGCCCAAAAATCGAATTATCCAACGCAAAATATTTCTCGTGATGCTGTGGCACTTATATTAAATTATTAAATGAACCGCTACACGTTGAGATCGTTGGCAGATTGCCCGCTACAACTCTCATACTTATATACTTACTTACTTTTTTCCGGCCAGTAGCTTACACAATTTCGATTGGCGATTAGATAAAAGTCGAGTGGTTTGGGCGCTCAAGCGAAACAAGTCGCTTAATTAACGGAGGTGACGACATCCAGACTCCAGAGACTGCAACTAAACAGTTAGCTGCCGGTTCTGCGATACTTTGTCAACGTGGGCATATTGACAAAGTGAGTTAATTAAGTTAGTCGAATTAAGTGGGGAGTTGTGAAGTGTAATGCTGTCCAAAAAGGAAATTGGGCTTAAGGTGCACATCTCTTTAGATTGGTCTCTGCATTTCAAATATCTCATCTCATTTGCTAAGCTGTCTCAGAGCTAATATATATTTCTCGCTCACTTCATTCAAAGCAGATGTAAAATCCTTCAACATCACTCAACTGCCGTGTATTTTGCTTAATCAACTCACTCTCACCCCACAGACCCCGTTTTAGATTCATGTACTGACTCCTCTCCTTAATAGCCACCCAATCTGCAGCACTCGAATTAGTCTCGCTGATTTTAGTCACCTCCCGCTACAGCAAGCTGTCAGGCAGGCAGCTTGATTGTGTCTGTGTGAGTCATCAAAACAACGCCAAGTGGCAGCTACCAGTCTTCAATAACAAATCAAGCATTACTTGCATAACCCACAGCAAAGTCATCGACCAACGATCATCATCATTGTTATGATCATCATCAAGGTGCAGGCATGCATAAATACTCACTTGAACATCGAAGCTCCGCACATGGAGCTGTAACTGGGCTCCCCTTGAGCACGTCGAGAACGCCGGTAGCACCAGCGTGATTTCAACGCGATGTGTCTCTCTCTTTCCCACTTCCTGTGTCTGTCTTCATATCGGTCTCTCTATCTCTTTCTCGTTGGTTCTGAACTCGTCCGATCGCTTTTGAAGCACCCACCGAATGAAACGTTAACAGCAGCATCCCATTCACATGGGGCTATGGCAAGTTCCCGGTACGGCTTTAAAGTTGACTGGATGCTGCTGCAACGTTGACGGATCGGTTGCTTGGTGGCATGGCTGCAGTGGTGCGCTGATGCATGTCCAAACATCCTCAGTTCTGGTCAGTTTGATGCTCGGAGTTGTTCTACGTTCCTTCATTTTATTTATTTTCTTGGAAATGTGCGCTTGTCGCCCCCCTGATCCCCCACCCTCTGTATGCCAGTCCACCTTTCAGTTTGCCGTCTTGTTTGTCAGTTTGTTTATTTGTTTGCCCGTTTTGTTTATTTTCAATAAATATTTGACATTTGTCTAGGCATTTTCCCGAGCCGGCCTGCAGCGGAGAACAGTGCTAGTCAACCATTTGGCTGCCAACACGGAGCGGGTACATTAATTTTTCAAGTATTCCTAACCGCATCACCACCAAGCCCCAGTAGCCTCCCACCCCGTTCACTCCATCGTAAACACTGCATTCGCTGTGGTAGTCATCTGCCACAAGTTCTAAGCTCTCTGCTGCACACTGCTTTTCAAGTTGAAGCATTTTTAAACCTCCACCTTTCTCACTGCCTTGCAATGCGGATGTTTGAATTGAACTTTTCTTCTATTTGGTTGCGAAAAATTGTTCGAGGAAATTGTGTGACAAACCCCACGATGTGTTGACGAATGTGTCGTCTTTGTTACCATTTCCAATGCCATGCAAAGTGTCTGTCTCTGCATAATTCACAAAGTTGGCTTAAGTGAACTAGCAAAGGTTTAAAAAATTTCTAGATTGCTATTTGCATATGACATACATAATTATAAAATATTTACTAATCAGATTTGTGAAGATCAATCGTGGATGTGAAGCTATTCTGCACATATCTTAATCATTCTTTTCAATATTTCAATCACCATAATTAAATTTGCAGTATTTGTTCTTTGCTCTCCCTTAACTTAATTTAAAACCATTTTCGTGCTCAACGCATTAAATTTGATTACTTTTCATTAACCGCAGCACCAAGCTAAAATTCCGCGAAAAAATATAATGTTCCAATTTGTATTCCATTAAGTTTCAAAAGATGCTGCCGGCTGTATCATCAAGTCATATGCTAAGCATTGTCGCCATTTGTAATTGAGTCGTTTGAGCAGTCGCCCAAAAGCAAAGCTCCAAGTGGCTTGTCTCTTCGCAGCTTTTGGGCCGCCTATTTATGGCCATATTTTGATTGCTGTTTTCTTTGGCTCCATCATCAGCCAAGCAACAAAGCAACCAGTCAGGCAGCTATCCATTCATCCATCCATCCATCCATACGCTCTCCGGTAGCTGTGCGGCCTGTCAAGATGCATAAAGTTTGTTTTCGTCACGCTGCCGCCTCACATTAGACATCAGCAGCAACGTCATTCTCCAGTCCTCCAGTTGTAATTTTTGATACTCTCTGCCGAAGTTAAACGAGTATATTGATTTTGTGCAATGTCCTTCATGCTGTCTGTCCGTTTTCCGTTGTATGAATGAAACCTTTTTCGACACCCCTATTATATTAAATATATATTATCTTGGAGTGAAAACATAAAAAAAAATCAACTGAGTTTTGAAAATCTTAGACCCCAGAATTTCCAGCCAGAATCGTGATTTTAACTTTAAAAGTAGTCGTTATCTTGAGGATCTAAAAATTTTTGACAGAGTTATCGTTCTAGAAAGTTGCATACATCCGCAAAGCTCGAGTCGCCAATACAGGAGATTATTCGTTACCTCCTTCAAAGATTGACATTTAAATTACTCGGCCATGCACTTTCTCTATCCTACGAAACCCTTCAATTTCACACTTAAGAGATAAATCAACCAAATTAAAATGTATCCTCATAATTTTCCAATGGTATCAGAGTATTCCACAGTCGTTTAAGCCCAACTGCAAAACTCTTCGTTTTGCTTTTTTTAAATATTTTTTTCTGGCAGCAGTAATTTTTTATTATTATTAATAAATGTTGGCTGTTGTGGTTGCTGAGTGAGTGCCGTCATCAGATATTTTGGCAGCTACTTTGGCTACCGAATATCATTTTTTTTATTGCAAAACTATTTTAATCGGGTCAACACTGATGCATCTAAGGCAATTTACTTAGGTAAAACAGAAGCGGCAGCAAAAAGTTGTTTAGAAGTTGGTAGGAAGTTCCGATTGAAATTGGACAGTTGGCAAATTGCTGCAGCATTCTTTGAAGCTGGGGTCTTACTTCAACAACATAATAAGCAGCTTGCAACTAGAAGATATAAGTAATTTATGCCAACTACGCTGTATGTTTATATGCATAATTGCTCCTCCTCCCCCCCCCCCTCGCTCCACCAAAGAAACGAGAGGAAACACAATAAACCAGGCAGCTGGATGAGTCCAAATTAAATGCACAGCTGTGCATAAGACAACATCCAAAAATAGTGAAAATATGTTTGTGTGTTATTCGACAGTCGGGTCGATATGAATAAAATGCAGAAAACAGTAAAATGCTTTCAACTATGCAAGTCGTGGTAACAACATCAACACAAGCAACAACAACAACTGCCTCCAATTGATGTTGAGCTACAATATCAGAGTCTTCCGACTCATGCGTGTGCCCATAATGGTTCGCAATTAATCAAAACCTGAAGCAATCACTACGTTTCTTACACTTCAGCCTGAATACTCTTTAATAAAGTGGGAGTACGAGTTGTTGGCTGACGCATCTATTATATATTTTATTGTTGGTATTTTTGTGGGTTTGCTTTTAAGAATTGTTTGAGTACAAATTATTTCCATTTTCTCTATCGTCAATTTACTGTCAGTATTCTCAACTAATCCAAACAATATTTAAAAAAAAAAGGAAAAAACTAATTTTAAAGATTAAATAATGGATAAAAAAAATTTTAGTTTGTTGTTCGGTGCAGTATTTTCTTGCGACTTTCTTGTCGCTACATTTCATGGATGGTTTACTGCCTCTTTTCAAAATTTCTCAAACTGTTAATCTATTAAGTTATAAACATGGATTTCCTTTTTTTCACAATCATACAAAGTTTTCGTGTTTAATGCTTTGTATATTTAATAAGCGCATAAATATTTCAGGTGCGTTCAATTTGTCAAAACATTTAATCAGCAAAACTTTTCTCACTCTAGCTGTCAGCGCGTGGAAAACTTGCACACAACGTGGGCAACCTATCCCAGATACAGATGCAGAGGGGAGCATGGAATGGATATAGCAACTCTGTTTGGGTCTTGAGTGGAGTCCAAATTTTAGCTACCGTAGATTTGTTATTTGTCAAAACATTTAAATGCCATTTGCATGTACCCCACCATTTTGACAGCTGCCGATAATTTTTCTCGGTTTGCCACTTTTCACACCTTGCCCTGGTGGTGCCCAAAGCGAATTTGTTTAGCATTTTCACTAGCTATCCGTTCATTTGCTTCGGCTCATTTAAATAACTACAGTTTGATTGTTTTTTTTGCCCTCGAAATAAATTTAGTGTTAGGTGAAAGTGATCAGAGTTTTATGGAGTTTTTCTCTTCTGTTTACATTTGTTTTTTTTTTTTTTGGAGTTGGCACAATGTGTGTATACAATGTGTGTATTAAATAAAAAACTGTGGAAGCTCAGAAACTGAAAATGGTTGGCAACATCTTTAACTTCATTTTCCAAATGGTCTCAAGTTTACCATAGCATTTATATTTAAATTACGTCTGGACATGCTTTCAGAAACTACTTATTTAACTTGATCGTCAAATACTTTTAAGAACATGTTTTAATTCACATATTCATTTCAACTTTTTTAAGCTTCACACATTTGGCAAACTTATCTAATCCTATAAGTTCGTTTACGTAACCCCATCGCACCATTTACAACAATTTAAAGTTCTTGCAAAACTTTTTGAGTTGACTCGCAGAGATACCTATGCATATGCAATTTCACAGCAATTACGTCAACATTTTTCCGTGCACACACAAATACGAAAAGTTTTTGTTGACATTTGCCAAAAGTGCACACGGCTGACACCAATAGCAACAACAACAAAAGCAACAATGCAAGCTAGATACATTGAAAGAAACAGCAGTAATTGCAATTTTGAGCTAGCAAACATGCAAATCGCATACCAGGTCAACATTGCTAGCTCTGGCAGCTTAGTTCAGCTGCTACCAACTGCGCTGTTGGCCAGCGATAAACTTTATCTCGAAAGTTGTCGTTTTTTTTATGGCTATCTATCTGCAGCCGTGAGATACATTTTTCATGCTGGCCAATCAACAATATAGCCAAAGACAGACAATATAGGTGAATGTGCAGCGAACAGCTGCTCATTGATTTATGGGCCATGTATGAGGGCTTATGCTTGACTTGTTTCACCAATTAAATTGATTGACATGGGAAAAACTGTCAACTACATAGTAGACGGAGCAAAGCAAGCCAATTCGGATGAGCATACATAATATTGACAGCTTTATGTTCAGTTGCTTTAGAAATGAGCTTAAGTGAAGCATTTAGTGGCTACAGTTAATGAATCCGATCCGGTTTTTTTAACTCCTTTTATTCAGGTAATTAGTTAGTTATTATTCTACTGAATTTTTTTTTACAAACTTTATGGTCAAGGGGACGTGAGCGATGCCGGGAAATACGATCCAGTATTTTAATGAAACACTTCCCTGGCTCTGTAAAGCAAAACTGAAAACTAATTTTACTCGACAGAAAATCTATAAATTTGTCAGCCATTTAGCCATAAAACTCATTAAACTCATTGAGCATTATTTTTGTTTTACAGATTTGCGGCTACGGAACAATCAACAGGCAGACGAGGCCGCCAATATTGCTGGACTTTTTCCGCCTCTCTTCAATGTCGCGCCACGCGCCTCGATTACAGTAAATGCGACCTGTGGCCAGAATGGTGCTGAGGAGTACTGCAAAGTGGTGGATGCCTATCCGCATCGTAACTGGGCCAAGCACTGCGGCACCTGTAATGCTCATAGCTCGGATCGTTCTAAGCAGCGACCCATAGGGTCGCTGATCTCGCCCAGCTTCGAGGAGAGCTGGTGGCAATCGCCCACATTGCAGGGTGGACGTCAGTTTGAGTATGTAACCATTACATTGGATCTGAAACAGGTGAGTCCTGGTCGGAGTCTGGGTCATAGACAACCCCCATAGAGTGGTTGATCTCATGTGACAGCAAAGCTGCGATCCTGTTTGTAATCAAGCCGCTGACTTGTCATTCATTTACAATCGATTTAACGTCAGTTCCATGATCCATTTACGCCTTGGGCTTGTCGCCGGTCATTAGATGCTGTGCACATGAAATATTATAGCTGTGGGCTGGGATCAAGTTTTGGAACCGGTCACTAACTATTACATTCTAATGCTCAAAATGACATTCATAAATTCGCTCTGATGGAGTTATGATTAAGTCATATCATCTTACGGGCAAGCGGCGACTTTTTTCATTTACGAATGATGTGAAAAGATTTCCGGGTCTTAAGAGCAATAAAATGTATGTATCTATCACCGGCGCTAAAAGTCTGCTGAAAAAACTTATCGTAATACTGTGAATATGGAATATATGATCTTTGACTATGTTTGTGCCAGTTTCAATAATTTTAAAATTTAAAGTCTCCAAAATGATTATTATATTATATATTTATTATGTTATCTTGTTATCTTGAAGCACGAGTTCCAAAGTAAGACTTGAGCAATATATTAAAATATTTTGTTATAGATATCTTAATATCGTATAAATTGACTGTAAATATTCCAACTACACAAAGTTATCTCCAAGTATGTTTAATAGTTCCTCCAAATGAAAGACACTTTAATCACCTTCACATTCAATGCAATCGAGTAAAAAAGGAGGTTTTTTTCTAATAGATAGCTATATAGTACTTAAAACTAAAGCCTCTTTTAAGTACTTTTCTCTGGCAAAAACAACTTCCCATCCTACATATTTTGAACTTTAAGCGCATCCATCAGCTGAGAAAAAATAAAAAATAATGTAAACTGAAAAATAAATCAAAAATTATGTGACAGAATCGCTGATGCAAAATCAACGTAAAGAGAGCGTGTAAATTGTGACACATGCCATTGATGTGTTGAAGTTTGCCCTCCATCCTCCAATCCCTTTCAGTTCAGACGGAAATATCATCGACTGGCGCTGCCCTCTGCCAACACCACTACCAAAAGTCATGGGAACATTTAAAAGTCACACAAACTTTGTTTTTTTCCTTAGTTAAATGTTTCTTCTGACATTTTAATGCCATTTTTTCTTTGGTCTGTCGCCGTCTGACCAAAAATCCAGTTCAACATGTGTCAATTGTAGTTAAAATTGAAAATTGTCAGCAGAGCAGAGACTGACATATACATAGAGTCCACAACGCATCCATAAAAGGTAATTTCAATTTTTGTTTTTTGGTCAAAGTTTGCACTCCAGAGTACTGTAGCATTTTCTGACAATGTTAATTAACGTAGGATCCAATTTAAATATTTATTCGACTGTGTTGGCAAGCTGGTGCTCCCGTTCATTATTTATTAATAACTCTTGGAACGCATGGCAGTCATAAATCTCTCATACTTGCTAGAGGCATATGCGAAAACATTGTTTTTAATTTTAAATCAGTGCCGGAGTCGGAGTCGGCAGTTTGGTTCCCGGTTCTCTGCACGTTTTAATTAAGTGTACACTTCCATATTCTCGAAACAGACTTTGTCGTAGTCTTGTCTGCATATTTGCCTTGTCTGTTCTCTTCGACGGCATATGGCAATGAAAGAAAAATATCAAAACATTGAAAAAAATCATATGAAACAGGGGGGAATATTTGTTGTTGGCAACGAGGCAAACAAACGATGAGGCTCGAGTGCAAACTGCACTTGAAATGTCAACTTTGTGTCGGCTGATGCTAAGCAGATGATTTTTCAGCACTTAATTGCCATAGAGAGAAAGTTCCCGATAATTATACGAATCTTAATGATCTTTATGATGATGATGATTATTAGCTAAGCAGCTGCAAGAGCAGAAATGTATTTTTTACCGTATGTGTTTGGGTAATACTTTATTGCTTTTGGCCCCAATGGAATTTCAATTAACACTTTTACGCATTGTTAGCACCCAATAGAGTTTTAAAGAGCCATAAGCTTGGGATGAAAGAAATGCTTAATGGATTGTTGGGTGGGCAAGATTGATTGGTAACAAAGAAAGAAAAGTTTATAGTTAAAAATATCTTGCATATAAGGTAATAACATCGCAAATTATGAAGATACTGAGCGGAGAGAAATGCCAGAGAGATATAAATATTAATCAATTTGTCACCCTTACGCTAGTCTCCCCTAGGCACACTCTTCAGCTGCCAGCAATGTCGCAGGCAATTAGCACTCGTTTTCATATCCATTCCCTAATTCCTCTGCTCCAACTCCAATAGCTATTGCTTAATTTCGTTTATGATTTTAGGCTGGAAATATTTAAAGCATTTGTCACAACTGTTTAAAAAGAAATTAGAAGAAATCTTCACGCTGCCGTCTCAAAACAGACGACTGACAAAAATCCCCACAAAGAAATAGAACGAAATTTATGACCTCTGACGAAAACTTGACATTCAACGTTGGCGTTTCACAGTTTCATGGGCGACAAAAATGTCGAAGTCGCCTAGTTGATTTTAACAATTAGACTAATCGAGTGATTTACAACAACAGCAACAACAACAATAACAGCGAGACATGCATGTGTCAACGATTTGACAGCTTAAAATATTTTTCTCGCTTGTTTGGCATGTCCGCAAGTCAGCAAAAGGCAGGAAAACAGCCGCCAAGAGCGGCCAGAACAGCGGCCAGAAAGCGACTGCAACTGTCAGCCAGATAGGCAGTCAGTTTGTCTGTCAATCTGTTCGTCTATCCGTCTGTCAGACTATCTGTCAGCTTGGCTTGCCGCACACTCTGGCCACAACAATGTCTAGATTTATGCCTCAATGGCTTTGGGGCGCGCGTGACTAATTGAAAGTCTAGCGAGAATTCTCAGAATTGCGATTAAGTGAGCCCGATCAGTCGCTCTCAAACTGTATGTCACTTATATTAAATGGTATTTTAAATATTTATGTCACTTATATTAAATGGTATTTTAAATAACCAACTAATTTTGTTATTTGATTTATTTACTTCATTTATATTATAAATATTTAAATAGAAGGATTCTGAGACACTGTTTATGTTTAAATTCAGTTAAAGAAGGTTTACAAATAACATATTCTTGCAGAGAAAAGTGTTTCTGTTTAGGATGCAGCTTCAAACTGGTTTGCCAAAAGAAATCTAAATCTTTTGGTTAAGTTCAGAAGGTTTAGTTAAAAAAGGAGTTCAAATCCCGAAAATAATCTTTGTTCTTTTCACTGCTTTGAATTTAAACCGCATAGGTTTCGATTTGTATTACTTATTTTTAAGCCTAAAATGCCAAATTTTTGTAAATGTTGACATGCGGCAACATCAACAAGCTAAGTAAAAACAAAGTGTGTTTTTTTTATAGCCATTTAATTGCTTCATTAAATTTAGCCAAATTTGGCCAAAGTGGTTGTTGTTGGCGGCGGCGGCGGCGCCCGAGGCTTGGAGGCTTTGGGGCAAGCTTTACGTAACTGTAATTCAAATGTTTGACAAGTTGTTGCAACATTCGCAGCAGCGGTCCAACTAAAACAAAAACATCAACCGGCAAGGCGCGTTACAAGCCACGTACGCGACGCATTTAGGCGTTGCAATTATTTTAATGGTCAATTTATTTATTTGTTTCGACTATTGCGATGTTTGTTTTTTTTTTTTTTTTTAGTATGCACGTTTTGCCTTTTTGAGAATGCTTCTCGTTGTTTGAACTGTTTGCTGTTGTCGTTGCTTGCATTTGCATAAATCACTTGGTTGTGCGTTGTTAACGTGATTGAAGCTTTGCCTGAAATCCTTTTATGTCGCTCTTTCCGGTAAACCTAGCTAAGCTCTGTCTGTTATTTGAGCCAAGTTCAGCAAGTTGTTGTTCTGAGTTTTGGTTGCAGTTGCATTTAATGCGCCAATTTAAAGATAAGAAAATTTGCTGGCTAAACAACTTTTAAACTGCAAAACCAAGAAACTTTTTTTGTTGTAACCACAAAATAAGAAAAGTAAGTGAAAAAACTATCAATCAAGGTCTATGCGACTCTAGAATTTGTTGTATAAATTTTACACAATTTTGAAAATGCAGTAGCCTCACTTTTCCTTCAGTGAACAGTTTATTTGTTATAAAATCAAATAACATACCCATTTAGTTGACCTGCACAGGGTAAATTCGGCACCTTCTGTCTGCCATGTGGGTTCATTCACCACATAAGCCAACAAAAATTTAACGCTTCGCTTGCGTGGCAGCCTTATCTAAAAACGCGCCAACAGAAAATTCTATTTCTTCGGCCACAAAACTTTATAATTTTGACAAAAAGTAAATAAAAATAATAATAACAGTATGTAGATAAAAGACATGTGAGTAATATGAATATGACAGACTACGCGCCAAAACAAAATTAAATGCCTTCAACTATTTTTTTTTTTTTACTTTATTTTCGACAGTCTGGTCGTGTTTTTGTTTTTGTCTGTCTCACAACACAATTTCGCGCTTGTTTATTTTTAAAGTTTACGATGCGACGATTCAGTGAATTTTTGTCGGCGATTACTGCATTTGGTTTTATGGCCATAGTTCGTCTTTTTCCAACAATTAGCGTTGGGTAAAACGTGTTGCCGATGCACCCGATTTATTTCGGTCATTTAATGAATATAAAATGCTAAATAACTTTATTTATGACATGCAATTGTGTTAGCTTACAGTTTATTTCTATCATAAGTCAGTTGTGGAACTGCCGCTATGTTAATTCTATAGAAACCTCTATTCAATTAAGTTGTCTCACTTGCATATTTTAAACATTTTGTTGTCTAATTTGACATGCGGTCCATCAGCTGGCAGGCATTTGGAAACGGGTTTTCATTTTAGCATAATATATCAATTGGAAATGCATTTAACAATAGCTGGTACAAACAGCTGAACAAATATTCACACATATTTCATGGACACGCCCTGAATGTATTCATCTTTTCCAATTTAGATTTTTTTCGTGCTTGTTTTCGCATTTGTTTAACACGTCTTTATTGTTGTTGGCATGTCAAAATAGCTGATAAAAATGTCAAAAGCTGCACTGCCTGCCCCAAAGGCTGACAGCTTCTACTTGCGGCTGGTGCTGCTGCTGCCGATTGCAATCTACACAGATCTTTCACTGCCCTATAGAGACTCGTTTCTCTTATCGACAACTTGTTGCTGGACAGGCAGCAGACGCAGCAGCAGAATGCCTCTGCAGCAGAAGTAGGTAGTTGCAGTCACAGACCTGACTTTATCTCTGATCAAGGTTAGTGCAATTGACGTAGACAACATAATTTCATGAGATAAATCATTGATAGCTTGATGGATACAACAATGAAAAAGAACTCAAATAAAAACAGTTAGTGTAGAACTGGTTTAAAGAGTTTCATTGGCAAGCAATTCCAATATTTTATTTATACGACCCAAACAACTATTAATTCGTACATCGTAAAATTAATATTATAATATATTTTCACTTATCCGCGATTTCATGCTTTATTTGGGTAACTATTACACAATTATATAATCCCTTTACATATATATTTTTGTAAATGCCTAACAGCTTTTGATTCTATTTTAAGAACGATTCTCGATACTTGTGTTTAATTTAATTGCAATATAAATCTTAAATATAGTTCGCTACAGATTTTCTTTTAATGGTTCTATTCACCCTTCTCCCCAACCTTCCCTTTCTCACCTACTGCTAAATTAGTTTCCAATCGATATTGCTTATCTCTGCAAATATATTCAGACGTATTTTTTTAGTACACAAATATTTTCAGAGCACGTAATAAATTTTCCAAGACATTCTCTAATTTGCCTGACCAGCAATTTCCCCAATTCTTTTTGTGCACGTCTCGCTGTCTCGGTCCGATTGCCTATCTCTCTCTAATCTTATCAGCACATGTCGTGTCGTCTGTTGGCAGTTGTTGTAATCGAATACAGGCAAGGCAATTGTTGTTGCCGCAGATAGAGGCACGCATGCGCAATGCTTCCACTGAATTTTCCCAGTCGCTTTTCACAGTGGCTGCTTGCATTTTATCGGGTGCTGCGAATCGGAAAAAACTTGTGGCGAAAATGTGTTGCACCGACAGAGGAGTCAGAGAGAGAGAGAGAGAAAGATAGCAAGGTATTTGGCCAACATGTGCTTTTTGAAATTTGATAGACTCGTTGTTTAATGTCGCTTGTCGCCTATCGCCTGCCGTTTGTTATCTACCGCATGCTGCCATTTTGGCCATGGCTTATGAGCGGATTGTTTGCTATGGGATTGCAGGAAAATGTCGTTAGATGGCGCCAGACAGCTTAGCTATGTATTATATTCAATTACCAGGCCAAATGGCCACACCTTGCACATGCCTTTTATTGGTTTCAGTTTTCAGTTTTCCATTCGTCGATCTTTGCACAACGATAGCCCCAAAGAAACACGCGACGGTTTTGGCATTTGCCATTTTTTGACTAAACAATTTTCGCAAACAGTTCAACAAATATAAATAAAAATATATATAAATATCGCTTGTCAGCTGCCGGGCGTGTTTCTGGCGATTGGGAGTTGCCTTCTTTTTTATTTTTATTTTTTTGTTAGTCGCTGTTTTGTTGACAGTTTGCAGAATTTATGACATGACGATGGTGTTGGCTTCAAGTTTTTAAGCTGCCAGCGGCAACAGCAGCCACAACAGACACAAGTTTGCAGCGATGCGGTTGCAGTTGTTGCAGATACAAAGATGTATACAACTAAATAATAGAAACATCGGCGCCTTGCCCCAAAGTGACAGAGCACAACGTCAAGTCTTTAAGCTACACAAACTGATTTATAGCGGTGCCAGTGAATGTAAAACTGTAAACTGTAAACTGTAAACCGAATTTGTGGTCTTTTAAAATTCCAACTAAAATCAAATGTTTAGCCACAAATGTGCATAAATAATCGAGGTGACTTAAGGTGACTTCAAAATATGTCAATTGAGAGACAGTATAGCGTCAGGTGTAGCGTGTGATATTAGTTGTACTTGTAATACTAATAAGTGGCAATGGAAAAGATTAAATTCAAATATTTCGAAAATTGTTTTTAACTGTAGAACAGTCTCTTATCCACCTGATTTACACAGTCGTTAACTATTTAAATTTTTCAACCATTTCAGACCTATCAAATCTTCTTCGTCATGCTGAAATCGGCCAATTCGCCACGTCCTGCTTCTTGGATACTGGAGAAATCAATCGATGGAATTAACTACGAACCCTGGCAATACTTTGGTCTCAGCGATGCGGACTGCAAGCGACGCTATAATCTGTCCGGTCGGAATGGCAAATATTCGTTTAAAAACGATACTGAAGTGATATGTTCCACACAATACTCCAAACCGCTGCCATTAGAGAACGGGGAACTGCACGTGTCCTTGCTAAAGAATCGACCTGGTGCACAGGAGCAAACGCCAGAGCTGATGGAGTTCATTACGGCTCGATTTATGCGAATTCGACTGCAGGGCATGCACTCGACGGCAAATCTAGAGAACAGCGTCGACTGGGCCCTCGATGCACAGTCGCTGGAAAAGCGCAGTTTCTACAGTCTGAAACAGTTGCGTGTCAGTGGTCGCCTGGACTGTCATGGACATGCGAATCGCACACAGGATGTGGCGGGCAATACGCTGTTGCAGTGCATCTGTCAGCACAATACGTGTGGCATGCAGTGCGAGGAGTGCTGTCCACTCTTCCAGGACCGAGCATATGCTGCCGGAGGCGACTGTGAGATTTGTCAATGCAACGGACATGCGCAGAGCTGCAGCTATGATGCTTTCCTGGAACGTGGCATCTGTCAGAGCTGTGGCAACAATACAGCCGGCAATGAGTGTGAATTTTGTGCTGGCGGTTTCTATAGACCGCTGGATGCGCCACCAACTGAACCATGCCTGCCCTGCACCTGCAATCCGCAACGTTCCACGGGTAACTGTGCACCTGTGGGTGGCTCCTGCCATTGCCTGGAGGGTTTCCAGGTGGGTGTTTAGCGAATAACTTATCGATTTTTTTATTTCATATTATTAGGACCATTTTTAGTTCATTTATTTTGCTTAAATTTCTATTTGTTGGTTTGTTCTTCTACCTAAAAGAAATTAGCACTTAACAATTCTGATCCAAAGTTGATAAGGCTTCTTCAATCATTAATATAAATATATATATTTTTTTTCAGGGTGCCCACTGCGAGGAGTGTGCTCCGAATTACTACGGTGACGATTGTCGACGCTGCGAATGCGATTCACGTGGAACTTTAGAGGACAGCGCCTGCGCAGGAAGCTGTCGGTGCAAGGCACATGTGGAGGGCGACACCTGTTCGGTGTGTGCCACGGGCTACTTTGATTTGAATGCTCTCAATCCTGAGGGGTGCAGTCGCTGCTGGTGCTCGCATGTCTCGGAGAATTGCCACAGCGCCAAGCTGCAGACTCTCGCCTTTGAAACGCTCAATGACTGGAAGTTGACGGACATACAGCGATCGCAATCGATACCCATTACTTTGGATGCGGAACAGAAGCGTTTAATTTTTGGTAATGAATTGGATGAAGTGGAGGCGATTTACTGGCAGGCGCCGATGGGTTATCTGGGCAATCGTCTGACCAGCTACGGTGCCAGGCTGCAACTGCAGATGGCCTGGGTGGTGATGAGGGGCGATACTTCGGGCAAGCCCACAACTGGGCCCAATGTCATATTGTTCGGGAAGAACGGATTAAAGATTGCCTATGCAGATGAGTCGTTTGAGAGCTTGGAGCTCGCACTAAATGTCACTCTAACGGAACAGGGCTGGTATCATGTGCCACCCACAGTTAAGGATATTAAGACCCGATTGCGTCGCACTGAGGGTGGCTATTATCATGGTGAGGAGGTAACCAGGACACAGTTTCTGTCAGTGCTCGTCTCACTGGATGCGCTGCTCATACGCGCCGCCTTTCACACAGATCAGGTGGAAACATCGCTGGAGCACGCTGTCATCTATTCGGGTGGCGTTGAGCTGGGCGCCCAGGCCACAACAGAGGTGGAGCAATGCATCTGTCCAACTGGCTACACGGGTCTCTCGTGCGAGGGCTGCTCCTTTGGGTATAAGCGCATCTTTGAAAACTCCACCGATCATCAGCTGCTGGGCAAATGCATACCCTGTCCGTGCAATGGTCACTCCAACTCCTGTGATCTGCAGAGCGGCAACTGTGGCGATTGCATGCACAACACCTACGGAGAACGGTGAGTAAAACACTGGGTGAAAGGAGTGGAGTGGAGTGATACTGGAACAGCAGTTGCGCTTAATATTAGCTAGCTATAGTTAGAATTATTTTGTTTCTTTTGGGTGAAGTTTATTTTTCAAATTCTATAGAATAAATAAATAATAACTAAGTATAGATTATTAGAGAGAATCAAATTCCACTATAATATTTAAGGTATTTTCCTTAAACTTATATTTTACATTTTAAATTTGAATTTTTTTAAATTTTTAAAATATGTCTCAAATTAACGAGTGCATTTCGCCGTAAGCCAACTCTTTCAATAGTTTTCCAGCGGTTTTTCAATCTTATGGTTAATTGATATTGGAATCACACCAAATTATTTGCTTATGCCGACTTTGATGTACAAAAATTGATAGAGAAAAGCTTAAAGAGATTACATAAATATTAAATGAAATTTTGAAAGTTGAGAATTGCTTCGGCCAAGTCAAACAACATCCACACGAACACAGTCCACGATTAGCCGGTGCACACACCACTGACAGCGCTCAGGTTTAAAAATGCACTAAACTCACCACATCAGGCAGCAACACAACAACTTAGTCCAGACACACACACCGCATACTCTGTTCATTTGTTGCAATTTCAGCTGCGAGCGTTGCCAGCTTGGTTTCTATGGCAATCCGCTGCAGGGCACTCCACACGACTGTAAACGCTGCGCTTGCCCCCTGCTGGAGGACTCGAACAATTTCTCGCCGAGCTGCCAGCTGAAGAGCTACAACTATATGGATCTGAATCCGCAATTCGAGCTAATCGAGCATGCGGAATACATATGCACACAGTGCCCGGAGGGATATACGGGGGATCATTGCCAGGTGTGCGACGATGGCTACTTTGGCAATCCGCTGCAGTTGGGCAGCAGCTGTCAGCGTTGCGATTGCCAGGGCGGTCCCTGCAATGTCACCAGCGGTGAATGCATAACTTGCTACGGCAATACAGAAGGATGGCGCTGCGAGCGCTGCAAACTGGGCTATTGGGGTGATCCAGCTATCGGCTGTGAGCCATGCAATTGTTTTACCGCTGGATCCGAGAGTGGCCTCTGCGACAGCGCAGATGGGCAGTGCCTGTGCCGTCCCAGATTCGCCGGCCAGAAGTGCAATGAGTGCGATGTGGGCTTTGCCCAATTGGAACTGCAATGCATGCCCTGCGGCTGCGATGCACTGGGTGCTGTCCAACTGGACAGTTGCAATGGCAGCAGTGGACAGTGCGAATGCAAAGTGGGCGTCATGGGCCTCAAGTGTCACGAGTGCCAGAATGGCTACTTTGGCATGAATATCAATGCCCAACAACTAGAGGATTTGGCTGCACTGCGTCTGGCCGAGAATGATGATGACTGGGAGCTGATTAATGATAATGATGAACAAGCCGATGCTGTGGCCTGCGAGGGTGAGTACAGCCATATTTATGAACTTAACAGAAAATATCGATTTATTTCTATAATTTATACCAAACAAGTCTAGAAACGAAGATAATGTATCAGACTATATAAAAGATTCTACAATATAGTAGACACTTTAAGTTTCAACACTCAAAGAAAATTTACTACGAACTTTTAAATTTGCTTTACTAACATTTGGTTAATTTTGGCAGGCTTTTCAAATAGAGTAATCTGTTTAAAATTCACATTTCAAACAATTTTGAATTTTCGGATATTGGTAATTTGTGTATGGAAAGCAGAACTAAAGAGTTTGGCTAAGGTATCTTCGAAAACAAAAATGTGTCTTATACCAGATCTCTTCTCCTGACCGTTGGATTCTATACGGAACAGAAGTTTCCTTAAGCTACACACCTGCAAATATAAATACTCTCTGTATGGGTATACAAATGCCGTCGATTTAATAGACGCACATAATTACATTTTTGTAGTACTGGGTAATGCAATAGAAACTAAAAGCTTTTAAGCTGCAGTACAAGTTCTTTGGAAAATCAATTATACAGAACAAGCATAAATTATTAGCTAATTAGCTGCAAGTTAGCAAATGAGGTAGCCAACAATAAAATACGTGAAGTAACTACTTTAACATAATGACAAGCAAAGCTAAAGATTTTTACATCTCGATTTTGAAGGTTTACTGAAACGCTACGCAGCAATTCAAAAACAAAGTAATTGAGAATCTAAAAACAAAAGCCAACTCTTGGAAAAGTTCAGAAGTCTTGTAAGCGGCAGTGCTTTGGCCTATGCAATCCGAGTTCTTGTTCAAGTACAACACCTCTGCCAGCTAAGGAAGAAGAATAGAGGGCAAGCGATACAAACGTAATGAAGACCTAGGAGGAGGTTTCTGTTAACTGCACTTTGGGTTTGTTGCCCAGCCGTATTTCAAAACAATAAATTGTTATTTGAGTACACTTTGTACTATAACTGCCTTTTTTTGCCTATTGTCTATAGTGTTAAAAATGGTTAAAAAAAAGACTTGGCCTGACTTCAAGGAGAACTGCCCACAGTGTATGAGAAATATCAAGTTACAATGGGTCTCTGTAATGAGCAATATATGATGTATGAGTTGGGTTTGAAATGTACAGAAAGCTACATTAAAATATGCATTTATAATGATGAGTAAACAAATGAAAATGATAATAATAATCAAATAGAATAGTTTATTTAATTCACAATTATGCATTATTTAACTTGCGTTAAATATGCTTTGTAATATGGCAAAATTCGAATCACAAATATAAAAAAAAAACAAGTAAGAGTGCTGTAGTCGAGTGAACTCGACTAGGATATACCCTGAACCCAGTTATTAAATATATTATATTATTATTGTAAAATTCCCCTTTAATAAGATTTGCACTAAAATGGGAGCAGCTCTGGAAGCGCCCTCTGCCGACAAACAGACGCAGAATACACACAATAACAAATCCACGCTCGCGTCGATTATCATGCCATCTCTTTCTCACACATGCGCTCGCATAATTATGCATACAGAAAATGCTTGCGGCTGCTGATCGAAATGATATCAATTTGGGCAGTTGATCAATAGTATGCATATGCATATTATGTATTAATTAGAAGATTCTGCCTTTAAAATTGTGGCATTTATTGCTATCGGATATTTAATATATCGATATTCGATAAACGGAGGCAGTTATCGATAAAATAACCGATGTGCGCCTGGTATACGAGAACCTATATTCCAAATTTGAAGTCTCTAGCTCTTAGAGTCTCTGAGATCTGCGTGTTCATACAGACGGACGGACGGACAGACGGACATGGCAATATCGACTCGACTGTTGATCCCTTTTTATCCATTTTTAATGGGTTCAGGTTTAATAATTGTTTAGTATGTGGGGTTTTGTCATGTTGAGCAGAGCTATATTTTAAATATTTAATTCATAGAACTGTCGAACTGTATTATACGATGTCAGTAAGTAATTGGGTTAACGTGCGTTAGATCATAAAAATTACAAAATACAACCCACAACTGAGATAAGGCAACTAAATGAAAAATGTGTGTACTGCATTCATCAAACAATTGCATTCGAGCGACAAACACAATACTGATTTATGGCCAATTGCTGGAATTTAAGTTATGACTGCATTAAAGTTTAAATTTGATGCAAAACTTGGCCAAATATAATGCTAAAAATAATAACAAAAAAATAAATGAAAAGGCAGCATTCCGCCAAACACATTAGGGTCAAGTAATCCTAGCTTGATTGAAGATACTCAGGCTGGAAGCTGCTTTGTGCTTGCAACATGCTGCAAGTGGTTTTTGTTGTTATGCTGGGTTGTTGTTTTAAGGTTAAAGCATCAAGACGCTTAGGTATAACTGGCTATTAGATATAATTAACAATTTGTGGTCAAAGTTTGAAGTCACAGTTTTGTAAGCACTGGCTGCCAACTCGTTTTCCGCTCTTTAACCATAAATCTGACACTGTAATCTGGCAGCGCCTAAAAGTAGCTGCAGTTTTGACTTTGCTGTACTCATGAAGTCAATAACTACACCCAGTTTATGTCTCTCTCAATTGTTGTCTCTCTTCCTTTTTTATCGATACATCTCACTGTCTCTCAGAGTCATGACAATGAAAGGCCGCAATGAAAATTGGCCTGGACAAGAGCCGACTACGACTACCACACACACAACGGTAGCTGTATGTACATATATATTGGCAGCACAGTAGCAATGCCAACAACTTTCATAAGCAACACCCACGCCAAATGCCCGGTAAGCCCAGTCAGCAGCTCAAGATATAAGATTATACCAATGAAAAGTGATTTGAGGAACAAGCTTGTAGACTTTTTGAAGCGCTCAAATCTATTCAAGTGCAGCTAAAGCTAAAAATGTCACTTTAACGGGCGATTAATCTGGAAAAATACATTCAAAGCTGCCTTAGGAAGAGAAGAAGATTGGAGCAAACTGCGCTTTAAGTAAAGTCAACTTAAAACTGGCTTTGAGTTTTATGAAAAGGTAGCTGAAAGCGTTCATGTTTAGTTTCCGATGGTTGCTTGTTGAGTTTCCGATGGTTTAATAATAATAATAATTATTCTCTCTGCAAGCGTTCAACAATTTTAACTGGATCGTTCATATTACTTAATATTTTTAGTAGCAAAGCTCTCTTCAACCATTTGCTTTATACAGCGATGTGTAACCTTTACTTAGACATTTAAACTGCTAGTTTTGTTCTACTTTTCATTCTTTTGCAGTTTTATAAAATATTTGAATTATACTTTTTTATTATTGTGACCTTATCAAAGTGTGGTTCATTGGCAATTATTTAAAAGGCACCGCCAACGCAACAAATTGCTTTTCCAAATAGTCATAACTTCATTTTTGAGACAGCAATGTGAAACCGCTAGAGTGAGCACAATTGCAATTAATTTCAAGGTATTTAACACAAATATTTGAAATTGTTGCACTAATCAGATTGGCCGAAACGTAAATCGGCATAGGAGCAAAGTCAAATGGAAGGCAGTGACAATTTTCGCATTTCGGCTTTACGTATTGGCTTTGGTTTTGGTTATTTTTCGTTGTGCGGGGCACACCAAACAGACTCTGGACATACCAATGTCCATAAAAATGTCAACCACAACAGTAACAACAAGAAAACAGTGAAGGAAATATGTGCCGATTGGCTTGGCTTGCCAAAGTGGTTTGCTGCTGCTGCAGTTGGTGGTTGCCTGGGCCTAAAACTGGACACCACATCTCGTTGGCTCCATGCTGTCTGAGATTTTGTTGTGGTTACTGCTGGCTGCTGCTGCTGGTGCTGGTGCTGTTGGCGCTGTTGTCGCATGTCGTGGTGAGCGGCAAATGGAACTGATTACAAAATATGACCAGCGGCTAAATGTATGCGCCGTTTGCTGCTTAATTTCTTAGATACCAAAGACTTTGCTTTCGATTCTACACATGCAAAAACCTAGATAGATATATTTGTAATTTTTATGCGTGGGCCTTAAATTTGAGACTTTGCTTAGCCACAATACACGTGCTACTGTTTTTTTTTCACGCTAATGACTAAGCCAACTGGCAAATTGGTAATGCAAATGAGCTCCTTAAGTGCCCCAGTTTTAACTTATTTGCGACTATGTAAGCGCAATTGCATGACATTTTCTTTTTTTTTTTTGTAATTAGGAAGCATTTTAATGTTGACATGGGAAAATGATTAAGGATTGTGACAAAAATTTTAGCCGATGAAAATTAACCGGATAAGAACAAGACTACAACTGATATTTATGGTTATATCGAGGTTTCAATGGATTTTTTCTCTCATATTTTAATAATGGAGCCGAACCCACTATAAATGTAAAAAAATAATGACCGAGATTTTCTATGAAAGCTATATGATAAGTAGTGATATGTTCATAATTTTTTTGTAAAAATATTGGGAAAATCCTATCACGCATAACTCATACGTTTGGTATGGATATCTTGTTAAACACAAATGTTATTTTACAAGAACTCATCTTTCGATCAGTTCTATACTAAAGGATATAATAGTCTGATCTCTCTTCTTTGTATAAATGATAGTAGCATCATATTAAGGATAGCTAGTAAGTATGGTCGATCAACAAAAAGTTGTTCATACTATATGATAAAAGATTAATATATTATGAGCATTTATTTTATAAAGATATCCTCAAACTGAGGAAATAGTTTCAAATTAAAATTTTTCTTTTTCGAAATTCTTACAGGTTAATATACATATTAATATTTTTCTATATCGATTGCTATATCGATTTACAAATGTTAAGAGCCATGATTGAACTAAGCTCACAGAATCTTGCTTTTAAATAGATGAATTCATAAAACTTATCTACCAATAAATAAATAATTCACAACGTGATACTGATTACACTCAATGAATGATAGAACTGATATTCAGAAATTGATATCATTCAACTTTCTATCATTAGGCAGCCTCTTTAAATTATTTTATTCACATTGCGTTTTTCATTAGAATCCATGACTGATAAATTGCATTGCCTAATGTTTTGCTTGCACATGTGCTAACAATTTGAGATGCTTCAGCAGTTAACCAGGCCAAAACAATTACAAAATAAAAAAAAAGTCAAGAAAAATGCAAGCCGAAAGCGTTTTACTCTTAGTGTGTGAGTGTGTGAGTGTGTATGTGTGTATGTGTAGCGAGTATCTTTTTCACAATTGCCAAAGACAAGACAGAAAATTGCAAATACAAAAAGCAACTTTATACGTTGACGCGTTGAGTTGGATGCGAACTCGCAATGTCGCAGCAAGGTAATCAAGAAGCATCTAAATGGACAAAATGGAACAAAAACAACAACAGCTGTGACAAGTAGTTGTTGTTGTGGTGGTTGTTGTTGGCCTGTCAACGCAGCTCGGCTCGAATGATGACTAGAAATGGAGCAAGAGGATCCTCAGACTCACGTGCCAATAAATTTCAAAAAATTCTCAAGCGACTTGTGACATAAACGCGTCGTCCAACGGTAAAAAAAAATGGCAAATCCAGCTGGTAGCAGTTAATAGAAAATTGCTAAAAGAAAATGAGTTTCGCGGCCAGAGGACATGCAAAGCACATGACACTAATGAATGTGGCTAACAAGCGAATGTAATTGCCTGGCGACAATTTGCTCACTATTTAAGCCATATTTATTGCATGTCATTAAAGCCAACTGCCACTGGCATCCAATTGCTTTAAAACTGTGCTTAACATTAATCCAAATCACTTGGCCTTTTGCAATTTTGATTATCTAATTTATGACCAGTATTTGCTTTTTGTAACCCACCTAGATGTCTGTATCTGCTGCCCGTTTGCTATGTTCATCTATCGCCGAGTACCAAAAAAATAACAAGCTAAAACACTCAAAACACGTCTCCAATTTTCCAGCTGGTCGTGTGGTGTGATTTTAATTGCTCTTACAAATGTTCTCTACGGTCGCGCATGCAGCGCATATCGAGTGCAAATCGTGGTATCTATTTAGTTTTTTGGACAGACGCTTTTGACAGCATTTGGAACAAAGGTGCCGAGATTTATAGCCACAATTGGGACGAATTAACCGACTAGATTGTGTTGGATCGAGGTAGTGTAGCATAATGTGAATTTACTTCGGTTACCCCTGATTAACTACTTTCCGCATACTCTGTTCAACTTTTTTATATTGTATATATATATCTATATAGATATATATTATATTGTATATTGTAAATGTAGATCATTTAAAGATTAGTAAAAGTTATTAAATATTTTATCAATCATTTGTAATAACATACATGTGAACTACAAATAAAAATACAAAATCTACAGTTCAAGTCTGTCATATAAACATTTTTTTTTATTTTAAACACACTTTTAGTCAACTTATGTATTAATTTCTTACAACAAATTGTAATTAAAACCATTTTTAATGGGTTCAGGGTATAATTAGGTCATATTCTAAAGAGATTTATAGGCATTTATTTCTCTGATCTCAATTATAATTTCCAAATCGTAATCTGAAGTATAATAAAATGCGCTATCTTACCAATTGGGGTTTTCAGCGTTTTTTAGCCGCATAATTTTATAGCGCTACAATTTGAAGGCAACTTTGTCACATTGGCGTACGCCCCATTTGCACTTCCCTGGCACACTATTAACACGCAGCTGTACACAGAGCATCACAGTGTTCAAACTAATGTTCGTTCTAATCAGAAAGACTACAAAACGCTTACAAAACACTTGAAAATACATTAAAATTTAATCTCTCTTCAAAATGCCACCCAAAAACGAAAAACGAAACTAATCACAAAAAAAATATATAAAAACTATTCAGACAAGGAAATATATAAAAACTTGAAAAATCAAAAACACAAACACAATTAATAAATTATTTCCAGTCAATAAACTGAGAGACTGTGTGTAGGGGTCTCAGTTGCAACATTTTCCAAGTGCAGCATGCGGGGGCTTGCTCGGTGGGCGCCCAGCGGATGCGCAAGCGCCGCACCACACCGTACCGCACCACGCACCACTGCACCAGCAACCATGTCGCTGCTCCATGTCAGTTCATTAGGGTCAAATGGCTGACGGCAACTATAGCGAGACTGTGGGTAGTTTCAGTGTGGTGATCTGAGAGCTCTGGAGCTGTTAGAGCTCTTGGTTTTCCACGTTTCCGTACCGCTTTAGCGGATCATAAAAATTAGCTAGCCATAAAATTAGCCAAGTCGAGAAGTAAACATAAATTGAATTGCAGTTCATTCATAAACATAATTGCCCGCCTGTCTTCAATAGCTGTTTTATATTCAGTTTGTCGACAAATTGGTAAAATTTATGGCATTGTTTTCTCTGATTTTTAACAATTTTCCGCCCCCTACCTTCTATCAATAAATATCAAAGAACTTTACGGCCTGCAATTGGCTTTGATTCCATTCATTTCCAAATGAAATCTTGTATGCCTACTCCATGAAAATAAAGTTTTTTTGGTGTGAAATACGCGGCAAAGTGTTAGTTGTAGAACGTTATAAAAATATATGTTGTCTGAATAAGTTGTTTGCGGTAGTTGTGATTTTTAGCCGATCATAAATTTTATCTGAATTTGGGAAAAACTGTGGGAATTGTTCTTGGCAAGTGAGAGAATATCAAGTACATCATTTGAATAAAAAAAGATTAGTTTTTACAACCCGAACCGTTCCTTTCAGTCTTCTTCTGGGTGTCCGATCCTTAACCGTTCTGTTATATGTCTATGAGCATTTTTGTTTAATATAATACTCTAAGGTATAAGGTATCTGCTATGGTTATTTATTTCTTATCCTATGTCAACCCAGTTCAAAATTTAATTCTTTTAATTGAAGGATTATTATCAGACTTCAAGATCACTATATTCTCTCTCTCTCTCTCTCTCTCGCTATCTCACTCTCTCTCTCTCGTTAATAACATGTGCTGGTTGATTAAATGGCAGCTCGTAAGAATTTGGTTTTGCTTAAAAACATACAAGCCAAAACAATTTTCGAGTCGCCTTTTCAGAAGAGCATTGATTGATTGCAAAACGTGCGCCAAACGTTTTCACGGCGGCATCGTGCAACAAGCGTAGCAAGCAACCGACAACTTTTCCAACTACAACTACAACAACAGCCACTAGCGAGGCAATTGTTTTTCGCGCACAGATTTTTCCACAATGGCATTTTCTTCATTTGCGCCTAACAATGGCAACACTTTGTCACGATTTCGCGCCGTCGCTGCAAAAACAACTACAACAACAAGAACAGAAGCAGCAACTAAGCGGGTCCAACTAACAAGACACCGGCAACATGTTGGTGTTGCCTCAGCAACCTCTGCTTCTGCTCCTGCTGCTGCTGCTTCCATTTAATGTTGCCGTTGCTGCCGTATTGAATTATCACCGCGCATGTGTGACTAACCTCCCGAAGCGGCGCACAACAAAAAGATAACCAATACGTTGGACGACGACATCGTCTCCCGTTTTTTGGCTGCTCCCTGTTCCACACTCACCCTCCGCCGCTTCATCCCTCTATGAGCCGCAGTTTCCAACCTGCTAATGCTTTTCCCTCAAGCTTGCGCTTCAGTCATAATTTTTGCTGGCAGACGACAGAGAGATTCCCGGCTTATTTATGGCCATCCAGCATCCAGTGTGAAACGTGGTGAATGGTGAATGCTACTGTGCTTGTGTATTTGGGTTGTGCCGCCGCTGTTTGCTGTTCACTGTTCACTGTTCGCTGTTCACTGTCCGCTGTCCGCTGTCCGCTGGCATACAGTATGCGGCACGTTAATGATCTTGTTATGCCTCGGCCCTTTTGCATGCACGCGGCGACTGAGCAAAACCATCTATAAACCTAAACTAACGAGCAATGCCTCTTTTCGCGTAAATTCACACATGATTTCATTGTATATTGCTCCTACTGCTGATGAATCACTCAAATCATTCACAGCTACCACAGACTCTGAGAATAAAGAAAACAATATCGGAAAACTACTTGCTCTTGCAGATCAGAGATCGCTAAACTACTCACGTCTAGCTACATTCATTGGATCATTTTGCATTATGGCAACTGGAGTGTTTTGTTAATTTCATATTTTATGTAATTTTATTACTGTCTAACTATTTAAAATAAAACCAAATTAATTTTCTTTGTTGTTTGTTTAAAGTAATTCGACCAAGGGCAAAAAATCGGAACACGTTTCGTTCATTTTACTTTTCTATAAAAGTTCAAAAGTGTTAAGTGTTTTGAAGAGGTTAGAAATTTTCGTTCTCCCTGAAATCAAAGAATATTTGAATACCTTATTTTCCTGTTCAGCAGTTATAGTATTTTTAAGTAAGTAATAATTCAAAGTTGAGTTCAGTTTCTCATATTTCGCAATCATTCATAATGAAATCCCATACTCATTTTTCAAGATCTCTCCCAACTTTTTGCTGTAAGTGATAAATTGCATAACAACTAGTCGAATATTTTTCTATGACTCAATCAGATGAAGTTGTGCCTAGAGTATTGGCATTTTCCCAGTTACTTCATCTCCAACAACATTAACGCCTTTTGGCCATGTTTCGTGTTGTGCTCGATTAGCACTTCCCATGCATTCAGCTGCAGTATGAATTTGTTTAGACTGCTGCACTTCCGTTTCGTTGCTTGCGTTTTGCCAGCTGCTGGAGTCATCTGTCTTGAATGTGGTCCACGACAACAACGACAGCAATAACAACAACAATAGCAACAACAACAACTGCAACAACGCCAACATCATCAGCCTCCAGGCGAACAGACACGAAACGTCATCAAGTTGACATTTAAATTGTGCTCTTGATAAAGTTGCCAACATTTCTTATGAGTCCTGAGAGGGGGCAGGGACTTTATAGCCTAGCAGTTGCTTACTTTGCGGCTATATGTACACATATACATATATATATATATACATATGTATATATACATATATATATATATATATATATATATAAATATATATAGAAATTCGTATATTTTTCTCTTGGCCAACTGTCATATTCTGCCGCCCGTGTGGTCTCTCTGAAAGTAATTCATATAAAGCAATTTATGTCAGCCGAGCTGACAAAATAAACAGACGTTGATTTTACAACTTTTAATTAGGGCTTTTGAAAGCTAACGAATACTATTGCAAAATACCATTTACCATTATAATTGGGCGCTTTATTAGGGCCGTAAAAATTTAACTTTTCACTCATCGCTTGCAGCCACGCCCCCAACACGTTTACAGCATAGTTCACAGTTTTGACTTGCGACTCGACTTGCATATTTTGTTGTTGTTTTTTTTTTTTTAGGTTTATGAGAAGCTTTCAACATTAAAAAATCGTAAAAATCTGAAGTAGTTGACTGAGCGATGATACTTTTTCTGGAAAGTTGAATGCATGTAGTTTGGCGGTGCCATTAGTTTTATGCCTACTCAGAATGTGACCGCAAAACATGTCAAATGCATTTAGATAGCAAAGCGCTTTTAGCCACAGCATCACGGCAATGGAAATCCATATGAGCCGCCTGTGGGCGTTTTACCTAAAGCATTTTCTAATAGCCTAAACACGCCCCGCGCTTCATCAGTCGGACAGTTCTACACATTTCAACCTCCCAACTCCCAAGTCACCCAAGTCTGGCAAGCTCATCTTTCATCACGCAATCCGCGAGAGACGTATTTAATCAAAGTGCAGTCGTTAAAAACTGAAACCCATCTGCGATATACGGTCTCATTGCGTGCATTGACATTCAACAACGTAAATCACAAAAGCAATTAACAACTCCTCTGACTACAGCGACAACGACGAAGATGACGTTCATCGGCCAGCTGCGCTTGGGCCACTAGCTCGTTTTTAGCTAGCGGAAATTGTTGTTGGCTCAATAAAAGTAAATTGCAATTAAACAAAATTGCTAATTTCAATTGATGACAGTTGCTATAAATTTGATGACAGCCAAAAGGGGAGTCAATAACAAATATGAATTTTTCACTGATTCTTTAATAAAGTCGCCACTTCTGTTGCAGTTGCAGTTGAAGATGCTGTCTGACTTCTGTGCTTTTGTAAGATTTCGTCAAACTCAATGGCTGATGAATTGGACTAAATTAGAGAACGGCTTTCTAGCATATAGTGTGATCAATTTTCTTTTTAAATGAATAATCTGAACTGGGTATTGAAATGCTCTGAGAGCGATAAGTGTTCAACATTTACAAGAAGAAGATTATCCGTTGCAAAAGATAAGCTTATGGCGTCCATCACATCAGCGTATTAGCTGATACTTAAAGATACTTAAAGATTAAATTAAATACACTATCACTGGAAGTACCACAATTATCTTAAATAATAAAGTAGAATCAGTAGTGCCGTTATACATTAAATGATTTTTTTTAAAGAAACCATTAAAATAATATGTATATAAAAAAAAAATGTTCAATGTTTTCCTTTACCAAAATTAGTGTTTCAATTAAACTGAAATAGATTAGGAACAGACATTGTCTATTTTGTATTCTTTCCTAATTTTTGAAAAATTCTTAAGGTAACCCGAAAGTTACTCATGGCAAAGTCCATTAGGCATTACGTCCCCATTACTCCCCTTTCACAAACTGGCCCAACTGTTGGTTGAGCAACTTTCGCCCATGGCAACAACAACAATACCAGCAACACATTCTCATATCAAGCAAAACACAAAGCTTTGCCGACAGAGTGCAACAAAAATACAACAAACCGAAAAATCAATTAAAATCAAGACGACAGCAGCAACGGGTAGAGAGTAATAGCCACAGAGATGTGGAGAAAAATAGGGCGGTGGTAACGGGGGTTTTGCAGCAACATTGAAGGTAACGTTAAAAGTAATGCATTTGCACTTGGCACGCAAAGGAAATTGCAACTGCTGAAAATGTTGCAGCAACAAGCACAACAAAAAAAAATGTTGCCAAGCTGAAAGTGTTTTCAGTCCCTGTCGCAGTCGACGTCAACGTCGCTGCCGCTGGCAAGCGAGGCGTAGCGTAGAAAACAGATCAAAAGGTCGAAGATTGCGCTAACCCGAGTACGCCCACTTTTCGCACGCTTCTCTTGTTGCCTGGCCAAAATCGCACGCCGGATACGCGGATACATGTACACAGATAAACACACCGAAAACACTCCACAAGCATAATCTATAATAATGCCCATGCAGCTGCCCAACTCGCTGGCAAAGGCTGCCTCAAAGTTCGAAATTGAAAAAAGTGGCAACGACAGCCGCTGGTGAAATTCTTTCATCAATAGATGCTAAAAGCATCTAGGCTCAACTGAATGGGGCAAATGCTAGAAGCAGGGCACATTTCCTCTATGTGGGGGATTAAATCTAAGAATAGGCAGAAGGGACACCAAGACTTGTAAATAAGAGTCTTTAATTGTTTAAATTAAAAAGAAAATACTTGAATTGATTGTTGATATAACAGTGCATTTTATACATCAGATACTTTTTCACAACAGCCATTTTTCTTCAACTTCGTTATGGATTTTGTTGTTTCTTTTCTGTATTAGGTGTTTATTTCCATTTCTTAAATTTGCAAAATTGTAAGAACTCAAAAAAAAAAACCCAAGTCCTTTTCCTAGATCCCTATAACCTTTCCATAACTTCTTTCTCCATTCTTCTCCATCATACTTGTGCCATATTCTTCAACTATATTGAACCTTGTCGTGGCCACTTAATTTGCTCAACTAGAGTACCACGATAATCCTTAGACATAAAATGAAGAGAATACCCATAATCCACAGAACAACACTTCTCGGTATATTTGCCAAGTTACTGCCTTCATTCAAGTTCTCAACTTGCGATTCGACAACTCTACAATAAATGCGTAAAGTGTTTACGTTTTGCAGCCGAACAACCAATAAATAGTATCAATCACAAATGATCGCAAAACGAGGAAGGCGACTGCGCCCAGAGGGTTTACCAACTGGCCAAACTTGCAGCTGTCCCAAAGAGTTCTCGCCCTGCTCCCGTCGCCTTTTGCCAGCTCGGATGCGCCACACAGCTTTACCTTTAGCACAACAAATAATGATTCATGCGAGAAAAGTAGCGGCAAGAACAGGTTATTTAAAAAAAAATACAAAATAACTTTAAACGTGACTGGTGGTAGTCTTTTAATAGTAGAAATAGCACTTGCAGTCTCTCTCTCTCTCTCTCTATCTCCTGAGTCTCTATATCCTTTCGGCACACGAGCGTCTACTCGAGGCGCATACATTATGGTTCAATAGGTCAACGATGCGTTGAATGACGACGACGACGAGGACGCGGATGCCATAAGAAAAGATCATTGCATGAAAAATTACAGTAAGACACGTCAATCGTCGGACCGATCTCAAGCAACGAGCCATGTAATGGCCCGACGCTCCGTAAATAATGCCCCGACCCAAAACTCCAACTCACACCGTTCTCTCAAACACACACATACTCATATATGAAAGCCAAAGTCCGTAACATGATTGCGATCGCAACAAATCAGAGAAGTATACAACACACACAAAAAAAAAAATGGGAATGAATGCCGAAGATTACACACGCTTGAAGAGCGAAGTGCAATTCATTTCTGATACAGACTAGTTTCTTTTTTTACAACAAAACACATCTATGGTTCTACTCTTTAAAATGGATTAATGGATTAATTTATAATAATTTGTATAATTGTTTCTCAAAGAGCTTTAGCTTTAGGAGTAGTAGAATGTTGATATATGTGCCAAATTTGTTAGGAGCAAGGCTGGAGAGTAGAATAAACGTATCTTAAAAACTTATCTTATGAAAGATAGTTTCAATGTTGGCGACATTATTTAGACGCATATATTAAGCTGATCAAAGGTACAACGCTTATACCCTTGACAAGGGTATAAGGAAAATAAAATAAAATGCGACTCGTGCTATCTTCTCCGAGAAATGTGCGGACCACCAGAAACAGCTGCGGGTTGTTAGGTGTACCCGACATGAGCACCAAAGGGGTTAGGGAGGAGGGTATACAGGGGCCTGTTCGCAGTTTGTCAAAAAGATGTTGGCGTTTTGATAATTTGCTGCACAGCACACTGAAAATTTGTGTGTAGGATTTCCTGTTTCTAGTCAAAGTTTTTCCTAAGCTTTTTATACTTACTCCATATGTCTATTTCTTCATCTTCTTCTTGTACATTTTTTTTTTCTGTGGCCGCAACAAATCTGTAGCTGATTTAAATCTTTGCATTTACTTATTGTTAGTTTCCAGTTAGAGGTTTAAGAGATTTCAGCTTATATACATATAAGTGAGTGTGTGTGTCAAGCGTTTTGGTATTTCGTGGGCTTGACTTTGACAACGAGAGTTGTAGTTACTGGCAGGTGAGGTGTGTTTTGCGTTTTAGTCATAGAGCGAAAGAGAGAGAGAGAAAGCGAGAGATGAAGATGAGAAAAGAATCGAAATCTGTATGTAGATAAGACATATATTAATATATATTTATCATAATGGTATATACATTTTCCCGAATGTAATAAGAAATATATAAGATTTTTGAGTTAAAAAAAATTATCTATATTCTCATTTCTTCGAGATATAAGAGGCTTAAAGCTACTGCTCTTAAAAACGGATTAAAATGGTCATAAAACTATACTTACATGATTTAAATCGAATAAACTTTACTCTTGGGCATAATTACTAAAACTTCAAGCACAGTGCTAATTTCTCTAAAGCTTTAGCTTTTTTAAGCCAACTAATTAATATAAAGCTCTAGAGTTTATACCTTAGCTTATCTTTTTGACGTCCACTTGAAACTACTTATGCCCCACTGATGTATTCTCCATTGCTGCTGCCACTTAATTTTTTATCACATAAACATCAACGCATCTGCTGTGATGCAATGGAAAAATGAGAAAGAAATTGGTAAAAACGAGTGTCAGCAAATAGACGCACGCGGCAGAAGAAAAACATCTTGCCCATTTTCCATAAGCAGCAGCAATGCTACAAATAGCTTTGAGTGCTGCATATGGCCACCGCACCTTGCTACCAGCAGAAGCTGCAGTCAGCAACCAGCAACAGGCCAATCCGCGCCAGACATGGCCAACAGCCCAGACAAACGGGCAGTGAGAGTCCGTCTAGGCCATACTGTCGGGCACTAGGCCTAGACCTGCCACAGCCTGGCCTCAGTCTCCGTCTCACACTGTAAACAATTATTAAATTTAAATTTAATATTTACAATTAAAAAATTTAATTAAAACCAAAGTTTCAATTCTAGATCATTTTGAAGTCAAACAAAATTAAGTTTGTCAATTGTTATTTGTTATTAATCAATTTAAGTCTATAAATTTGAAAAATGTTAAAATTACAAGATATTGAAACTGTTGTTAAATAGAAACGAAAATGCCAAAAATGCAAAAACAAGAACCTAAAGATTTTTTTTAATAGAAATACCCAATAATCTGAGTAAAGGCTTTTAATACCAATACAACTATTATTTTTAATATACAATTTTATAATTATTATTTTTAAACCTCAATAGAATGATAATAATCGAATTTAAAGATTAAAACTACTGTTATACCAATATAATTATTCTTTCTTATCTCGTATTAGAATGAAAATTATTAAATGGAATTTATAAAAGTAAATTGATTGTATTACCAAATCAATTATTATATTTAATTGGGAATATAATGCAAATACTCGATTGTAGTTTTAAAGCTTATTTTACCTTTAAGAAAAATCAATACACTGATACAATTAAACACATTCCTTGTGATTATAATATTGAATTCCATTTCCAAGATTTGTATTAAAAATATGAATACAAAGAGTTTAATTGCAACTCTAATTGTTTACTGTGCAGTCGTAGAAGCAGCCTGGCGACAACGGGCATTCCATGTCACAAACGCAGTTATTTATGCGCTTCAAAGCAAACAACTGCCGGCAGTTCTATATGACATTGTCACATGAAAATGTCGCGTTAACCTTTCGCGCCAAAAAAAAAAAAAAATGATAATAATAATAATAAAATCGCAAAACAAACAACAGCAGCAGGAGATCTTATAAATAAATAGAAAAAAGTAAGAAAAAGAATAAATCCCAAGCTAAAAACTTATTATTCTGCGCTATGGTAAAGCTGTCAATATTTTAATTGCCAAGCCTGACAACGCAGCCGGTTCGTGCTCCCCTTCGCTTCTCCACCTCCCTTATCAGCAATGGTGTTTTTCGCCATCAGCGTCCACTGTGTGTGTCCGCATTCTGCGTGAAAAATACTTTTTTTTTTCCTTCATCATTTTTCTGCCACTTTTTCCAATAAAGTAAACGCTTCGCGATGCGAGTGTCGCATTTTGAAGCAAGTGTTTCGATTGGTTTTTCGCTGTATGCAACAAGTTTTCTTAACCTTTTTGTTTTTTTCTTGTTTTTGATTTTTTCGGCAGCAGCTAAGTGAGCGATAAAAATGTCAAAAACAACAAAATGCTCTCGAAATTATGGCCCATAATCGACGAGCCGCGCATAACAAACCACCATAGCCGGCAAGTTTTCATTTCCATTGAATTATGTCGAGACAACAGAAAACTTAATTAGGGGGGCCTATAGAAATTACGTATGCAAAATAAGGCGTACCGGGAGATTGTGAGTGGGGGGACAGTGTTAGACCCCACGCACAAAAGCGTAACTGCATTTACCGCATCAAGATCTGGTCTGGTCTGGCATTGGATAGGCATTTAGATCTGGGTCTGGGTCTGGGTATGGTATACATAGTTGCACGCACGTTAAGTGCATTCAAAAATAGAAGGCAGCAACAGCTTTTGTACAATTTGTTATCCGTTTGAACAATTAAAAACTTGAGTAAAGTCTATAAATATATGGCATGCATAAGAGAGGGCGGCAAAAAGCTGGAAGTCTTATAAAGCATTTCAAGGGGCATTTTTAGGAAAAACAAGGTTAAGTGTTGGCTATGGTAACCCAATCGCGCGTACTTTACATGTCTTTCACTACACAATAGTGTATATGCGCGCAAGTATGTATGTGAACAAACATACAATTTTTTTTATAATTGATTTTAAAACTTTTGCTTTGGAATTAACAAATGTTTCATGAAAGAAACACCATTCATTTAAATGTATAAGCATTATATTATATTTTAATGAATATTCATTTAAACTTTATTTTTATATTTAAATAGTGTTAACTATACTATCAACTAATCGTTGTCGTGACTCAATTCAATTCATTCAGCTTTAAATTTATAACATACTTTTACTTCAATTACTTCAAAGCAAAATCTTTTTAAATATGTGTTATTGGCTTTCTAAGCAGGCAATATATTATTTTTGTTAAAAACAAGTTATAACTTTAGATGCAAATAATAATTTGTTTGTGTAATGACATGTAGCATAGAACTTAGCTTATTTCTTATATTTTATGAAATTCTTATTTAAGTAAATCAAACTAAAATATTAATATACGCAAAAGCTACTGTTTCAAAGTCATGTTGCTAACGCACTTGTCGTTGGCAACATGCTCCCCAGCTGTTGGCAACATCGGATGGCAGCTGAGAACTAACCTGGCAACATGGCCGCAACATGTTCGAAACGAACTGCCTGGGCTTTCGGTTAATGCTTTCTGATTGGGACAAATCGCGATCAGTTGCAACGAGACGACGGACGCGTTTGGTTACATGAGAAATCGTTCGGCTGCCAATTGAGTGTCGTGTTGTGCTCTGTGGTGTTTCGTGTCTTTGGGTGTGTGTGTGTGAGTGTATGTGAAAATTTGTTTATACAGAATGCAAAATAAACGGTAAAAGAAGACACAGCAAATCATCTTTTCTCCGTATGCAATTCTGCGGAAATGGCAAAAGCACAACAACAACAAAAAGAATTTTTGAAAATTTGTTGATTCTGGCCAATTTCAATTCCAATTGAATTTACACCCACCAACCCACCCACTCCCCGCCACTCCATCTGTAACGGTTAACATTTGTTGGTTTCTTTATATTTTATTTCACACGACGCGACGCGGCACGCACGATACGAAATGAAGAAGAAATAAAAACCTTTTCATTTGCCACAGCGATTGAAGCAATTCGATTGATTGCTTGATTGATCTATTTTTGCACTTGATTTGCGACGCACGCGCCGTGTTGATCGCAACGTGACTGGCGCTCCGCATCCAGTTGAAGTTGTTGCCAGTTGGTGAAGCTACTGCAGCAAGTTCTCCTCTCGTCGCGACGCGTCGGGGGCAATTATGTTGATTTGTGCACCGTGCGACTTCATCGATCGCTTGACGGAACCGGACCAGATCGGATCTGAGCGAATAGATCGTCGCCGTTGATTTTACCATTTTGATAACAAAAATTTGCAATGCAAAGAAAGAAAATTGATTTGATGATCGCTCGGCGAACAGCATCCTCTCCACCTCCAGCGCTGCTGATCCTCTGCCGATTATTATCTTTTGTCTGCTTTTTTTTTTGTAATCGATATTTACGCGATCGTGGCACGCCCACAATTTGATTATAGAATGTGCTGGCAAGATGTTCATTAGCTGGGCGTACATTTTACAAGAATTCTGCGGGAGTGTGTATTAAAATAATAATAATAATAATGTGTGTCAAACGAAATATTTACCGAATTTTATGTAATCAAGGTGCGAAGAATGGGCGAATAAATCATTAAAATTTATAGTTGGAGCTGTGTGAAAAATAATAAATTATCTTCTCATCAGTTAGATATATATTGAAAACAAATAGTTAATTTATTTACAAATGAACAGCTTAGCTAACAAGCTAAATATATATTTTTTATTCAATCTATAAGTTATAAGAAAAAATACCCTAGAGCGTCGTTGGAAATGGTTTCCAATCATTTCACAATTGAATTATACCCTATCAGAGGATATTTTAATTTGGTTATTAGATGTGCGAGTTTTCAAAATGTGTGAATGTATGTATGAAGTATATATATATATGTATATATATATATATATATATATATATATATATATATATATATATATATATATCTATGCAGACCAAATCTCCTTTGTGTCAATAAATCAGTCTCTTAAAAAGTCTTAAAAACAAATCTGTGAATTTATCAACAGATAAAATTATATTGCATATATTGTGCAAGAGTACTCACTATTCAATAGTCCTACTTAGTTATATTTACCAAAAACTTATGGCCACTTTTGCAAATTCTGTCAATAAATCAACTTCTTAAATCAAATGCTCATTTCACGATTATTCATAGATTATATAAAACTCTCAACGCTGTCCAGGTTACATATCGGATTTACATATGTAATTACCCATGGCTATTTATATATAAGCGTTGAGGTTCAGTTTGAAGCTTTAGCAAATGGGTGTTTGTAAAAAGAAAACCTCCTACATACGCAGCAAACGCAAAGCTGCTTAATTAAATATATGAAATCAATGTTCAAATCAGAGACTAATAGCCGCAAAAGATTACACAATGTTGGGCCATAAGTCATTAATGTAACGCCCTAAACCTCTACTTAGTGGCTGATTGTCTAGACTCTCAGTAGTTGTTGTTGAAATGCGCCTGCAAGTGATGATTGGTTCGGACATCCATGATGATTAATGGGCAAGAGAGACGGCATGGATGGATGTGCAGCAGCAGCAACAGCAATTGAGAGAGCGAGAGAGACAGAGAGAGAGAGAGAGACTTTGACTAGTTGCAACTAGTTTCTTATTCTGGAAATGCTAATAGTGCTGCAACTCAGACTCCCGATACGAAAGAGATCACTGTGCTCACTCAGTACAGTAGTCGTCATTGTTTCAAACATTACTTTTTCGCTGACGCTATTTACACAACTGACAGATAAAAATAAGAGAAAACTAACCAAACACGACAACAACAACTACATTGTAGCAGTTGGAGACATTCCATTAGCTAAATTACGTTTTTCCAGATGACAAATGCAACAATGTTTGTTCACCCAAACTGATAAGCTCCGAATTCTATTATTTTCATTGCTCTTGTATTTTTTGTTTTGTTTTTTTTATTTTGTTCTTTTGCTTTTGTGACTTGTAAATAAAGGTGGCAGCACTCCAAAATATATGGCGTTACGATTGCGAAACACACGCCCAAAATTTATGATTCAGAATTTTTGAGGCGCGTGTTGCCAAAAATATGAAATATGAAAATAATGAAAAGGCGGTAATCCAATTAAATGGCTCAAGCCATAGAGCCGACTCCACAGACCGGCTGACCCAATTAGTCGTGCTCCATGTCGATCGTCATCGATCGCAGCAGCCGCAACAACAACAACACAACTTGAACTTGAAAGCGGCGCCTCTCCATTGTTCTTTTCGAGTATCCCCCTTCGCTGTCTGCCATAAAAAACAAGTTCTAACTATGCACAGTTAACTCCCTACATAAAAAAAAGATCGCATCAAGTTGGTTTAACGGCCGCCCTGCTCAGTCTCTGATCTCTAACTCTATATCCCTCAGCCGTCTCTCTGTCTCTCTCTCTCTCTCTCGCTCTCTCTCTCTCTCTCTCTCTCTCTTTTCATGTCGTTATGCTCCTTCGCATTGCCCTGCGTCTCAAATTGTAGATCAAAGATCAAGCAAAAAATACTTAAATTGGCATACCAAAGCTGCAAGCCTTAGGCTAAGCAGAGCCTCAAGGAACAACGAACAACGGTTACCCTATGATTTCAGTCTTTTTATAGCAGCACCTTTTGGAAAATTTCAGTTCAAATAACAAAGATTTTATTCAGCTGATACAACTTTGGAAATAAGTTTATTTCTTATGACAACGCTCCTAACGATCATTAAGCTTAATCGGAAACTTTTGTTTCCAAGACTGTTAATTACTACATTACTCTTGTCGAATAGTTTATTCCTTATAGTAGTATGATATTTCTTCATATCTTATTTATTATAATTATTTTAGTAGTTTAGACACAGAATATTGTCAATACAACTTTTGTTGATCTGACAGCTGATTCCCACTTTCATAAATTAAGTTACATCAATATAAATCACTTAGTTAATATGCATGAATTCATTAATAAATTACACATGATTAATTATATTTTAATCATACAACTTAATGAAACTTATTACCTTATACACGCAACTTGACTACAAAATTTACATAGAGCATTAAAACTCGTGTGTGTTCCAATTTACGCGATCGCCTTTGAGGACATTAGCTATAATCGCTTTTTTCTCAATCAAACAAAGCAAATAAATTTTGCAAGTTACATTTGAAAACATAAATCTAAATTGTCGTTTAGCTGAGGCAAATGCCTAAGAATTCCAGCACATATGGTAAACATCATGAAGATCGATGGTGATCTATTGAGAAGCATTATAATTTTGAGTTTAAATGCTTCCTCAATTGCTGGCGCCTGGTCGCAAAAACAAATAAACAAATAAACAAAATATACACAGTACTTTTGACTGTCAGTCAAATCAGCGGACTTCAGATTGAAAGTTAGCTGCTCAAAAAAGTGAGACAAGTGCATACGAGCCAAGTGATTAAGTCAGTTGGTCAGATGAGTGCCTGTGCGCATGTGAGTGTGAGCGCGAGTACTTGATTCAAATGCTTATGAGTACTACTTTCTACGCTATGCAGCGGCGACCCTTTCCCATGCACTGGCACACACGATTAATCACATGACACAGTCGGCAGCCACGATCAATGATCGTTATCGGCAAAGGCATAAACTGACACAAAGTCAAAGTTAAACAATGCAACTAGCTTGAACTCTACGACTCTCTCGACAAGACGACGACGACGAACGTAGTCTGCGATCATGCTGTGTGCGATCTTGACAATCAAGATCAATATCATGCCATTACAATATTTGTACAAGACGCTTGCCTTTACTCGGTATCTAGGCACAGACTGACTTTCCAACATACATTAAAAGCCAGCCTGCCTACGGGCTCAAAAAGTCAAATATACTATGAATGCCAACTATTTTCTATTATGTCAACTTGAATACTCTTTTCGTAAATACAATGAAAGACTTATTAATACAAATGGGGTATTAGATGTACATTCGGTTTATTGAGTTTATTCGAAGTTTGCTAATTAAGACTAAATTAAAACCTTCGATATAAATTAAAAATGTTTTCCAAGTATTACATTTTATTTTCTTGTTATTTTAATTATTCATTTAAAATTCTTCTTCACAATTAGTAATTGTGTAGATATGGCATAAAACTTTCCTTTCAAATATATATGCTTATTTTAGGCACTGTTTACGTATGCAAAGATTTCTAGATGTAAACCTGCTAATTACAGAGAGAATGACATCTTCAACAACTTAACTCATTAGCAAATAACTTTTACCAGTTAAAGGACAAGTGTTGTGGCACAGCTAGTGTATCCACAGCTAGTATATAATACCTAGATTATATGAACAAACAGCCAACTGCAATATGGGGTATGCTAAACAAATTAGCCTGAGCCTATGCCAATGCCTGCAGTTGCAATGCCTGGCAGTTTCCAGAGAGCGTTCGCCTGTCTGCCAGCCTGCATGGGATCGTTTGGCCGGAAAATGCTATAATTATGCAATTCTTCATAGGCGCTGATGGTGGTCGCCTTTCCCCGCCCTTCGTTGGTCGTCCGCCCTGTCCTAGACTCTGATCAGACATATAATCTGGCCAACGGAAATTATTGACTGGCAGTCAGAGTTTATGCCTTCAAGTAAATTGCTGTAAATCTTTATTTGTGCAGCTACTTAAAGACTTGGCTACAAAACTTTTTTACAGCTGGGGTTAACAAGCCGCTAGCGATTAAGTCATTTCTTATGTGGGCTCATTATTTCTTCATTTTTACCCCGCGTAGTCCACGCTATGCGTAGCTACTGCTACTGGGCTTCTGCCATCGTCATCCCCTTACCCTGCATTGCAATGTTTCATAGTCTAAGCCGAAAAATTTAAAGTCTCGCAAACTCGTTTGGTTACCTCGGGAAACAGTTGCTACTTAGACCTGTAAATGGCCAGCAACTTTGTTAGTGAAAAATATCCATATACCGTTTTTATATATTTATCTTGACAATGCGTTGTCACTTTTCGAGTAAAGTGTGTGTGAGTGTGTGTGTGTGTGTGTTTGTGTTCGTATCTGGACTTTTTCCGCATTTGTTCTAATTAAAAGTGACAATTCTACATAATTAGTTGGCCGCTGTTTTTAACACTTCACTGCTTTTAGTTGGCAGACCAACATCTTTTTTTTAATGAGATATCAAATTTCTACCAATTGTTGATATGGTTGTTTAGCTGATACAGTTAATAAGTGTTGACAGTTTTGCTTCTGTTTAGGCAATCACAAAAAGCAAAAGAAAATCTTATTCGGTTTTTTTTATATGGCTGGCTTATTAATTCTCACAACCCCAACAGATTTCTATACACAGACGCTATACTCACTTCAATTCCAATTAAGTATTTCAAAACTCATCTACAAAAAAACGTATGTTCGATTATTGATATTGTAGCATTTGATGAAAATGATTGACAATCCATATTTGTCTGAACCATTGAAAGAAGACTTTGTAAAAACTGCGAAATGGAAAATTTTTCGTCATTTTAACATTCATTTATTGTTAACAATCATTAAAGATCCCAAGAAACTAATATTCAATTCTCCAACAAATTCAAAACTACTACCATAAGCAAGATCTCTTTTTATCGCAACGATCGCTCATCAAATATACATTACTAACATTTCCATGACCCAATTTTCTTATTCTTGCCGTAGGAAAACCTTTCACTTTGCCCCCGCTGAGTCATGCCACATATATACACATGTGTATATGTCCTAGTTTAGTGTATTCCCCCAGGAAATTGCTTAATTCAAATGGGGCTCATCAGCAAACACATATTTTTGTTAGCTGTGCTGTATGCCCCAATTGCTAAAAAAAAAAAAAAAACAGAAAATGGAAAATGGAAAAAAATAAATAAAATGAAAAAAATGTCTTTATAAAGAAAATTTATGGCTGTACATGACGCTGATGTGTTCAAAGTTGGTAGCCAATGAGGCACTAAATCAAATCATTAACATATTTCCTCATTTACACCGCGTGCAACAAAACGAAATCGAAAACGTGCCAAACAATTCAATTGCAATTATGCAATAAAAAGATTGGAAAAGCACAAAAAATGGAAAAGAAAACATTGCTATAGACCGCTCTACATGTGGCCATGTCCAGTCGCGACTGATCAAACGGGTCAGCGGGAGGTTTGCCCGATGGTTTTCTGGTGCCGTCAAATGCACTGCAAGATATTTAAATACTTTATGATCGCCACTTGGCTGGCAGCATTCTCAGCATTTCCTTTTCTAATTTTTTCTACTCTTTGATTTTTTTGTTGGGTGAGGCGTTAACAGATTAGTGCAGGAAAAGTAAACGTTGGAAATGTGCGAAATGTAGTTGAACATTTGTAATTAGGTTGCACTACAAAAACAAATGAAATGAATAAAGATTAACTATAGAGTGAGCTAAGGTGGTGTTGAAGTTAAAAAAGCGGTTTAATGTTGAAATCTCTATGAATAATTATGTTTCATTCCTACCATAAGTCAGATTACAGAGTAGAGAACGTACATATTGGTTTTAAAAAGCGTGAGTTTGAGAGAATTTAAGCTTTTATATGAGTTTAGTTAGCCATGGTAATTTGTTCATCTGTGCTTTAAGAGTTAATGCCTTGTCAAGAATAACTCCTTAGTGTTTGTGAGACTCTTAAATTTGTAAGGTGCTTCCGATACACTATATTTATAGAGAACGAGGAGAATAATATATATTAAAATATGTGTTCCTTTGAACGGACCAAGATGCCAACCCATGTCAACATTTCTTTATGTCAGCGAATAAAAAGAAATTATGTATTTCGTGTCACTTTAATAGCGAGGAATGGCACATTCAATTAGGCAGCAATTTCAAAATTAATTATATACGCACTCGTCTCTGACATATTGCATTTTTTACATTAATTAGGCACTAAACTGTCAGATCAGAATGGTCATACCGAGATCTCAGGCAATTTGCTCTCGGTGCTGTCTGGTTACACAACAGATGAATGTTGCCCAGGTAACAAAAAAAAAAACATTCCAAAGTTGAGCGAAGCAACGGGCAAATGTCCAATTTAATTGTAATGTGAGAAATTTAAATTAGGTAGCCGCAAAATGTGGCTCAGATGGTTGAACAATGACTACGAAATCTCAAGCGGAAGATGCCTGAAGAATACAACAATACAAAAATTATGAAAAAAAAAGAGTAAAAATGTTTCATATATTGCTGTTGTTGTTTTTGTGATGGTTGCTTTGGTTGTTGGGTTAGTTAAGAAAAAGATCAAATAACAAAAAGCCGCCAAATTTCAATGGAAAACAAAAGCTCACTTATTCGAAATTTGTTGCTCTTCTCTCAAGGCAACTAATTTTCCACTTGTGTATATCAAAAGAGAGATAAACAGTCAGAGAGAAATAGGGAGAGAAAGCGAGAGAGGTAGAGAGAGAGGAAATCCATTGACCCTGGGGCTTAGACCCCATTTGTGTATAGCCCCTTTTTCGCTGATTTGTCAGTTCATGTTTGATTATTTACGATCGTTTGTTCAGCTCTTCGATGGCTGAAATATGTTTGATGTTCATCATAGGCTTGATATTGTTTTTATAGCTCATATAACTAGAAATACCAAAAGTCTTTCCGAGCTTTTATGTATGCGCTTAGATTTACTTGTATTTCGCTTACTGTCCGCAGTTCCATCCGAAATTTATTGCATCACGATCTCTTTTTTTGTTTGCTTTTGGATTCCTCAGATCTACTTTGTAGTTTATGGGGCTGCTTTTGCTTTTCGTTGCTGTTGCTGTGTGTTATGCGAATTTGTTGGCAGCTGCGCTTCCTGGAAAATAGTGCTTAATTTATCTAGCAGATGACGATAGAACCCCTTTATTAACGAATAGATATTTAAGTATTTGCGACTGAAATCTCTTATAAACTTATTCTTAACAAACTTTTCGACATAAGTTTATAAGTTTTGCGGTCTAAATTTATGCGAATCCAATAGCATTAAGTTCTTGTTGGGCAAGGGTACATTAAATATGGCAAAGATTGTGTAATCGATCGAGCAATACGTTTTTTCCCAGCGGAATTTGAAACTGTGCCACAGTCAAAACTCATTTATTATTTGTCAAAACAAATACACAAATTGTAAGACATTTCTTGAAAGTATTTACTTTTTTATGTCTTGCTGGTTTTTTTTTTAGAACTTTACTAATTAGTTTACCATAGCGCACACAAAACGCGTCTGTCGACTTTCCTAGCTATTTACTTGGGCTCAAAATGGAAATTGTAAATAACAGATTGTTTATTTACAAATTGTCAAAAATGTTGTTGAAAAATTTGTAGCTATCTTGTTGCTGATTGCTATAGATGCAATTTTGTAACAAATTTGTTGAATGTTTTCATTTACTATGTTAATTGAGAAATACGAGCTAATTGTAAACCAGGATGGTTTTCATATATGATGATTATTTTATTTATTAATTAAATTTGATATTGTTGCGAAATCGAAAAATGTTACTGATTTTATATATATTTATACAATCTTCGATGTTTTTAATATATTAATCGATTATCGTTTAATCTTTGTGATTTAAACATACAAATTTACGCTGCAACTGTCAATTGTTATGAAAACAAAAATTCCCACTAATATCTTCCTAAATTAACACATTTATTGTTAGAACAAATTCCGTGTAAGGAAAATGTTCTGTAACTCAAAGCAAAACGCAAATAAAACGCGTCGTAAAATGTGTGAAAACCCGATGAAAAGCGACAAATACTGATTGGAAAAATATTTCAAATATGAAAAATATGTCAGCGTCTGACAAGCGAACTGTCAAAATGACAGGCGCGTCAATAAATCAACAACAACTACAACAAAAAGTAAACCGACAACGAAATGTTTCAGCAGCAACTATAACAACAACATCACCAACAAAATTGCTGTATTTATGCATCTGTCTAGTCTGCATAACACAAACGCTGCAATATGCAGCACAACAGCAACATCCACTACGGCAGCAGCATGCAACGCCTGAGGGCAACATGTTGAAGCAGCATCAACTAAATAGTGTAAATAGCAGTGTAAATATCAATATAAGCAACAATTTCAATGAAATTGTCACAGCCACGGCCGCAGCGACGGCAACAGCAACACGACGCACAGTAGCAACCACAACAACAACAATAACACCAATGCGCAGCAAATGGCGTCGCAAATTTCCCTTTGCCGCCAACCGCAATGCGAGCAACAACGGCAACAAGCGACGCAAACTGTTCCGGCCGCATCATTATCAACGCAATGTGACGCATGTTACGCGCACAACAACAGCTATGGCAACAATTGATGCCAATGCAAGCGCAACAAGAGCAACAACACTGATACCAAAGATAGAACAACAACAGCAGCAGCAACATTTTAGCTATCGCACGCGCTTACATTCAAACTTTCAGCAGCAGCAACAACAGCAGCAGCAGCATATTGCTGGCGTCCAACAGCAACAGCAGCAGCAGCAACACTTTGTTGCAATAACGCCGCGACCGCAAAAGCAACAGAAACCTGGATTCGCCTTGTTGCCTGCCACCTACTATCAGCAGCAGCACCAGCGCCAACAGCAGCAACAGCACTTTGGCAATCTGAGCCTCCAGCAGCAGCAACAGATGCTCATTCACCCAGGCAACAACAACATTGTGCTTTACAGCAATCTCGACTCAATACCGCCCTGTCCGCCGGGCATTTTGCCTACAACTGGCGTACGACTGATGCCGCAGCATTTCATACCGCTGCGACAAACAACAACCCAGCGATCCCGGCAACGCGGTAAGCAAATTTGCGCACTCACGATTCATTTAATTGTCGCGTTGAATGCAGCGCATGAAGACGAATAAAAAAAATCAGGTGTTAATTACGCTAATAAAAATTGCATTCGCTTCGCCTATGGCAGTTAATGTGTTTGCCCACTTAAATGGCACCAACCAAGTGGCCAGCGGACTCACCAGCATAATCATGCTCCTTGCGGCCAGAGCCAAGGTAGAAAGCTTGTCTAATTGGCCAACAGCAATTGACATTTTGGTTGCCAGCGTGGGCATTAGCCAAGTCTAAACTATATGTACATTGAGTTTCACATCGAAAGATGAGGTTGCATTTTAGAAATGCTTTTGAATTATTAGAAAAATGCATTATCAAAACACTCGATGAAGTAATTAAAATTACTATAAGTCTCCATTTTACATTTATTACAAACAAATAATAATAATTCTATAAAAACAATCTATTTCGAATAAAATGAGTAATAAATCAATGAGGTTACAAGGTAAACAAATAAGAATTTTATATTCAAGTAAAGGAAACTAAGATTTTTTGGAGCATCGATTCTAAAATCTAAGAATTCCAACTACATATGTTGACAATTTCATAGCCAGCACTATCAATGAATAAATTACACAAATACGTTAGAAAGATAAAACAAAATCAATTAAAATTATTTATATTTCCATTTTACAAACAGTAAAACGAATAGTGTATGATTAAACAAAGTTTGATTAATAATCCGAATAAGCTAGATAAATGAATTCAAAATATGTTAATACATTAAGACTCTCGTTATTTATGGATTTGCCATATTTATTTTTCCCCTCGACTTTTTGCTTACGTAATCAAATCACTCAACGACTTTGCAAGTAAATCAAATTACGCACACATTAAAATGCAAAAGCAAAAATTGTGTTGCAAATTGGATTGGGCTACCAAAACAGTTGTTGTGGGGCTCTATTGATAGATTGTTTCGTCGTTGGAAGTTTGGCGCCTGTTGCGCCTGATCAATTAGCAATTTCGGAGAGCACGGACAAGAGACAAGCAACAATGTATGTTATGTACATGGCCGCAAACGAGCACGATGCTGACATTAGAGTGCCAGTTGTGTGATGGCTGTAGGCGAATTTGTAGCTATCCGGCTTGGCCCAACGTGGGGCGTAGATGACATTCTCATTTAGAGATGTGTGTAAGCGCAATGTGGTTAGATGACTTGGGTTTTCTATTATTAACTGAACGTGCAATGGGTTGCATATATAGTTTAAATTGTGGCACGCTTTCCAGCGGTTGTTAGCCGCAACAAATCCCAGTCATTTAGATTAAGCATGCCACATGGGAGAAAACAAACCGGCTAGCTAAACAACCACAAATATTGACAGTTGCAGCCTCTGAGAGCTTTAAACGAGACGCGACGCCTGACAAGCCGGGGTAAGCCAAAAGACCAAGAAACACTCAAGACAGACTCGAGAAACACCTACACGAGGCACTAATCTAGAGTTCCATGGACAGAATTGAGCAACATTTTTCGAGCAGCGTTGATTTTTTTTAATTACAATGAAACGTGCCACAAAAACAAACAATGTGCGCGCTAATTGCGCGTAAAGCTTAACCCAAAGACAAAAACACCAAAACAAAAAATATAAAGAAAATATTTTACAAAAACAAACAGGAAAACAGACAAGCTGAGACGCCGTTAGAGATGAGGAAAACAGCGGTAGAGGGCGAGGGACAGATTCTGTAACAGTAACAAACTTGAAAATGTAAGCGGAGTAAATGGACAGGCAAACAAACCAAACCAAACCAAGACAAGACAAAACCAAACAAAACCAAACAATTGATTCGAATGACAAATGCAAGTGTCAAACTTGTAGACACGACAGTTGTAGAGTTGGCATTAAGTCCCAGTGGCTCACAAACTGTACGAAATGTGTTGAATTTGATGGATTATCAAACTGTTGGTAAAATTGTTTTTCGACAAATGAAAAAACATTTTTTATTCCACTTTTGGGTTTCTTACCAAAACTATAGTTTAAACAAGTAAGAGCACTGTAGTCAAGTGAACTCGACTACGATATACCCTGAACCCAGTTATTAAATATATTATTTTATTATTGGCAAATTCCCCTTTAAAAAGATTTGCAGTAAAGTGCGAACAGCTCTGTAAGCGCCCTCTGCCGACAAACACGTGAAACACGCAATCATAGGTAGCTGGGCTCTGCAGAATACACACAAAAACCTATTGAGAAAAATGATATCAATATGATGATGTATGTTCGACTATAATTGGGGTGTTTCCGGGCAGTTGATCAATAGTATGCATATGCATATTGTGTATTAATTAGTAGATTCTGCCTTTCAACTTGTGGCATTTATTGCTATCGGAAATGTAATATATCGATATTCGATAAACGGAGGCAGTTATCGAGAAAATAACGCAAACTTCATCTGCGCGTGGTATACGAGAACCTATATTCCAAATTTGAAGTCTCTAGCTATTACAGTCTCTGAGATCTGCGTGTTCATACAGACGGACGGACGGACGGACGGACGGACAGACAGACAGGCAGACAGACGGACATGGCTATATTGATTTGACTGTTGATCCTGATTAAGAATATATATACTTTGTGGGGTCGGAGAAGCTTCCTTCTGCTCTGCTTGCTTTGAACAAAACCATTATACCCTTTTTACCCATTTTTAATGGGTTCGGTTCAGGGTATAAAAAAACTATGGGTTGAAAATATCGATATAACGATTAAGATAAACATACTTTTGCTGAATTTATCAATAGCTATAACATATTTAATTACATTTTTCTCTAATATAGTGACACAAAATCTAGAGTTACTCAACTATATATGGAAAATTGGTAAAACAAAAAAAAAAGAGATTAGTACAGGTCCACAGGTCTTTTTATTTTTATGTAAGACTATTTGACTTATTTTTATTTTTGTTTTATTTAAAAAAGTTTAATCAATGACCCCTTGAACTACAAAAATCATTACTAGTTTTTCTTTTATTTATAGAATAAAGGTACATGGAGAAATATTAATAATGTATACTTTATAGTTACAAGACATCAATTTATAAAAGATAAAATTTCTGGCATACTCTGAGATGCGAATCTGTATCAACATTACCACAGGTCCCACTTATCCGAACACTTTTACAGTTGCAAGTTCCCCACGCCCCCGTCTCCACTCGTTACTCTTGAAGCACATGTTGTGCCAACTTCCTTGCCGCTTCAACTGGCAGGCCAAAAGTTGCCGTTTCATTTAAACTGCCGCTCCGTTGTTTACGCATCGGCACAAACAACAACAGCAGCAGCAGCACCAGAAACAGAGCCCAAAACACACTAAGACTGAAGGCGGCGGTAAAAAGGCAACGCCAACAAAAGGAAAAAATCATTTGAAGTGCATAGATCAAAGTGACCGAGGCGCCAGTTGGGTTTGTTGTTGTTGTTGTTGTTATCGTTATTATGATTATTGTTGTTGCAGGCACATTTCAGACTTATGCCTGGTTTGCGTTGTTGATTTTGGCCCACGGGGCAGGCGTCAGCGTCATCTCTTGGCTCTGACCTCAGACAACCCGGCACACGCTGTGGGGCCACAGATGATTCCCGTTGAATTCAAGACAAAAATTACAAAATAAATATGAAAACGTGACTTGCCAAAAATAGTAGACGTACATTTATAGACATATTTAAGGTGCATAAGCTATATACATATATAAATATATATATTATAAATACTAAATGTTGACATTTCTGTACATTCAGAATACATATAATACAAAAATCAGACTATGAAGCTGCAGCAGGGAATAAACAAAAGTAACGTTAAGCTGTAAAAAGTGAAATTCTTTTTTATGTTATTTAAATTTCTCTAGCGCTGATTAACCTCAATTCATTTCCAATCTAACCACAATGGATGAAACTCTTCAACGGCAACTCCACACGTGGTCTTTCACGCAGGGTTTCGTATTTCCGGTGTGCTGGCTAAGTTTGGTTTTATACTTGCTTGCATTTGGGTATTACAGTTTTCAAATAAAATGCGTAACACAGACTACTAAAGTATATATACACCTTCTTGATTAAGCGAATACTAATGAAAGATATGGTTTCAACTGTCCAATAGCTATAGACTTAAGGTACAAATTGTTAATTCATGATTAAGCGAATACTAATGAAAGATATGGTTTCAACTGTCCTATAGCTATAGACTTAAGGCACAAATTGTTAATTCGAATATTATATTCTGCATTGCTATTTACATGAAAGGGTATTTAATCTTCAGCATTATGTAATGTCAATTACTCTTTTTTGGATTGTTCGATTTAATTGGAAATTGATTTATAATGCATGTCTGGCATATCTGTTATATCTTAACGTTTATCTCTTTCCCTTTCCCCGCTCTTAGCCACTAATTTGACATTTATTTGTAATTTTATACGTTGCACTCGGCGGGAAATCGTGTGTAGCTTGTACATACATACATATATACATATAAATATATATACATATATATATTTACATATATATATATATACATATATATATGTGTTAGCTGTTAAGCACCCAACATTATTTTTCTTATCTGCCATACGATTTTTGGATATCGCCATTTGCTTGTCACAACAAGCTCAGCAACACCTTAAAAAATGTTTCGCTTATTTCGCGACATGATCTCACAATTTTCGACGGCGCTCGCTAGATATTTATGACGCCGCCTCTTGGACATTGCGAAAAATTAATGCTTAATTTAAGCGTCAGAAAAATAATTTGCTTACATTTTTATTTGCGAGCGCTGCAAACAGGTTTCTCTTTCGATAATCAGATTTAATGCAAATTGAATAATAAATATTATCAGGCACAAAATTGTTCAAAATTACAGCTGCCAACTGAGTACCGGCAACATTGGGTTAATGTTTCTATGCACAGAAGCTTATTTTGCAAAATACAAAAGAAAAATACACAATAATACAGATTGCATAAGTAACTGAACATTGGTATAGTGTATAGAGTTAGATTCAATTACACTTACTATCGACATTTAAAATACGAAATATATTGAAAATTTTCAAATCTATTTCAAACATTGGAATGCTTAAAAAGTAACTGCATAAAATATATCTGTCGTAATAAAAGAAATAGGCATTAGGTAGCATCTTTCTAGAGCCAAAAAAACAACTTTCACACTTCACAAACACATACACATACCCACCGAGAGCTCTCATTGACGCTGTCTAGACTTCCCCGTTAAGCGGACAACTGCAACTGCAACTTCTCACGTATTTAGCCAAACTATCTCCACATGCCATAAAAACGTCAAATTGAATTTTATTTCAATTAACGAAACTATTTGCCCAAAAAGAAGAAAATAAAAGCCGATCAGTATAAAAATAAATAAACATAACCAGCTACACTTTTAAAATTATGTGCTCTATCAAAGCAAAAGAGGCAAAGTCTGCAGCCTGAGGCGATTCAAGACGTCAAGCAAAAAACTTCCCAAACAAACCAAAAGAAAAATGTATAGATATATTGAAAAAGCGAGCAGAAAACCATTTAACAAAACACTTTGGGGCATTGTCGAGGGAGTTGCTGTCTGTGCAGTTTAAATATTTGATAGTCGCGCTTAAATTAAAAATACATGTCGCAAATAAAGATAAGAAATTGCCAGACAAAGTCTCAGACACAAATGTTACGAGTAACGATCAAAACTGAAGAAAAAAAACTAAAGTTAATTAAAATTGCTAAGAGTTCAGTCGTTGTAATTAAAAGCCAACTGCAATTAGGCAAAAACATACCATGGCCTACAAAATTAGTTTTTTTTCTTGGCATTGCCTGCCAAAACCTTAATTTAAATTTAATTTTAGCTGTTGAAATGCGCTTTTTAAAGTGTGTTAAGTTTGTGCAAATAATTTTGCAAATATTTAATATAGATGTAGAAAAAATAAAAGTAGTCTAATATAATAAATAAAATAATATAATAAACTAAAAATATACGATTTAATATAATTATTATTCAAAATCGATGTCAAATCAAATGAATTATTTATTTAATAATTACCAAGTTACAGTTTGAAATGAATGATCCTCGCCTCCTATTTTCCAGAGTGTTTAAGATGTATATTTCAAATTTTCGTTCATAGTTTCATTTTACATTTGAACATTAATATGCCATGTAATTGTAAATGGTCCCATGTTATTGTTGGTGTTTGAGGAGATGTTGATGCTGATGTTGTTTGGCCCAGACTGTGTGCAACAGACACACATTATGTACACCCAAAGACACACCCACAACATTCGCGGCGGCTGACACACATGTAACTTTGCATGTCGTGTGTTGTAGATTTTTTGGTTTTGGATTTTGGGACTAGCAGACAATCAGGCAGACAGCCAGACCAACCAACCCAGACAGGCCCGGACAAAGCTTTACTATTAGAGATCCCGGGACCCAGAAAGCATATGCACACACCCATGGCCTGTAACAGGGAAAAACTGAAGCTCGGTGCGAGATTCATGGCTGGGCTGGTCGAACGACCGGCCAAGTGACAGGAAATGCAATTTGAGCCCGCCAAACATTTGACTACGTTCATTTTTTGATGGGCGAAAGTCGGCCCAGGCACAGCCACACATATGGAGAATATATGTATGTATGTGTGAAGAGAGCTTGTATGTGAAGCTCCTGGTGGGTGTTGCCCTGTGGGTGTATCCAAGAAAAGATCTTGCAAGCTTAATGGCAATTGCTTAATTAAGCGCATTTAAAGACTTTAATTGAGCAGAGGTTCACAAATTGAGTACTGAGTTTCAGATACATAATGGGAAAATTTAAAAAAAAATAGAGATAGGATAATAAAAGATATTAAGTCAATTTAAAAAACGAAGAATTCACATAGAAAAAAAAGTAAAAGAGACAGAAACTCATTTTTATACATGGAAGTTAATATAGTCCTCACCCTTAAAGGGAACATTTTGATATCAAAATCTCAAAACAAAAGCAAATACAAATTTTTAGTCCGTAACTAAAATGAACAATTAAAGCACAGATTAGTTTTATCTAGATGAGAAAGTTGTGTAAACAACAAAATCAGGTTAATTAACACATAATATCTAAGCTGATTAAACTATTTATAAAAATGAATTAATTTTATGGAATATCTGTTGAGACATAAATCTATTATATTAAATCTAAAAAATACAAATTGTTTCTTGTAATATCATAAATCCATCCAAATATTTCAACACAACATTAAATTGTCCGAGCTCTAAGTATTTTCAAAGCCGTAAAGCCATGGGTATTTGATTTCCAGCAATAGATAGAAGAGCGCGGCACGTCTCAACAATATCCCCACAACAATCGGCAACCAACACTTAACATACGCGCCGGCTATCGGCATATCTCTAAAAGATCTAAACGATCCAAGTAGTGCTATAAAAGTAGCCATTAAAGAACTACCGAAACACTTGCAAAACAATTTGCCAAGAAACAGACGCATACTCTTCAGATGATGTGAGGCAAAATGCATTCAATTTAAAGTCTGTGATAAATGTGTATAAATCTGCACGCAAAAAAAAACAGCAAAGCTGTCAACAGAAAAATTTAAAAATGCCGCCAACGCTGTGCAAAAATAAGAGAAAAAAAACGGTCTGTAAATATTAATAATCATTTTTTATTGGGGGCGCGACTGAAAAATTTGGCACGTAGTTTTCAGCATGTGAATGTGACATTTACAAAATGTTTTTCTCATATTTCCAGAGCTGCCGTAGCTCCAATCCAATCTATTTTGCCGCTAGTAATTTATGTTTCCTGGCCCCAACATTTACAATTTACTGAGAGCGCAGAAAATTGTATTTATTTCATCGAAAAACTAACGACTTGTCTCATTATTCAATGACAAACTTGAAAAACTGAAAACAGAAAATCTAAAAAAATTGTTGGTGCATTTAAATGCAAATTAATGTGCCATTCATTAGCACAACGGCATTCCATAATTTTCTACAGTTTTCTAAGCACTGCGAAAGGTCAAAACGCTTTCAATTGTTAGACACTTATTATGAATAAGTATTTCTAATGGCTTTCAAAATTCTGGAAAACAAACATAAATACAAAAAACTCGTATAATACCAAAGTTTATGTTGTTTAATGCGCTCGCATTATGTGGCATAATCAAATTTGCATATGATATTTTTATAATTTTTCAGATTTATTTTTTGAGACGGGGTTAGTTTGCCACTTGTCTTAAGCCCAACTCCAATGCTAACGTCAAAACTCGTGACTCCAATCTTCAAAATGCCAGACTCTAAAAATAAAAACTCGAAATTGTAAACTAGAAACTCATTCGAGGTGGGCAGACAGAGGTCGCGGGACGAAGAGGAATCGTATACAAAAATAATGCTGTTCATAATTCAGATGTCGAGACGTCTTAACGGTGTCTGGTAGTTGTCTCTATGGATATGGTCACATAAACTCCATCATTTTCGAGGTTTCTGCGTGCTTCATAGTGCAGACAAACGCATTCAATATGTACTATAAATGTAACGCAACATGACAGCACTAAATACATAAATGGGGGAAAAGAAACTGATATGGGAGCAAAAAAAAACCTGAAAATCCGAAAATATAAGAGCTTAAGCTATTTAAATCAGTATTTTATAAGTTGAGTTGATTTTCAGCAAAAACAAGTCGAAATTCGCCATAATAATTCTAATTACTAAATCTGTCTAGCGTAAAAATTGCAAGTTGATTTTTGTAATTTTTAGATGTAAGTCCATTGCAAAATGATATTCTAGCAACCGTAAAACTTCTGTTTGAAAACGGTAGCAAATCAATCGATTTGGCCATTGCACACACTATACTGTTAGATGATCTTTTTAATAGCTTGATCAAGTCTGTAATTTTCCAGCTTTAAATTGTTTTTCAAACTAATCAAATTTCATTACTTTTGATCTATCAATTTACCGCTCTGCCACTTTAACTATACAATTATATTGATGCAACCATTTGACAACGAGTTTAATTGAGTCAACTCCGAATAACATTGTGATCTTTTAATGTAGTCACTTCCTCAGTTGCCGCTACTTTGGGGGTGCCGCAAAATTCAACACCGCTAACCGTTCATTATAGCAAACAAAATGCTATAATTACCTAATACTCTGTAGCAATTTAAATGAGTATGCATATCAAATGTCAATTATTAAAGTTATTTTAAAGCATAAATACCATATATGTAAATATTGATGCGAATATGATGGATTCGGCCGTCCGGCCTAGATTACGTTTTACATATTGTCAGATGTAGTCGGTATTAAGCTAATTGTGGTGTCCTCCTAGGTTACACGGTATCTTAGAGGCAAGGCAATTTCCTAAACTGAGTTAACATTCATTTAATTTATGGAGCGCACGAAAACAATCAAGACTCTCGCAACTTGTGACTTGAGAACTGTGACTATTATGACGCTCCAGCGCCGAGTTCGATCAAAGAAAGTATAAATAATGCCACGGCAACAGGAGTGGGAACTGGGTACTATGCCCCACTATAGACTGGGGCAACTGGTTGATGCTGGCTGGCAGGACCAGTCACCAGGTCTGGCCAAAACTGAAAATGTATGCAAACGGGTTAATTAACTACGAAAATTTCGACCGTTGCGCTACGTGAGGCTATTAAAAAGGAAGAAAAAAAACAGCAGAAACACAACCGGGTGGTCGATACCTGCCTCTCTGCCTGGCTGTCTGTAAGCACCTATAGCTTACTGTCTCTAACACTCTTTCGCCCCCTATTTGTCTTCGCTGTAATATAGGTCAGCGGTGGGCGGCTAACGAGACAAAAGTAACAACAATAACAAAAACAACAACAAATGCTGTAAACGCATTACGCCTGCAGTTACTAACTGAAAAAGCGGCTGCCGTTGGCCAACTTGCATTTTGACATTTCAAATGTCAACTTACACATAAATCTTGTCAATGCAGAGTCGCTCACTCACTCAGTCAGTCACTCAGTTAGCAAGTCTGTCAGTCAGTCAGTCATTCACTCAAACGGGCACTGCTTTACCACAAGATTGTTATCGCTCTTGCCTACAATGCTTAATTGTCGTTTGATTTTGCACACAAACTAGCCGAATCTAATATGTCTTAAATTGAGCATTACTTCCAGTTGCTAATGCTCTTTATAAACGACATTCTTACACTATTTTGTAACTATTTTTGTGTGAACTGAAAATTATAATTTGATATTGCCATTAGTCTTAAGTTTGTCAGTGATGACAAAATTACTAACACATTGCAGGTAAATAATGCAACAACCTTAAGTATTTGACTGTCTTCTAGTCACAGTATATTTTTCTATGCAGTCCATGAGAATCGTATTGTTTTGTCTTGTGTAGTGTTATCTTGATTTATAATGTACTTCGTCGAATTAAAAAAATCGATAGCAATCCCTTTTTATTAGTATTTCCTATTAAAGCGTATTTAAAGTTCGTAAACACATTTATATCTTTCTTGGCATTCTTGGTATCTGTAAAATGTTTTTTTGATTGCTGATTGGAGATTTATGATAATTGATTGACCGCGTTGGCGCGAGTTTCTTTGGCAATCAGCACATTGCGCATACGCAGCGTTGTCTGGCCGCAACTGGTCACAGAATAAATCATTTAATCAATATTTTGTCATGTTCAAAGTGAAAAACTGCATGGCAGCAAAACACGTGCTCCACATTTCAGCCACAATGCTGCAAATTATATATAACTATCAATTTTTTCTAGTAGTTTGTTTTGTACTCTTTTGCTGCTGAATGTGGACAACTGTCAATTCTTCGTCATGTTCCCTTATGAGCTTTTCATATTGTTTAATTGTTAAGTTATTGCACGCTCTGGTGATTTGTGGCTGTCTTACATGTTAAAAATTTTCTGATCTTGTTTGGAGTTTTTGATGGATAGTAGTAGGCTTAAGGCCAATATCAAGGTGTGTAACAGCTAACTTAAAATGATTTTCAACTTAATTTTTAACGATGGTTTTATTTTTCGATTCAAAAATTAGCCTTTTATGATTATAGCATAAGTTAAATAGTCTTTGTAAGACTATATTAAGGATGACTTTGACTTTTAAAATAATGAATTGGCTAAGATTAAAAATTCCAATAAACCATTAGCCAAATCAATGTCTTGTCTTGCAATCCATCAAATATGGAAGAAACAAATCGCTTTTAAATTTCACACACATTCGCATTAAGCACGCCGTTAAACGAACGGAAGTGCACTTTAACTGCCCACCACAGTGAGCCCACATCACAGCACACCAACTAGATCTGACCATACACGTAGTGGAACCAAACTTGGAAGCAAAGCACAGCCAAAGTCGAAAACAAAACGCGCTCATTAATAAAACGCAAACAAAGAATATAGTCAATAAAATTGAGAGAAACCGACAGCAACAGCAACAAAAACTGATGAAAGACCCACGCAGCAAACAGATTCAAACAAACATTGCCAGATCGCAGACAGCAAAGTACAGACAGTGCAACATCTGTGGGTGTTGTGAGTGTTGCGAGTGTTGTGCCACTGCAGTGCCTCTCAAACTGTAGCATGACAAACGCATTTCTCAAGTACAGAGTCGTGATGCCCCATTGTAAACTTTAATGACATCATTTGCTCAGCAGCCGCAGCATCATCAGGCAAAGAGGGTCGTCAATGGTGTCAGTTGATTGAACCTTTTATTGGTTGCTTGTCTGAGAGGTGGCAAAACACAATAACAACTACAAATAACACCACTAAAGCCTTTCTCTTGAGATGTTTTTCTTGCTGTGAGCTTACGACAGCGCTCGCTGTTTCATTCATGAAAATGCAAATCCCAAACAGGCACTTGACAGCTGTGCGGCCGCCAGTCAGAGAGCCTCCACAGCCAGTCTGCGTCTTAGCAAAGTGAGCCTTGAGGCGCTGCTGCTGACTGTTGCCAGTTGCCATTTGCCATTTGCCAGTTGCCTACTCTTCCACCGACTGCTCCACGAACTATTCCACAACTACTATCTCCTCGTGTCGCGTGCTAGAGCATGTTCATATTTCTCTACACTTATTTTGCATACGCCTGACTTCAGTTTGGGTAATATGAAGTGGCCATAAGGTTGGTAACCTTAAATTTATTCGAAACTATTTATCACTTATATAAAAAGTTAAAATTACTTTCATTTAGTTTTAATTGATTGGCCTTTGAAATGTAGCCCAGCCATATTTAATTTTGAAATTTAGACCATAGTTTATTCTACGAAAATATCCTTTAAAAAATAAAAATTCTATGGAACTTCCTCTGCATCGCTAAGGAAAAATCCAATTATTCAGTGTACATTTTGTCCTGTTATGTATACAACATTCTCACAACATAAATTTAATATTTAGAGTAAGGAAAATATTTTAAGATAAATATATCAAGGTACATATATAATTTTTGATAAGTAGTACGTTACTTTTGAGAACATAAATTCAACATTCAGTACCATTGGAAAATGCAGCTAAGAAAATAATTTCTAATAGGCATTAACACCTTAAAAACTTACTTAAGCGTAGTAAAACTTCCGCTAGTTCTTTAATTTGATTTCTGCAGTCTTTATGCATATTTTTGTATGTTAACATTTTTAGATATTGTATTTTTCTTAGATCACGCAATCAATTTGAAAACTTTTGCGTTGGTTTTACCGGATTTATGAATGAATTTATTTTCATATATGCCTAGCAGACTTGTCTGCCGCGTCTATGTTCCTCCCTACCCGCCCCACCCTTTTATCATCTATTGCGTCCTGCGTCGTTGTTGCATTTGTAGTTTGTCGCCCCGGCGAGGAAACTCTATGCAAATGTGGGCGGTTTCTGGTGCTGCCTACGCGCAACCCACAAAACGGCCAAAACTAGCTGGCGGATCTTTCAGCTAGGCCAACAGTTGTTAATGTTGCTCGTGGTCTTGGCTGCAGTTAGCTGTTATTGTTGTTGCGACGACTGCCGCTGCTGCTGCTGTTGCTGCCAATGATAATGATGATGGTGACAGTGCCAGACGCACATGTGGCCCAGTAAACAAATTTATAAAAACGGGAAAGAAATTGGACATTCAAGTGGCAATAGCCTTGTATTGGCTAATCTGCGACACTATGACCTATTAATACTCTTACGCATGTAGTAAGGTAACTGTCAAATATTGAAATTATCCCCAATAACATTTGTATAAATCACATCAAATGAGTTTATATTGCCCGTTGTATTTCAGTTTCTAAGGAAGTATGATCGTTTATGAAATATGTTTGATATCAGTAAAGCTTCAAAAATATATAAATAATATACACAATACGATATATGATTTACTTAATATAATTAATGATCTTGTAGACTGTATACAGTACTAACTGGCGTATATCAAAATTGGCTAATCGCTAACTGATTCATTTTATTTTACGTGAACTCGACTTCGATATACCCTGAACCCAGTTATTAAATATATTCTATTATTATTGGCAAATTCCCCTTTAAAAAGATTTGCACTTAAATGCGAGCAGCTCTAGAGCGCCCCCTGCCGACAAATACGTGAAACACGCAAAACACAAAAAAAAAACATATTGACGCTCGCCATTTCTTTCTCACACATGCGCTCGCATATTTATGCATACAGAAAATGCTTGCGGCTGCTGATAGAAATGAGATCAATATGAGAATACATTTTCGACTATAACTTGGATGTTTCTTATCCGATCTTAACGAAATTTGGACAGTTGATCAATAGTATGCATATGCATATTATCTATTAATTAATTGTGGCATTCATTGCTATCGGAAATTTAATAAATCGATATTCGATAAACGGAGACAGTTATCGATAAAATAACGCAAACTTGATCTGCGCCTGGTATACGAAAACCTATATTCCAAATTTTTCTCTAGCTCTTACAGTTTCTGAGATCTGCGTGTTCATACAGACGGACGGACGGAAGGACGGACGGACAGACGGACGGACAGACGGACAGGGCTATATCGACTCGACTATTGATCCTGATCAAGAATATATATACTTTGTGGGGTCGGAGATGCTTCCTTCTGCCTGTTACATACATTTGCACAAAACCATTATACCAGTTTTACCCATTTTTAATGGGTTCAGGGTATAATAAAATACACTCTCCATAAATTTGTATGCTGCAAGGAGATATACATAGGCAGATAGCATAAGCAGTTTATTTGATTATTAAATAAAAGTTAATTATATTGTGCTTAAATCCGTTTTATTTGCTCCTACCTTTCAGATTGCCAATGCAGTCCTATTGGCTCGGTATTAACTGCCTGCGACAAGCGCTCGGGTCAGTGTTCCTGCCTGTTGAATGTGGCTGGTCGTCGCTGCGACAAGTGCAAGGCGGGTCACTGGAATCTGACGCAAGGCGTCGGCTGTCACGACTGCCAGTGCGATCCGCACGGTGCACGCAGTCACGAGTGCAATCCGTGGACGGGTCAATGCGATTGCAAAATTGGAGTTGGTGGACGCCATTGCAATGAGTGCACCGAGGGCTTCCATGGCTTCAGTACGGAGGGCTGTCAACGCTGCTCGGCATGCGCGGCAGAGGGTCAGGTGTGCGATCCTCTGAATGGACGTTGCATTTGTCCCAAATTCACGAGAGGATTGGGCTGTGGCCAGTGCGTGCCCGGCACCTGGGGCTGGCAGGCACGTCTGGGTTGTCGCGAATGCGAATGCGATCACATCGGCTCCATTGGGCAGCAGTGTGCCACAGTCGGTGGACAATGCGAGTGTCGCGAGGGCTATGCGGGTCGCAATTGCAACAGCTGTGCCATCGGCTATTTCGGTTATCCCGAGTGCCGGCGCTGCGGCTGCGATGTGGCAGGCTCTTTCAAACGTGCCGATGGGCTGATTGCTTGCGATTCGAATGGCCAGTGTCCGTGCAAATCGCTGGTGGTGGGCCTCAAGTGTGACACGTGCATGCAAAGCACGTTTGGGCTGTCCGCGCTGAATCCCGAGGGCTGCACGCGCTGCTTCTGCTTTGGCCGTGCCGCCGAGTGCGAGCAGAGCGATCTCTCCTGGGGCCACATCCGCATGCCGGAAGCACGCAATCTCAGCGTACAGCAGCTGCGACCGCAGCACGTGCCGGGCGCGGATTACGAGTACATTGTGGTTGTCCAAATGGAGGGCAGTGCATCGCACAGCGAGGACGCCGAAATCCAGCGCATGAACGATCTCAGTCTGGTGCCACGCTCCACGGGCAACGTTTCGATTGGCGCGTATGCCCAGTTCTATCAGCCGTTGTACTTTCAGCTGCCGCCACAATTCTACGGTGATCGCACCACCAGTTACGGCGGCTTCCTCTTCTTCTCACTGCTCACCGAGGGCGCTCACACGCCGCTGGAGCGTAAGGTGCTCGCTCAGTTTCCGCTCGTCCAGCTGCATGCGCATGCCAAGCTCGTGTTGGACTTCTACGTGTACGAGGAGTTCGAGTATTCGCTGAATGTGACGCATCGTGTGCCGTTGCATGAGTCCTACTGGAAATATCATCACAATAGCCAGGCTGTGGATCGAGGCACGCTGATGGCGGCTCTGCAAAATGTTCGTCACATATTTCTACGCGCCTTCGCCTTTGCCGATTTCCAGCAAGTTGTGTAAGTTTTGCGCTTAAATCTGCAAATATCAAGTTGGAGTCAAATTTTAAAATGAATTCTGGTGTTGCAAATACCGCACTGTGCTTCCAGCTTGTTTATATCATATTTTAAGGCACCTTCCCAGTTTCCATACAAATGTGTTAATATATTTGACATTTATTTCGCTGCACAGCTTACACAGTGTGCACATGGATGCGGCCATATACGTGCAAGGCTCCACTAACCTTATAGCCAAGGGCGTCGAGCAATGCAAGTGCCCCAAACGCTTTGATGGACTCTCGTGCCAGGATCCGGGACGCTCTTTTTACCGTTGGCGCAACACAAGCGATGTGGAAAGTGTTTTCATTGAGGATCTGATTGGCCGCGCTGCGCCTTGTCACTGCAATGGACGAAGCAATGATTGCGATCGCGAAACCGGTGTTTGTTCGGTAAGGAATAAACCAAATGAACACAAGCACAAAATAACACGCACTACACAAGAACAAAAAGAAAATTTAAATCGCGCCTTTATTCGCTAAATTACCGCCATTTTATCAGCTCAATTCCAATTACTTTTCAACTGGTTCGTGTGAACTTGAGCTTAGAAACTGATCCCATTTGAGCAGCTGGCGCGCCCAATAAGAGCCGGCAGACATCTGAGTATATTTTACAAATATATATGCTACCCAGAACTAATAAATCAGCCTGTAAACTTATTTAGTTAATGGTTCTGGCTTGCTAACATTATTATATCAATTAACAGCATACCAAATCTGCAATATGTGAACGAATTAATGGAATTTTTGTAAATTTTTCAATACTGCTTATTGCATCTGCAGCTATTTACTCGAAGTAAACAAATTTCTACTTTTAGAATTGCCGTGAAAATAGTGGTGGCGCACATTGCCAGCACTGCGCCGATGGCTACTATGGGGATCCCAGCTCACGACATGGCTGCCAGGCGTGCCCGTGTCCCGAAACCAATCGAAATTTTGCGCGCGGCTGCAACGTATGGGAGGGCGAGGTGAGCTGTGTCTGCAAACCGGGCTACACTGGCCGCCTCTGCGAACGCTGCCGCTTGGGTTTCTTTGGACATCCGATGCAGTACCCCAACAGCAGTTGCCAGGCCTGCAACTGCAATCCGGATGGCATACGTGGAGAGGGCTGCGACGCGGAGACGGGTCAGTGCCAGTGCCGCGAAGGCGTCACAGGACTCAAATGCAACAAATGCAATGCAGAACGGCATCATCTGATGGAAAATGGCTGCCAGCGTATGTGTTTACAAATTAAGAACTTTCAAGTTGTCATCAATCTACTTGAGACCTTAAAATAACTGTTTAATTCGCAGTTTGCGATAATTGCACTTTACTGCTGCTGGACTATGTGGAGCTGGTGGGTCATAAGCTGCGGCGTGGCCTGCACAATATGGATCTGACAGGCATACCGGCGCCTTATCTTAAATTATCCGAGTACGAGCAGGCCTATGAGGTGTGGCGTGCGCGAGAGCAGGACTACAGTCAGGCGAAGCAGCTGCTGCTTGGATACGATATGGCAGCGCTGCTCAAACTGGATGCGCATGCGGAGAATGGGAAATTTCAGTCGCGTAAAGCGCTGGCCACCATTGGCAAACGTCATTATGCGCTCACTTCGATGCACGATGCGGCTTTTGTGCTCCGCCAGGACGTGGGCACGCTACAAACGGAGCTGAGGCAAACACTTTATGACCTACACAATTATGGCCGGGGTGCACAGCATCTAAGTCTGCCCACGGCGCTGAAAGAGGCACGCTTCTATCTGCAGGCCATTAAACAGCATCATCAGCTGGTTCAGGATATTCGGAGCACCAGCGACTGTGCCTGGCAACACTTCTACTCCACGGGCAATGCCTCGGATGCGGCCTACGATCAGCGCGCTCGCCTTGAGTTGTTCTGGCGGGGTCTGAATCAGACGAATTATCGCGTGGCAGACATGCGACTGCACATTGATCGCACCCAAGATGTGGAGAGCGAGGCGGACGATGTGCTCGAGCATGTGCGCAATTTGAGCGGCCATGTCGGCGAACAATATCAGCAACTGTCTGAGCTTGGCCAGCGCATAGAGCACCATTTGAATCGAGATTATGTGGTGCGTGGTGAGCAAATGTTGCAGACTGCACAGCAGCATCAGTCCCAGCTCAACGAGCAGCGCCAGCGGCTAACTGCCTCAGCTGATCTCTTAAACAAGACACTCATCGATCAGTTGGAGCTGCAGCGCCAGGTGCGCAAACATTGGCTGCCCAAGGCTCAGAAGCATGCGGCACGTCTGCTCGAGCGATCCAATGAGTATGCCAGGCAATTCCAGCCAACAAGGGATGCGGCACGCATTGCCATGTTGGCCAGGTAAGTGGCAAATGCCATGTACAAGACTATATCAATACATTAAAAACTAATTTTTTTAACAATTCACTATGTAAAAATAGGTTTTGTCTGATATTATTACAATTTTTAAATATTTTTAATTGAGTTCAATCTTGATTTCTTAAATTCGAATTAATAACTTCTTTTAAACCCTTTTAAATCTCTCTTAAACGTTTGTTTCAATAACTTTTATTTTAATAAGAAATAATGAAAATTAATCGAAAAGATAACTGATTAAACTATTGTATATTGAAGAATGGAGAATATCTCTTCTACCCTCGGTAATAGAGTATAAAACTTTCCTAAAAATTCCAGCAAATATTGAATATACATCCGAAAAACATCTTAAATTTTCTGTTGACTAAACTTGTTTGCTAATGACATGAAATATATAATAAATATATGTAAATAGTGTTTAATAAAATAATTTGATCCTAAATTGGTTATAATGAAATACTCAAGTGGTTTAGTTGAAATCAAAGTTTTTATTACTGTGAATAAAATTCAAGTTTAATAAAACACGGATCTTCTTTTTCAGCTCTGCACACAGTAATATTTCCACAGCGATTGCAAATGCTCGCCAAGCATCGCTGCTGTCCAAGGAGCGCGTCTATGAGGCCCATCAGACTCTGTACCCCACTGATGGCAGTTCGATGATTGAGCGCGCCAAGCACTCGCTGCATCGCTCCAAACAGTTGCAGCGCGAGGCACTGCAGGAAATGAAAAAATCCACTGTACTGAAGGCCAAGCTGCAGCACCAGGAGCAGCAGGTGGAGGGCATCAAGCGCACTATTTTCGAGACGGGTCAGCGCAGTAATAATATTACCAGTCAGCTACAATTGCTGACCAACAGTTCGGCGCGTCGTCATGCCCAGGACAGCATGGAGCTCGCACAGAGAACAAGCGATGAGATGCATGCGGAGATGAGGCAGGCACGCGAAATGCAGCAATCCATTCGGCAAATGCGCAAATCGTTTGCCATGCTGGAGCCAGACTGGGAGATTAAGCTGGGCATGGCCGAGGAGAACATCTCACTGACCAAAACGAATCTGCGACTGGCCAACGTTTCGCTTAGCTACGTGGAACAGAAGGCGGCAAAGGAGCAGCAGGTCTTTGAGGTCTGGAACAACAGCATGGCTGACCAGCTGCAGCAGCTCAGGGATCAAATAGCCAAGGCCCGGCATGCAGCTGAAGCGGTAAGCGCATATCCAATATACACATATCTCATATCTCAAATCTAAAATCTTTGCTTAACCACTTCTGCTCCTGCGTAGATTGACGTCTCACTGGAATCTTTGGGACCCAAATGCAGTCGCAACTATTTGCCTGTCTCCTATGGGCTGAGCACCTCCAACTCTGTGCGCTTGAGCTTTGCTCTCTCGAATCACATGGGCAACTCACCCCTGGTGCATGTCCAGGGCAGCGAGGGACGACACATTACCCTGGAGCTGTACAAGCGACGCGTGCGTCTGGTTTGGCATCTGGGAGGCAGCACAGCGACCATAACATATCCTTTGGAAGTGCAGACGCGTGATCCAAAATTCGATGATGCCTGGTACCAGGTGGAGGCGAATCGCACACTGAATCTGGGCAGCTTGCTGGTGCGGCGTATGAACAACTTTGGTGCACTGACGCCCGGGTCACCAGTAACTGGATCGACGGATGCAGAACACACGCGCTTCTATCAGACGCATAATGAGCGTGTTTCACTTGGCGGCTTTTCAACTAAAGATCAAACACCCGGTCTGAATGTTGTTGTGCATCAGGTGGAGGTGGACAACAAGCCGTTGGGCCTATGGAACTTTGTTGGCAGCGAGGGACGGTGCGGTGGCGCCATGATTGGTGCACGGGAATCATCCGCATCCTCGATGTCGCGTCACTTCAATGGCTTGGGCTATGCACAGCTGAAAAAGACGCGTTCGCGACCCTATCGCAAGAATCTATTTGCACTGCAGATGACTTTCCGCACGCTGGATGAGAATGCGTTGCTCTTCCTGGCAGTTGATGACATAAACGTAAGCTGCGACCCCAACCCAATTTGCAGCTGTTAATCTCGTGACATCCTATCTTTTAGAACCGCTCGGTGTCTGTGACTTTGAGTCGCGGGCGCATCATGTTCCGCATTGACTACGGCGACGAGTCCAAGCTGGAGATTAATACAACCAAAAAGTACAACACTGGCCAATGGATCAAAATTGAGGCAGCTCGCGAATTCTCTGCTCGGCGCAGCACGGAGAATGGCATGTTGCGCGTTAACAACGATCGCGCCATCTCTGGCGCACCCACATTGCCGGTGAAGAGCCATATGCTTCCCGATCTATCCAGGGCAGTGTATTATCTAGGCGGTGTTCCACCAGGTGAGCACTTGGAGCTCTATTGCTGAAAGAAAATTGCAGTTCTTTTCAATTCTCTTTGCTTTTAACTCGCAAACGTTTGAAGCTTCGATTCAGTGACTATTTGCTTAAAATAGTTAATTTAGGCATTCAAAATTTGTTTTATATAATTGAAAAGGCAATTATAATTTTGCTATCCAGATCTCGATTATAGTTGTCCATTTATGCATTTAATTTCTTCTCTTTTTTTTATGGCCATTCAACAGGTTTTACTTCGGGCACGACGAAAGCGCCTGGTGCCGACAATCCTTTCCTGGGCTGCATGATGGATGTGCAAGTAAATGGCGAGACCTACGATCCGCTCGAGAGTTCCACCTACTTTGGCGTGGAGCCCTCGTGCAAAGACATGATCACAAAGTAAGTACACATCATATTTGATTCATATGCAATATATTTATTAATCTTTATAAATTTCACAGAGCTGGCTTTTCGGGTAATGGTTATCTGGAACTACCATCGCAGTCGCTGCGAAAACGCGCCAATACCGGTCTGGTCTTCCGCACACTGCAATCTGATTGTTTGCTACTGCTTGCTGCTTATCCACCTGAAGTGCTGGCCGACTATGATGCCAAGGACATCAAGGGCAACTACTCGTTGAGCCTGGTCGATGGTCAGCTGCAGGTGTGGATCAATTCGGGACGCAGTTTCATAAAGATGTTTTCCAATGCCAGTCAGCTGAACGACGGCGAACTGCATGTCATCAATCTGATAAAGACGGGACGCCGACTGGAGCTGATGGTGGACGATGAGCAGCAGGAAGTGCGCACCCTAACGGGCACACCCTCACTTATCAGTCTGCCGCAGGATGCTGGTGGTCTTTATATAGGCGGCGCACCGCCGCACGAAATATATACGCCCCTGGCGCCCACTTTTGTCAAGCTGGAGGGCGCTGTACGAGATGTGGTGTTTAACAATCGTACGATTAATTTCAATGATGCTTTGACCTTTAACAATGTTCAGATTGGACGAAATGGCCCAGCCATGGGCAGCCTCAATGGCAGTCTCTACGATGTGCTGCTGAAGACGGAGCCGATGATTGGCAAAAGTTTTACCGCCTCGCCAGAGGGCTGCAAGCGGGTAAGTTGCTGTTGCAATTTGTATTGCTTGGTCTGGGCTTCAAGTTTGTGGAAGGGGCGGGGCCGAGGGGGGGTTTGGGGTTCAACGGAGAGATGCATGTAATTACATTTTTTTTGTGGCTACCTAACTCTCAAACTCTCTGATCGACTTAAATGTTTCTCTTTGTTTTTATAGGATTTTAGTTGCTAAGCAATTATGTCAAAAGCTGCTACGCTAAAAGCTTCAAGCGCTGCGCTGCAAGAAAGCTCTTTTGTATACTAATTTCGCCTATAAAAAAAGCTTACTAAACATAGCTATTCAATGTGGTCTACATGTGGATTAATCGTACAAATCAATCATCAAATTAACAAAATCAAAAGTTTCCATTTGTGCAAGCTTTTAAGCTTCCAAATTATGGAAGCTTCATTAAAGTTGGCTTACAGTTGGCAGCATTAAGTGTTTTAAATCAATTTCTTAACTCCTGTCAGCCAGCTAAAAATATATTTCAGATTTACAAATAATTTTAAGTTTCAAAAGCTCTGTGGCGCATCTGGTTATCGTTGTCCTCGACTGACAAAAGCTCCATTTGAAGTTCAAGTACATTTAACAAACGACACACTTATGTAATGTAAATATTTCATAATTTCATATATCTTATGTATATCTTAAGCCAACAAGCTCAACTTTAGTCAATAAGCATCAATATCATCAAATCAAATCTTACATTTCAACATTTTTACACACATTATTCACTCATCAACGCTTTGTGTATGTTTTTGCTTTCATTGATGTATCATACAAATAACTACTTTCTTTTTCTTCGACTTGTTATCACACTTTGCGTTTTTAATAAAAAAAAAAAATACATTTATTTCAACAAAAAAAAAATATATATACAAAAATCATGCAAACGTTTTTATTTTTAACCTCACTAAAAAAAAAAGCGCACGCTGAGAAAGCTCGCTCACAAAAGCTCAGAACTAACACAAAGTCGTCGTGGTGAGTTAAGTTCCCGTTTGGCTTAAGTCAGCGCTAAGATTAATCCATATACTTTCTTACAGATCGGCAGTTACTCCTACGAGCCAAATGCTTTCAAATTTGGCGATGAAGTTTACAGTTACTCGCAGCTAAAGCTGCCGGAACGTCACTTCTGGCAACGCAACTTTTATCTGAGCTTCGACTTCCGCTCGTTTTATCCTAATGGAATGCTCTACCTATCACCGGGCAGCAAGGAGAAGCCCAAGCATTATGTTGCACTCCTGCTCAAGGATGGCCAACTGGTGCTCATAGTGCGCGGACGCCGGCGCGAAGAGTTGCAGCTGACGGCCAAGCTGAACGATGGTGAATGGCATCGGGTCACAGTTGGCTGCCACGAGCGGAAGGTCACCATGAGCGTGGAAATCGGACGTACAGATCAAAAGACATCCGCGCAAATGAAGGTGCCCAAGAAGATAGGCACCTCACAGCTTCTGCTCGTAGGTGGTTTGCCCCAGGCTCCTGTTAAGGTGCCCTCGGAGCTGTATATCCGCTTGGAGGCATTCAAGGGTTGTCTGCGTCGCGTCAACATTAACAATAGCACCCAGGATCTGGCCCGTCCAGGCAAGCACGCGAATGTCGGCCAGTGTTTTCCCACCGTAGAACGCGGCAGTTACTTCCCTGGAGATGCCTATGCCATATACAGTGAGTGACTTAATGCTGATAATATAAAATACGTATTTATATATATATACTTTTATTATTGGTTAAACTAACTTTATGAAATCGAACGATGCATAAAAAGCACATTTCACATATTCACATATTTGACAATATCACACGTGTATGTATAAATAAAGCGTAATTCTATACTCTGATACCGAAGCTTCAACATGAATTTCGAGCCAGAGTCGTGCTTCTAGTTTTGCTAAAGTTATGGCTCTGGAAAGTTACCACCTGTTATCAGCTGGTATTACACTGCTATCAGAGTATTCCACAGTCGGTTACGCCCAATCGGAACGTTCTCACTCGTTGTAATAAGCATTAAGTTCAATTGATATAATATTATAAACATCTTTCTGCTTGCAGAGAAAAACTTTCATGTGGCCAAATATTTGGAACTGGAAATGGAATTTCGCACTTCTGAGCTTTCAGGCATATTGCTAAGCGTCTCTGAACCCAGCGGCTTTCCCGCACTCTCGCTGGAGATCAACAATGGCAATGTGAGTGCTTTACTTGATTTAGATTTACTATATACATCAATTATATCTTCTGCTGTTTTATAGATCGTTTTCTCTTGTGATCTGGGCGATGGCGTGCCGTTCCGTGTGAAGTCAACGCTGCCCGGCAAATATGCGCTCTGCGACAATAAATGGCATAATATATCAGCGCTCTATGATGGCGAACAGGTCGCGCTGAGAATTGATCAGCTGCCGGCTACGATCAGCATGTCGAATCAGCGCATTGCGGGCAAAGTGCAGACACGATCGCCCCTCTACATAGGCGGATTGCCAGGTAGATTTCGAAATAATTCGAATCCTTATGCATTATGCTGATGGGTTTCCATTTATTTGTTGTAGATATCGCAGCCAGCGGCTGTTTGCTAGCACGTGAAAATTTCAAGGGCTGCATACGCAATGTGTCCATACGCAATGAGAGACGCGATTGGATCGATATGGATGATCTGCACAATGTGCTGCTCAGCGAGTGTCTCGTGTCCAGAGATGATAACTGATCGCAGGACATGGAGGCGTTCTCTGGTTCCTGTTGACGCCACACCAAAACTTTTTCCAAATGAATTGTGATCAATTATGAGTTTTATATAATAGCCATAGACTTAGATAACGTCCAGTAAGAAGCATATCACTGCCATATAAGTAATATTAATATAGCTATACGACAAACTGGGAGCTTATTTTTTTTCATTGCCAGTGACTGCATTTTAATATCCTACATGTCTGTATTTATTAAATTCTTAATTTATTTTGTTTTATTATTTTAAAGAGGCTTTAAGTTGGCAAATTTGATTGCTTTATTTTATTTGCAATATAAAACACAAGCTATATACTTATATCTTTATGAATCTCCCATTTGTACATTATTTATGCATATCTACACACATATATAGAATTATTATTAGCTGTATTTAATTATTTGCATTTGTATATAACAGCCATTTAGTGTTTAGTTCCATATATATAAATATATACTTAATATATTTTAACGACTTAATGTTCAAATAATTCATTTAAATAAACTACCTTTTATTAAAAAATATATATAAATTGTATGGCGATCAATTCTCTCTGTGAGTTTCAAGTCAGAATTCATTTTAGGAGTTTGGCTTACATTTTGAACACGTGAAACAAACACAACAAATATTATATCATTATGAGTATAAGGAGCGCTAGGAAAAGCACTATTAATGGTCATCGCAGCAGCCGGAAAAGCCATAACAAACAGCAAATTGATCCAAACACTTACGACATTTACTGCATCAATTTCCATGATAATGGGTTAAATGCTGTGCGGGCTGAGTTAATCAAACAGATAAAGATTGGCCTACGACGACGTATGTTTGTTATCGATTTGGACAATGAGGTAAGTGAGGCCCACATTGCCAACGAGCAGAACCAGCGCTTAACATGGAAGTCGAGGAAGTCGGGTAAAAAAAATATGCATATATAACATATATCGTCATATTATATTGATCGATTTGAATTGAAGATTTGCCCACGGATCCTTTGGAAATAACGCTGTTGCTAATACAGAATATCTTGGTTGAATATGAACTTGTTTCCCGTAAAATTGAGGCGGAGATCAGCTTTAATCTCCTCAAGTATTATCAGAAGAACAGTCCCGCTCAGCTGAAGATACGTGCAATCGATACCAAAAAGAACAAGGCAAATGTGGCCGAATCCAAAGGAGGCAAGATTTCATCTAAGGGCACAATGGAAAAGATAACTTGCTTTGAGGTTCATTCCAAGGAGCACCACAAAGTGGGCAAGGGTCAATCACTGTCCAAGCGCTTGGTAATTTAATACAGTCATAATTCATATATATAATCTAAATCTATGACCTCTCGCAGTATATAAAAGATGAACCGTCGAACACCTCAATTCTTATAGTCATCATTGGAAATTTGCACAATGATTTCTACGGGGAACTGCTCAAGTAAGTAATACAGCAATTGCCTGATTTAAAATTTTTATATTGATTGAAAACGGGGTTTTAGAGTTCTGAAGGAGGCATCTGTATGACCCATACAAATATATATATTTTTGATCAGGACTAATAGCTGGATCAAACTATGTTTATTTATTTGTCTATACTTCTGGTTATATTAGCAGGGCACGTGAAATTTATTGAATAAGTAGAGTCGTGTAACAACGGAGATAGTATGAGCTCCAGTTCCATTTTATTTGAGCAGATCTCACAAATTATATCTATAATAATTATAATAAATTCTAGCTCGAAATTTTTGTTAAAATTCAATTCAAACAAATTTCTTCAAACATTTCTAGAGTCATCAATTTGTTTAAAGTGACCCGATTTTCGATCATGGAATTGGGTCCTTAGATTAATACTACATTGAATTTTAAAAGACTAAACGATCTCGCACTTCAAATTGATCAGTCTCGATTAACTAAATTTAAACACTTTAACTTGCTTTCCTCCAGCAAAGGTCTACCTTTGAGTGGTGTTGCACATTTCCTGCCCGAGAATTCAGCATATGATCTGCTCGTGCCGCGTCCACGGCGTAAAAAACTCCTGCAGGAAACCATTGAGAATATCCAAAGTGACATTCAGTCGCTGCGCAAGCGTGTGGCTACCAAACCAGTGGGCATTTTCCAGGAGCTGCTGCCTCAGATGTCCGCTTGCCAGGCAGTCAAATACTCGAGGCAAATATTTGATCAGCTGTCGTGGTTTGTGTACGATATGCAGATGTTGCGGGAACAGTATGAGAAGTACTATGTGAAGCCATATCACGAGATTAATGTAAAGATGAGTCTGGATGCCAGCATGGATACTAGCTATCAGCTGGCCAAGTCGCTAAACAAACATGGCCACTATCTGAAGGATGAGATGCCGATGGCGAACAGCGATGATGCCTCAATATATTTATATTTGGAATCACTGCTGTCCAACTTCGGCATGCCCCGGGAGCTGTTGAGCGAGTTTGAGGTGCTGCTACTGGCGAATCCATCTTCGCTTATACAAACCAAAGTGCTGGACAAGATTAAGGTCTATGCGAATGCATTCAAGAGCATTATCAAGCTGACGAAGAGCGAATGTTTGTTTGTGGAGCAGGCGAATACGCTCCTCTCCAGCCTCATTGGCTACATGGATCAGAAACTGTCGCGTGATATTTATTATGCATGCCTGGAATACAATATATTACGGCGTTACTTTAACATGGGCTATATAATCGATAATCTCCACTATACGCCCCACTCCGAAGCCATTGAGCCCCAACATCTGCCCAAATTCGGCAAGCTATATCTGACTGGCGATGCGGTCACTCAGCGCATTGTGCAGCTAATTAATGAGTATGAGAACTATAGAATCCGCGAGATATATCCAAATGTTAAACTCTATACCTTTAAACGTGGTCTCAACGAGGTCTTCGAGTATCAGAAGCAGATTGTGATACCAACCCGTTTATGTTACAGAGATTTCACACTCTATGATATGCAACCGTTTCTCAGAGATTTGGTCACACCTGACTTGTTTAAGCATGACATTGACACTGAATCGGATCCGTTGTCCAAGTATCCCAGCGTATATACGTTGCCCGACACTGATATTAATGTGGAATCGAATCCGTATAATTGTCGCAGCAACCGGCGCTATAGCATAACACCCAACATATTTATCCGACCCAAATCGCTGAAGGCACAAAAGGTGTTCGAGCAGCAGCAGGAGCGGGAGAAGATGGAGAAGGAGAAGGCTACGCCGCGCTCAACCAAACGAGCCAGCTTGGCCAGCAATAAGACCGGAAACCAAACGGCTCGCAGTACCACAAACCAACTCCAAAAACTTTCCATTGGGCAGACCCAAGCAGAAAATGTTGGTGGCTTGGATAATGGCCAAATCAAATATATTGGCCTGGGTCCCAAGCATCCCCTGCTCACCGGCTACAATCTGGATAATACGCGACAAACGATCAAGGCGAAGACCTCAAAGTATCACTTTGAGGAGGGTCTAATGACGCTCTACGAGGAGAAATGGAATTTCCGTGCGATGAACAAGTGCCTATCCATCGAAGTCGATAAGCAGGTGCTGCACTTTACCAATGCACCGGGTAAAATCAATGCCATCTCCCGTAATATTCGCCTGGAGACGCCAAATGGGATTAGCCTGAGAGTTGAGCCGCAGGGCAAGGAGTGCGCCAAGGCGGTACTCAATTATCCAAATGGACTCAGTCTCTACTGCCTGGACACGCATGCCGAGCACCTGTGGTCGGGTCGGCCGAACGAGCTGAACGAGAGTCGTCGGATCTGTACGCCATATGGTTGTGTCATAGTCTTCTACCAGGGCAACGATACAGTTCTAATTTTGCGCTATAATGGCGAGGTATATCGTCTCTATAGCTACATATTCCCTGTCTCCGAGGCGGGGGAGGGCGAAGTGGAGACTGAGACGGATTTCATAAATGCCTGCTCCACATTGTCCCAGTACAGCAGTTTTAAGCCGCTGCACAAACATGATGCATCTGTGAAAGATGTGCGCAAAAAAGGCGGATCGAATAGAAAAAAAAACTCAAGCTTTAACACATCGACATCGTCGGGAACGATTGATGCACATGCTGCCAAATTGCAGGTGCAACAAAAGGCATTGATGCAGGACGAGGCACTCTTTGCCAGCATCGATGCGGAGCTGAAGTATTTGGAGTTCATCCTGAAGCTGTACAACATAGAATATAAGCATCTGCATTTAACCACTTCGTTGGGCAGCGTGGTGCATGTGGAGAAGAGCAGGATCAACTGTGACAATCCGATACGTGTCTCGGAGTGGCACGATTACTTTGCCAATGAAAGCTATGCGATGCGAGATGATGGCGTCCGCCTGGTCTGGACAGAGGATAGTCTGAGGTGCTATCATAGCGATGGCACCATGATCACGACCACAAACATTGATGGCTGGGACAAGGGTGTCATTGAGGATGACGTTGATAGACAAATCAGTTCAAGCAGCTCGCATAAGAAATTCGATTTTGTTGCTCAAAAATCGGTAAGTCGCAGAATTATTAAATATCATTTAATAAATTTCCATTTATAAATCAATCAAATAATGTATTTTTAACAAAAAGCATTTGCATATTCAATAACAATTTTCAATTTTGTATCTTTGAATTTAAATCTTTTTTATATCAGCTTTTATTTATATAAATTGTTTTGTATTTTTATGCATTCTCTTTTAATTTAAATTATTTTTTATTTTAAAATGTTGACTGTTAAAATAATTGTTGCAAACTATGATAATCTCTTCAATAAGCCTGATTCGATTTTCAAAAACCAATTTACTTGCACTTTTAATTAATTTCAAATCAAAATGACTTTTTGTTGCTTATCACACAGAATATAATGCACATAAATGTTACTGATGACATAAAAATAGTCGATGATATTATTCGGATGTCAACAATCAGCGCTGCATCTGCACCTGTCTCAGCTTATGTGAACGAGTATCTGCCGGAATCGGAAATGGAGGATGTTGAATCTTATGACTACAGCTTCGCAACATACACTTCCGACAGTCATCTGATGCAGCACAAGCTATATGCCAGCACCCAATTCAAATTCACCCACATCAATGGGGGGGATGACCTGAAGGTGATGACAAAGGTCACAGCAGTCGATCATGTGGAATTTTGCATTTATTCATTGCCAATCGATGAGATCATTTCACCAAATCGCCATGAATCGCTGGCAGAGCAGCGCAATCAAGATCAAGATCATCATGAATCCCTGTCATCGGAAGCCGATTCGGATAAGTGGACACATCGTAGGCGGAGCAGTGAACCCGCTCTACCACGAATCAAATTAAATCCCGGCTATGTTGTCGATATCAATGCCTCCAATCTGAAGCTAACCGTGCAAGAGGAGCACATTGAGCTCAATGCCCAATTGAGTAAGCTTGGCTGCGATGGATGTGTCCATATAGTGCGGTAAGTGCAATTGGGATTCCAGATACAAACTCATCTACTAAATATGCTCCACTTGTTTTTTTTTTTTACCTAAAACAGAGGCAATATTCAACTGAAGACGGACTTGAACAAAAGTCTGTCAACTGTGTTTCGCAACTGGGTCGAAGTATTTCATCAATTTATAAATTGTGTCTGTCCCAAATGGCGAACCACTTACTTCGTGGAGTCCCTTACGGACGACTGTCGTCGGAAGGGTAAGATTGGAACTGTACATATAAACACACACACACACACATATATATATATATTTATATGTATAAATATATATGTAGGTATAGTATAAGTATATATCATATATCATATGGATTTTTTTAGGCATTGAGCTATTAAAGGCCGTGCCCGCCCTGAGCCAATATAATTTTTGTGCCGGAAACTATTTTATTGATCCGGAAGAGTTTAAATCCATCAATGAGCGTTTGCACAGCCACTTCGATTATTACAAAGAAGACATGGCCAAGTTTCCGCGTTTTGCAACAGCTAAGAAAATCCACGAAGTAAAGTTTCCCAAAGTGCTGAACACCAGGTAAATGATCTGACAAAGTAAATATATTATTTATTTATTTATATAAATGTGTCACATTCTATATTTAGGATATTTTTGGAGATACCTGCTCAGTTGGCCTACACAGATCGCATACATTTGTACACATATCCATTTGACAAGATGAAGTTTAGAAAATTGAAGCACCGCTTCAACGAGTATGTTAAAAAAAAAAACGATTCTAATTTGCATTTGATTTGCTTACTTTTTATTTTATTTTATTTTAATTTGTTTTGCATTTTTGCAGGGCGATGCTTTTCCACTTGCATCCGTATCTGCGGAGTCTCATCCAAGCCGAGATCAGCGCACGCAGCTGGCGAAATCGTCACAGGGAGAACAAGCGCCGCATGTTTCTGGACCAGCAGCGTCTCAGTCTTTATACGGCTATGCTCCGGCACAAGGTGTATCCAAATTACTTCCAGTTCAAGGATCAGTACTCGTATCATGTGCGCAACATTGACTTCTTCGAATTCATGGCCTCAAAGTGCAGCGACAAGGCCAGGCAAGAGCCAGAGCCCGAACTGATTGAGCCGACACAGAAAGAAGCAGCTAGCAAGGAGCAAAAAGCACATCGCAAGAAGTGTTTGTGTCCCAAATTTGAAAAATCCCTACAATAATCATCTTTTCTGCATATGAAGTGAAATATACATTTTAAGAACTTTTAGACAACGTGTGACATTCAATATAGTGGAGCCTTGATAGAAGTACTTATATAAATTGGTGTTGTCATTCCCTAGAATATTAAGATTATTTTGAAACCTATTTTGAATCTACAAATAAAATCGCCTAATTGATTATATACATAAATAGAAGATTCATTGTTTATTGCAGGCCTAAATTAAATGTTTATTAAATTCCTTCGAAAAATTACAAATGAAACATTCTCTTTCCCATTCGCTCTTGCTATCTCTCTCTCTCTCGCTCTCGGTTATCTTTGCATTCTCAATCGCAGCAAAACCTATTCAAAATGTGTATTTAGTTTATTTTCATTATGTTTGTTGTTCGTTGACCTGATAAGGAAAGGCAAACAAATGTTTGCCTAAAATACCAGCCACATTTACCTCCGATTTTTTTCTGTTCTGCCCTTCTGGTATCTCTTAACGTAGCCCTATTACAGTTTATTTATTTATTGGGGTTAATAAAAACAAAAATAAAAATGTTCCTAACGACTTGAATTCAAATCAAATATACTATTTTACTGATATGGCAGCTCTGCTGAACTAAATGAGGGCTAGTGTGACCTTATTATATTAATAAAAAAAATGCCAAGCTGTTAAGTTAGCATAGTCAATAGTTACGCCACTGTTAGTTCATATTTCGCAGTCGAACGCGCCGCAATACTAATGAGAAATTAGAAATCAATTGGAGTGTACGCGAGTGGCAAGCCAGTTACAACGATCAATCAATGTATTTTTTGTAGTTCTTTATCAGTTGAAAGTGTGAAATAAAAAGCCGCTGGACAAAAACAACAATGCAAATACGCCGGCAAATGAGCACCAACAACAACTTTAGCAGCTCAACTTTTTGGCTGCTTTTGCTGCTGGTCACCTGTTTGGGTGAGTAATTTACTAAGAATGTAGAAAGCTGGAGTTGAATGAACTTCTTATTGTAACTCACGCACGCACGGGCACGCATTGAATATAGCTGGGAACAGTAATAACATTCACACACGCACATGCACACATACAGAGCGGGAGAGAGACAACAGCTGATTTTGCAGCAGCGACTTGTTGATAACCTTGTGAGCTTAAGGCAGCTCCACTCAAGCCTCGTAGAAGTTCCGTTGCTAATGACGTGTACCGTTCACAACCTCTTTCTATCTCTCTTTGGCAGCTGCAGCGAGCGCCTCTTTAATACCAGCTCGCTCTCAGCATCATTATGAGCTTTTGAGCAAAGTGAGCCTGGAACCACTCAATGGCTTGCAGTCGGAGGACGATGTAAGCTACAGCGTTCGCACAAAGCTTAAGGTGAACTCTGTGTGGAGCCAGGCAGAGGAGCAGCTGCTTGAGATCTATTTCAGTGAGAGCAGTGTCAGCACAGCCGGCAAAACGAAAAAAGCTCAGCTCAAGCAACGGCAGATTACCACTCTGCCTGACAGACCCTTTTACATAGCACTCGTCAAGGGCCAGCCACAACAGTTGATTGCCCACACTTCGCGTGACCAGTCGCTGCTCAATTTGGAGCGCGGCATTGCCTCGCTGCTCCAGCTGCGTTACTCCAGCAGCAGCAGCGACAATGCTAACAATGAACTTGATGTCTCTGGGCATTGTCGTGTGCGTTATCATGTGAAATCCTCCACTCGTGTTGAGAAAACGAAAAGCGATTGCGCTCTGTGGGATTTGCGTGTCAACTATCACCCCGAGCAGGCTTTGGGCATTGTCCAACACTCAGAGGAGCGCATCAACTATGAACTGACGCCAGATGGCGCTTTACTCAGTGCTGATTCCTTGGAAACGCATCACTTGACGCTTGCCGCCAAACCAGATGCAGGCAGTTTGGTGCGAGGCCATCTGCGTCTGCAACATGTATCACTGGGCGAGGAAAAGCAACCTCAACAGTTGGTGCAACCCACGCTGCAAGCGGCCATTGACAGTCTGCTCGAATGGTTCCGTGTCTTCGAGCTGGAGGCCGATGTTGATAGCGTCATCAGTGAGCTGAAAGAGCAAACGGTAAGCAAACGGAACTAAGGATCTTTATAATACACACCTGCACAGTAAAATATATGTGAAGACAACAACTTGGGGCAAGCACCATGCATGACTGTTTTTTTTAAATAAATTTAATATGGAATATTTACAATTTGGTCGACTAACGTTACCAAATCAAATTCATCTCATTTTTATCATTCCAGCTAATTTTCTATAATTTTTTTGCACCCTCCGATCCATGCCAGTCCTATTGAATCAATGAGAAAATTTTAACCATCTTCAAATTTGCTGTTTTGCTCCGCAAAGGAACTTGACTAGTCATTCTACTAGCTAGATTTGCATTGACTAGGATCACACAAATAGATAAATTTTAGCGAATTACATCATACAATTGTCGCTTACTGATGATATTTTCTTAAATCCTCCGTGCATTTAATAATTATTTTTCTGACTTAAGAGCATTTGCAAAGAAGTTCTGAGATAGTGCAATTGTTAACTTTTTGCTTGATTTAATAGCTTACGCTCTATCTGCTATCATCAGCCCTAGACTAGTAGAGATGTCCTTTTGATTTTCATTTAGAAACAATTTAGTCATACTTATAAATTAATATTTTGTATTTAGGACATGATAGTTAAATTTGATGTAAATATGCATTAAATATCCTATTCCCATCTTCATCTACAGCTGCGCGAGCAATTTGAGCGTAGCGTTGACCAGCTGCAATTGGAGGACGTTGGCAAATCTTCGCTAGCTTTGGCTTACGTCCAACTGCTGCCACTAGCGCGACTCACCAAACAGCCACAATTCGAGGAGTTGCTGCAATCGCAGCCCAAACTCGCTGCCCAACTGATGGATCTACTGGGCGCAGTGCAAACTGGCGATGCGCACAACGCCAGCTTTGGCCACTTCTACAAGGGAGCAGAGACGACGACAGAGTCACTCGAGCTGCTCGAGAAGTATTTGCAATCCCTTGCAGTGGGCACTCATCCGGATCGCAGCATCCTCGAGCATCTCTTTGAGTGGCTCCAGCAGCCACTGGCGCATAGCAAACAAGCCTCGCTCAGGGACAGTGTGCTCCAAACGCTGGCGACGCTTACGCGGCACAGTGGCTTTGATTCGAATGATTCACTGCTGCAGCAGATGCGCATTCATTTTCTGGAAGGACTTGCCACCTCCAATGAAGACGACACACGCTACATTCGCGCCCTGCAGAATCTGAGGGATCCGCAGACAATCGATGCCCTGCTGCAGCAGGCAATAATTCCTACGCAACCGAAGCTTTCAGTGGCTTCGCTGCAGGCACTCAAAGCCTTTCCAGCACAGAGCTTCTCCGCATCGCATCGCCAGCTTCTCGAGAGCATTTTCTATCAGCGTTTGCAACGGTTTGATAGCTCTGCTCGCACCTTGGCCCTGGACATACTTCTGGGCCTGCGTACCAGCGGCGAACAGTTGGGTCAATTGCTTGACTATTTGGCTTCCACGGATCGCCAGTTTGAGATGAAAACCTATGTGCTGCAGAAGCTGCGCATGCTCGCCGACATTTGTCCACGTTTCCGCGGCATGTTCAAGTCGGCTCTGGGCAAGCGTGCCCACATCAACAACTACAATGTGCTGGGACAGAAAGGTGAACAATTCTATAAATATAAAGCAGGAGTATAAATTGTAACTGATCACTTATCCATTCAAACAGGCCTGACCACTGTGATGACCCGTGAACTCTCTCGTTGGCCCGCCTTCAATGAGTCGCTGCTGAGCATTCAGGAGGTGAATCAGGGCATCCTCAAGCGTGGCTCTGTCGAGTTCCTTTTACACGCCGGACGCGCTGAAGCGAGCAGCTTTAGGCTGGGCATCTACACAGCTGGACTGGGCGCCATTGTGGGCGATGGCGATGCAGATGGGAATGGCAACAATCAAATACCCCCAGATGATGAGCTGGTCAGCGAGGAGACAGTCACCGCTGGTATGGAGATTAGTGTGCAGGGCGCCCAACTGCGTCCCCTGGTCTTCTTCAATGGCCAAACAGAGCTGATGGGTCACGTGTGGGGCGGCACTGCATCGGAGCCGACGCCCGCTTTTCAGGCGACCACTTTGTCCCATGATCATGAGCATTACATTGTCCTCGCATCGGGTGCAACACTCCATTGGCGTATCCTCGGCGCCCGTAGCGTTGATCTCAACGGCAAAGTGGGTTTCAGCCTGTGGAATCGCAATGCCCAAACTGAAATTCAGCAAAAGTGAGTTGGAAATATGAATTCATTATATTAAATACAACTTATCCTTGCATATTCCTTGCAGCACTGGCAGCGCTGTTGTCTCCCACCTGTCTGTGGGCTTCACCTATGCCAAGCTGGTGCAGGATTTGACACTGAGAAACGAGCCAAAGCTGAGCCTGCAGGCGGATCTAGACTTTTACAGCGGCATCAAGCTCTGCATGCAGCTGCAGCGACCCGAACAGCAACTAACGTCAGTATCTGGATATATACTGTATCTATTATACACTCTAACATAATCTGCTTTAATTTACAGGCAATTCAATACCCGCTCCGTTTATCTGCAGTCAGTGGAGAAGGCGTACGCAAAACATTTGCGTTCCACGTGGACGCATAAGACTCCTGGTTGCACTTTTGTTTTGAATCAAAAGAATAATGAGATGTGCAACCTGATATTTTCCTGAGATTAAAATCACATTTAACTACATACATATACATTCATAATTAATTGTAGAGATTAAGACTCCAATTTAGATATTATTACATTGATTATTATTAAAGCTGAATTTAAATTGCGCGCCTTTAGCTGGGTAGTGCTGCACAGCAATGGAATTCATGGTGCGCGCCTCAATCAAGGTGTCAGTGTTGCATAACATGTCGAGGAGTACAATTGACAACTATGTTAACGTAACTGTGTAACTTTAACAGTAGAGCTGCGCGAGCGACTGGAACACTTAAGTTATTTTACATTGTATACTAACAAAATTAACTCGATTTTATACTATTATTTAAACTATATTTGAAACTAGTTTCGTTCAGATTTTAGATTTCCACAATCACATTTCATCACAGTGACTGAGTGTAAAATTTTTACTGCCACTTTTTAGCTCTGTTAACAAACAGCTGCGTTTTATGAGAGTATGTTAAGCTAACTGTTGGTTTACATTTGCTTGTGTCGCGGGCATTTATTAATTTGTGACAAATAATCAACAAATAATTAAAGAAAATCGCAACAAATATGCAGCAGCTTGTGTGATAAAAGTCCTAAGAGGTAAACAGAATGTGAACAAATGTCGTTTTGGCTGCCTCTAAACAAAATTAGGCCAAATTGTGTCGCTTTTCTAATGTGCGTAAGAGTAAGCGTGTTTATGCGAGTATGTGTCTGTGGAGGCCTGTCCACACACACACACGTACACTTGTAAACATTGCACAGGCCCTAGATTTTTTTCATTTTAGTTTTGCGTATGGGAAAAGTACGCAAATATTTTCGTTAATTATCAAATTCCGTTTGATTTATTTCTTTATTTTAACTATTATCAACAATAAAAAGCGTTAACAAAAAGAATTTACACCCTCAGTGACAACTCTCGAGGCGATTATTTATGAAGCCAAGTGCTAACTAAATGCTTAACACAATTAAAATGCTCGCAATTTTATTGCACAAAAGATTTTAATTTTCGCTCAGTCAATAACAAAGCCTATGCACAGTGAAAGAGCGAGTGTAGAGAGCGAGAGGGAACTCTTTTTTGTACACGCTGCGTTGTTGTTGTTGTGACGTGTTAGGTTTTTTGTGTCCGTTGAGTATTTGTATGCTTGTCTGTGTGTGGGAATTTACGTTGCGTGAAGTTGCAATAAAAATCTAAATAAAACCACGTGTGAAGAGCGTGTGTTGCAACTTGTGCATTGATTAAATATTTGGCATTTATTTGATATTCACGACACAACGAGAGCGAGCAGTGCGCCAATAAGATCAGTGAAGAGTGTTTTGTTGTTGCCGTCAAAATTAATCAGCCGGTAAATTACTGCACACACATTTCAAGAAAATAAAATCACCCACACATGTGCAACATTAAGTTCTCCAGGACAGAGACTGAGAGAGAGAGGGATGGGTCGCACACACATACACATACACACACTTACGCAATTTTGGCGCTCTTGGACTCTCACTGACTCGCTCGCTTGCTCCCGCTCTCTCGTAACGGTATCAACTGTATGCTCGGTCGCGCCATAGTCGTCGCCATAACAATTCAGTTCATTTTTAACGCTCGCATCGCAAGGTAGTCGCCGCACTTGCGGCAGTCTCTAGTTTTGTGTGAAAAAAAAGGTCCCAACGTGCATTAATTTCACATGAAAACCAATAAGAAAGAAAAAACAAAATTGTTAGTAAGCAACCAAAGAAGAACAGCAGCAAATCTTTTGTGCTGTGACAGCCACTAAAAATTCTTTCCTTTAACCATATTCTCTGACATAGTTGAATTTACCTGTGAAAGTGAAAACGCAAACGAACGAGGCAAGCAAAACAAAACGCGTGTGCGCAAGCAGCAGCAGCAGCAGCAAAATATAAAAAAGGAATCTGAAAAAAAAAACAGTCGTCTAACAGTGTGTAAGTGAGAGCTAGAGAACGATGGCAGCTTAAGAACCTAAAACATAACGTAAACAATTATCGACAACTGCAGCATCGTAGCAGCAGGCAAGAAAGGGAGAGAAGCAGACGACGAAAAGAAACAAGAAAAACAAACAACAAGCATCATACAAAATTAAGCACAGGTAAGTGCATCATCTGCTTTCTCGCTTCCACCAGTTTCAACTCTTCGTTTAGTTATTACCAAATTGTATTGCTGACCTTTTCTATGACTCAATTCGCAACGTGTTGTTTTTGTTCCCGTGCAATAATTTTAACAACGTTTCCGATGACTCAATCGGCCATGTTCTGATCATAAATGACTGCTTATCGTGACTTTTGGTACTTGTTGTTTTCTTACCTCTTGCATTTATTTTTGTCATAGTGTGTCTAAATGAAAATGATTAGATAGACAGGCCCAAAGTTTCCAACCTTGCACAATTTACGACATTTGTTTTTGATCTTTGATGCGAAATCTTTGGCTAAATATTTGATTTAAGATTAGATGGGAGCCTTAAATTATGCGTGAAATAAAGACGGGCCCGCAAATAATGACATAAACATTTAGAATGTGCTCGATAAAACAGTGCGCGCTCAAATTAGTAAACAGTGTAGATTGAGATTGTGACGTGAACTGAATATAAATATTTAGCAACAATTAAAAAATACTTCAAGTAATTAAATGAGTTTGCAACTTGATATAGATATACATTTTTAAAAATTTTTATCGCATTTATAAATCAACCTTTTTTATTTTAATTCGATTTTCCTTGAAAAATTAAAAAATTTAAGCTGTTTTATTTAAATATATACTTTTTGCCTTAATAACAAATAATGTATCAGATCGAATGTAATACATTAATTACAATTGATTTTCAGCTGTTCACTATATTGAGGTCTTATGGTAGCTTACAAACCTTTCCTTATCTTTGTGAAATAAACTACATGCTTATAATTAGAAGGAAAAAACCGTATTTGTATGAGATATTCGGACATATCTATATGCCAGGATTTGATTCACTTATATGACTCACAAATCACTGCTTACTTATCTATGTCGAAACTAGAAGCATTTATTTCATAAGCTTACGGTATGATCTAGATAATTGTCTTTGAGTTCAAAATAACATTGTCAAACATGAACTCCACACACACAACTTCAGTTGAACTCGTAAAGATTGCACTCTAAATATTTACTTCCCCTCAAAGAATTCGAGAATTGTTTAGAATTGCACGTATGAACTTTGTCCAAGATTCTTAGAATGGAGAAAAAAACGTAAAATATGCAAAAGTCAATTTCTTTTGCAAATAACTGGGCCTTATCTTATCTTCGCCGACGACCCAATTAAGCCATCCAGCAGGTTACGGCCACGCAGGAGATATACTTGTATGTGTTTATGTATGTGAATATGTAAAGAAAATGTTTGCCAAGCAGACTGAAAGCTTATTTGAGTAGCATTGACTGGCGCATAGACAAATTATGTATTGCGTAGCTGTCACAAATGACCATTGAATCATGTGCTCAACTCGTAAGAAAAAAACTAATAATTTAATTGAATATATATACTGTGAAATTATTGAATAGGGTATAATGAGGCTGTGCAAAAGTATGTAACAGGCAGAAAAAAAGTATCTTTCACTCCATAAATGATATATATTCCTGATCAGCATCAAAAGACATGGTTGTTTGTCTGTCTGTGTGTCTGACAAGCCGATATCAGAGACTATAAGAGCTAGTGATATTTGAAATGCTATGACATGGAATAAACATATGCCATGCGCAATACAAGTTTATTTTATATTCTTGATAACTTCCCCGTTTCGCAAACATCGTTGCAAATCGATTTCCGATGCAGCATGATAATCGACGCGGGCTTCAAAATTCAAAACACTTACACTATTGTGCTTATTTTGACCTGCTTACTTTTAGGTGTGTGATATTTTTTAATCGACTCAATGCATTCAATAGCTATTTAAAGGTTATCTATTAGTCGAGTACTCTCTTGCCCAAAGCCTTTTTACTTCTTCTCTATAAAAGATGGGTCAAGGGTATCTTCTGGTCGAGTACATTTTTCCCTAAATCCTTTTATATACCTCTGAGCGGTGGTGGTCCAATCGCTCACGTGAGTTAGCCGTAAAACAACTTTTACACGTTTAATTTTTTGGGCGTCCGTTTCGTTAATGCTTACAAAAATACACATGAGACTTTAAGCAATCAATTGCAAAAATATTGCAATTATCGATACGATTTCGGTCAAGCGCATAATAAATAGTTAATAGTATATACAGACAACACGAAAATAAGATGCTCTAACAAAGGTTATAGTAATTTTAAGATTGTATAAAAACAATACTTAATAGAAATATTGTTATATGTGTTAAATATGTGTTAGTTTTTACAGGGTGTTTAGTTGATTCGAGATCCAGATTTAAAAATCTGTCGGTGTTTTACCCTTATATACGTATTTTCCACAGTCTTCAGCTCCTAGCCTTAAGTCGTTACACATTTCGTGTCAAAATTGAAATATCAATGAAAAAGTATGTATTATCTGGAAATTCCGAATCGAATCAATCTCCTATCGCGAAATGGTGATTTGCATACGTGTCTATAAACGATGACAAGCTTGCGTCTATCGTTTTGACTTGTGCTGTGATTCATCGATGCAATATAGAAAAAATCACGCTTACAAATCACAAATTGAGACTGCGTCAGACTTGAATTTAAGTTTACTTTATTTGTTGTTGTATAAAGTGTTTTAACTAGAAGCATTTGTCGGTTCATTCAACTTTAGTTGCTGAACTTTATCTATTTGTAGATTTGTAACACAATTGACCAACTAACGCAATGAAAAACTCACTGAAAAAAAAAAACACTTTCGGTGTGTGTGTGTGGCTGACAGGTAAATGTTTTTTCTTTCACAAAATCGATAAGTTTTATTTGAGTTATTTTGCTGTTGTTATTGTTGTTGTTTTTCCTTTTGGGTTGCCTTAAATTGCTGAGCTGTACGCGTTATTTATAGATGACAGGACCGTGCAGCGTGTTGCTTGACCTGTCACGACATTTGCCTGCTTGTTTGTGCTTGTTAACTGCATTAAATTAATATTAATGAAGGTACGATTTTTGTACTCCACGCAAACCACTCTATAGTGGCATAAAATTGATTCTTGTTTGCTTTGTGATTTTCTAGAGGTTTAACTTGTGCAACCCCTCAAAAAAATAAATACATAAAATCTTTCATTTACAGCGGGTATGATGTAATTATTGCTTATTGCGTAACTCGTTGAAGACGGCACATTTACAGTTTAAGTTATACGTTAAAGTATATAGTCTAGTAGATTTTTAAATATATATTACAATTGTCACATATGCCTGCAAGCGTATTTAATCGTCGCTAAAGCTCTTTCAGATTTCTGATTTTTTTGTGGATCACCTGTGTAAAACATAAAAATTGTAGTCATTTTTTACAATCACCTGAACAGAAACTGGATAATAATTCATTTAGTATTGTGTAATGCATTTAATCTATATCTATATAGATTACATTTGATTGCCTACTTTATTTATGACATACATATATATTTTTCGTTGCTTAACGACTTTGATTCTAGATAACAGTTTTGTGTTCGCGATACTCATTTTTATTGGTATGCACCTTAATTGAAATGTTCAGGCTTACATTGATTGAATTTAATAATGTATACAAATATATATAATTAAGCGTATTTGTCAACTCCACTCTCATTTTATTCTCTGCGATTTATCATATCAGTTACAAAATGGTGTGGATTTAGTTATTCAATTTAAATTAAGAGTACATTATTTAATTGAGTTGAACTCTTTTAAAAATAAACATACTTGCTTTATCCACGCTTTTTGAATGTAAACTACATGCAATTTAATTCCACTTTAATTGACATGCCCCGATTGGCAAATTATTGTAACTTTATCCACTATTATGTAACAAAATCGTGATGGTTCTTTTTTTTTTATCACATGATCGAATTACTGCTGAGACATAAACTTTATGCAGGCTTTTGAAACTAAAAAAAACCCCACACGCTCATAAATCCTAATCATATTTATCAAATCAAGTATAACTTATGTCTGTGTGGGAGTGTATGTGTGTGCTGCTCAAGTGTGTTAATAACAAAGCGACAGAACAACAAAAATCATACGCCCACAATATCCAATAGCGAGAAAGCTGAAAGTGAATATGAAACAACAACAGTAACAATAACAATAAAAATATTTGTGCATATACATATGTATATGCATATATACGTATGCCCTGACGCGTGAGATATCAAACAATCAATTGTCTGGCTCTGGTCCGGCTCTGATGTGGGCAATTGTGCGGCATTAATTTGTGCAAGTAATTTCATTGAGAGTTCTCCGACAACTGCAAAAATATTCGTTTTACGAGTGCCAATACAAATGCACATATATCTATATATATATGCACTCATCATCATCATATCATACATATTGTGTCTGCTCAGTTAATGAATAAACGTTAATAACTACACACACGACATATGTTTGTACATATGTTTTTAGTAAATATTTTTACATTTTGCCTTGATTCAATAACCTTGATTGTGTTTATTTGTTGTGTTTTGCGTATGTTGTTAAGGTTATCGGAACTTGTATACGTTAGTCGCGGATAAGTTGCTAATTTCTGATATCTATTTTGATTATGATTGCACTAATTTTGGGGGCGACTTTGTTCAACCCCAATAGTGTCTGTTGATTAAATAACGCTAAAAAAAATGTTCTACTCGTACATGACATTGTTGAGCAAATGACAACAATAAACTTGAGAGCAATTGTCTTATTTTTTATCCGCCCTTATACGCGTTGTAATGCCAAGTTGAATAAGTTGAACATATTTTAGAAATGCCCATATAGTTTTTATCCCTAACTCCAGTTAAGATGTGGTCTAACATTTTAATATTCTTTATCTATTTTAATAAAACTATATATGTATGTTAATCTGTGCTTTTAATTTTACCGGATAAGCTGGGTCTGCTTGATATGTGTTTTATAAACCCAATTTGCCACAACTTGAGAATATTTTATCTGCTGCTGCGTTGCTATGTTGTAATTGACTTGAGTGAAATGTCATGAACCATTATGCACCACCAAGGTGCTTTCATTGTTGTCGACAAGTGGCTGGCAGTTAGGCTTTAAAGTACATACATTGCCCATTTGCCATTTTCCATTAGCCCATTATCCGCTGCGACATTTTCCGCATTAAGCATACGCGATAGCAAAGAGAGACGTTCGCTCATATACCGTTGTCACTCTTCATTGTGTGATGTTTGTGCATTCAATTCGCACAGAGGAGCGCTCTGCCTGTTGCAGTGCCACAAAAACATCCGGCCCAACAATGCATATAGGCAACAACCACCAGCTTGCATCTCCGAGGTTGTTATATTAAATGCCGAGCATGTCTCTCTCTCTCTCCCTCCCTCCCTCTCTCTCTTTCTCCCTGTCTCTCTCTGTTTGTCTGGCGAGGCAAACGGCTTCAGAATTCGAGTCGTTCGACAATGGCGCGTAGTTTACTTGTTTCTGCCCATTGTATTTTGCATACGGGCATTTATTATATTATACTTTATTTGAATAAAGTGAATAACGTATAAAAGAAGCTCAACAGAGGCCGACAACAACAACAGGCACTTGGACGCCAGTCGCCAATCGCCAAGATCTAAGTTCGCAGTTGGCAGAGGCCAATCGGCAAAAGCGCGGGATCGGTGGTTAGTACTGAACTTAACTCAACTCCCTTGTGTCAAACGCTTAATTGAGTTCAGCGTCGAATTGTGGCGTAGCACAAAGAACACTGGAATTTTAAGTTGGTAAAATTCTGAATCTTTGCTTTGTTATACCCTGCACAGAGAAATTCAGCTCCGAGTTCATACATATTCTTGATAAGCTTAACCAAGCTGATTTGACTTGGCTGTCTGTAGCTCTTTGTGCATAAGGTGATCGATCGACCTTCCAGTGTTTATATTCTGAACCCATTTAAAATGGGTAAAAAGGGTATAATGGTTTTGTGCAAATGTATGTAACAGGCAGAAAGAACCATCTCCGACCCCACAAAGTACATATATTCTTGATCAGGATCAACAGTCGAGTCGATATAGCCATATCCGTCTGTCCGTCCATCTGTAAGAACACGATCTCAGAGACTGTAAGAGCTAGAGACTTCAAATTTAGAATATAAGTTCTCGTATATCATTATTTTATCGATAACTGCCTTCGTTTATCGAATATCGATATATTAAATTTCCGATAGCAATAAATGCCACAATTTTAATTAATTAATTACATAAAATTTTGAATTAATACATAATTTGCATATGCATACTATTGATCAACTGCCCAAATTTCGTCAAGTTTGGATAAGAAACACCCAAGTTATAGTCGAAAATATATTCTCATATTGAACTCATTTCTATCAGCAGCCGCAAGCATTTTCTGTATACATAAATATGCGAGCGCATGTGTGAGAAAGAGATGGCATGATAATTGACACGAGCGTCAATATGTTTTTGTGTGTATTCTGCGTGTGTTTGTCGGCAGAGGGCGCTTCCAGAGCTCGCATTTTAGTACAAATATTTTTAAAGGTGAATTTGCCAATAATAATAGAATATATTTAATAACTGGGTTCAGGGTATATCGTAGTCGAGTTCACTCGACTACAGCACTTTTACTTGTTTTATTTTGAGAAAGGTATTTTGTTTATTCCAGAGATCACTTTAATTCTGTTTTAGTTTTACCTTTACTTACTTGAGGTTGTACTTTGAGGTTATTTTTGTCAGAGTATGATTTTTGGTTTATTCCATGGGTCAATTAATAAACATTAATTTTTTTCAGCCTTTATTATTTACCATTTATTTGGAATTATGAATTCTTTTTCTATAGATCAAATTAATCAATATTTAATAAACAGTTTATCAGAATAAACACACATTTTCAACTATTCTTAAATCTTTTGTCTATACGATAATTCATTTAGCACTGGGTAACTCCTAGTCGAGCTGCCTTATAAACTACCGCTCTCTTATTTCTTTCCACATGCATATTTTATGCAGAGTTCCTCTACCGCTGCCTATACCTCTATCCCCACCCCTACCTCTACACTTACCCTACACTTACCCCTACTCAACCTCTGCCCAGTTCACTCAACCGCCTTGTTTATTTTCTTTGCCCATTTGACGCTCGTAATTTAATTTATACCTCGGATACGCCCTCTTCCCCCTCCCCCACCTATCTAGGACCCCCTTCTAAGCGTGGGAGTTCGTTAGTTGGATTTGCGATTTATTTTTATTTATTTTTTCTTTCGCACGCCTCTTGATGATTTTAAATTTGTTTGTCGATTGGCTTTCGACTTTGGGCTGTAATTGTCACGTCCGCATTTGTGTCAGTGGCCACTGGTCACACTCACATATGCTCACTAACTTATTAGCTCTGGTTTCTTAATTTAGCGTAAGGCACAGCGAAATTAGTTTCCAGCAATCAAGTAATAAATACTATCCGACATTTTTAGAGCTTGCTGATGCTTGCTTTAAATATTTTTTTGCGACATTTGGATAAGGTCTACAAATTTGGCAGATATCCATAGTTTTTATACCCTGAACCCATTAAAAATGAGTAAAAAGGGTATAATGGTTTTGTGCAAATGTATGTAACAGGCAGAAGGAAGCATCTCCGACCCCACAAAGTATATATATTCTTGAATAAGATCAGTAGTCGAGTCGATATAGCCCTGTCCGTCTGTATGAACACGCAGATCTCAGAGTCTGTAAGAGCTAGAGACTTCAAATTTGGAATATAGGTTCTCGTATACCAGGCGCAGATCAAGTTTGCGTTATTTTTTCGATAACTGCCTCCGTTTATCGAATATCGATATATTTAATTTCTGATAGCAATAAATGCCACAATTTTAAAGGCACACTCTTATTAATACATAATATGCATACGCATACTATTGATCAACTGACTGAACCAAATTTCGTCAAGATCGGATAACAAACATCCAAGTTATAGTCGAAAATATATTCTCATATTGATCTCATTTCTACCATCAGCCGCAAGCATTTTCTCTATGCATAATTATGCGAGCGCATGTGTGAGAAAGAGATGGCATGATAATCGACGCGAGCGTCAATATTTTTTTTGTGTATTGCGTGTTTCACGTATTTGTCGGCAGAGGGCGCTCGCAGAGCTGCTCGCATTTTAAAGGGGTATTTGCCAATAATAATTGAATATATTTAATAGCTGGGTTCAGGGTATATCGTACTCGAGTTCACTCGACTACAGCACTCTTACTAGTTGTATATGGATAAGTAATTTACGGGAGTTTTATTTTTTGTGTGTTTAAGCTATAAGTATTACGCTATTTAGATATTAGCTTAGTTGATCGGTTAGTGTTCGATAGCTATAGTTCTAGTTGCATGTTAGAAGCTAAGTAGTATAAATATAACATTTTACATGTAATGCGGAGTATATGCCTTCATTCAAAGCTCTAATTGTGCAAATCGTGCGAAGATCTTTTCCATGGTTATTCATGCCACTGAAATTAGCAGGTTTGCCGAAGCATATAGGGTACGTGCTCATACAATGTAGAGTCGGTATTAGGTAGTTGATTGGAGTGCACCATTCATACTTATTGTAGGCTGTGTATTCATTAAAAGCACCGCCCACCTCATCACAACACCCCACCCAAATCGAATCTAATTAACTCAATTTTTGGTCGAAGCAAACTCGTGCCTAACCTCAAATGGTATTATATAATCCGCGATACCAAAAATATTTAGAAACACGCCTGTCCATTGTTCACAATAAACAAAGAAAATAAAAAATAAATAAGGCGACTCGAAGTCGAACTGTGCGATAAGTCGATTATTCGTTTACTGGAAAGCACGTGATAGAGTAGCGACAAGTCTTGCGCTCGGTGGCAGCTCTCGAATATCATTGAAGTTCGCTGGAATGCCAAACAACAAGTGTAGAACAATGGAGCAAATGGAGCCAAACCAGCTGAGTCACGCCTGTGCTTGCCAGTGTTGCCAAGTCCGCTTTACAGCCGACTAAACTTTCTAAGCGAAGAAAATAGCGAGAATCGAAAATTTCATCTTTTTTGGTTTTATTTTTCATATTTAGTAAGTTTTTTAAAACTGACGCTTTACTAGTAAATTATTCATATATACGGTGTCTCAGAGCTTATTTGGAGTGCTATAAATTTTAAACAAAGAAACAAACGTAAAATGTTTAAATGCCAATTTGTTTAATGTTATATCACGTTTGAGAAAAATTTTTTAGCTTTTATTAAAATATTAATTAATTAATTAAAATTAGTCAAAAACTGAAAACATATCCAAAATATATGTCAAAGCTTATTTGGACCAGTCTTAAAAAAGTAACATATTTGGCGTATAAAAACTTAAATAAGGATTTTAATACTTAGTATAATATCCTTTAGCCTTAACAACTTACCTTAACCTGTTATTCATGGAGGATACCAGCTTCCGGGTAGTTTCAGGGCTGATCTTGCTCCACTCATCCAGCAGACTATTTTTGAGATCCTGTTTGCTGGATATGCTGTGATTCCGGATGTTATTTTCCAGCAGAGCCCACAAATTTTCAATAACATTTAAATCTGGAGACTGGGCCGGTGGAATTATTACGTGGGGGCCGTTCCAGATAAGCCAGGACTTTACTAATCCAGAACCGGAAAGTACGTCGGATTCCTAGCTTCTTGGCACTTTGGAGTAAATTTTCCTTGAAATATATATAAATATATTGAGGTACATATTCTCGTCCATTGTTGTTTCAATGAACACCAAATTTCCGCCGCCGGCTGCAGAGACATGCCCATACCATGACACTTCCTCCTCCGTGCTTGACTGTGGCCTTTACGTTTTTAGGCTTCAGCTCAGTATAAGATTGTCGCCACCCATAATGCCGTCCGTACGAGCCACAAATGTTGTTTATTTTTTGCGCTTATTTATTCACCATTTCATCCTGCACCTGTTGAGTCAGTTTCGGAGCCGATAGCTTACGATTTCCCCTTATTTTCCTGATGAATCAACCTGACGTGAAAAATCCGGGTTGTATGGCACCCAGGTGTCCATAATGTAACTGGTCCAAATAAGTTTTCACCCTAAATTGAGGAATTTTTTTTACATAACCCGACCTAGCAGGTGGGAAAACCTCAGTTCACTGGGGTCATGTATTCATTTTGGTGGCTAATATATTGTAATTGTATAATTAGTTTATTAAATTAAAAATTTTGCTAGGCACTGGTCCTAATAAGCTCTGAGTCACTGTATATTTATATATGTGAAAAGTATTGACAATACTTTGGAATAAATTATATTAACCATGTTAGGCAGTAGTACAAATAATAAATATTTCATTAGTATAGTTAGCTGATTATTTTGAATTTCCATATCGATATTATCCTTAATCATCATCATGTCTGTAGCTTAATTTTACAGTTATATTTAGCTTTTTATACCCTGAACCCATTAAAAATGGGTAAAAAGGGTATAATGGTTTTGTGCAAATGTATGTAACAGACAGAAGGAAGCATCTCCGACCCCACAAAGTATACATATTCTTGATCAGGATCAATAGTCGAGTCGATATAGCCCTGTCCGTCTGTCCATCCGTCCGTCCGCCTGTATGAACACGCAGATCTCAGAAACTGTAAGAGCTAGAGACTTCAAATTTGATATAGGTTCTCGTATACCAGGCGCAGATCAAGTTTGCGTTTTTTTTTCGATAACTGCCATCGTTTATCAAATATTGATACATTAAATTTCCGATAGCAATAAATGCCACAATTTTAAAGGCAGAATTCTAATTAATACACAATATGTATATGCATACTGTTGCTCAACTGCCCAAATTTAGTCAAGATCGGATAAGAAACACCCAAGTTATAGTCAAAAATGTATTCTCATATTGATCTCATTTCTATCAGCAGCCGCAAGCATTTTCTGTATGCAGAAAATGCATGATAATCGACGCGAGCCTCAAAATGTTTTTATGTGGATTGCGTGTTTTACGTATTTGTCGGCAGAGGGCGTTTGCAGAGCTGCTCCCATTTTAGTGCAAATCTTTTTAAAGGGGTCTTTGCCAATAATAATAGAATATATTTAATAACTGGGTTCAGGGTATATCGTAGTCGAGTTCACTCGACTACAGCACTCTTACTTGTTCTATTTATTCTATGCTGGCAACACTGCGTCTCTCTGTGTTGTCTGTTGTCGTCGTCATCTGAGTGTTTTTTCTTTACACATTTTGGCAATACACACAGCCGCAATATAAATATGGCATAAGTACAAATAAAATATAATCATGATGACATATAACCGGTTTCCCACACTCAAAATAAATTTCACAGTCAATCGGTTGGAAATTTAAAAAATTAAATCCAATAGAATGCGATGGAATTCGTATTCGATGATATAGTAACGGGCTGCTGCTGTCTGCGAAATGCCCGGGACATGGCTCATAGTAGCAGAATAACGCCCACCCCCTCCTTTTCACTGCGGTAGATGGCGTTGCCTGCCAGTCGCCCCCTTTTTTCAGTTTGTAGAAATGAACGGGCGCCGCTCCGCCTACTTCACATTGAGCTTTGCCATTGCCATGATTTACAACCAATGTCAGCAACTGTGTCGGCTACTAAACATACTAAAAATAGTCAAACGTTGCTCAGCTGGCTTATGCGGCAGATAGCGACAACGACTCGTGACAGAGCCGTTTCCAATGCTCCTCGCGCCATGTTATTTAACGCGGCTTATCAATGCGAACCTAAAGCAAAAAACTAAAAAATACGTATACCAATTAAGTTAAAAACAATTTTCTCTTTGGAGCACCGACAATTAAATGCTCTTGTCTGTTAAAAATATCAAAAAGATAATAGCCGTGTTTCACTAGGCCAAACATTTCGTACATTCACATTCTTTACATTAAGGGTCTCTGTTGTCCCTAACTTGCGAGTGGACAAAATTACTGCGTAATTAAATACTAAATAATAAATAGACAGCTGATCACCGTATTTTTAGGATAGGCCACATTCACTTTTCTGAATATGAATATTCTATAGTTTTCATAACATCAATAAAAAATTCGTTTAATCAACGCAAGAAATCACTATATACTCGGGGTGAAATTAAAATATTCGTAACATTTTTTACGAATGTAGAAGAGAATAATACCCAAAATGGGAAAATTATATAATGTAAGAAAAATTGATAGTGTAAGTTAAATGAATAAGCCAAGGAACTAAGTTTAAGTCCGCAGTCTTTAGTTAGTAAGACAATTGTAGTACCCTTTGTCAGGTTATACCATAAATTATACAACGAGAGCAAACTACAACTTCGCAAAAATGCTAAACTTTTTCTGTGTGCGCTTATCAGCGAAATTTGTTTAAATTTTTTTTCCCGTTTTTTTTTGGGTGCAAACCCACGCCGTCGACTAGTCGACTTTACCTACTGCCCCAACTAATACAGATACCAGCACAAGTACAAATTCAGCAGGAATACTCACACATAAGTGCTAACTAGTTAGACGTCTATCTTATCAATCTATATTCTCGGATAGTCTGCATAATAGTTGATGCCCTCGAAGCACGTCTTAACTCATATTTTATGACTGAGAAACTTGACATTTGATTTTTTTGAGTGGCTGAAAATGTTGTGTGGCTAATGTCTGGATAAGTTTGACACTTGTTTGAGTATAAATACATCTGTCTGCAATGTCAAGCTGAATGTTACGGTTTAGTTGTTTATAATATAAAACAGTTTTATTTTTAAAATAACCTTTTGAGCCATGAATCTTTGTATTTATTAGTATTTGTTGGTTATCCGCAATTATAATTATAATTATAATTATATATAAAATTAACTATTCAATCTAGGCGAAAAACAGCTAGAATTATGACTGGTTCCCATTGAAAACTGGTGATCGGGTGAATTAATCCTACCCATATTCATATTGGGGGATGTCTTTTTAATTGCCAGTATTTCTATTTGGATTTATGCAATAATATCCGCTGTCATGTTCGCGCTGGATAAGGCTGTAAAGTTATCAGAGCACATCGGTCGCAAGTGGAATAGGAGCTGTAAGATCAAACAATAATAAAAGAAGATTTTTGACTTCCAATTCGCGTGGTTATTAGAGCATAAGTACCTTAAATAATTCGTGTAATTGTTACGTAAAAAAAATATAGATAGATAATAATAAAATGTGTGTTGTGAATTTTATAGCAATTGCGAATAAATTAAAAAGTTTGAGTCACAAACACACTTGTGGATAAATCTCTCTATTAAGAAAGGTATGGGTATTCAATTTATTTAAAAAATTATCGTCTACGTTTTTCTGTGTGTGTCTGGGTTGCAACTGGCAAAGTGTAAACAATTTGCAACAGGCAGCCCTGCTGTTTGTTCTGGTCATGGATAGGTCCCATCACGAGAAATTCCCTGGACCGCTTAGATTTACATCATTTGGTTTTACTGTGCTAAGTACTCTCCCGTGGCTTGGCCTGCAACAATAGCGTCTAGCTTTTCCAAATTTGTTTTGATGTTTCTTTTCTGGATCGCAGCCAGCCATCCTTTTGGGCCATTAGTTTCTCCTAGCGTGGCGACATATGGGGCCTCTCATATGGGGCGTCTATTAAATGGCGTAAGTGTGCGTAATTAGCTGCAATTTAAGTGAGCCAACTGGCGCTGATGATGGTGTCTCCATCCACATTTCATTGACCATAGCCAAATGTCCTCAAAATGTGCACTTAACATATTTTTATTTGATTACCAAGTGCTGAGAATTCCAGTAACATGCAATTACTGCCAATTACTTTGTCGCTTTCGTATTCATAATTGAGTTATTAACATATGGAAGCAATTGCTTCAAGCTATCCAAGTATTATTTTTTTTTTCTAGTAATGGCGAAGATGGGAGTTCATCGAAATTAATATAAAAATTAATGTACTTTTCCATGAACAAGAACTTTAATTAATAAGATTTTGCTCTTTTCTTAAAATCGATAATAATTAAAATGTCAAAAAATTTTCAGTGAATTGAGTTATTTTATAGTAAACATGTAATTGTTTGGTACAACACATAACATTACTTAACAGTAGCAACAAAAATATTCTTTATGTCCATTAAATAATTTAATGGTTAGCTAAACTGTCTGCCTTATTTGTATTTTATGTTCATTAAAACAAGCATGTGAAAATTATATTTATGTAGACGACTTGTTAAAAATGTTTTATCAATAATGTATCTGAAGGTCATTGAACACTCAGCATTAAATAATTTTATCATTATAAATTAATGATGTTGCTCTGTTAACATGACGTATGTATAATTATAATTGATAGTCACCTCCATACGCCACTTTGTCCGTTAAATATATAAAATACAATAGCGTAAAATCCACTGAGATGTTCATTTCTAGCTGACACTCTGAAATTGCGCGATGATTCATGTGTTTTTTGCTAATGGAAAAGAATCGGGCAAATATATATATATATATATATCCACATACAAACGCTGCTCTAGCTAACACTGCACATTGGCCACAATCGGCGAACTTTTGCCAAGCCAAGCAAATGAAAAGTGGTTACGAACAAAAATCGAGAAATTGTGCACTTACATAACATTTGTGTGCAGCCAGAGCCAAAAGTTAAGCGAGCTGGCTGAATGCTGAATCGGCTGCTGCTGCTGGTGCTGGTGCTGCCTTTGTTTGGCTAACTGGCTGCTTCATTTCTCACATGCAACATTGTTATGTATGTGTGAGTGTGTGTGTGTGTGTGTGTACAGTTTATACCCTGTGCCCATAGAATGTGTAAAACAGGGCGTAATAAACTTCTGCAAATTAAACCTATAACGGCATAAACAAGTTGTAAAATTTGTTGAGACATCTTCGTTCCTTAAAATTTGTAACAGCACCTCAATTTTCGGAGTGATATATATATTTGGAAGTTATTCAAGAAACTACTTTAAACTATTTACTTTTTATATATATGTGATTATATCAAAACTACTAATGTATATTTTTAAAAGAGTTAAGTTATTATAATATATATATAGTACTTGAGATTAAATAATTGCAGATCGAAAAATGGATTTGATATTACAAAAAAAATAAAATTTAATACTTACTTTTTTATATTTTAATTACACAATAATATAATTAACAGTTAAAGTACAAGAGACAAAGGTCTACGACTCCCAAAAATTTTTATATCTTAAAGTTACATTTAATATAAATTATTTAAGATTAGGCAAACACAGCTAAGCGAATGTGATTTAAAGAACTGGGTATATTCATATATTGCGATTTTCTTAACATTTTTTCTGGCAATTGTTTTTCTTTCTCGCTTTGCTGTTAGTTTTCTAGCTTTTCTTCCCGTTACGCGCAGCGGGGGTGAGGAGTGATGGTCGAAAAACGGAAAATGGAGACGAGATGGGGCCCGCTAATAACTATGCCTTGGTCCGTTGCACGTGATTTTTCTAGCCAGTGCCCTTACAATGCGCTTACATACATATTTCCCTCGTATGTAATTATTATGAAATACACAAAAAAAAATACTGTAGAAAAAGAGAAATAAAAATGTTGTTGCTGCTGCAGTTGCAGTTTTTTTTGTTTTTTTTTTTTGTGCTACGGTTCAATGACCTGCATTATTGTTGCTGCTGTTGTGGCAAGTGCATTATACAGGTTTTCCTTTATGTTGCCAAAATAAAAATAAAATAAACTATCGAAATAAAAGATAAATAAGAAAAAAACCTTGCGTGTTGGCATTTTCAGCGTCGCTGCGTCTGCCACAAAACTTGGCCAAGTTGGCGCACAAGCTAACAGGGTCTGTTTAGTGTATTGGGGGACCGGTACAGGTAGCTCTCTGAAAATCAGGTCAATCCTGATCACTCGATTTACCCTTTGGCCCGTCTGCATAGATCTGGTTTTTTTTTGCGCTTCTTATGTATATATTTAATATTTATATATTTATATATATATATTTATTTTTATTTTTTTTTTAAATTGTCTTTATTGGGCTGCTATAAATTTTCGTGTGTGTCCTTGCCAGCAGTTGACAAGTTGATTTCCTTGGCGCCGTCTAGTTTATATGTCCTCTGATTGCCCTTTGCCTCTCACCAGGCTGCCCGAGCATAAATTGATTCAATAACTTGTCGCCCTGTCGCCTTTTTTGTATCTCGCTCGCACATGGGTGTGTGCGTGTGTTGTTGCCTTCGGGTGTGTGCGTTCGTTCGTGTGTGCGTGTTCATTCATTGATTTACCCAGCCTTAGTATGCGCTCTCTCTCTCTCTCTGCCTCTCCCTTTATGTTTTAACTAAACTCGCTCTCGTTTACCAACTCCTTAGCTCTCTCGACTCTCTCCATCCAGTCTCTCCTGCGTTTGTTTCTCCACTCAATTCTACTTGCAGTATATTTGCTCTGTTGCTGACGTAAAGTGTCCTTTCTAGCTGCCGCCACCCGCACAGTCCTCAGAAATTTGCCACACAAACCCCCGCTTCACGTTTTTTATCCCCACTGAGCTGGCTGGCAACACCCTCAATGTGCTTGCTGTTGGCCCACATTGTGGCACTGTTGTCGTGGGGTACTTTAAGGGCTTACGATAGTATATGATGGCATAATTTCCATTACGTTTTCTTTCCTTTTTCTTTTTTTTTTTTTTTGCAGCAAAAAGCAAAATTGACACCATTTTTTTATGTTTTCTTTTTCTAATGTTTGGCCCTGATGAGAACGTGGGCTGGCTAACAAGTCATTGCACTCTCAGGACAAGGGTTGGGAAAAGTGACAGCTGCCAGCTGCTTACCCCAGTTTAGCAATTCGAAGCGCCACTCGTAAACGTTTTTCTCATTCTCATTTTTGCTCATTTTCCAGGCGTGCCCCAAACTTACACACCGCGCATATCGTATGCAAATTTGGCTCAAGTGTGGCTAAAAGTCATAAAACGTTGACAGTTTAGGTGCCGTTGACCTAGTTAAGAACTTGTTAAGTTTGATATATATGAAAATGAAAAGGTACTCGCATTTACGTGGCGGCAAAAACATTTTTCACTTGAAATGTGAGGTGGCAAGCGAATACAGTGAACATAAAATATTAAAAGCAGTTCTCGTGTCTTACTTTTTAAAAGTGATTCATAAGTAACTAAAAGGATTGATCGTTTATTCTAAATTCCAAATTTCTTATGATCTCTTAGACTCTATCTTAGACATTTTAAATGAATATACTTTATTCAAATACTATTTCATAGAGCCAATTTTGAGTTCAATTTAAATGTTAACAAGTTAAAATAAGAACTAGGTCTGACAATTAAAAAGACTCTTGGTAGTATTAATATTGATGGAGCATACTTGACTCACTTAACAAATTTGAGTTAGGCGTGTGTTGTCCAAGGACTGCTGCACTTTGACATTTTCCAATATCGTCGTCATGCATCCGCAGTCTAATAACATTCATAAATTTGTAATCAATGGAAAGTTTTGCTATTGCTGTGCAATTTATGCAATTCCAATGATATAAAATTGACTAAACATCTGCAAGACGCGTTAAGTTTCCTGTCTTGAGGGACTCGTGTTGCACTTACGTCACTCGCGTGGGCGTTTCGTCTTTTTGAACGAAACGAACAGCGTTCGCGTGTTTTGACAGTCAACTTTTGTCTGTGGCTGTAAAATGTGGGTTAAGTGCTCGTCATTTGACTGCTGATTAGTCGAAATGAGCTCTTGATTAGTACAGTGCTTGCCACCTGTCTGTCTGTCCACAAACAGTTAAAACCACATTTTTTGGGACCAGACAACGATCTATTTGTGTCTCGCTCCCGCACAACGCAAATGAAAACTAATTAACTGGTTTATGCTGCTGCCAATGAAAAACACTTAATACGTACTGACATATTGCCACTGGCAGTCGCCATGTTTAATCTGTGCAACTGTCTACAGGGGCAGATAGTATTATTTAGATATGGCCGCGTGTCGTGTTTTCAGAACGATTCAACATGACTATTTCTTGTCCGTCTTGAAGCAAGTTCGTAAATAGAAAAAAAGATGTCCTGATAATTCTAACATATTATCGAAATAATTAAAATTATATATACATTGGGAATAATATTGTAAATAAAAACTTATTATTAAGATTCAAATTTTTAAATTCACTTATAATCAGAACAGTTCGAACTGATATCAATATATCGGTGACTAAAATTTGAATTCTTAAAAATGTAGCATGGAGTATTAATTCATTCCGTAGTTAAATTAAACAACTACAAATTTTATGGTATTGCAAGTAGTTTTTCTTTAAGCTTCAAGTTTTAAAATTCATTGCCAATAAGAACTATACATGACAATTACAATAAAATGGTAAATTAAATTAGAATTTAAATACGCGGAGTTTGGACAGACGCTGTGAATATCTCACTGAAATATCTTGTAGAATATAAAATATTTGAAAACACTTGACTTGGAACCAGCAAAAAAATAAAATAAAATAAAATTATAATTTTTAAATATATAGCACGTAGCACGATTTCGCCTATTTCTAAAGTTCTGATGGGAGTGGTCGGCAAAGGTGGGAAAATTTAAACTGACCTCCAGTGCGACATATGACAGCCCGTGTCATTTAATTTGCATAAGCACTTTAATTAGCTGCGTTCTGCTGTGTGTGAATTGTGGTTTCTCTTGCGGAGGCGGGCTAATCAAATCATGTAAATGCAATTTTATTTTGTTCGTTTTGTTTTTTGTCCAATTGAATTCAATTGACTTGCAACCGTCGTTAAATTTTGTTAAGCTGCCTTATTTGATTTGATTTGCTTTCATTTACTTAAATTAGCTTACAGCATTTGTGACTTGATAAGCAATGTTTGCCAATTGCATGCGTCGAGTCAACTGCAAACAAATAAAAGTCTCACAAAACACCATAAGCAAAGCGAAACGTAAACGTTTGTTGATAACATATAAACCAGTCTATAAAATCTTTCTCGTAACTTTTATTGGTGACAAGCACTTTGAAATGCGAAACTAGCTTTATTTTAACATTTGCACATGGATTTCAAACAAATTGTAATTAAGTACACAATGCAATTATTACCAACTAATGAGACCTTACTTCACGCAATTAACATTGAGTGGAGCTGTCTTCAGTTTGTTGTTTTATCAGTTTGCTATTGGAGTACGACTCTTGATAATAAAAAATGAAAAAACGTGGCAATATATAGAACTTAGAATTTCTAAAACATACTTTAAACAAGAATGGAATATTATTTCGAAATTAAAACAAAAGTGCTGATGTCAGCAGATTAACTCCGGTCGACAAGGGCATGTAATCAAAGTAGTATTTCGCATGCCTAAGATATCTATTCTATTCTTGATCGAGATAGGCTTAGACATGCATATCACTTTAGACTCGTCTTTCTATCCGTCCGAATAGATCAGCTATGACCTATATGCCCTATTGTTGCTCTGCGCATATAAATTTAGACAGACGAACATAGCGGAGGGTCCAAAACATCTCATTCAGTATTATTTTCTCTTTGTTTAATTTTCGCTTGTAATATCAAAGTTAGCTGACATCACATTGGCTCTGGCACCTGCCCTCGCATTCTGAGCATTTAACACCTCTTGTCACAAGTCAGTCGGCGAACGCAGCGATCCATCAGACTCGTCTGTCCGCAGGCTAAAGTTAAATGTTGCTGTTGACAAGCGCAATCATTAAAAGTGTTAAACGAATCTGAAAAAAGTATTTGTTGTTGATATCGCATAGTTTTCGTTGTTTTTTACTTTTTATACCCTGAACCCATTAAAAATGGGTAAAAAGGATATAATGGTTTTACGCAAATGTATGTAACAGGCAGAAGGAAGCATCTCCGACCCAACAAAGTATATATATTCTTGATCAGGATCAATAGTCGAGTCGATATAGCCCTGTCCGTCTGTCCGTCCGTCCGTCCGTCTGTATGAACACGCAGAGCAAGCATTTTCTGTATGCATAAATGTCTATGCTTCTGAATGTATTCTGTGTTTGTCGGCAGAGGGCGCTTGCAGACCTGCTCGCATTTTAGTGCAAATCTTTTTAAAGGGAATTTGCCAATAATAATAGAATATATTTAATATCTGAGTTCAGGGTATATCGTAGTCGAGTTCACTCGACTACACAACTCTTACATGTTTTCTATACGTGTGTAGAATTTCAATTGAAATTGCAATTCAATTTGTTGCATTTTATATACAATTATGAGGATTACAGTTATAAGGATTACAGTATGCGTTTAGTTTCGGTTTGTTTTTGCTCTGTTAGTAAAAGCTTAACGCAGCGTGCGGTGTAGAAACTGATAATTAAGTATACGCAACATATGTGCCAATTCATTTTGATTTGGATTTTGTTTAGCAGTTTTTGCCAATAATGTAATTCCATACTTAAAATGTTTTCGCGTACTTTATACGCATCTAATAAAAACAAACAATACGTTAATTATATATACGCAGTGTGCGTGCAACTAATACTTTTTGATTTTTAAAAGTGATTCTTACAATTTATGACGCAAACAATCATTAAAAATGTATTAGATAGAAAATTCAAAAACAAGTATTTATGGAAAGTACATTTAAAAATTTTTAGCTTCATATAATTCCAGAAATTATTTTTTCAATACATACAAGATAACACATTAAAATATTTAAATAACATATTGTTGATTGGTGCATATAAACAAATTTTAGCTTCCATTTGTTTTGTATATGAGTTTCATTAACTTGTAATCGCCGCTGCATACATATACTATAAATCTTTCGTATGTACAGTGGCTCAGAGCTTATTTGGACCGGTGCCTAGCTAAATTTTTAATTGCCTGCCATAAAGTAATTATACATTATTTTTCAAAAATTCAAAAAACCTATGGCAGGTACACATATTAACTACCAAAATTATTATATATGACCCCAATTTTCTAGGGTTTCCCCACCTGCTAGGTCGAGTTATGTAAAAAAGTACCTAAATTTACGGTCAAAGCTTATTTGGACCAGCTACATTATGGACACCTGGGTGCCATAAAACCCGGATTTTTTAAGTCAGGTTGATTATTTTTGGTATAAATAGACCAATACTTCGTAGTTAGTTAAGTTATATCCTGCATCTCGGGTGCAACCAGCCATCAAGGATTATGGACAAACGGACTACTATTGACCAACGGAATCTCATCCTGGAACACTTCCAAGTAGGATATTTACATCGCCAAATAGCTGAAATGGTCAATCTAAGCAAGTCAACTGAATACAACATCATTCGGAGCTTCGTGGACGCAAATCGGACAGAGGACCAGGGCAGAATGGCACCAAACAAGATTTTCACCGAACAGGAGGAGCGGAGGATCATCAGGAAAATAAGGGGAAATCGTCAGCCATCGGCTCCAAAACTGACCAACACGAGCAGGATGAAATGGGGAAAACTGTTGTGTAAAAATTGTGCACTTGGTTCTGCACAACCATGACTTTAATGCCCGAGAACCTCGGAGGAAGCGTTTTATAAGCGCATAAAATAAAGCGACCAGGATGACGTTCTCCAAATCCCTCTTGGACAAGGATTTGAAGTTCTGGAACACAGTCATATTTGAAGATGAGTCCAAATTGAACATTTTTGGCTCGGACGGACGGCATTATGTGTGGCGACAGTCCAATACTGAGCTGGATCCCAAAAACGTAAAGGCAACAGTCAAGCACGGAGGCGGAAGTGACATGGTATGGGCATCTATCTCGGCAGCCGGCGGCGGGATTTTTGTGTTTATTGGAACAACAATGGACAAGAATGTGTACTTCAATATATTAAAGGAAAATTTACTCCAAAGAGCCGATAAGCTAGGAATCCGACGTACTTTCTGGTTGTACCACGACAATGACCCCAAGCATAAGTCCAGATTAGTAAAGTCCTGGCTTATCTGGAACTGCCCCCACATGATAATTCCACCGCCCCGACTCCAGATTTAAATATTATTGAAAATTTGTGGGCTCTGCTGGAAAATAACATCCGGAATCACAGCGTATCCTGCAAACAGTATCTCAAAAATGGTCTGCTGTATGAGTGGAGCAAGATCAGTCCAGAAACTACCCGGAAGCTGGTATCTTCCATGAATAATATGTTTAGGGAGGTTGCTAAGGCAAAATGATATCATACTAAGTATTAACATCCTTATTTAAGTTTTTATACGCCAAATATGTTACTTTTTTAAGACTGGTCCAAATAAGCTTTGACATATATTTTGGATATGTTTTCAATTTTGACTAATTTATATTAATTAATATTTTAATAAAAATTAAAAATTTTTCTCCAACGTGATATAACATTAAACAAATTGGCATTTCAACATTTTGCGTTTGTTTCCTTGTTTAAACTTTATAGCACTTTACATTTTTTCCTAGACACTGGTACAAATAAGCTCTGAGACACCGTATATTTAATCGCAGTCGATTTGTATTTCTGCCAGTTTCGGGTTTACCAAATATTAATTAGATATCGCAATAACCGGCTGCTGTTAACGTGCAGAGTTCAGTTGACTCAGGCGACATTTACGAGCGTTGTAAGAAATACATTCTTGCTTTATTTATATAGTACACATTTAACTCTCTGGCCAGTTGAGATTTTTATTGACGCTGTCATTTAATGCCGTTTCATATATTTTATGACCCATAGGCGCCGGACGCCTTGTCTACAATCGCAATCTTGTTGCTGGTCCGGCCCAAATGAAATGGAATAAATGTACTCAGTTGCTTTTCATGCGTGTCATTGAACCAATCGAGGAATTAAAATCTTTGTGCGGTTGTGAGTGACAAGGACGATAAATATATATATATATATATAATGAACATTCATAAATATAAATACAAAGTATTTATATTCTTGATCAGGATCAACAGTCGAGTCGATATAGCCATGTCCGTCTGTCCGTCCGTCGGTCCTTCCGTCAGTCTGTATGAACACGCAGATCTCAGAGACTGTAAGAGCTAGAGATTTCAAATTTGGAATATAGGTTCTCGTATACCAGGCGCAGATCAAGTTTGCGTTATTTTATCGATAACTGTCTCCGTTTATCGAATATCGATATATTAAATTTCCGATAGCAATGAATGCCACAATTTTAAAGGCAGAATCTTATAATTTATACATAATATGCATATGCATATTATTGATCAATTGCACAAATTTCGTCAAGATCGGATAAGAAACACCCATTTTAGTGCAAATCTTTTTAAAGGGGAATTTGCCAATAATAATGGAATATATTTAATAACTGGGTTCGGGGTATATCGTAGTCGAGTTCACTCGACTACAGCACTCTAACTTGTTTTTGATTTATTTGTCGTTTCTTGGATTGCCAAATAATAATATAACAATAAACAAGCAACCTTTAGTAGCTGATCAATTTTTCTAAAACCTAATTGCCGGCACGGCCTTTGATGAAACTTTGAAAGAAAGTCATACTTTTAAGTCTAAAGTGAGCTTGATTCTTTTTGGATTGAGTAAATACTGCCTGCTAGTTATTATTAACGGATTCTTTAATAACTTTAATCAGAACGAAAAAATAAGATATATGATTTGATTCAGCTTAGCTAAAAACTTTTTAAAGCATAAGACTACTTTTGCCTTAGCACTCAGTATGTTAATTTAAATAAATCTTTCTTTCTGAATTTAAATTTTTTCGATTTGACTGTAAAATTATATAAATCGTTATATTTTTTGCAGACTTCGAAGCGCTACTCTTTTTGATGTTTACCAACACTATGCAATCGCAGTCTTTGTATTAAATTGTTAACTATAATGAATTCCGCGCGGCATCATCGTATTGGAGTGTTTCTGTCTCCATAAATGCACGTAGCTAAAACACAAAAATAAAAATACAACAATAACAACAGCAATAAATCACAATACTTTACAAATTGATGTTGATCTAGTCACAATTATAAAAGAGATTGCATACAAATTAAAAGCCAAGTCTTGCAAAGCAACTACACACACACACACTACACACAGAATTACACACAATCACCTATTAACTAAGGAGCCAAACAAATAACGGACTCTGAGAAAGGGGAATAAACAGGCTATTAAGATGCCCTATCATCGTGCGGATACATCGGCTCAGGCCGACAAACTGAGCGGCATTGTGGAGGAGAGTGATTTATACGAGGGATTTGCTCCACATGTGGAAACATCCGAAATCAAAACACTCGATTTTTACAATCTACCAAAGCAAACTGGTGAGTGAACTAAATATTTATGCATTTTATTGCCGAAGAAACTTAGAAAACATATCAACAGCACAAAATTACTTAATACGGTTGATTTTAAATCAAAACAGTTGAATATTTGAGAGCTATTTCTTAAGTCTAATCCAATCAGCAGTCTATCAACATATAATCGGATCAATCAGTAGCAATACAATTGATCGTCAAAATTTATCCGTCAGATAAGGCCTGTAAAATAAACAATAATGTTTGAGAATTACTGCAAATAAACAAAAGAATGATATGTACGCCAATATAAATATGTACGTTATAAAACTGAACAACAGGTGAAAAGATTCTTTCTGAATACGTGGGTGCTCATTTTGTAATGAGCTCTTTTAGCTATAACCAAAACAAAAAAGAAGAATAAAGAACCTAAAGGTCGAACTTTAATAACGGCAAAGCACCTACCCCAAATGTGTATGGATCATAATCTATGCATACACAAATATATTTACCTATATATGTACATACTGTTCATATTATATATACTTGTATTTGTGCAGAGCTGAACCCACACGTGTTTTCTTCCAAATGCTGCAGAAAAATATTTTGAGTGAAATATTACTTTATGTATTGCATGAAAGATTATTTGTTTGTGCTGTGCCACCGACAAAAATACATTAATTAATAACCAGTAGCAAGAAAAAAAAACACAAAAATAGAGAAGAAAAAAAAAACGAATAAGCGAATTTCGTACAAGCAAAATAAATTAAATATCGGCATTTGTAATAATTACGGGCTAATATGGCTCTACCGCCTGGCCGGGCCGGGCCGGGCCAAACTGCAAAGCTGCCTCCACATTGCCCCCAAAATATTAAAACGGCCTCTGAAAACTGACCGAACCGGCCAATTGGCCCGGTCCGAACAGTTAGACTGGATTCCATGCACACAAACATTGATTGTACTCATTTTGCTTATTTGTACGCTTTTTATTTTCAATCGAGCTGCTTAAATTATAAGTATTTTCCGACTATTTTAACACGCTTGGAAAAAAAATTAATGATCCGAAAAATTAAAGCCCGAAGACTTTATGTCATATTATGCTAACAACTTTGTGTAAACACCAACATTGAAACATTATTCAAGCGAACAATAAATAAAGAAACACATTAGAATGCTTTAAGCTCGACTGGCAGATACCCTGAACGGAAGTCTTAAACTAGTAAGAATACTCAAATGCTCGAGAAATGACCTCGACTAGGATATACTCTGTGCAGAAGTCTGACATAATTCCAAATTAATGTTCTCTCAAATTTATATGTGGTATTGTTAGAGAAGTGAAACCTTGGTTAGAAAAAGATTACTTTTACAAATCAATTTAGATTTAATAACGATATGGCAGTAAAAATTTTGACCCCTGCCTAATTGCGATTTTTTGATTCAGAGATGTTTGATGATGATCAGATGCTTCTTACCTACATTAACACAACTTTAAGATACTCTTTCTGTACGAGTACTCAAAAAAGAGCTACTTTGTATTTTTCAGAAAGTATTTCTAGAGTCATACATATTTTGATATATTATATTTGAAGTGAAAACTGTTAACTAATTTTTTCCAACATACATGTGAAAGACTTTAAAGTTGCTTACTGTCTTTTATTAGATAGTAGATAAGTTGAAATAATCAAAAAACGTTAATTAGGTAAATTTATCGATCTTCGAAATTCGAGCTGAATCCCCATTGATTGCTTTCAAAATTTTAGAATTGTCGAATAACGATTCATTACATACCAACTTAAGGTTTCAATATCAAACGAAAATTGTATTTTTTTTTTTTATTGTTTATGTTACGAAATATTAAAAACTCTTTGAATTTCTTTCCACTACGCCTGATGGACTAATGTTTATTCAATTCACTTTTATTTCCGCGGGCCCTTGAAATTTGTCGAATTTTTTTGTTTTATTTTTTGTTTTTCATCTTTCCAAAATGCAAATCGTAATTTACATAATCTTTAATATGCAATTGAATTTTGCACTGTGCACCTATTTTGCGTTTTCGGGTTTGTAGAAAATGAATGTAAATATTGTTGATCACTTTGAAGTTGGCCAACAGCAATCAACAATCAAAGCTTATCAATATAAATAAGAAATGTGCTGATAACTGAAGGTAATAAAAACCAATTGATCTAGATTCTAAAGGGCTAAAGACACAACAAGTGCACAACAGCAAGTGATTTGCGTTCAAATATCGATTAAATAATAAAAGTAAATTTCGATAAATTTTTACGGAAGAGGAATATAATTTAAATGTATAAATATAGTTTTCATATTCAGGACATAAAAATGATCACACCAAAATATATGTGTAGATTATTAGATTAAGATTTCTACTGTCTGTAAACAGGGTATTCCATAGTCGCTCACTATCGGCTAACCCAATATCATTTTATTGAATCTGCCTGCCAGTTGTATATTGTCAAAATGCCAATATGCATTAATGCCATTTGAAAGTGCAATCGAACCCATCGTCCAATTCATTAGTTGAAAAAACGAAGAAGCTTCTCTGAGCCGCTGACGACATTGGCTTTGATTTTTAATTTGCATTTGATTATTTTATTATTTCTTTTACTGATACTGTAAACAGACCTTGAACACACACGGTAATTACCTAAGTGTGTGAATTTTTTCTCATTGCAAGTATTCGTATTGGCGCTATAATTATTTTGTCACATCTTAGAAAGTAGCGAAACACACGCGAAATTTGGTTTATGTTTTTTTTTTTTTTGGAAAATCCGTTTTGCAATAATTCTGCATTATAAAGTATTGATACATACACATACAAGAAGATATTTACATATTTTATTAATTTATTTTTTGGCATAATGCTAAAGAATTTTGCATATATATTTTGTTGTTATTGTCTCTCGTTATGTGCACAGTAAGCTAAACAAAAACGATTCACGTTTTTATGGCAGCTGGCGAGCGGCCAATTAATTAATTTAAAAATAAATGCAATTTTCTTGCCATCTCCTCTCCATTTTTTTATTTTTCGTCTTTACGTTTTCTATACATTTTTTTTTTTTTTGCGTTGTGTTAAAATTTTATCTGAAACTCAGCAGCTAAACTTGTAATGGGGAATTATGAAATATAAGAAAAACTTTTGCCAAACATGAAAGTACGTACAAGGTATGCTAAGATTACATTATTTACATGGGAAATGCGTCCAAACTTAAATGCATTATTATTCTAGAACCATGATGAAAAGGTATTGATTTTAAATATCGGTTCAATTTTGTCAATGTTATGACTGGGGAAAGTAAGACCCATCCCAACATGATATTATAATTTTTTTTTATTTTCTAAGTGGCTTTTCCTAGAGAATTCAACAAAGTTAAGTTTTGGGTTGTTGTGTTCTGCAAGGAGGTGGGTTGGATTGGCGTTGTTGAAGCTGGATGATCTGAAACCGGAGAAAGTATGAGAGTATTTTATATGCTCAAAATTATTATTTGAATTATTACGGCAAATTTTGCTTAGGTATCAATCTGATATTGCCTGCAGCAAAGAGTATATATTAAAAGTTTCATCATCTACCTGGCCAATACGCGAACCATCTGACTTGGCTATATACACTCGGCTAATGCCGCTGATCAAGAATTAATATACAATTTGGATTTAGAGATCTCTCATTTAATGCCTTTGGCAAGGGCATAAAAATGTATCAGCTAATTTTGGAAATGTCTTTTTGAACAACATTTTTCTGCTACATTTGTTGGGACATTTAAGATTTCTTTGTCTGTGTTAATCATCGTATGTGTTTTAAATTATTTATAGGGACCGCCTGCCATTTATCTTTGCAATATTTTTGGCACTCGTGTACATCTTTCAATGATCTTCTTTCTTTTTTCTTTTTTTTTTTAAATATTTCATATTAAAAATAACCTCTTGTTATGGTTTTGAAAAAGTGTTTTACTAGTCGATATAATTCCAAGCGCGCAGAATACAGAATATATTTTATTATTTAATATATGAATTCCCTTCTTTTTTTTTTGTTTTTTAGCAAAAATAATATAAATATACTTTAGCAATATAATTCTAGTACGCATAACAAATATCTTATATGGCCAAAACATTTCTTAAAGGCCCTGTCACAAGCCGCGTGCCAGCACTACGACATCGATTATATATACATATGTACATATGTATATAATATAAGTAGTATTTGGCATAAAGTTGATGGGCTTAAGATTTAATATTTATTTGTTTTCGCCAAAGCAACATTTTTGCTTACGCAAAACAGAAAGCAATGTTTTCTGCCACCCGTGACGCGAATGGACGATATATTGGTTAAATTATGTACGATATATATGTATGTATGTACATATGTATATGTTATGTTATAAGCTATGTAGAAATTTGGTTTTGTTTGCATTTAAAGAAAAAAAAAAAAAAAAACACGTATAATTCAGAAAATCGCTTATGCTATGCTCGACCCACTTCAAAAATTGATTAAAAACATTTTTATATTATTTTTTGTAAAATGTTTCCAAAATTAAAATTTTCCGTAGATATGGATGCTTGCGTATATCTATATGTATATATATATATATAAAGATATGGATCGTAAGTGCCACACGCGCTTGCTGCCCAGTCGATAAATCTGTTGAGCTGATATGAGTGTTGAGCAAGGGGTGCGGATTGGGGAAGACAACCAATCTGAATTGTTGCACTCCACCCGTCTTTTTTTTCTGCTAGATGCTGCGTCAGTTGAGCACGTGCTTCTTTCAGAAAATATGCGAAAAGTGCATGAAACCATTGACGAATCCGATTTGAATGCTTTTTATAACTGGGCGAAACCAGTTTTGAAGAATTGTTTCGCGTTTCGCTTTTACTCGGCGCTTTTTGTTTTGGTTTTGGTTTTAAAGCGTTTTTGATTTGTGCCTTGCCATTTTCTTTAAAGCGTGGGCGACTGCAATTTTAAAATTAGTTATATAAGTAACTCATATGTTTATTTTAATTGTTCTCAATAAATGGGTTTTTCTTTTCAAAATCAAAATGTGACCGCTTTGACCGCTGTCAAAAAACAAACATAAACACAGCGCGGAAGAGAGAGAGAGAGAGAGAGAGGATGAGATAGAAAAAGTAAAATCAAAATCGAAGAATAAGCTTTATCGGATTACAGATTAAAAGCAGAGTATTTAAAATTTCTTATATATATTAATTCACAGTTCAGTTCTATATTGGGATATGAATTTTGTTGTTTTCGTTTGCTTGTTCCACATGATTAGATTAGTTCAATTAAAATGATTAAGGAAATATGTGCATATAATTGCTTCTTATTTTTGAGCATAACACTTGCTTTCTTTGTTTTTTTTCTTCTTTGCAAGTTCAGAGATCAAATCCGTTGAAATGACAAGACACGCCCATTTGTTCTATCTGCGGACAGCTTCACACTACTGTCACCACCGTTTTAAGCGCTTATTGTTTTTTTGATCCGCACTCACATAAAACAATCAACGCCATCAGTCTGTCGGTAGAGGTGGAGGAAAATGACAGCCATAAGGCGGATGTGTGTGTGTGACTGTGTGTGAGTTTGTATGCCAAGTCACGAAAGCTGGCGTGTGACTTAATCACGAGTATCTGAATTGTTCACATTGCTCTTTCCAAAAGTTTGACTTATTTGTGATCTTTAACTGATGTTAAAGCTGCTTACTAAGAATTGGCTCTGTATATAAATTCAAATCTCCAATATTAATGATTCATATATTTTATTAGAAACAAATTAATTTAGATTTTTAAGATTGTTTGGTGTTCTACTTTATGTTTTCAACTTGATCGAAATATTTGAAATCTAAAGTACATTTTATTTATCGTTATAGCTATAGCGAGACACAATAGTCTAATTAGAATAACATCAAAATACCCGTCTAATTGAAATTCTCAAATATTTGTAGTGCTTGACTGTTGAAGAACGGCTGTTGAAATATTCCAGCTGCTTCCACTGATTGATGGCAATGAGGCGATTCGCAATACCCCACAATACCCACATCCACTCTCACACTTAGCTCTTTCAGACCCCATTAATTCGGCTAATCCATCACAAAAACAATCGATAAATGTTGACCATTAACAGCAGCAACAACAGCAGCAGCAACATCAACAAGTAAATGTTAAACAATTTCATTTGTTTTTCGTTTTTTAGACCTCACTGTCAACAGCGGCGCTGCTAATCACACTTTTTATAATACACACAGACATCACTGTGTTTGTGTGTGTGTGTGTTAGTCGACACTGAGGTCATGCACTTAATATCGTCACATGTACTCTGCAAGATAGCTCTCTCATCTGCGCTTTGTTTACAAGCTCTTTGATATTCAAATACTCATTGATATCAACAGGAATCGCAGCAACAACACTGTTTTAATTTTAGTCACAAAAGCTGACAGCTATCAAGGTAGTCTTCTTTCTCTGTCATTCTCACTGTTTCTCTCTCTCTATATATATATTTCAAGCTTTAAGTGCGCTCTCTCTTATTCACTAGATAACATTGTTTGTGCTGCGGCAAGATAACAAGAAGAAGCCATGATGAAAGGGTTGAGCGAATGTGAAGAAGCTAAAAGCAAATAACAACCGTTATCATTTCGGCTGTTATTTTATTTTATTTTTTTTTTTTGTGCCTTGCGCTATTTACATATGTATGCAAATATCATTTATATGTGAACATTTTGTATTTGCGTTCGCTGAAATATTTGGCAGCCAGTGTTCAATCCTGTTCACGCCAGAAAGTATGCATCACGTCGGCTCTTTGGCAAAAATGATTGCGCCATGTTGCAATGAGCTTTTGTATTTGTTCAGGCTGGTGCCTGAAAGTATGCTTTAAAAATTATAGGAGCAGCTAAACTGAGCAGAGCTTGTACTTTAAATATGTTCCATAATGTGTGACAGTGTCAGTGTTGGAAAATACAAATGACAGTGAAAAGGCTAAGAAAATCAAATTTACCGAAAATGTAACTAAGCATTATATTAAATATTGCAGCAAAGACTTTCTAATTAACTAAATAACCAGTTGTCAGCTCTTTTTGATGTGCTTTTGCAATTTTGTAAGCACATTGGAATTATTCCGTTAGCTTTGTCGGTTAATGTTTGTCACAATGACATCAGCAAGCTTTGCTGATCACATAATGGGTTGAGTTAACTGTGTCTAACACACACTTGACTTATTTCAATCTCACTTAAAGCGCAAAGCAATTACCAATTGTAATATAAACTGAAATTCCAATATTTATAGCTCATTGAAGCGACAATTGCTCAAGTATTAACAATGAGCTTTTCCGGCATGTAAGAAAATTATTCACTCATTCATAACTGTTGAACGTCAAAAGTTGAACGAACTGAGCAGCCATACTAAGAAAACCGACAACTTCATCTGAAATTGGCAAAGCTTTTAAATCATTTTATAGTAGATTGCCATGAATTTTTTTATACCCTGAACCCATTAAAAATGGGTAAAAAGGCTATAATGGCTTTGTACAAATGAATGTAACAGGCAGAAGGGAGCATCTCCGACCCCACAAAGTATATATATTTTTGATCTGGATCAATAGTCGAGTCGATATAGCCATGTCCGTCTGTCTGTCCGTCTGTATGAACACGCAGATCTCAAAGGCTGTAAGAGCTAAAGCTAGAACTTCAAATTTGGAATATAGGTTCTCGTATACCAGGCGCAGATCAAGTTTGCGTTATTTTATCGATAACTGCCTCCGTTTATCGAATATCGATAGATTAAATTTCCGATAGCAATAAATTCCACAATATTAAAGGTAAAGATATTATTTGTGTGTATTGCGTGCCTCACGTATTTGTCGGCAGAGGGCGCTTGCAGGGCTGCTCGCCTTTTAGTGCAAATCTTTTTAAAGGGGAATTTTCCAATAATAAGAGAATATATTTAATAACTGGATTCAGGGTATATCGTAGTCGAGTTCACTCGACTACAGCACTCTTACTTGTTTTTTTTAATTAAGAGCTTTTGCGTGTGTGCTTTTTGCGATCGCCCCAGCGTTTGGGTAAACAATTTGATGCGCCGCTCTCTATAATGCACCTGTGCTCGGTGCGCTCGTGAGCGTAACTTGAGCGCAGTCGGTTTGTGCCTCTCTCTCTCTCTCTCTCTCTCCCTAAAACTCTTGCATTGAGCTGAGACGACTGAGACTGGGGTCTCTGACGATCGAATGCTGGGTGCGCTCAGTTTTAGCTCAACCCTCGGTCGTTGAGGTTTAATTACGTTCCTCACTCCCGCTGCGACACGAGCGCGCTTGCCCTTGCTCAAAAGTTTTCAACTGTCCAACAACAACATAATAAACTCAACAATACTTTAACGAAACGAGTCGCGTTTCCATCGATTGCAGCAGAAAATTGCTTTATGTGTGTATTGCAATACGCATTTAATATATGTGTGCTTATGTATTAATTATGTAAATACATGCAATTGTGCGTTCGTGTACGTGTGTGTGTGTGTGTGTGCAGCAGCCTCCAAAACTGCAATCGCTATACACATTGAACCAAAATAGGTTTTAAAATCACAACTTGTTAATTATCGCACCTCGATTTACGTTTTTTTTTTTTCATTTTGTATATTTAACATTATAGGTCTCGTGCGTTGCGTTCTTCAAGCTTTCAATATTGAAACAATCGGCCAAGCAGTCAATCAGTTGAATCATTTTAGCATAATATTACGCATACGTCGCATATGCAGGCTGCTGCTTATGAGACTTGTGGAATAACTGAATAATTTTGAATAAGTAGAACAAAGCTCTGAAAACATTTCAGATATCTTAAACTTAAAAACAAGTCTCAGGAGACTGGAGTCTGATAGACTATAGGATACCCTTTAAATTAAAGTACTCACGATTTGTTTTTTTTTAATTCTTTGCAATTTCAATTTCCAGTTTACACGACATATATGCAATATATTTCTATTCACATATGTATTTTTAATTCATAATAATAATAATAAAAAAAAACTTTGTATTAAATTTCAAGTTATGGAAAATATATAGCCTTTCTTTTGCATGTTGAATCAAGTACATAAACCTGTTAAATTTAAAACACTTGACTTTCGTAAAATACAAATTGGATATATGTTAATTAACCGCACGCTTTTTTAAAGCCGCCTGGTATAAACAAAACAAATAGTAATAAATTAAAAAAGCAGAAAATTGTGAATATAGATTTTAATCAATTAAAATTGAAACTTTTCGCTGCAACTCACAGAAACTCATTTGAAGAACTGGTTTTGAAAAAAGACAACATCTAAATTTGCTTCTGTATTAATACTTCGCACATGCTGATCTCGGGTCTATATTCGATCATAGCATTTTACAAGTTTTAGTGCCAGGCTCAAAGAGGCGCCAATAAGTAGGAAGATATATAGATATAAAAACAGATTTGTATTTCTTCGCACTATAAACTAATCAATTGTTTGACTTGTTAATTTCTATATACTAAATAAATTTGATAATTTTTTATCAAGTCCTAAACAAATTGGACACGGAGCGCGCTCATGGCTCGAGATTTGAATCAAGATTTAACAGATGCCGCCCACTTAATGCACAAATTTAATTAATACGCAATCGCAAATCAATCGAAGAATGTCCGATCTGTTCAGCTTCTCTTCTATATATGTCTTTTCTCGCGGAAAGCTACCAGCAAGTCAAACACGATCCCAAAAATTCCGTAATCGCATAAAAAATTTAAAAAAAAAATAGAAACAAGTAAGAATTTTTGAATAGAGTGTGGTCGACTTGGAGTTACTCTTTATCTAAGACCTTAACTATAACGTACATCCTCGACTAGAAAGATATCTCTTAAAAATTATGGTTCTCATTGGTTAAGTTGCTGATAAAACGAAATTACTTCTTATTTCGAATATTAAGTCAGTATCTCTGATAGTCTTTTATAGATAAACAGTCAAAGCTAAATTGTCTTGGTTATGCGTTTTATTGCTAAAGTTATGAAGATATATCGATAAATTAAAACAAACTTGATCTGCGTAGCTTATACGAGAACTTTTATTCCAACTGCCAACTCCCTATCCTTTATTGTCCCTCACAGATAGGCGGTTATATATATACTCAATATGTTACTAATTTTTAATGGGTTCAGATTATAAAAAGATCGCCCAGGCTGTTGGTATAATTTTGGACATTTGTCATGTGCTTTTTGTTTTGGTTTGTGGCACAAAAGCGTGCTAATTGCTGCTACTCAACATGTTTCACTCGATCAGTGCTTGATTGAATTTCATATGGTGTTGGGGGCAGGGAGTGAAGACCATCCTCGCTGCGTGCGTGCGTGTTTCGTGCGTATACTATTTTTATAACATGCTAATCATGCAACAGAGCACGACAGCGATGAGGGAGAAGGAGCCGCAGCCTTGTTGAGAACCGCAAATAATTTAATTGATTAACAAATCAAAATCGTGCAAATGTCAATGTATGCGACATCCACGATTCCCTTAATCAGTCAGCATTTGTTTTTTTTTTTTTTGCTATTTATACAAACATGAGTGTCTTATTTCAGTCAGGAGTAAATTTAAATTTAATAATTTTGAGGAGTAAATTTAAGAAAAAATATGGTAACTTTGATTAACGCATCGTAAAATGATATTAATTATGCAGTTATTAAAAAATTTGCTTAGAGTATAATTTCTGGATGGACTTTACTTATATCAAATTATTTGAGCTTTTGAAGACTAAATTAAAGAAAAGTTAGCTTTGATTAAGACATCGAAAGCTATGCCGAGCTTTATTTTAATTCAAATTTGACATATAGAGTTAATCGAATATAGTCTTCCGTGCAGCATTTTTTAAGTTTTTTGATGTAGTATTAAATATGTGGTTTGATTTAAACATGTGGCTAGTTACATAGGCAACTCGTAAGGTCGACTTGTTAGGTGATATCAATATTGATTTTGTTAATTTAAAGCCGAATTCAATTTTCAGAGACACGCGGTGCCAATTAGCAAACTTTGACAACAATAACCACAATGCAAGCCATCAACAACATGAATATTCTGCCAAAAAAATATAAAAAAAACAAGCAAGAAAAAATAAAATTGGTTGAACGTGTTTTGGGTTTGCGGTTGCAATATAAATTTAGATGCAGCCGTCAGTAGTTGTTATTGTTGATAGTATTGTATTAATTGTGGTTGCTGTTGTTGCTCTTGTTGTAGTTGGCAACACATGCAGTCGCAAACAGTGTCGTCAACATTCAGCGGGGCAACCCATCGAAAAGGTCTAATAAATTGTATTTGTAATCTGCATGCTCAGAGTTGTGACCTCTCTCATACCAGAACGCGCTCCGCTCTAACAACGCCCCCCCCCCTCCCGCCCCTCCCCCATCAGTTCCCGCCTTTAATTGTTCTTCTTAAGGTTTCCCAATGGCGGCAATTCGTATTTTGCTTTTCGCTTTTGCGTTGTTTCCGCTTTTCTTTATTCTCTTTTAGCTAAAAATTGCCGATTAGATCATGTCACAATAATTTTATTTGATTGTTGCTATTATTTATTGTTGCTCTTAATTCTAATTGAAAACTGCCCACAGCTTGCCTTTGGCTTGATGTATATATCTGTACATTTGGAGATTGCCGTGAAAATGGGATTTGTGGAATAAGTGCAATGGTTTTCGCTTCCGCTCTTCTGGAAATGTTGAATGTGCACAAATTCCATATTATGTGGGACTTTATGATCAACTTTATAGTATATCAGTATAGTAGTATCAGATAAAAAGGATTTTTTATAATAAAAGTAAATAAAAGATACAAAGTGTTATTTTAATGAGATTTCTATAATCTATAAATAACTCAAAATTTATACCATTTCTGAGAATTCCACTTTGCAAATTCGACTTTGAGCTCATTCATCGCTCATTTGAGGCTTTAAATTTGATTTTATTTTTACATATTTATCAGTAGTAAATCCTTATATCATGTGCGTTGGTCAATTAACAAAGCAAGAAAACAATTAACAAAGCTAGAAATCGTGAGTTGTTATTTAGCATCTGCTTCTGAATTGGTTAATAAACTACGTCAATTATAATTTGCGCCCATAATTTGGCCACAGCCTATTTTCATAATAGTGAGCTATACTATAGTATCGAGGCGACTCTTGTTCCATAAAGATATCATAGATTATAAATTGTCGTAATTTCAATTAATCAATTAGTTTTATGACGTACTCGTTTAATCTCAGAAGTGCCTTCAATTTATATAATGCGAACTTGTTGATTGATAAGTTCGCATTTTGATATTGATTTGAAGACACTCAATCGTTGATGTACCCATAAATAAGGTCAGAAAAAATATATAAGTTGCTTATTTTGAAGTAAAAATGATTTATTATCTATCATATACGATTTTCTCATTCTGTCCAGTTACATAAAAGTTTCGTATGTACAAAAAGCCTTCAACTGATAATAGCCTTAGTACTCGTAGAATGTTTTACATCTGTGTAACACCAGTAGAGTAAACAACCTTTGTTTAACAAGCACCTATCTAGCTGGTGTTTATCTAAGAGCAAATTAGTTATAAACTTGATATGTGTCTTTTGATATGCATTTTACTTAGTTGCCCAAGACAATTGCTGTTCAAACGTGACGAAAATTGGTTGTTACGAGACGTTAAATCACACAGGGATATCTACACATCGACTCATCACATCCTAGATATGTCATATCTTTACTTAGGCATATAAATTTAGAGGTGTTGGCCAAGATATATATATTCTTTTCTGGCTGTCGCAAGATTTTGTGTGACGCAGCAGCGCCAACAATTTTAATGCTATAATGTGTTTATGCGTACAGGCATTTCTACAAAATTGCCAATGTTTTTCATGTTTTTTATATTTGTATATATATATATATATATATGTGTATATATATAAGTGTATTCGAATGGGTTGCCCAATTAATCATTTGACTTCTGTCTGTTTCTCGTTTGCTTGAAAGAGAATAATTTTTCACAATGACCACGCGTTGTTTATTTTCAATTTTCTCATATAATGAAACGCTTTTCTATATACAGTTAGCATATATGGCGTATATATATATGTACATATATATATTATTTTTTATCCACCTTGGATATGTAAACAAGAGATTTCACGTTCCTTCATTGACGAAACATGTGAAAACCCAATTTATATTCAAGAATCGTATAACTAAGGCGAAATGGTGTACAAAGAAATGCAAACAGCGAATGGGAAATGGCAATTAAAATAATTTTAGTTGACTTAACTGCTTAACTATTGATGTTGTGGATTTTGTTGTTAGTACTGAAATGCGTTTCGCAGCACAGGAAATAGAGAAATATAACGTATGCTTAACCAAGACACTGTCGATGTTTACAGTTTTACGAATCAGGTAGTGAACGAAACAATTATCATGGGAAAATATATGTACTATGTAGAGCATTTGGGTATTACTGAACAATAGGTTTCATGTGTGAAAAACTAGTAATAAACGAAAGATTAAGAGAATTTTAATTATAATTTAATTTAGAAAGCAGTTTTCAGTTCATCAATTGTTTAATGCATCTTAACCTTGCCTTAGATTTTCATCCATCCACTAATGCAGAAACGTTCCACAAATATTTCAACGGTTTTTCCGCTTTCCCGTAAAGCTCATAAATCTAATTTGCTACCGAAAATAAAATTTGGCCGTAAACAAATTTCATGAGGCATTTCTCAACCTGAGCTCCTTACGTTAAGTTGCAGGCATTTTTTTTTAATTTAATTTTTTTTATTTTTTTTTTTCGTTTTGGTAGCAACATTTTTGCGGCTTTTCAAGTATTTTCTTGTGTATGTTTGCATTGTTGCCAAATCGTAAGCTTACGAAATTTCCCCCACTTTGCATTGGGTGTGCTATTAATAAAACCGTTTACACAGAGATTCGGTCGTATTCTCTCTCGCTATATTTCTCTCATTCTCTTCGCTTCCATCATGTGAGTTATACCTGTCAATGGGCGAGCAACAGGCACTCAGAACGAAAACAGAAAACAGCTGTTCACGCTGTCGACGTCGCTGTCAGCATTGACGGCGCCACAAAAAACTGAAATAATAAAGAAAAATCATATAGCAAGCGCATCGCCGCAGCACGCAATGAAGAAAATAAACATACACACACAGACACACACCCACAGAGAGAGAGCAGCTAAAAAGCTTTAACCAAGCTTGCACGCGCCAGGTTGTGATCGCCCGCCGCATTGCCGCTCGCCCATATCTAACAACAACACGCTCTGCTGCTCTCAGTAACTGGCCGGGCACGCGCTCTCTCACCCCATTTTTGGGGAGCTTTGGATTTTATTCACCGCATGAAACCGGCCTGCCCGATGAGAACATTTAGCGCATTCGAACGCGTCGCACGTAGGCCTACGGAATTTTTGAGCTTCTCGCTTTTCAGTTCATTTCAATTTCGTACTGATTAATCGAATCATTTAAATGTAATTGTTCAACTCGTGCGCGGACCAAGGATTATAAAATATACAAAACCAAATTAAATGTAAAATTATTTAAAGCATTGATGACCAAAATGAAAATTAAATAAAATGTGAATTGATAAATTTGCATGTGCTGCTTATTAAATTCAAGTGCTGCGCCGCTCGCTCGCTCGCACGACGAATAATAAACGAAGCAGTCAAATTGCAGAGCGCAGTAAATTCAAAATAATAAAAGCAAATCACCCAAAAATCTACATATGTATTTGTTGTGGCTGTGAAACAAAAACAATAGCAAAAAGAACGTATCTAAAGTAAGAAAAAAAAACACACCAAAACAAGCAAATTAACCCAAAAAATATAAAAAATAATTAAAAAGACGAATTAAATAAATCAAAGATGGTTGGCAAAGTTTTGGGCATACGAGAGTTGGAGCAGTTAAGCAGTCGCCGCAGTAGCGTCTACGTTGATCCCGAGTGTGAAAAGTTCTTTGAGCTACCCGTTTTCATAGCGGCCAGCTCGAATGATATAACAACCAAGTGTCAGTGCTTTCAGTTCAGTCCAGGTAATAATAAACACTCTACCTACCACATAATAAACATTAGCACAGCAAACAGTGCTAAACACACAAATAAATAAATAAATTTAAGCAAATAGAAACATCTGCTAACGGCTAATTTAATTAATTTCAAGTGTAAGCACAATAAATTGTTTAAATTTGAAAGTTTCTAGGGCTGAGATGCAAGTTTAACTCAAATTGGTTGTAAACTTGTCAACATTTATTGAAGTTTAAGCAGCTTTGTCAAATGACCAGTTGAAATATATACCAAACTAGTCATTTATCAATCTTATGGGATTCTACAAAATTTACACACTAACAAAAAACTTGTTGGGGTGTTTTTTTTTTTTTTTTGATTAGTCGAGATTGAGTTTTATTACTTTATAGAGTTGACTAAATCACTTCCGATACAATAAATAAAATAACATACTATACACGGATAGTTACTCATTTCATTCGATAAGACCGATATTTGTTCTTGATTTCATATTATATTGTTAAGCTTTATTCCTACTATAATAAATAAATTATGCTAGATTTCTCAACCTATTTCAACATCATTAAACCTCAAATCACGTTTGTTTCTGTTGCACAGCTGTTGATTGAAACTTAAACTATTTTAAATGTATTTATTTTCAATGTGTGGCAACTAATTATAATTCGTTTTGAGTGTTTATATTTCACACGGTTCCACCAACAACAGTTTTGTGTTCCCTTACAAAGAAATTGATTGCGCTGATAGGAAAGTTATCGCATCAACAGTTGTATAAAATCAGGCAAACGTATGTGTATCTATATCTTTGTGTTTATATCTGCGATATTCTCACATATTTTCATTTTCATATCGCGTCTATTCTAAATGCAACTGTGCAGAGGCGTAGATTAATTACACACACACACTCACTCACTGAGCGCTATTAATGCAAACGATGCTCGCTCAATTATACCAGTTTTTATTGTTATTGCATTTAGAAAATTCGTCATCCCCCTCACGTCCATATTTAGAGCTATATAAGTATATCAGGCGCGCGTCACTTGATATTTTAAGCCAAGCAAATAGGTATGCCACAACAATTTTGGTTAAGTGATATTAATAACCGTTGGTTGTTAAAGGGGCAGTTTTAATAATAAAAAAAAAAAAAATATGTATATATTATAAGGTTTTACATGGAGCAGAGCCTGACTGTAATTTGTTGTGATTCGTGAAAAATTAACAAGTTGGCTCTCGATGACTGGCGCTGGGTCTAGCACGTTATCAGTGCGCCAAGCGGACCTGGGACCAAAACAACAACAGCAAGAAGAATAACAAACAATGCGAATGAGAGCGATAAGCGGACGAGCGAGTGGCATGCAAAAATCGATCAGCTGTCGTTTGGCCGCGTAATGAGACATGTACCCAATGCACAATCAATTACCGGCCGCATCGATAATCAATAATCAATATGGCAGCTCCACTTAAAAAAAAAATAAAGAGACTCCTCCACCCACTTCCCTTTCTGTTGCTCTCTCTTGCCCCCCTCATGGCATTGAAGTGTTGCGACTGTGTTGCTTTATCGATGGTGTCAATTGAGGAGGTTCCTCGAACAACCAGCTGACCAGCAGCGATAAGTTTTTCATATTGTAGTTGACCACAAAATACTCCAAAATGTAGAAGAAATAATCAATCTACAAATGCTTTCTTTTGATATTTGATAATTTCCATTTCGTTGGGGGAAGGTGCTAAAGTTTATTTTGTGATTCCTATAAAGTATTAATTTAGAACAGAGTTTAATGTATACATATTTTATGCAATAAGTAATAGTGGTTTTATATCTACTTAACTTGCTATCTCCATCCGATTCCGATTCAGTAATAATAGATTTATGCATTTCTATTTGATGATTTAGATGCCTTATAAATTTCATGCATAGTTTATATGTAAATCTAATTAATTATCCGATAATTACAATATTCAATTATTTTAATCAATGAATTCAATTTCATTTACCTTACAATTTTCGTTTATAAATTAAAGTTGATTAACATTATTGGATTTCTAACAGTAGATGTTTGTAATTTATTTGTTAACTTACATTGTTGAATTTTAATATTAATTTCATTCAGACAACCCACACACAAAATGCAATAAGCACACACATAAATGAAAAAAAAAAACTCTGATATACACAGAAATGGATTAAAAAACTCAAGTACTTTATTTGGCACACTGACCAAACGTGCATATGAGTAATATTTATGTTCTTTTTGATAAAATTTACTTATCTGAGCTCAACTTTGCTTATTTCTATCAACTTTATGTGCGCTCCAATATTTGCGGCCTCCAGCTGCAAGTTCAATTGGTTTGCTATGACTTCAAGGCAACTATTTGGGGCAAGCATTTCTGGCTTCGTTTTTTATCAATCATAATGCCATAAAAGGACTTAAGTGCTCTAGCAAAAGCGGCAGCCATAATTGACTTATCAGACGCCACTGGAATTGACCAACTGACTTCTAAAATATATAATAAAAAGTACGCTACCATATACCTAATTATATATATATCTATATAAACTGCGCTGTTGCATGTTTGGTTTTAGTGGTTTTTGATACCCTGCTTACTTAAAACTACTATGAACTATAATTAACTTAATTAATAAGTGCCGTTTTCATGCTGCAAACTCCAGGACGATCGTTAATAATCACTAACTAGTGACATGGAATTTTAAGCTTTTGGTTATAAGCATACATTAACATACTTTAAGTATACATAATCGCAACCGGCAGAATGAATGTTGATAATCTATCGGCGGAACATGTAAAATAATTTTTAGTATCTGCTGAGCCTGGAACAGGGTATCCACTAGTCGTGTCCATTAGTCGTTTACAATATGCGTATTAGCTTTAACCAATTATTTATTGTTAAAGAATAGAGTTCGTGACCTATCCTAAGTGAAATTCATTTAACTGACTAATTAAATTGTTTGCATTGTGCTTGTTGTGTTTGCTCTTTCAGGTAAAGAGCCTGCACTACGCTCATTCACCGAAATCCAGCAGCTTCTGCTGCAGTCCAAGAAGCGCGATGTTAAGAATATACTCAGAGAGAACTCGTGGCCAATTAACTCGCCGATACGCTCACAATTGTGGCCAGCACTGTGCGCCCAGCATTTGACCAAACAAAATATGCTGGATGGATTCTACTGGGAGATGGTGCATCAGGTAAGGCAATAAAAATAAATATTTGTATCCCCCAAAATATGCATTATAATTTCGATACACTTATTTTTAGGTCTTTGGCACCACGGAACTGTCGGAGAAGCCCATCATGCTGCCCGCATTTGTGGATGCCACTCACTGCTTGCCGTATCATTTGACTAGCACGGGACGCGCCGTTGCCGATCGCATTGTGAACGTGCTCGGCTATGATTGCCCCGACATTACCTACAGTCCAGTATTGTATCCAATTACATCGTTACTTTTGCATTTCATGTCGGGTAAGTTGTTGAACTTTTAGTTCTTCTATCCAAATAGCGCACGTGACTGAATACCACTGTTTATATAAATGCATATTTGACTTTGAGATGGAAAAACACTCGTTTGTGTGTGTTCATTTTATTCGTTACATGCTAGACGCACTTGAGGCCTTAGCTAGCAATCATTCACTCAGTTTCAGTTTGTTCAATATTTGTTTTTGTGATTATTATCGTTTTGTTGCTGTTGCTTTTATCGCTTCAGCAAATAAATAAATACACGAGTAATTGGCACAATTTTAAATCGACAACGTTTGCTAGCTCCTCAAGTAACTCACAGCTTAACGCAAATTGATGTATCGTGATTTTCCTAGCTAATTGCTTTTGTCAACAAGCAATGAGCCAATAATTTTGAACCATTTTAAATACACTCCTAATATCAACAACATACGGCTCTTGGCCCTTTAAACATGTAAATTCTATTAATAATGTTATTGGTATGCATAAGTAAAGTGACCTTTAACTTCCATTCTGTCTCACAAGAACCTTGAGCTCTACGTTGAACTTTTAATTTTGGATTGAGATGTTTTGTATCTTTTTGTATATTGTTTATTTAATGCAGTTTGCTTGAAGCCCAATTTACTTTGAGAAAGCATTCTATATAATTTATACTGTTCGCATTGAGAACCAAGGGAATTTTAGAGTATAGGGCTAGAATATTTCGATTTATTACGCAACATATCTTGATAAATATCATGTTTGCCAACTTAAGGAATTCAACTTATCACCGGATTTCATGTGCATTTGTGCAACTTTGTGTTTGAAAAGCGGAAAAGGTCTCCCATTTAGTTTCAATGACAACCTTAAGCTGTTTCGATTCCGGTTTCCGCAGAAATCACTTGCCTTTAATTTCAAATGACAGATGCTGGTCCGTCTATAACCCTCAAAGTGACATTTAATGCTAATCATTAGCCAGAATAAAAAGCGACGTATGTAAACAAATTAATCGCTGCTGAACTCTGGACACCCACCACATTTATAGTAGAAGTTCTATAAAAACGTGTGCCTGAGCAATATTTAAGACAATCAATCGATCTCAATCTGGGTTCAAGAGTGTGGTGGATTATAATCGGTATACTTTCTTATGGAAGTGCATTTAAAATAGGGCAGGCTTCTACCCCCTAACATGGGTTTGGCTTACGATTAATATGCGACGTTACTTATGAGAGGCACATGACTTCAAAATACCGCACACCCAGCAGTTCGTCTTCATCCGCCTGATAAAGCTGCGCCTGATAAGCTCGCCTCGGGCGTAATGTCAACGAAAAGAGACTCTAAAAGTCGACAACGTCGTTTTGTTTTCTTTCTGGTTGATTGGTCTTCTGTCTGTCTCCCATTTTTGGAGGTTTGTTTACACGGCTCAACAAAAATGTGCTAGAGCGTCTGGAGATTGCGATTTTGTGTCAGTTTCAAGGCAGTCGCCACAATCGCTATAAATAGTTTGCCACCCCGCTTAATAGAACAAAGGTCCGTTGTTTATGTACGAAATAAGCAAAACAGAAAATGGCAAACCAGTATGTTGTCGGAATTTCCAGAAGGACACAGCGCGCAGAGCCTATATAAACTGTATATTCCACATCATTGAGTCAACAAACAAAAATTCTGCATAATAATTGGCAATAATAATTTGAGCTGTATTTTCAATAAGCATTTTGTGCAATTCAAGTTCAAGAATTACATAAATATAATAATGTTCGAGACATATGTACCTCATATACATTTGTATATAAATAAGTGTGTATATATCGATATCATGCCCATATTGACGATTTGTATTACTTGTCGGCAATCTTGTTGACGTCATTGACTGGTTATCGTTGTCGTCTTTGTTGAATTTTATGCAAATGCGCCTTTTTTTTTATTTCGCCACTTAAATAAATACCAGATCAACAGCACAAGACTACAAATTTTGCAGTACAGTAGTTGCTCAAGAAATGCAACTTTTGGAAAATCGAGTATGGCAAATTCCGACTTAAAATGGTTTAAACATTTTTATTTCATTCGGCTCAACAATATTTTATTATAAATGTCTTTAGAATGAAATTAAACCAATCTACGGCCGTAACTTTCGATTATGCACTGGTTTTTGATTGTTAAAACAGTTAGAATTTATTTGGGGTCGAACTAAAACACGTTTATACTTGCAGTGACCACTGTAGCCATTTCTTCTCGATTTGGCATGCGACACAGTTTTGTTTTCGCTCCACATTGCCCAAGATCTAGAAATTTAATTGTAGTTTATTTTTAGATCGTCGTATCGCGCAAGTGACGCCAACACGTTAGCATAAAACTCACATAAAATTATATTAGGCAAACCCATTCGAATTCGCATTCACATTCGCAATCACATTCGGATACCGCCGTATCCCATATCACATATACTCATTCCCGAACGCAACGATGCCAAACAAATGAGTACTTTTTATATATATTATGTACATATCATCTTTGTGAGTGCGTTTGCGTTTGCTTTTGTTTTATGACTGTTTGTTATTCTGTTGCTCTGTGCTTATACCCTACCCAAACATTGTCGAGCTGTGCATATTTGTTTTTGCACGGCTTTTATATGAACGAACTGGCAGGCACCACCACCCACCTTTCCACAAATACAACTTAAGCACTACGTGCTCTTTGAGTAGATTTAACGCACTGAGCACTTCAGTAATGTAATGTGTATAGCTTAAGGGGTGAAGTAGTGCTTTCGATTTGCATATTCATTAATTCAAATCCGTTGAAGCTCAAGCACGCATCCTCTCTCTGTGCATTAGTGCATTGATGTGTGCAAAAAGCTTTACCTAATACTCAAGTACGGAGAGTGCTTTTCATATTTAAATCACGGAGTTTGCTTTGGCCTTGGCAATTGTACAGACCAACGTATTAAGAAATAGTTAAAAAATACCATAGATTGTCAACTATATACAAAACGTACAGCATCTTTCGCTAAAATTGATTAACATAATAAAATCTTAATAAAGTTACTAAACTGGAATTAAATCCGTACTTTACAGTGTATTATAATTTTCATCAATTCAATTTTAATTAGCGTCTGCTCTAGAAAAAGAGCCTAATTATTGTCGATGACTTTAATTTAAATGTTGTTTACATTTTGGTCTTAAAAAAATTGTTTATGTTGATGTTTTAGTTTGCAGGCGGCTGGCTTATGACGCCGCATAGTTAAAAAGTTGGTGTGCTGCAGTTTATCAAAGTTGTGTGTACATGATTAGCTAAGTAAAAAAAAACACAACTCTACCTCACTATATCTCTTCATAATGTACACATGTAAGTTTATTGATGGCAAATCGAAACGTGAAACGGGCTGGGATTTCCTGAACCAGTTTTGTTACAGTTGTGCTACTGCCTGCTTATCGGTTCAATTGGTATCATATAATTAAAGTCCGTAGACCCAATCACACCTTGGCTTAATCAGGCTATTGTCTGTGGACTGGGTGTCTATATACAGCTAATAACTAAAACTATTTTCTGGCAAACAGAGCAATTAATGTGTAAAGCATAACGATTAAAAAAAACTCAAGATAATCGCAGATTTCGCAAATAAAACAAGCTAGGGCTGTGCTTTAAATAGACTACAATGTGATTATAAAATGCATGATAAAACAAGTAAGAGTGCTGTAGACGAGTGAACTCGACTACGATATACCCTGAACCCAGTTATTAAATATATTCTATTATTATTGGCAAATTCCCCTTTAAAAAGATTTGCACTAAAATGCGAGCAGCTCTGGAAGCGCCCTCTGCCGATAATTACGTGATACACCCAATACCCAAAAAAACATATTGACGCTCGCGTCAATTATCATGCCATCTCTTTCTCACACATGCATACAGAAAATGCTTGCGGCTGCTGATAGAAATGAGATCAATATGAGAATATATTATCGACTATAACTTGGGTGTTTCTTATCCGATATTGACGAAACAACATGCATATGCATATTATGTATTAATTAAAAGATTCTGTCTTTAAGATTGTGGCATTTATTGCTATCGGAAATATAATTTATCGATATTCGATAAACGAAGGCAGCTATCGAAAAAATAATGCAAGCTTGATTTGCGCCTGGTATACGAGAACTTATATTCCAAATTTTTTCTCTAGCTCTTACAGTTTCTGAGATCTTTGTGTTCATACAGACGGACGGACGGACGGACAGACGGACAGGGCTATATCGACTCGACTATTGATCCTAATCAAGAATATATATACTTTGTGGGGTCGGAGATGCTTCCTTCTGCCTGTTACATACATTTGCACAAAACCATTATACCCTTTTTACCAATTTTTAATGGGTTCAGGGTATAAATACGCTAAACAAACAGTGCGGTATGATGTTCCTTATCAGAGATTTGTGTGGAAGTTTCCGCAAGTGATAAGCTGGGAGCTTATAGATACCAAGAGATATACATATATAAACAGATACCAAAAGTGAAGTACAGCTCCATTGTAACACTTTGTGTCCTACATTCCTTCGATGCATATCTTTGAACAGTTTGAGCAGTCTGTCAGAGGAATTTATAACATTGGGAATAATACAATCAAATTACTAAGGGCAATCAATAACTAAGGCAAACTGCCTTACACTGAAACGAACCGGCGAAAACTGCAGTTGGTAACTGATAAGCCACTAACTGATAAGCTCTAAAGCCGGGCTGCTGCACGTATGTAGGAAATTGCTTTGTTTATGTGCAAATGTGCAATGCAACTTAGAAGTACCTACGCTTATCAGCATTCACACATTTATATTATTATATGTCACTGTTAAAAGCGATATCTAAGTGGCACTTAACGGCCCTTGAACTGCATCTAAAAAATCAAGTAAGAGTGCTGTAGTCGAGTGAGCTCGACTACGATATATCCTGAACCCAGTTATTAAATATATTCTATTATAATTGGGAAATTCCCCTTTAAAAAGATTTGCACTAAAATGAGAGCAGCTCTGCAAGCGCCATCTGCCGACAAATACCCGCAGAATACACACAAAAACATATTGACGCTCGCGTCGATTATCATGCCATCTCTCTCTCACACATGCGCTCGCATATTTACGCAAACAGAAAATGCTTGCGGCTGCTGATAGAAATGAGATCAATATGAGAATATATTTTCGACTATAACTTTGGTGTTTCTTATCCGATCTTGACAACATTTAAACAGTTGATCAATAGTATGCATATGCATATTATGCATTAATTAGAGGATTCTGCCTTTTAATTTCTGGCATTTCTTTCTATCGGAAATTTAATATATCGATATTCGATAAACGGAGGCAATTATCGATAAAAATAACGCAAGCTTGATCTGCGACAGGTATACGAGAATTTATATTCCAAATTTGAAGTCTCTAGCTCTTACAGTCTCTGAGATCTACGTGTTCATACAGACGGACGGACGGACGGGGTTCAGGGTATAAAAATCACTTTCAATTGCATTTTAAAAGTCACACAAAATGTTTTTTTTTTAGCGATTCTTTGGTGTTTCATATTATTTGGCATTTGTTTTGTACACAGTTAACGCTGCTAATGAGCCACACACGAAACCTAACTGCGACACGCAAATATAAAAAAAAAATCCAGAACAAAATAAACAACTCACACAACTGTGGAGCTATTTTTAACATCGTTGTTTGCACTCGTCTCGGCGTTCTTAACATAAATCAAGTAAATTCGGGAGGCGCGAAAAGCGGCACAACAATGACTAATTTGATAAACAATTTATGCGACAGTTAATTAAAAAAAACTCAAAAGCGGCATTTAGAAGAAAATAGTTATAAGCAAGTAAGAGTTCTGTAGTCGAGTGAACTCGACTACGATATACCCTGAACCCAGTTATTAAATATATTCCATTATTATTGGTGATTCCCCTTTAAAAAGATTTGCACTAAAATGCGAGCAGCTCTGGAAGCGCCCTCTGCCGACAAATACCTGAAACACGCAATCGCATACAAAAGAATATTGAGGCTCGCGTCGATTATCATGCCATCTTGTTCTCACACATGCGCTCGCATATTTATGCATAAAGAAAATGCTTGCGGCTGCTGATAGAAATTAGATCAATATGATAATACATGTTCGACTATAACTTGGGTGTTTCTTATCCGATCTTGACGAAATGGACAGTTGATCAATAGTATGCATATGCATATTATGCATTAATTAGATGATTCTGCCTTTAAAATCGTGTCATTTATTGCTATCGGAAATTTAATTTATCGATATTCGATAATCGGAGGCAGTTATAGATAAAATAACGCAAACTTGATCTGCGCCTGGTATACGAGAACCTATATTCCAAATTTGAAATTCTAGCTTTAGCTCTTACAGCCTTTGAGATCTGCGTGTTCATACAGACGGACGGACAGACGGACATGGCTATATCGACTCGACTATTGATCCTAATCAAGAATATATATACTTTGTGGGGTCGGAGATGCTTCCTTCTGCCTGTTACATACATTTGCACAAAACCATTATATCCTTTTTACCCATTTTTAATGTGTTAAGGGTATACAAAAATTAAGTGTCAGTTTAAGCTCTGCTCTCAGTTCAAGGCGGTCAAAGTGCATATCCAAGCCAAATTGCTGCATATATTTGTATGCTCTCTAGTTCATAAAGCTAGATTGGGTATTTTGACTCAGCAAAGATTTAGTAAATTAAGTTATTTTTTCTGAACTATTTCAATTTAACATTTTAGCTCTGTCAATAAAAAATTATAAAAGTTTTGTTAAAAACAAAAGTTACTCTACCATTGATGCTCGTGCTCCTCAATATGCTATTATGTTCAAACTACCTTTGCTGATGTGCTGAGTGCCTTAGAATTCATTCTCAGATAAATGCTTATTTTATATAGAAAAGCATTTATGGTGGATACTCTATATACAGGGTATATTTAGTGTCAAGCACTTTCCCTCAACTCTAATGTGTATTACGTTCGTGCTAGTCAATGTAACAAAGTGCTACATCATTACGGTAACGCCCTCGAGGCTTTGCACCACAACCGCAATCACAACCAGCGCCACCTCAAACCACAGAGCGTTCGGCAACCACAGCCAGAGCCGCGTGGAACGACCTCTGGAAGCTGCAGTGAAAATTACAAATTTGAAATTGTGCAATACAATTAGAGAGACACGGCATACTCATATATGAAGGGGAGAGTAAGAGGGGCAGTGAGTGGGATGAACTTGGTTGCTGAGGTTGGGCCTGTTATTAAGCCTCCAGATAATTGCCAAGCAAATGCAATTCAATAGCGCAGTAGATATTGAAACAATATTACGTGAAATTTACAAAGTGTACATAATAAATATAAAAAAGCAATTAATTAATCAAACAAATGCTTTTCTCTTTTATCTAATTGCAGAGGAGGAAGCCTATGTGTGCCTGGCCGGACTTGTGGGCAGCAAGGAGAAGACATTTATCAATCAAACTAAACTGCAGAATGAGGTCACCTGGAAGACAGTCATGCAGATAGCCAAAAAGCACACAGTATGTTGTTACACATAATACTTACTTACTTACTTTCTTTCGAAATACGGTGATTAATCTTAATCGTGATTTATCTTAATTGTAGAAAAGTGCCATTGCGTATTTCCAACGTATCTGTCCGGGGCAGAAGCTGGAGCGCGTCTTTATGGACTGGTGCTGGTGGATATTAGCTGGTCTACCCTTTCAGCACTTGGTGCGAATTATGGATTGCTATTTTCATGAGGGCATCAAGGTGTTATACCGCGTCGCTCTGGTCATACTCAATCTCTTCCACAAGGAATGCCAGTCAAACAACGAATGGAGTCCGGATAATATTAAAAACGACATTGGCAATGCGCTTATCAAGTTCTGCAAAAAGATACCAGTATCGCCGGCGAAGCTGCTCCATGCCGCTTTTAGTATTAGGGGACTCAGGTATTATTGATTTTCATATTCTAGTCTGTTAAATAAATAAATTAACTTGATGTTGTCTTTCTCGACTTGCAGTACCCAGTATATTTCTAGAATATTTATCAAGACTGAAATGCTACTAAAAAGCCGATCTGTGCTTAATAGCGGTTCGAAGCAATTAATCAAATCGCGTTCAAGTGATAATCTGCCCACTAGTCAGTCGCAGGTCAACATCCAAATGATGTCGCACACATTGACCATTCGTGAGGTGAGTTGACCACAAACCACCCTTTCCGCAATACCACCTAAAACAACACAAACAGAACCCGACCCAAAAACTTAAAATCACACAAATAGCTGGGCTACACATATAAGAACTATCTATATAGTACTACTATGTATAACCCAATTAAACCGTCCTCAAAGATCTTTGGAACTCCACCCAGTTCAGTTCTTTTCATTATAAGTCTTTAGTTCAACTTTAGCTTTAGGTTTAGTAAAATACGAAACAAAAACATGGTTATCCTTTCTCCAAACAGCACAGCACTGCACACATTTATAACTTATGTCTACTTATTATGGTAAAACTGTACAACTTTTCTATTGATTTATTGTTTTTGTGTTCTTCCAAATCTCGCACAACATCTACAACAACAACTCAACTCACTTGATAAAAAAAAAAAAAAAATTGAATTGAAAAATAAAACCAGAAGCTGCACTCCGAGAGCTGTCGCAATTTGGTATGGGGCTATAAATTTAAAATAGTTTTTTTCATATATATTACTATATAATATATGATGATTACGCTGACTGATGTTCAAACACTGCTTGTTTTGTTTTTCATAATTAATTAATTAAAAAACACTAATTTTTTGGTTATGAGTTCTGAGTTTAAGAGTCATGTCCTTTGCATGTTCAGCTTTTTTAGCTATATAATAGCTAAGTAACATGCACAGAACATTCCAAAATTAATTGAATTCTTTTCGTTTTATTTTTCAACTATGTGGCAACTAAATAGTATAGATTAAACCGAAACTCCGAAATTCTTAGATGATTTTCGGTTTATGATGTAGCAGTTGTACCGTCAATAGTTTGTGTTTTCTACTAAAAATTTATGTGTTTAATTGCCGCAGTTTTTGAATGTTTCATGCAAAAGGAAATACGAAAAACAATGTTATTTCAAAAGCAGCTTTCGAGTTACGCTTTTCTTACGTTTTCCCAATGCATAACAAACAACACAATAAAAAATTTCATCAAAAACCCCAGCTTATTCGTTTCCGTTGTCTAACACAAATTTGCCTTTGAGTTTTAATTCTTACTTGATAATTTTGTTTTTTTTTTATTTTTTTATTTCCTCACTTGTTTTGCACATCCACACCAATCAAACAAACAATAGAAAGCAACCAAAAACCAACCAACCTTCTTAAAACCAACATAACGCACAAAATTGTTATATAAATAAATATTAACTTTATAAATTATTCTATATATAAAATGTTATTTCTATTTTTCTTGTATTTTGCGCTGCCAAACTTGAATGACCAAAAAAAAATTGCGAAATAATGAAAATATTTAAATATTTAAAACAATTACAAATAACATGCGTACGCTTTATCAACATGAAATATTTCATCTCTCTAAACTGACATTGAATCATATACATATACTAAAAATACAAATGTATATATATATATATATTGATTACACATATATATATATATATATATATATATGTGTGTGTGTGTGTATGTATACCACTAAATAGGGCGAAAAGTCGCCCGGTCATAGAGCCATCGCAATGGGCGTCTATCCCATACACAATCTCAAAAGTCAAGTCTGTAAGAACGAAGATGTAAGTCCAGAGAGCTGACTCGAAACTCAATGCCATTTGCTATTTTGCTAGTTTATCCCACTTTGGTTTTTTCTTTTAGTAATATTATTTTGATATAATATTGTGTAAGCACCAAGTACATACGGTGTCTCGGAGCTTATTTGGACCAGTGTCTAGCAAACAATTTAAAGTGCTATAAAGTTTAAACAAAGAAACAAACGCAAAATGTTTAAATGCCAATTTGTTTATTGTTATATCACGTTGGAGAAAAATTTTTTAGTTTTTATTAAAATATTAATTAATTAAAATTAGTCAAAAACTGAAAACATATCCAAAATATATATCAAAGCTTATTTGGACCAGTCTTAAAAAAGTAACATATTTGGCGTATAAAAACTTAAATAAGGATTACAATACTTAGTCCTTTAGCCTTAACAACTTCCCTTAACCTATTATTAATGGAAAATACCAGCTTCCGGGTAGTTTTTGGGCTGTTCTTGCTCCACTCATCCAGCAGACCGAGATCCTGTTTGCTGGATATGCTGTGATTTCGGATGTTATTTTCCAGCAGAGCCCACAAATTTTCAATAACATTTAAATCTGGAGACTAGGCCGGTGGATTTATCAAGTGGGGGCAGTTCCACATAAGTCAGGACTGTACTATTCCGGACTTATGCTTGGGGTCATTGTCGTGGTAGAACCGGAAAGTACGCCGGATTCCTAGCTTCTCGGCACTTGGGAGTAAATTTTTCCTTTAATATATTGAATTACACATTCTTGTCCATTGGTGTTCCAATAAACACCAAATTCCTGACGCCGGCTGAGAAAGATGCCCATACCATGTCACTTCCTCCTTTTGGAGGCGATAGCTTACGATTTCCCCTTATTTTCCTGATGAATCAACCTGACTTAAAAAATCCGGGATTTATGGCACCCAGGTGTCCATAATGTAACTGGTCCAAATAAGCTTAGACCTTAAATTTAGGTACTTTTTTACATAACCCAACCTGGCAGGTGGGGAAACCCCAGTATATTGGGGTCGTATATTCATTTTGGTGGTTAATATATGTACTTGCCATAGGTCTTTGGAATTTTTGAAAAATAATGTATAATTACTTTATGGCAGGCAATTAAAAATGTTGCTAAGCACTGGTCCTAATAAGCTCTGAGCCACTGTACATATACGCCCAAGCAAACGGAATATAATGATAATTGAATTGCACCTAAAGATGTCTCTTTAGTACTTAAACGCAAACACAGCTCTTTTATCAAGGTGCTACTCATTCAATCCTTCACATGTGCATGCTGATGTGTGCAAAATAATCGAATTTTCGCATATATATATTATATTTTGTAGCATATTTCTTAAAATTATTTTATATTTGTTTTTGTATAGTTAGTTGATATTCGTGTTTATATAAAAATCATGCAGTTCACAGTTTTCTGAGCAGCTAGAGGGCCCCTCCAATTATTATCACACACCTACCCGAAACAACTGTATCTCCTCACGTCAAATTTCAATCGATCATTCAAATCGAGTTGCATCTAATCTTGACATTGCTATATATCATCTTCTTTCATAGCATTTTGGTTTACCGGGCACAACGAATTTCATTAAAACCTGGACGGATAGACAATTTGTAAGCACATATCAATTACAAGCCAAAGCTTTAAAAAAAAAAATAAATAAAATAATAAAAAAAAAAACACACGTGAATGAACACCACATCCAATGAATATTTCCCATCCAAAGTAAAAGAGTTATATCTTGTGCCGTCTATTAGCCAATTTAACAGTTCCTCAATATTTCTCTCGCTATCTCTCGCTCTCCCTATTTAATTGTGTGTTTGTGTGCGTGTGTGTGTCTGTATGTGTGTGTGTGCGTCCATTGTATTTGGTAAACTTAACCTACACAAAGCGCAATCAACCTCCATTCAGAAAGTAGACAAATATTTCACAAGTATTCTTCGGTCCATTAATGCATTTTCTAGTTGGGCAGACCGACAGTTTGACAGTCATAAAATAACAGTTTGACAGTACGCTGCTGCTAATTCATGCGCTGCTGCTGCTGGCCAACAAACTAAAAAAAATTAATTTCCAAAAAAAGAAAAGCAAATTGTATTTTTGTATTTGTATTTATTGTAGTTTTTGATTTGGCAGTTTTAACAATATATGTACACTTTTTTTGTCGTATGCTTTTAGTTCAATTTTGGCCTCTTAGCTTATGTCCTTGCGTATTTCTCTATTTGTCTCTGTTTATCGCTCTGTAATTACCCCCGTCCATAAACGTCTAATTATGTTTTTTTTTGTGTGTGTTATACTATATAAATATATAATATACATAATTCCTTTACCTGTCTTAAACATTGGCTAATGCAACCATTTTTTAATAGTTAACCGTAGTTATTTTTGCCTAATAATATTATACTCTGCGAATTCGGAAGATCCTTACTAATTTACAACTGTTGAATCCCGACTCCTTCTCACAGCTGTTCACGCTTTGGTCTTGGCTGCCCGTACGTATCACCATGTACCAACCGGTTCTGCTATACACCACCGAAGAGCATGGCTGCTCCCTGACGACCTTCTATGTGCGTGTTGAACAGCACGAGCCCACGCTTCTAATGATCAAAACGTGCAACAATGAGGTAAGTTTACATTTGGTTCATATTATTAGAAAAACATAAATGTTATTTTCTGTTATTTAGGTATTTGGGGCCTATTGCTCGTCGCGCTGGTTTGAGCGCAATGTCAAGGATGACAAAGGGCAGAGACAGGCCTATTTCGGCACCGGCGAAACCTTTTTGTTCTCCCTGTATCCCGAACGTGCCAAGTATCCTTGGGTGGGCATCGAAGGCGATCGCGGTCTGGGCCATAGCTCAGAGCTCTTCATGGCAGCTGATTCCAAAATGATAACAATTGGCGGCGGGTAAGTCGACCTCACACACACAGCATTGTCTTCGATATGTAATTACGTAATATTATGATTAACTTTCGGACTTAATTTACAGTGAGGGCCAAGCCATTTGGATGGATGAGAATATTCGATTTGGCAAGACGGACGGTTGCAAGACTTTCAACAATCCGCCACTGTGTCCATCAGGTGACTTTGAGATACGTGTACTAGAAGTCTACGGCTTTGTGGGCATCTAAGGCCATATAAGCCCCCAAAAGGGCCGACACTCAGATCGAAACCAAATTGCCCGCCGATTATCAAGTGCTCAGCAAAACCCGCACCCTTGCTCGTCTCAGACTCACGCATCCACAATGAAACACACAAATACACACACAAAATACATTTAACCTAAAGCAAATATGCAAGAATATAATGCGGAACGCTTGTGTTTCCGGTATTAGCGGAAACACAAGGCAGGCAGGCAAATATGTTTATGAAAGAAGAATTGTGTAAACATTTATAAAAGCTTATTTATAATTACGTATCTTGAAAAGGCAGCCATCGTTGTCGTCATTGTCGTTTTAATGTTAAATGTTTAAATACCATGCGAAAAACAAATTATATATTATATAATGGAAATACTCTGTGAGTTAATGTTTCAAAATGAAAAGCTTTGAAATTATATAGATACAATAGTTGTTATTCATAAACAATATAAACTACATACTATAATAAATATATATATGTGTATATCTAAATGTAAATCGTATAACGTAAAACTATTTCTATATATAACGACTTTAGAAAGCAGACAACAACAAACAGAATATATATATTATTTAAATGAAAAACAAGAGAAAATATCAACAATTAATTTCGTGTTACATTTTTGTCTATACATTTGGATTATTATTATTTTTATTCTTATTATTGTATTACTTATATGTTTATTTTTATTTTCTGCTTCTTTAAACCAAATTTACTGACTTGACTGAATTCGTTATAAATGTTATTAATATTATTATTACATATGTGTATAAATTATATATTTTGTAAATTGCATTGGAACCTTTTTTTTATTTTCTTACTAAGCCTAGTTTCTATATAACTAACAACCTACCTAAACATATTCATATAACAACTGGAATTTGCAGCATGCATTCAAAGCAAACACACAACTTGCAGTGCAGTGTATTAGTTACATAAACACAGCTATATCCTATAGCAATACATATATTATAATGAACAATTAGAAGCCACACTAAAGCTACTTGGGCGTGCAGGAATGTTCAGTTAAACAATGGTGAGGTGGGATTAGGGGTGTGCACACATGACACATATTGATCTCATTTATGCTCCATATCCAAAGCTTCAAACAAATTCAAACTTTATTTAAGATTCATTCCATTTTCTCATTGCTCAAGTTCCAATATATTTTTGGTAAATAATTTCACAGACAACGATAATTTTTGAATAATTTTGTTACATTATTTGTAATTTTACATAATTCTCTATAATTTTTTCTAGTCGGAGAAAAACGAAAAGAAAAAAATTCAAAACATGTTGTGCACACAACATATTTTTTGGTAGGCGATTATGCACGCCCATTTAGCGACTGCTCTTTGCACTACTCAAGCGAATTGTTACAATCACAACGAATACCCATAAAAACATAAATATATAGAAAATACTACAACAATACATAATTAAACATTGTAAATTATGCCAAAAATCAGAAAAAACTTGCTTCTATTTGCTGCTGCTCCTGAGCAGACTCGATGTTCTGTGCGAGACTCAATTTTAGTGCCTATGAAGCGCTTGGATCGAAACTCTATATACAAATGACTCAACACATTTCGGAGCTGGTACTCCAATAAGAAAGAAACACCCTCACCACAAACATTTGCAAAAAAAAAGAAACACTCGTGGCAGACAAAAAATAATTCAAATATTAAAAATATTATATATTAATATATAATTTTAATGTTTTTTTTTTTTAATTAAACTCTGTGTTGTTGAATGAATTGTGTATGTAAGCAGCATTAAATATGGCATATAATTGAATGATATATAGTTCATATTTATAATAGCCTAGTTAAAAAGTTTAATCAACACAAAAAATATGAAGAAAAAACAAAAGAAAAAAAATAGATTTATAAATATATTTGTTACTTGTTTCTGCGCTGTTGATTAAAGTTTTAATTTACTTGGTTGACTATTAATATAAATTCTCTGATGATTGTTGGGTTTCATGCCGAGGGGAGGAATTCCGGGTGCGCTCTTATATTATTTATATTTGAACAGTATTTGGCAAAAGGCAAACAAACAGTCAACTAATTCATTACGTTTTGTCCACACAATTGTTTACACTGTTTTTCTCTATATAATTATATGAATTGTTCTCTATGTGTAGTCGCTGTTAGGTTTCGATCATTTAATTTGTACAATAACCAACCATTATACGGTTAAATCTAAATGTGTTATACATATGTAAACGATGATAACCCAAATGAAGTTATATTATGCAAACTGAAATATTACAATAAAAACATATATATAGATAAAATACAATAAATACATAAACTATGCGTTGTTTGATAAAAAAAATTAAAGAGCGTGTTCATATTCTTTATATTATTATTATTACATTTGATCGATTACAAAAACACACACACATACAGTAATAAACAAATACAATTGAAAAATATGTTCAATTCTATATTATGTATTTAAAATGAAAAGATATATTATTACATATATATACATATTTATGTATGTTAAATCATTTTAGTGGATGTATAATAAAAATAAAATAAAATAAAATGAAAATGTTGCAAAGAGTTTGAAACTTTCTTTATAACTATTAAATTTAGTTTATGAGTAAAGCCCGAAAAATCAATATTACGCCCATAATTGAGCTCGACGCAAACGCGATTCGCGTGCTAACATTGCACAAATCCTTATGGCAGAAGACACACCCAAGAAAGTTGAGTTGCGGCATTACCGAATCTGGCTGCTCATCGCAGACAGACAAATCACCAAAAGCGCAGGAGCGACGCACAAACAACGGTTCATCAGTCGCTGGTATGTAGAAAAAGACGTATATATGAATAGACTTGTTGTTATTCCGCGAAATTGTATACAGTTTTTTATATGACTGACTATTTGACAACAGTAATCCGGCTATACTCACAGCCTTTGTAGTATTTGGTAAGGCACGCTGTGTCTGGGCGTTGTAGATAGTAGGAACGCCTTTCTTCAGGCAGCTCCATGGAATCGCAGTCCGTTTTGGCAATGTCATCGGGCTGAAAATCATCGCCGCAATTCGAATCGTTGACAGAATCGCATTCATAGCAGCTAACGGCAAGAGCTGCGATCGTCGATGACGTGATATGCGCGCATGTGTGTGGAATAAATGTGTGTTAAATATGAGTGTCAACAATGTATGACACGATCGATGCGCTCACCTGTGGCAGACACCAGCACAAGCAACAGCCCCAACGTCAACACCCAGCGCACCATCCTCTCAACCCCAACTGTTGATGGTCGAGTGTAGAGCACAGGTATGAAAACAGTTGATGGATGAATGGTTGTTGTATTTTATGAGTGCACAGTATGGGGCCCGCTGATCGCTCCCAGAGCGTCACATGGCCGGCCGAGAACTAGTCGGGCGAGCTGCACACACGAGACTGAGCCCAAATTGATTCGCATTCTGACTGATGAGTTTTTGTTTTCATTCTCTGTGTTTTTTTTTTTTTTTCTTTCGCCTATGCTTTTTTTGCGATGTTAATTTCCATATAACACATTTGGTTTTCATTTTGGCTGACCGTGTCTATATGAAAATGGAAATGAAAATGGTATGAGCGGCATTTTGATAGCCCAAAAATAAATTGTACGTTGACATGAAACATGAAATACACGGTAGCTGTTGTGTAACTGTATGTGTCAGTGACTATGTGAGTGTGTGGAGGCGACGCTCCCTTGTTCAAATGCCTCTGTGCCTCATAAAGTTCATTGCGCGCGAAAATAAACAATTTGCGCTTTATTCTATATTAATTAACTTTTTATTAGCTGGCCTTTAAGGCTTTCTCGCATTTTTCTTGACCATGGCCATTTACAACAAAATCTTCTTTATTTGCCTAATGCCTTCAACATCGCTCATTCGTCACGCTAGACAACGCGCAACAACTGCGACGCAGCTAAAAAAAATGCCAAAGCGGGCAGTTTCCAAGCATTCCCTTCCATCTGATGGGCTCCATTGCAGAAGTTCTCGTTATCGCACACGTGACAGCTGGCATTCCGCACGGCGACTAGTGTGGGGTCCAGCTTGCAGCCAATCTCCGTCTCGTTGACCTCGCCGAAGTAGCAACCACGCACGAATTTCTGGACGCCATTTTCTGTGTTAGAGTTCACAAAAACAAACAATTAAATGTATCAATGATGCTGCATGCTTTTAGGAGAGATAATATTTATAGCCTTGAAGAAAAGAAGAAGATGGATTTGTCAACTCGCCTGTAAATTAACTCTATTAAGTTCTTAATAACTTGAAAGCAAATATTTTGGAACATGTAATTTAATATTAAGCGGACCTAACTGCAAATGGAAGAACCGATAACAACCTGTGTTTGTATTCAATGTTCAAATTGATTTCCTGACGTGATTCCTCGCATTACTCTATTTCTGGTATTTTTACCTTAAGCAGCTCAAGGATTATTCTTGAACGAAAAGAAAGACAAATTGAAGAACCCGCTTATATATACCCTAGCGATCTGGTTAAGGACCCATGCGAAACCGATTTTTTTTCTATACATATTGAGGTCACATAGCAAAACATTTCATTTAAATCGTTTTCGTTCATGTGTGTAATCACGATGTGGTTGAAGGGAAATACTTACCGCGAAAAACGCGCTTCAGGCACGCGGTCGCATTCTTGTTGACCAACTCAATGTCCAGAAAACGGGGAGGGGCAATAAAGGCGCAATCGTACTTAAAATGATTCTCAATTTCGAAATTTTCTCCGCAGCTCGCCTCGTAAACGGACTCACAAGAGTAGCATCTGATGGCGTAAGCTGTTGGCATTGAAATATACATATATGTTTATGAACATATACATATACATATACATATACAACAATATTCTTGAGTTAAAAGGCTAAAGACAAAATGATCAAGAGCAAACCTGTGGCCAGCAGCGTTAGCAGTGCTCCAAATCCAAGTAAGAATTGCATTTTCCCGTTGATGAAAAACAAAGAAAACTCAATCACTTTCCACAACACTTTTTATATATCCATTTATGTAAATATAGAAATTATTTGATTTTATGGGCGAAATTTTATATTTTATTTTAATTGCCGATTTGGCATTTGCTGTTTTATGGAAAATTCTTGTGATGCTTTTCTTCTTGTGTGTTTTTTTCTTTTTGCTTATATTTATATATTGTTCACTCAGCGCTCGGGCGCAATTGAAACGAACGATTCGGTTTGAAAGTGTTTGCTAAATGTTCGCCATTAAGAAATGTTTTTCTATAAATTACTCGTATTTGTACATATTTCTTATATTTGTATTTTTTTTTTATTCAGGCGCCATTAGCCCGCGTCTTGCATATAGCGTGTTCTAAGACTGAATTTCGATTAACTTTTCCGCACCGATACTTAACAACATTCGCCCGTTCTGTCCTCACTATAGAGATTTTTATTGTTCTTGTTATTTTCGTTGTTGTTGTCGATATTTTCCGGTGTGTTCTGTTTATAAAGCACAAATCGTTTCAACCGTCAGTCAGTCGACGGCAGCGTTCGAAATTATACTGAAAAATGCCAAAGCGTTTCCAAATTTCACTACCCAGCTCTCACTCTTTTCCTCTCTGTCTCTCTCCTTCTCTTTGTTAGTCTCTCTTTTTCTTGGTTGTTCCTTTCTTCAGTCTGTCAGGGCAACTTTTTGGCCAGTGATTGCGGACACCCATTGAAATAGTCTAAATTTAATGAATTTCCCTCCGACGCAGAACATAAAATAAATGTATTCTAGATAGAATTTATAGCACACATATGGAGCAAGACATCAGAAAATTTTAGTTGTCTCTTAGTACTTTTTTAACAACAGCACCAAAGAGAGCTGGCAACTTGCTAAAGAGCACAACTAACCTGCCATTCTCTGTTAGTGTGTGTGTGTGTGTGTGTGTGTCTGTGTGTTTGCTGTGGTTTCAACGTTAAAGTGTAAGCAGTGGCTTTAATTATGATGTTGCACGCAAGGACAGCTTTCAAAAGCGACATATTTGCCGATATCAAAGGGCGAGCTTGGATAGATAAGCGATTTAGTAAACAATTTTAAATTAAGGTAATAAAAATAAAATAAAAAAATGGATTTTTGCATGGATTTCGAAGGTTTTTCAGGATAACAAATGATTTATTTTAGCGGTTCTTAAGCAGTTGTGCGAATAAAAAATGAATTACCTTTACATTAATTTGATATTTATTTAAATTTTGATATGGTAATAAAGCTGTTTTAATATGCTTTTAGAATGTTTTTATCATTCTTTTCTTTTTACAAAATTCAAAGAAAACTGCGACAAGGATATGCAAAGTTTTGATAATACATATGAAACTTATTAAATGTTCCAGGTATAAATTAAAGGAGAGAACTGGAGACTACATCCAAAATTAGGCCAACAGGCGGGCCACGCCGAAGAACAGCACAATGGCTCCAGCGATGGGGGCGATGGAAGTAGATCCGTTACACTCATCCTTGGTGCACACATCGCAGCCCAATTGCTTAACGAAGGGCAGCGACGGATCTGCCTGGCAGCCAGTCTGCGTGTTACTGATATCACCAAAGTAGCAGCTGCGCACAATTTGTGGATGTCCGGGAACTGAAAATGGGTACAAATTCGATATTATTATCAGATAATTGTGTATCCATATATTAATAGTCGATCTGCTAATTTTGAACGCAGTTCGTCAGCAGTATATTGAACATGTGTCATATAGTAGCTAACAAATGATAATCGAACCCATTGACGTCGGCAGGTTAAGTCTTCTAACCTTAGTATTGATTTAATTTCAGGATCTGTCAATGTTTTAGAATCCACATTTGCTTTTCAAAATTCTATTCACATATTTTCCAGCCACACAAAAATGCCTACTGCGCAGTTTTTTTTTATAATACATTAATGACGTAAAAACTACTCATCTGTAATACAAACAGAGCATGAAAAAAAAATGATTTAAAAAACAACTGTGACTAATTTATAGAGAGCGGCTTGAGAGTCACTTAATTGCCAGTGGGTCATATGCCCACATGGATATCGTGTTCTCATTAATAGTAGGTTCAATTAAATACAATTGTTAGTGCTACCTTTACTGTTTGCCACATTCTAAGATTGGCTGATGAAGAATAATCACGCAATGCTGACCTAAGTTAATAACAAGTCTGTTATTAAATCACTCCTGGACTTAAATCTGGAGCAAGCCCGTTTTATAATGGGTCTTTATCAACATAAGTATTTGAAATATTTGAAATTATTTTCATATAGGCATTTAAAATCAGAAGATAATTTAAACCTGAATTTGCTTATGCTGCATAATATTAATTATAAAATGAATAATAATTTATTGATTATATTAATATTATTGTAGGTGAGCCATTAATTGCTTTCGAAAAATACAATTAAATTAACAACTTTAGATGACAAGCACGTAAACAATAATTGCCTTAAAATGTAAAACAAAAAGCTTAGCTGATCGGTTTAGATCACACGATCCCCACAGTTGTTCCCACATTTTTGCTTGGTTGAAAACAAAATGGGTTGGGCATAAACATATTTATAGTATATGATACAAATATACATATACGCATTATCATTAATGCAAAGTCCCCTAAAATGTCGTCACTTCATACATATTTTATATTGGTTCATTTGTTTATAAATACGCATATTCCTCTATTGTTAAAAAAAAGAATAAACAATTTTTGGATGTGTATTCTGTGTATTTCAATAGAAATTATGCATGTCTTCTTATCTACATATATATATATATATATATCCTCTTAAAAAGTATATTATTTTATAAAAATTTGAGCATACGGCCAGTAGGTTAATTGTACGACCAAAATAATGGAGATGGGCGACGCCCACTCTTCGTTACTAATCAAGCTAATTAAATGTACAAAACAAGTGGACGCTTATGACATCATTTAAATTCAGAACGAAAGATTATTTTTGTATATAGAAGAGCATAAAACTTACCGCCATCAATGCTCTTCTTCATGCAGCCGGTGGCATTGCGGACAGGGAAGATACTCTGCAGGAAACGCGGTGGAGCAATCCGTGCGCAATCCAGAAGTAGACCGGGATCAGCCTCAAAATGCTCGCCACACTTGGGACTACTTATAGATTCGCACTGATAACACTTGATGGCATAGCCTGTAAATTAAAATCACAATTATCAGAGAGATCCTACCATAAATCTCGCTCAAACGGTTGCATACCCGTGCACGCCAATGCGGCCAAAATGGTCACAACCAACACATGCTCTACACTTGACACCATTTTGAAGTACTCGAAAGGGATGATACGACCTAAGCAAAGTGGAATAAAGCAAAGTAAACTTTTTAGATCTGAACTGCTCGGCGACTGTTTGGCGTCTGGTTTCTAACATTTTGAAAACATTGTCATGCAACCGCTCAATTGTAATTCGCACTCAAACTCGCACACTCAAACCCGCACTCATCAACATTTTGAGTGATATTCGTTTCGTTTCGTTTGCGTCTGTGTTGCCTTTTTCAGTTTTGAATTTAATTTTCTCTCTAAGTTGTTCGTTGACACACAAACATTGAAATATACAACCGCAATTTTTGTGTGTACATATTACGAATCGGAAAACTTGTTTTGGGTGATGTCAGACATATTTTGTCTCTTTATTTACTTATTGCGTTTGACACGATGTAAATAAAGACGCACATGGACACACACACACACACACACATGATATAAATATTTTAGCTATGTTTCATTATTTTATACATTGCGGGATCCATATTTTTAAATTATATTTATATAATATATATTTTATATCCGTTTTTAGTAGTTATATAATATATATTTGGTTCAATGTAAAATGATAAGTAATCAATATTTTATGGAAGTAATATAATATAATTATTCGGAATGTATTTATTTATTAGTATTATGGGATTTAGAATTATTACCATCAATCATATTACTATTTCTGTATGGTTATTTTATTTTCGGCCATAAATAGTATTTATATTTTTTATTGTTATTGTTTCATTTTATGCTGCGTATTTCAAAAGATAATAACACTCACTGAAAATTACTTGAATACAAATTTTACAATGTTGAATATCTGCTAAAACAAAAAACGCCATAAATTAGTTATTATAGTTAAATAATATTAATATTAATATTAGTATATATATATGATATTTAGATATCTTATTTACATTTAAACTTACATATTTTTATTATTATTAAACATTTTTTTTGCATATTGTCATTACCGAAACTTTTAATCTCTAAGTTGCTTTAAGTGGATTTTTCCAAGCAGTCACAGAGTTTCCTTTAAATTACCTACATAATTTCCTATGCTCTTCAATTGGTTAATATTTTTAAATTATTTCAAATGAGTTTGGGTTAATTGAGGGGCAGCTGCAGCGGGAAGAAGTTTGAGTTGAAGTTTCTTGACCTTTTTCAACGCGCTGAGAATTGTAAAATTTGCTTAGCACTTCATAAACTCTAATTCGACTCGGCTTGCACATTCAAATTTAACTCAATTAAAACTAATTAATCATGCAAACACACACACTCATATACCCACGCATATATGAAGGCACTAAAAGGGTTCAACGGATTGCATGACCTTTTCCAGTTTCATTGTTGAGTTTTGGGACACTTATGAGTGGTTTTTATTATTGCTCTAACTAATTAGAATATTCAGGTGTTGGGCTTGGGCCGGTTTTTTTGTTTAACATTTTTTGAACATGCAACTTGAAATAAGTCATGAATTTAATGAGCTGAGCTTTAGTTACTTGACCGACTGATAAGCACGTTCTGAGAATCTGTTTTTCCGTAAATTAAATTAAATTAAATGTAAATTGTAAATATTTGTAACCAATAATGAATACGTATATCTTGATGCAATTATATTATATTTAGCCATGAAATAATCAATTTGTGTTTCTGAAAACATTTTACATCAAGGCTTGGCAAACTCAGCTTTTATAATATGAGCAGCAGTCTCAACTAAAACGGATACATATGTATACACTGGCAAGTTTCAAAAGCTAAATATGAAAACATTAAATAATAATGTCAAGGGAGAAGAAGACCGACAATCTAAATATATACATCGTGTGTGTTGACCAGAGTGATTATAATGTAAAGAAAAACATTGCCACAGGAAAGCTAAATTTAAATCATTTATACATATTTACATCCTGTAAATCAGTTATAATAAAATATTTAATTTGACATACGTTGGTCTCCACCTAACTTACATTCAATAAAGTGCAATGATCTAAATTCATCAATCCAGCCAAAGGCAAAGCGAATCTTAAATTGCTAATTGGCATTCACCAACATCAAAGATACGAATTCAATTTGATTTATGATTCATCCGGCGATTGAAATATAGTCAATTGTCAGATAAGACAAACTAAAATATAATATTACAAATCTGAAAAGTAATTATAAAGTTTTAGTACAGATGATTCATAAATATTTTATTGCTTGCAATGGCATATGGGAGAGGCACAAATTTAAACGAGAATATTTCACAGCTATGAGAAAAATAATTGCAGTTGATACAGAAAAATGCTTATATATAACCAAAAGTTAAGAACTAAAGCCACATGGTTTAAGAGATCTAGGCCAACATGCGAGCCACGCCGAAGAACAGCACAATGGCTCCAGCGATGGGGGCGATGGAAGTAGATCCGTTACACTCATCCTTGGTGCACACATCGCAGCCCAATTGCTTAACGAAGGGCAGCGACGGATCTGCCTGGCAGCCGGTCTGAATGTTGGATACGTCTCCGAAGTAACAACTGCGCACGATTTGGGGGTGACCGACAGCTGAAAATGACAATGGAGGTGAGAAAAATGATGAGTAAAAACTTTCACTATTTGCTTAAAAACAATATATGTTAATTAACAACAAACACGTTCATTGTTTGCCCTTTACTGATAAACAGTAGAATCCGTTTGTACAGCTCGATTTACTTTATAAAAAAAATGGTGGTAATTACTATATGAAAATTCGTTCCGATCTGTGACGCATTATTATTAGTCAACGAGCCTCGTAATTTACTTATGAACCCAAGCCAACTTAGCTGCTGGGAGCAGTTTCGCGGTTGGGTTGGCTCACGATTTGTTTTGATGACCTAATGCTCATTATCGCCATTAAATCTCAAATAATTATAAGTGATCATGGCAAAACTACACAATTCAATTATTAAATATATTTTTATGAAGATTTGATAACATTTTTTTCTCAATAATAAAATGAAATTAAATGGATTAAATAAATTTTCTAGCATTTGCAGTCAATTTTATGTCGATTGGAAAGAAATATGGCAATATGCAAATAACCATATTTCACGCTCATTCCCAAAAATAATCTCATTATTATTATTTATATACGCTCTCACAATAATCTCAAAATCTTACGAAGCTGCACGAAAACGCGACAATGGACACAAATATGCATATCAAGCAACTGCGTAAAATAACCAAAACCCGAAAAAAAAAAAATAAACACATAAAATGACATCATTGTCGTAGCATAATGCGATTCGAATTGCTCGCATGAGAGCAGCTTTTAATGAACGCTACAGATTGCCGATAAGTCATTAGTAAATATGTGAGATTTAAGAACTTACCCGACTCGAGTGTCTTCTTCATGCAGCCTGTTGCATTGCGAAGCGGAAAGAAGTTCTGAAGATAACGCGGTGGTCCGATTCTGGCGCAATCCATCAAAAGGGTATCATCTTCTTCAAATTTTAGGCCGCATTTTGGTGTTGTTAGCGACTCGCATTGGTAGCACTTGATGGCATAGGCTGCAAGTCATTCAAAAACGTTAGCTAGATCGAAATTGGTTTCTTTCAAATATTTTTGGGAAGGTACACAAAAAAACAAACAAACAAACAAATTACACACCTGAAAAGGCCAAGCTAATCATAACGGCCACGGCCAAACTACATTTCACGGCAGACACCATTTTTTAAAAACTGTATTGTATTTGACTTTTGAAAAGTTTCTGAAAGCACAACTGTCAACCACCGCTGACAATGTCTGCTGCACGTCTGACAAGTTCACGATTTTGCTGCCCCGTTCAGACGTCTGGCTGAACCTACAGCTACCACCCCCCATTCACATCTCACTCAGTCAGTACGCAATAAAAACGGCGACTGCGCTGCTCTGTTTTTTTTTTTTGAGTTTCAGTTTTGCTTTGAGTGGATATAATGAGACATTATAAAAAACGGTTAAGCCGGATTGCGCCATTGTTTTGAATTAGAATTCCGGTATAGGAGTTTTTTTTAGTCATATACTAAAATGACACTGAAAATCATAATTCGTGTTTTTATTACAAATTGGTGTTTTATCATAATTAACTCAACAACTACTCTACCTTCGTTAGTTTTAAATCGAGTGAAAATTGTAGTCTTATGTAAGTCATATAAACGATGCTTAGAATAATTGTTAAACAGGTTTTCTGACAATTGTATTGTTTTTCGTTTGTGCTTTGAGGCAGTAATTTTGTTCACATGTTTTTATGCTGTAGGTTCTCATACACTAAGAGAAAAAATTAGACTACTTACACAAAAATGTTAGTTAAATTGTTAAGAGAATATGTTAAAACATATATTAAATTTAGAAATTTAGTTGTTGTTTCATATCTATATTTTTTTTGCTAAATTTAATTCGCAGTGCATAATAAAGCTCTTAGTATGTATGTCTAGAGATTTACTACTAAAGTGTTTCAGATCAAAGACTGATAGCTTAAATCATTTGTCAGAGAATATAAGCTATGAATACTTGATTTGAATTTATTTTATGGAATGATTCATATTAGTTTTCAACTCATTATCATAATACTGGCAAAAAAAGATGTCAACATATTATTAACAGCTTTTGGAATAAACAAATATTCTTTCCATGTCCAACTGCTGTTAATTTTGTAAACGATTTTAGCTATACAAATTCTTACAGTACGATTAAGTGAAACATTCTGAATTATCACGTAACAATAGAATACCACCTAAAAGTATGGAGCATTATTCTAAACATATATATATATTGAGAAAATATTAGAAACACTTAATGTGGGGCCCTTTGTTTTGCTACGGGTTGATAATAAGCCATGGGGGAAAGAACCGCCATTTGCACAGATTTAATTAGATGTGAAGAGCTGCCCAAAGGCTGACACAGTGGGTATCAATTGCCTCATAGCTGGAGATTGAGAGGAACAAAGGAAGCCGTTCGATGAGTTTGAAATGAAGCCAGATTAGGGCTCATAGAATTTGTCACATGTTGCCTAATTGGATTAGCCTTGAACTTAGCGGCTTTAGCAATCAAGGACACGCTGTCAAGCGATAATGTGGAGTAGCGTTACATATATTTATCAATAATCCAACACTCAGAAAGCCTTAAGTACACTGCGCGAAATTCAATTAAAGACACATGCTAAGAATATATTCCAAAATATCATAATATGAGCTAAACATTTGTCTTCTACTTCTTCCAGGATTTTAGAGTACCAAGCACCACGAACCATTGAGGCGCTGCCAAAATCTAATATCTAATTAAGTATCTATATAATTATTTAGAAAATTGAGTGTTAAGCTCAGATGTCAGATAACTAACAATCCAAAACAGTTATAAATCCTGTAATAAAATGGCTTCCTTGCAAATCTTGTATGCAATAAGTAATTCACTTAAGTAACTAAGCCTTAGATATCTAGTATATATGAAGTTTTTGCTAACTAACTAAAATTACAAAGAAATATATACTTTATTACAAAAAATGGGTTCTGCCTCATTTGCGTGTGCAATATGATCACTTTATCGTAATCGTTGTTGGTTGTGGTACACAAGTATCTGCGTTGAATAAATTACGCTCAACAACAAAAAGCGGCATACTTTTAGGGGCTCTTAGGATAATGACGATTCCCGCATACAGATTTTCAAAATAAAAAGTTTGACATGGAGTTCCATGGATTCGGAAGGATATGGGCGAACTATGAGCAGTTTTCTGTTATTAAAGCAATTCTCATTTTTTCATCGGTTTGAAGGACTTTTGTCGCTTTATTCGAATAGAGAGCCCATGAATTCTTTGGGAGCAAAAGGGCATAGTGTTTCAAATGGCTAAGTTAAGTCAGTCGACAAACCTTTTTATGTAATCTAAAAATGCTGTGAAATTTGAGATCCCTTCGAAATTGGCCGAGTTACGGTTAAAAACGAATGTCCCTTTTGGAAAAAGAACTCTAATTCGGAAAAATCCATACAGATTTTTGATGAATGTGGTGCGTTAAAATTGCAGGACAATCTTTATCGAACTGCGTTCAAGGATATTGTAGTCATCTAAAAACCCGAAGACTTGTAAGAATTTAACTTGAATAGCGAACGGAAGTGAGTGGAAGGAAGCAAAAACATCGTTAACTATTTTTATACCCTGAACCCATTAAAAATGGGTAAAAAAGGGTATAATGGTTTTGTGCAAATGTATGTAACAAGCGGAAGGAAGCATCTCCGACCCCGCAAAGTATATATATGCTTGATCAGGATAAATAGTCGAGTCGATATAGCCATGTCCGTCTGTCCGTCCGTCCGTCCGTCTGTACGAACACGCAGATCTCAGAATCTGTAAAAGCTAGAGACTTCAAATTAGGAATATAGGTTCTCGTATACCAGGCGCAGAATAAATTTGCGTTAATTTTTGATAACTATCTTCGTTTATCAATTATCGATAAATTCAAGTTCCGATAGATTGCCACAATTTTAAAGGCAGAATCTTCTATTGTTGATCAACTGCCCAAATCGGATAAGAAGCATCCAAGGTTCCAATATATTATCATATTGATCTCATTTCTATCAGCAGCCGCAAGCATTTTCTGTATGCATAAATATGCGAGCGCATGTGTGAGAAAGAGATGGCATGATAATCGACGAGACCCTTAATATGTTTTTGTGTGTACTCTGCGTGTGTTCGTCGGCAGAGGGCGCTTCCAGAGCTGCTCGCATTTTAGTGCAAATCTTTTTAAAGGGGAATTTGCCAACAATAATAGAATATATTTAATAACTGGGTTCAGGGAATATCGTAGTCGAGTTCGGCACTCTTACTTGTTACATTATGTATATACAGTGGCTCAGAGCTTATTTGGACCAGAGCCTAGCAAAATTTTTAATTGCCTGCCATAAAGTAATTACACATAATTTTTCAAAAATTCCAAAGACCAATGGCAAGTACATATATTAACCACCAAAATTAATTGACGACCCCAATATACTGGGGTTTCCCCACCTACTAGGTCGGATTATGTAAAAAAGTACCTCAATTTATAGTTAGTTTAGTTATATCCTGCATCTCGGGTGCAACCAGCCAACAAGGACTATGGGAAAAGGGACTACTATTGGTCAACGGATTCTCATCCTGGAACACTTCCAAATGGGATATTCACATCGCCAAATAGCTGAAATGGTCAATCTAAGTCAACTGCATACAACATCATTCGGCGCTTCGTCAACGAAAATCGAACAGAGGACAAGGGCAGAATGGCACCATACAAGATTTTCACCGAACAGGAGGAGCGGAGGATCATCAGGAAAATAATGGGAAATCGTAAGCTATCGGATGAAATGGGGAAAAAGTGGAGTATAAAAATTATGCGCCTGGTTCTGCACAACCATGACTTTCATGCCCGAGTACCACGGCGGAAGCGTTTTATCAGCGCATACAATAAAGGCACCAGGATGACGTTCTCCAAATTCCACTTAAACAAGGATTTGTAGTTCTGGAACACAGTCATATTTGAAGGTGAATCCAAATTCAATATTTTTGGCTCGGACAAACGGCATTATGTGTAGCGACAGTCCAATACTGAGCTGGATACCAAAAACGTAAAGGCAACAGTCAAGCACGGAGGAGGAAGTAACCTGGTATGTGTACTTCAATATATTAAAGCAAAATTTACTCCAAAGAGCCGAGAAGCTAGGAATCCGACGTACTTTCCAGTTCTAGCACGACAATGATCCCAAGCATAAGTCCGGATTAGAACAGTCCTGGCTTATCTGGATAATTCCACCGGCCCCGTGAAAATTTGTGGGCTCTGCTGGAAAATAACATCACAGCATATCCAGCTTACAGGTTCTCAAAAATGGTCTGCCCCGGAAGCTGGTATCTTCCATGAATAATAGGTTAAGGTAAAGGATATCATACTAAGTATTAATATCCTTATTTAAGATTTTATACGCCAAATATGTTACTTTTTTAAGACTGGTCCAAATAAGCTTTGACATATATTTTGGATATGCTTTTAGTTTTTGACAATTTTTAATTAAGTAATTAAAATTTTAATAAAAACTAAAGTTCTTTTTTCTCAAACGTGATATAACATTAAACAAATTGGCATTTAAACATTTTGCGTTGGTTTGTTTGTTTAAACTTTATAGCACTTTTAATTTTTTGCTAGACACTGGTCCAAATAAGCTCTGAGACACCGTATATGTGTATATGTATAAATGTATATATATACATATTTAAGTTTAATTATAATATAAGCTGAGAATATGAATGCGGTTGCAGGATCTCTATTATTATTAGCTTCGTAGACAAGCCCAATTGTATTTAACTTCCAATTTTTAACACAAGATCTTAATTAATTAAAGTGCCAGATGTTTGCAGTAGGGGGCGATTTGGCATTTGCGTAGATTAAATAAGATATTGCCAGCACAGCGTTGACTATGATTGAGAGCATCGATTGAGACACAACGAAATGACAGGCTCGAAATGAGGTCGAAGTGAATCGCTTTTGGATTAAGTAGGTCGCCTCATTAACAGAAAAGTGTATTCGACTTAGTGAGATTAGGTAATTAACTGCTAAGACTAATAAGGGAGAACAGAAAAGTATCTGAGAAATTTGGGGAAGTGATGTCGGTATCAATATATATTTGTAGATCGTACAAATAGGAAATATTCGGCAACTTTCACATAGATAATGAACTTTATTAGGTGTGTGTTTGGTTTATACAACTGTGATAAATACATTGAAGAATGCATGCGGTGTTTGACTTGTACATTAAAAGTTTTCTTGTTTACATTATTATAATTTTAGGTGTATGTATTTTTAATAGAACAGTGCTGCTGTGTTGTTTGTTTGTTAATATTTTTGTTAAGCTAGTTGACTAATTTCTTTATCAGATTTGTTTATTTTATTTAAAATTATTTAAGCAAAATATAAAATTAATTTAAAATTATGTTTAAAAACAGAGAGTTTTAACTTAGGTCTTAAATTAAAAGAAGTACGAAGGAATATGACTACAACTAAACTAAGTAAAATTTAAATGTTAATCAGCAATTGGCTTAGCAAACGGGGCTAAACAAAATATCACGTTTCAACTAAAATAGAGAGAGTAGCTTGGTAGTCGCCTAGTTGGACAACTGCTGGACCACAGCCAAAGCGGGCATCAAAATGGCTGCCAAGATGGCGACAAACCGAGCGGCGCCATTGCAGCGATCTGTGACGCAATCCTCGCAGAATATTCGACGTACATTTTTCTCGGGGCTGGTCACATTGCACAGGTCCACCGGATCTGACTTGTTGGTGTAGTAGCAAAAGCGTTTAGTTATAATCTTGCCATTATCTGTAGGTGAGTAAAAGTCAGCTCATAAGTCAACACATTCAAAGTTATCTTAAATTCACTTACATTCCTCAACAGTTTTGCGACAAACAGGACGCTCATGATCCGAGTTGATGCTGCTGTTACAGGTGCGCTGCAGGTTTATATTCCGCTCCTTGATCAGCTCCGTGGGTATATTGTCCTCCTGGAAGGTCACATCGCAGAAGTCCTCCGCCCCAATGGTGTCCGAGCTGCAGTGCCAGCACTGCAAATGCTGATGTTCAAGTGCTGTAAGAGCAAACAATGATAATCATTACATTATTTAGTTTACTACACGACCTTTATGGTCTGACCTCAATTTATATTGTCCTATAGTTACTTTATGCGAATTCAACCTATCAACCCATCAGCCCATCCAGCATTTGTAAATGTTGACATCATCATGCTCAATGCCAAAAACAATCCAAGCTGACTTTATATGCCCGCAACTCTCAAATTTTGGACCAACCCCCATTTTGTATTGATTCAGCCGCCAGCGTAGCAGACAATGAATTGTGCAAAGCGAGTCAAAGAAACGCCTTCATTAATTTTTTATTACGTTTACTCAACGAAGTCCTAGTTAAAAATTTGCGAGATTTAGTTGCTGTCCGCACAGAGTGAACGTGTCGTCATTTGTAGGAACAATAAAAACTGTTTTGAGTTGAAAAATTTGCTATAAATTTCATAACTGTCAAGCTAGACCAAAGACGTGATACCATAGTTACTTTTAAAATTTTTTATTTTATAACAATGTACTCAGACTTTCTGAAAATCTTCTATAGAGCACGCAAATTTGCAGTAAATGTATAAAAATAAATTATTTTTACAAATAACAAAAACATATCTCCAACTAATAAAGAAAATTATTTATTTCCACAAATTTGGCATATAAACAAAAAAATCACAAAATAATTAGGGCACCTTTAAAAAGGGTATAATGGTTTTGTGCAAATGTATGTAACAGGCAGAAGGAAGCATCTCCGACCCCACAAAGTATATATATTCTTGATCAGGATCAATAGTCGAGTCGATATAGCCCTGTCCGTCTGCCCGTCCGTCCGTCCGTCCGTCCGTCCGTCCGTCCGTCCGTCCGTCCGTCCGTCCGTCTGTATGAACACGCAGATCTCAGAGACTGTAAGAGCTAGAGACTTCAAATTAGGAATATAGGTTCTCGTATACCAGGCGCAGAATAAATTTGCGTTAATTTTTGATAACTGCTCGCATTTTAGTGCAAATCTTTTTTAAGGGGAATTTGCCTATAATAATGGAATATACTTAATAACTGGGTTCAGGGTATATCGTAATCGAGTTCACTCGACTACAGCACTCTTACTTGTCTTATATAATTTGTTTTAAATTAAATACGATTTTTGGTAAACATTGATTAACGAATAGGTCCAATGGAACATACAGAGAATAAATGTATTTTGGAAACTCATTTGTATAAAATTAGAAATTCGTTACGCCACTTACCATCGACAGTCCCCAGGAAACTACTGCTGGTCAAAACAAACATGCAAATCCATTTATTTAACATTTTCTTCCTACTAAGATATGCGTGATTTGCCTTTGTTCTGACAGCGCTGAAGATCTAGATGGTTTTTTGGCCTCAAAATGTTTGCATGTCTAAAGCAAGGTGGTCAGGGGAGGGAAAGGGAAGGGACTTACAAAAGGCAATGTACAAAAATTTCCATGCATGTTTGGATTTCTTTTCAAAGTCACTTGCCGTAAATCTAAAGCAAACTCGCACAGTTGTTTTTATTGGTGTTGTCAAATTTGGGACCTTGACACGCATCATGGCGGCAACTGGACCCAACTGCTGAAAAGCTTGGCTTGCTTTAAGGTGTCAAATATTGAGTCTGAAAACATTTGCATTTAATTTTGAAAATTGTAAGTATATTAAATTACAATATTATGAATTGTTGCTCGACTGCAAGAATTTATGGGCAATTTGAACGTCACTCGCGCGACCTTCGACTGTCGCCCATTAAGACAACAGTGGCACGTGTGTAAGGAATTCAAGTCAGTGTTGTTATTACTATTGCTGTGGTCTGCCCCTTTAAGCCAGACGCCCACGTTCATGCCACAAGCCTGGACATGTTACCAGCTAAATACTATGGTAGAGCCGTTGTTATGGAGTGAGTAATTGATTGTTTTACCTCAATTGCAAAGCACGGGCATTTTCAAAATTTTCGTGTCCTATAATTAGGCAAAATTGCTAAGTGGGTCATTATAAAGTAGTACAAGTTGATATTTTAGGAAGAAAAGCCATCAATGAGAAAATTAATCTAATTAATGAGACTATGCTGTCTGAAAGTAACACAATATGCCAATTTGGTTAAAGGTTTTTTATATATGTACACATAAATGGACGTCTTAAAGTGCATATACATAATTTGAAGCATTTTGAGTGGTTCGGAAGTTGAAAAAATCAAGGAAGTTGCTTACTGTACATGCATATTTTGTTATCTTCTATATATGGACTTTTACAACCCCTATCTCGGAAATTGCGAAATGCAGCTCAAACGACTTCCGCACTTACCACTTCCAAAAAAGATTAATAAATAAATATGCTGTCAAGCAAAATGTATTCATGGCATAATTTGATACGAATCGGAAGTTTGTTGTCACCTGCAATTAAGTAACCCCCAGACAATGCGTATCAAACGCTGCTTGGTAGAGTGGTATTAAACAGGGTGGAGGCAAGTATCCTATGAAGCGTGCTTAATCTGCACATCCTGTTTGGCTGCTCATTTCACATGGAAACAAGCCTAGCAACGCCTTCTCATTATCAGTTGTCCACAAATTACGTAATTCATGCCAAGGAATTTGACACAATCTCAAACTACCCCCACACACACAAGACAAGTTGGGTCTGTGACATAGTTTCCATGTCTCCAGCTGAGAGAGGAGGGGGATGGAAATCTGTTCTGGATACCGAGAGTACAGTTGAGAAGAGTATTGCTAGACGCTGCTGGAAACTGGAGCAGACGACGTTCCGGCGCCAATTTGACATGCGCACTGTTTCCAACTGATGCGCAGTGGGGTTCCGATTGAATTCAAGCTAATTAGATAATTACAGTTCAAACACAAATGCACCTACGGAGTTAACAAGTTAAATAAGCAACAGGATTTGCAAATATTTACAATTTGCATAACTTTATTACAATTTGTTGTTTCCTTCATCAGCCAATTAATGCACAATTGATCCAAATTTAAATAAATTGATTACTTCATTTTCATCTCAATTTTATTAGCTGAATGGATATGCATTTTTCACGGCATATTTTCATGTGCATGAATAAAAGCAAATAGCTTGGCAAATATATTTTTAAATGAAATAAACCAACAACAATACACAATATGCATTCCAATTTCCTTTCCATGCCAATCATTGAACTGCGTGAAAATCACAGAAATGCCGCCTTACAGTAACACATACATACACATTTCATATATACATACATATGTATTTTTCTGTATATAGAAAGTACGCAAAAATTCTGTATACTGACCTACAAAATGTTTGCGTGACAGTAAAGGAATACTTTCTGTATTCAGCTAAAAGATTGCCAAGCCCTTTTGACTTGAAATTGATTTTGAATTGTCTTAAAAATGCTTCACAAAGATTTAGATAAATATCTAAGAAATTTAAATGTCTTTCAAAATTTTATAAGTTCTTCTATATTTCACTTTAGGTAAATAAAATGCAATAATAAAATATTCAAGAACCCTTGAAAATCCACACACTTCTTAAAATTTAAATATGTCAAAAAATATACATAATTAATCAGAAATAGGTCTTGAGTTCACAGAACGCGTAAAATTCAAAATTTTGCACATTTTCAAACTTTGAAAGATTAACTGCTCTTCTAATTTAAAGCAATTTGCTTGTGATATATTGTAAAAACAGAAATAAATTTATTATGAATTTTTCCTCTTAGGTGCGAAAACATTTTAAACAGCTTTCAAATATTAACATTCAATTGTTAATATTTGCTTTATATAATTCTATCTCGTCTAAAAGTAATCAATTTTGAGAATGTAGAAAAGATAGAAAATAATTACGATTTTAAGTCAATAGCAAATAAATCTATATGTTATTTAGCAAGTGTGAAATTTTTTTAATTGCTTTCAGTTGAGTTATTAAAATCAATTGTCTGGAGTCTGTTTTGAAGATTGGTACATCTTTAATAAACACCTCAAAAAATTCGTAAAAATTTGCCACAAAATAAAAAGTAAGCAAAGGAAAACACAAAAATACATATAAACAAACTCAAAAGCTAATTGAAGCGTTTCATTCATTGAAGTGATCGAAGAAACGCACCTGAGAGCTAACTTTTCACAACACCCAAAATCAAATAAAACTGACCTTGCCGGCCCAGATGTAATTACACATAAACATGCCACAAAACGAAACTGGCACAAAATTAATAACAAATTTAATATTTTTTTGTTTATGTTGTTTATGAATGCACTCAAGCCACGTGTAATTTGTGACGATCGACTATTAACTCACCGCTGATGTTGTAGGCGGTAGCCAGCAGGCAAAAGCCAGCAATAATAAATTTAATGGCCGCCGACATAGTTTGAAGTAGTTTTAGGTTTCGCGCTGAGTATGCTATCTAAAAAATCTGTACAAGACAGGAAGGTAGACGGGTTGGCGACACTGTGGCGCCGGCTTTTCTGTAAACAAGACACAAGACTGGCTATCGGATTCCTTTTGTATATCCTTTGTGAGGTTTTCCAATGCCAGGAACTCTTTGCTATGCGCTTATATAGTATTTTAAAAACGACTCGCGATGCAAACGGTTGCTCGACTGACTAAAGACTGTGCGGGCCCAGCGAGCCGCAGGCTATGCTGCCACACTACCACAGTGAACGTTGACGTCAGCGTCAACACCAGCGTCAGCGTCGACTGCGGCAGCAACGTTAGTCTGTCTGTGTCGCAGAGTAATGATGACGTTGCTTGGCAATGCCTAGGGATGCCCCATACTACTGCCAACTAAATTAGCCGAGTCAAATATTTAAAAAGGGTGATTTAGTTTGCCAAAAATTACTCTAATATAAATATTCATCAAGCCCTTCGTAGAAGCATTTTCTGCATTTTTTATAATAGTTAATAAATAAAAACAAATTCTACAATTTTAGAATTCGATAATTTCATGTTTAATAAAGTTTAAAACAATTCAATATCTTTTTTCCCAAAGAATTTCCTTACGAATTTTTGATTGCTTGCCAAACTTTTGAACTTGAAATTTCACCATTCAGCTTCACAAGTTGCATGGTCAACTTAAAAGTGGTGCGAAACCTTGCTAAGTTGCAGACTAAAGCTTTCACCTAAATTCTTTTCGCTAATATTTAGACTTACGCAAAAACATATATTGCATGTTTTGTACTAAACGAGCACACACTTTTACAGAACACTGCCAAAATACGTTAAATCTGATCTTATTGAAAATATTATACAACTATACTTTTATTATCTTACATACATTGTAATTTAAATTATTTACACTAATTTAGAACTATTTAAATTAATTTTCATAAAAGCGGAGGCTAGAACCAGAAAGTTTGAAAAATAACTGTGTTGTTCGTTGGTTATTTTAAAATGGCAGTGTTTCGTTAAGGTACAATATTATTACATGCTGTAATTTTGTGACATATGCATATGTTATAAATAAATTCATGATATCAGCTAATGCAATGAATCAACGCATCAGTTTGTGATTCATTTTGCAGCAACACACACATTTTGACCCATGTGAACAGTAAATGACCAAATTGGGCAACTCTTTTTGCCAAAATTGGTGTTCAAAACGCTGGAACAGCCAGCAAATATATGATTTCATATGCAAATGTTGACATTAAGCTGCAGCATTAGACAGCAGTAGCCGACTGACTCCTCCTGCACCCAAAACCCCTTGACAAAGCGTGAAAAATGTGTCTCGCTGAGTTGCGTTTGAGCTGCACGCACACCAAATTAAACAACGATCAAGAGCGAGCCATCGCCGCACTTGGAGTTGATTGGTGGAGTGAGCCAAGTCGAGTTTAGTCGAGTCGAGTTGAGCTGGACCTGGTCATCAACAACAACAACTAAACCAAATTTCAAATGTAATGCTTGAAGCGGATTAGGAGGTTACGTCGAAGCCTAAGCCGCAGCAATAAAAAGACAAATCACATCATAAACTCAAGCACGGCGCAGGTTTAAACTTCTAGGCTTACAAAAAGCCAGCCAGCCAGCTAGTCGACCAGTCTATCGTGGGGTCCATTGATAGCCAGCCTGGGGCCATTGGGGCGTATGCGTAACATTTGTAACCGGCTGAAACGCTGAACAATGTCGATTTACAATTTTTTCCATGCCCCCTTCCATGATAAATGGTCAGTTTTATTGCATAAGCTGTACGACATTTTCGCTGGACACGTCATAAAAAAGATTAAAAAAAATGCATGCATTGCATTTATGTATTTACAAAAAAAAAAAATAATAATACTAATAAAACTCATAACCAAGCCGTGCGACAAGTCTAAACGGCCAAAACGATTTTCTGCCTTAGTTGCCACCCATTATTTTTTTTTGGTCTTTTATGTAAAAAATGTGTGAAAGGGATTTCAATATGTTATGTTAATATGTGCAGTATGCAGAAATAATGTCTAATAGTGTCTTATAAATACACCAGAGATGTTTTATATATTTTGTGTGTTTTAATTTCTTAGCCAGACAGCTTTCGGTTTTTTGTGTCTGCGATTTATTTTTTTTGCTTATATTTTTATGCGCTTTAATTATATTTAATAAAGTACACACGCCATGGGGCGGTACTCACAAGAACTCCCACAACAAAGGCAAACCTGAAAATGTTTCACACAAATCAAAAATTCAATTGGCTCGGGTCAAATGTCAACGATGGCATTGACATGTTTGCGTGGTCGGCAATTAACTCAACCACTCTTAAATGTGGGCAGACTCAGAGCTTAACTTATTTCCGCCCTGATGCGACTGCTGAACCACATTAAATGACGCATCAGGAAAGAAACGGAGCAAGAGTTGAGCATACAATTTTATATCTTATATCTTTGTAGCTTGCACAATGTCAAGCGCAATGATGTGAGACAATTACTTTTGATTTGCTTTTGAAATGAAATAATTTAAGATTACGTAGGCTGGGCAGAAGAAACGGGGACTTGAACAATAAATTGTAAAGGAAAAATAATTATTTAGTTTATAGGGTTACCTTATACGGAATAAATTAAGGCGCTTGAATCCAATGAAATATGAAATACAATTGGAATATAATTTAATTTTTATCAATTCAATGAATATGACGACTTATTCTATTATATTATGTTAATCTAATCACAAATTAACTACCTCTGATATGTAATAGTAAAAAATATATGTTTTCGAATGTTTGTACCATCTAATCAATTTATTTGTAAGACACCATAGAAAAGGGCTTCAATTACACTTATAATAAGTAATACAATATTACAAAGGTCAATATTTTAAGTTTATATACGTATTTGTGTGTGGGAGTGTGTAATTAATTAAATGTGATAATCAATTAATATGTAATTAGAATACAATCGTTTGACTCTAAGATCTGACCAAGTGAAAAGCATTGACTGCTCTACGGCTACATAACATTTAAAGTTCAGATTCTGTATATATGGTCATTTTATGGTATATATATAGCGATGAGTGACTGCGAGTTTTTGTGTGCTGATATTTTGTGCATTTGTTGTGAATATATTAGGAAATTTCGCAGGCCAGGCAAATTGTCTAAGCGATTTGAACAAATAAGTTAAGATAACGCAACTTAACTAGGCGAAACAAAAATTGGTTGTTTTGTAAGTATGTATATTAGCTTGAAGGACTCTCAACTTTTAAATTCAGTTTTTCATTTGCATGATGCAATTAAGTGCAGTCTCCACCCACAACTGAATTTTCCACTCATTGGCTCATTTGCATAGCTGCCTCATAGCGGCAAGCAGTGGCAACACCAGCAGTCCCACCCAACCGGAGAGATCTCCAGCCGAGTTGCAACCATCGGTGGTGCACGTGCGGCAATAAACGGTCTTGATGTAGGATGAGGTAGTGTCCATTGCGCATTTGTCTGCCGGGTCATCCACATCCTCGTAGAAGCACGAGCGTGAAATCACTCGCTTGCCATAGACTGCAATGAAACGAATGTCGAAATAAACTTTAAATATTCGCTCACAGCAATTTTAATTAACGCGTTCGTTGCAATATGAAAAAATAAAACGCTGTGCATTAAATATAATTTATGTGCCTCGCAATTTGCGTGGGCTTTACGTTTCCACATTCTGTTTTTGCCTTGCGTTGACTTATCTCAAAAATGTCAATACAAATGTCGTCCAAATCGTCGATCAGGTGCTGGCTAATGGCTGTCTGCCAAATAGCCAAGCAGTGATGCAATTGGTTAAGTTTTAAACTAATAAATAGTAAACAAATGTTCGAGCGTTGAATTTTGTACTTTGAGTTAAATTTGTTGTTCAATGATCTCTCAAAGAAGACCTTGTCCTATGCATACTGGCGCCACCATTTATTTATTTTTTGTCCAATCACCTGTTAATAAGATTTAATTGACTCAACATATAGCTTGTTAAACTCCCGTCAAAATATTTTCTATAGCTTCTTAATTGATTAAAGCAATTCATTTTACTATATTTTCTCTATTTTCAGTTGTTTTTGAAGATTGTTTTTCTGCTCCTTGAAGCAATTTTGTATTAATTTTCTTAAGGCAACAAATTATTTAATTATTTTAAACAGCCGAATTAGCTTTGCTCGATTCTATAAAATGTTCTTAAAAGCAGCCATGGAAACTTTCAGCACTCTAAAGATTTCCCTCGCCTCAGGAAGTATGTGAAAGCTCAGTAAATTTTACTTATGTCGCATAAGTAATGCCAGCGAATTCTTACTAAAACTAATTCAAAATCAAACGAACCACTAACCACAATGGGTTCAAGGCTTTCAATGCGAAACACATGCAACCTGAACAACCGTTTGCACGACCAGGCTGGGTAAGATCCGACTAAGCTCGGCCAGGCCAGGCTAGGCTAGGCTAGGCCATGACGTTCAGCAAAAACGCAAAAGTTGAAAATAAGGCTACACTGCCAAAATGAACGCAAGACTCGGCAAAACGAAACAATTTGCAATCAGCGAAACGGCAAACGAAAACCAGAAAAAAATGCACAACAAATTGCGTTTTCTCATTGCGTGTGTGTGTTTCGCAAACAGAACACTGCAAAAACAACAAGAGAGACACAGAGAAACACAGACGAAAATTAAAAATTAAAAAAAAAGAATATAAAACAAAATCAAGAAAAATAAATCGCAATAAAATGAAATAAAACTTTAAATGCGGCTCAAAAAGGTGCGCGTTGACCATTTTTGTGATTGGCTCCAAGAAGCAGCCGCTAACACTAAGTATGAGCGAGACGGTAAAAACGGTGCGTGAGTGAGAGATAGAGACAGGGGGGGTGGTAAATGGGGAGTGCAGACAGATAGAGTACAAGTCTCTAATAAAATTGTTGACAATTGCCTTATCACGGCCGCTGCATCAAACAAGGTACACAGAATGCAGTTTACAGCTGCAGAGCCCATAGAAAATTGCAGAAACTCAAAAAACAAAATACAAAAAAATAAACAAAAAATTCAGAAATTGCATATTCGACGCGTGTGCGGCTTGAAACCAAGTTGGAATTGTTGCATTGTGTCATAAATTTAAATTTTAATTAATTTAATTATTTATTGGACGAAATTGTGGTTGGCAACATTTTTCACAGTAACAAAATCGAGAGAGCAGCAACAAAAATAACAGTAAAAAAAGAGGCAATTGGTCAAAAATAGCCATAAAATCGAAGACAACTTTTCGGTCAGCCAAAATGCAACAAGTTGCAAAATATTTGCCCAATGACGCACAGTTACAACTAAAATGCAACTCACTCAGACACACACACACACACATATTAATAGCTAATTGCTTGGCTTGACAGTTAGTTTTATGGAATTATGGAATACATTTTTAATTTGACATTTGCCAAAAGCTTAGCCACTCGTCGGCCCAAACTTCATAAGCAATTAATTTAACGGCATATAAATTGACTAGCAGCAGCAAAGCACTGCAGCATCGTCTAGAGGCATTTTTCTCAGACATTGGGCTAGCATTTTGCCTCTGTCTCTGTCTCAGTCTCAGTCTCAGTCTATGTCTCTGTCTCTGTGTCTGTCACTCTCCAGCTCTCATTGCCGTAATTGAGCGCTTCACGCTGTGCAACAACTTAATTAATTTATATATTTTTTTTTGTCTGCTTTTCCAGCTTAGTTTATTCGGATAATATGTACTCGCATCTGGCCGCTGCTCATTTGGAGACTCAAAATCTGAGTCTCAGTTGTGATTTGAAGTTTGCAATTTTAATTGCCAGCCGCAAAGTTTTGCAAATATTCGTACCTCCAATTTGTAGACAGTTGATTGCAAATATTTAATGGTGTTCATTAATTGGCCATAAGGAATTAGCAAAATGCTGCTCGCATAAGCCGGCACTTGATTATATGCCAATCGATAAGATTGCAAATGAATGTGCAACCGCTTGCTACGACTTTAATTAGCCAATTATTATTTGCCATTGAACATTGAAATTCAAGGCTAGATGTAAGGAATACGACGAAGCTTCTTCAACATTTATATTGCAATAATTTAAACTATTTTAAACTAGTTAACTTTAACAGTAGTGTTTGCCTGCAAACGGTATATTGTTCATTATTTATTGCATTAAACAACTTTTGTTTTGTTGGCCCACTTAATAAAACATTGTGAAATAAAGGACATTAGAATAAATAATTATGCAAGTGCGACTGCTGGTATAGGAAATAACAGCGAAAACTGTCCACAAATATCAAAGCAAAATAAAAATGCAACGATACGCAACGTTTGGCAAATTGACCAGCTTACAAAATTTTGCTCGCTTTTTTATGTGCACTTTTGTGTGTTTGTCTCTGGTGTTTGTTGTTGTTGCTGTTTGTGTTGTCAAATGCAAATGGCAACAAGCGGTTCAATTTGCACTAACGGTTGAACAATAAAAAGCGAAAAATACCAGAGCCAAAGATTGACGACTGAAACACGAATATTATTCATGCGCCGCATGTGTCGCCGATCGTTTTGTCTCCCTCTCTCTCTTTCTCTCTCTCCCTCTCCCTCTCGCTCTTGCTCTGTCTCTTTTATTTTGTGTGCTCGCCACACGAATTTGCTGAAAATTAGCGCCGCATAGAACTTGCCTGCCCCGTCTGAGGCCAAGTGTCGCCGCCACTTGTGTGCAGTTGCACCAGCCACGCCTCCTCGCCAGCATCAACGCCCAACAGCTCCAGCTACAGCGTACGCTATCGCAATTGTTGCGGTTGCCTCTGTGGATTTGTATGTTGCACTTGTTGCCGACTTTTGTCAGGCCAATAAATCTCAATCTTGTTTTACGCTTTGTGGCAGCCAACAACAGGCGGCAGTCACGCGGGTGTTTGTGTGCCACCGGTGGGTCTCCCCACTCACAACAACAATGCACATTGACAGTCCAACGGGCATAGCTGAATAATTGCCTATCTCCGATCTCTGTGGTCTATGGGTGTATTGTGGTTTTTGGTGCTGTTGGTGGTCTGTGGTTTTGCTTCTTACCTTCCTGCATGAGTTTCTTGCAGACGGGTCGCGCATTCACCGATTTGACACCCACGGAATAAGTGCAGTTCACATAGCTCCAGTAGCGCTGCTGCTCGGAGATGCTGTCCGGCTGGAAGGGATCATTGCAGAACTCGCCATTCGAGACATCTGTGGAGCAGCGCCAGCAGCGTAAAACACCAGAGGCTGAAAAAGAAAGATTTAGATAATGAATATATAGTTGTTAGACTTGGAATGCTACAAAGGTATGTCAAATTGTTCAGCAGGTGTTCAGCAATTGATAATAATCGTGAATAAATATCCCATACTCTGCAAAGGTGTAATAATTCTGGTTCATTCTCATTTGGCTTGAGCGCAGACTGTATCAGCTTGCTTCCAGCAGACTTCTTATATCTGGCTGTGGGCAGCCTTTAATTTGCAAATTGTTTGACAAAAAAGGTAGCCTGGTGTCGCTGCTAAGGGTCTAGTAAAATCAATCTTTAATCTACTTGACAATTTAAAATCAGAAAGCTCTTCAATTATATATATTTTTTAGGCATGCAGTACATAAGACCTACGATATATGCTAAAGTGAAGAACATTATATTGATATTCCAATCTTAGATCTTTTATCCTTCTTTTGAATATAAACTGAGTGTAGTGTGAGTCGTTTGAGACATAACTGTTCCATTCAAGTCATGTACCATGGCTAAAGCGCAAATATAGGAAAGTTATTAGTGCTCATTACGGAACCATGTGGAATTTGCAGGCCCATTTGAAGCAAAGCTAATTGAAATGCCAATGCTGATCTTAGAATTATGTGCATGAGATAATCATAAAGTAAGTGAGTAGTTATGGGGGTACAATACAATACAGCGATGTTTTTGATATGCACTTGCATAAATAATGGGCCATGAGGTGCAACTAGCTGAGTTGCCTGCTGCGATTTGTAGTTAAGCCCGTTGGCGGTGTCTTTTGAAAAATGTTACAGCTAAAATTAATTAGACACGGGAGCCTTTTGGCTGAGTTATTTATGGGACAGTCGATTGGAAAACTGCCTTATAAAAGTGTCAAAACTTTCGGTTTTTCGAGTGGTTTATGCGCACGAATTAACCAAAAAGCGTGTAAATAATAATTAAACATTTTATTTGGAAGCAAATATGCGACTTAACTGAGGCAGCTATTCTTAATTGGCATTGAGGTTTTCTTGGAGACACGGGACAACGGATGTTGATGACGACTATCAGAACCCGTTTGCGGGGCCAATTTAAACGTCAAACGTTAACGTTCAGGTTAAATGCACTTAACCAACACTTTGAGGTGCGTTTAAATGAAAGCTCAGATAAGCAGCAAACATCAACAGCCGGTGGTATAGGCCTGGTTTGGCCCGAGTTGGTCTATAAAGTGTGGCAAGCTTAACGCACTCGAAACGTGTTTTCGCCGCAGTCTTCTATTGCCTTTTAACTGCATTTGGCCATAAACAACAAACATAAACATTACAATTTTGCGCATTTGAATAACGCATTTGAAGAAAAAAGACACACAGACAAACCGAGTTCGTAGATTGTTTTGCATTGCTTAGAAATTATTATCAATTACAATATATTGAAATTAATTGACAGTTGAATTGTCAGATCGTTGGCCAAATTGTTTATATACGTGTAGCACAGCGCGCATTTGCGGTGGCAGTTTACTAATGGTAATGACTGTAATTGTATGCAACATGAAAATTGATATTGTGCGCGCGTTTATGTCAAATGTTTTGGCTGTTCCAAACAGCGACCCAAAAATGCTTACTCACAAATGTATACGTCGATTTTTTAAGAATTAATGGATACTTATAAGTTTCAGTTGATTTCTAAAATGGTTTCCATTTGAAAAGTAAAAGTTAATAAAATTATTCTATGGTGACTGGAGACATGTTTATCGGCGACTTCTAATTCGCATAACTTGGCCAATTCTGAACTATTGAACTGTTGATCAGGGATTCTTAGGTGTAATAATTATGCACCAAATATTCATTAAATTCTTATTGGGAAGCCGGTAATCATTTTCTTACATAGTATATAATAAATTGCTTTAATTTGTTAATAATTTTCCATGCAATTCTAGTCTTTTTTCCCGGAATTTTTCAGTCCAATCGCAATTTCAATCTTACATTTACTTAATAACGTATCAATTGTCGAAGTCTCTTTTAACACACTGCTATGAAAACTCACTAAAATTACAGTTGCTTTCTACCAATTTTCTTAACTTTTCGTTTGAGCCCAGAGAGGTAATTATGCATGGGGCGCACCCATGTTATTAGCCGAGTTGAATGCACTTTCAGGCCCTGTAATATTATATCTACCAATTGCTATTGCTAACGACATATGCAAAACTCAGCAACAATAAACTAAAACTTGTGCCTGTGACTTTCTCACACACACACACACACACACACTATAACTCGAAAACACACATGCTAAAGTTCACATGCAACTTTTGCATTAGCTGGATTCAGTTCAGTGATTCAGCGATTTACTTGGAGTTATGTCAGGCACTGTAGTTGGGGTTATGTGGCGATTAAAAGCTGTAATAATGTGTAGATTATCACCAATCTGGCAACGCCACAAAAAAAAAACACCCGAAGTCGCCAACATGCCGCGCCATATCTCTGCCATAAAATCGGCAACTTACGAGTGTGGCCCTAAATGTTCGAGAGGGGCACTTAGTTTTGGCACCCCTCAAATGGAATGGTGGAAATGGACTTGACTGCATTGACTGACATACAATCAAAGTTCGTTCAACTGTGCCAACTGCAAACAGAAACGACAATTTTGACGAGTTGTCGAACGTATTTGAAATTGTTTCGTAGTTGGCCCAAATGGTTAGATAATTGTACGTGCATTATATGGAAATGTGCTACAGTTGTAAATAAAAGACGGGGCTTTGTTAATTTGAATTCAAGTGGAATATCCAATATGGGGATTAATCCAATAACTATGCACTCACACCCATAAATACACAAAATAAAGTGACCAACTTATTGACAATGTAAAAATTCGCTCAGAAGATCGCGCAAATCATGATGGAATGATGTTGTACTTATGGCTGGCCAACTGGAATATACCCTGCACATTTTTCTAAGATATAAAGAGCTAAATAAATTAGTTTTAAGAAGGTCTATAAGGTTATTTAAATAGCTGACTCAAATTTAAACATTTCTTTTAAGATTAGTTATAAATATACAATTTTATTTAAAATACAAAATGAGTTTAAAGCATTTTTTACTGTTTGACCTAGGGATATTTTTTTTTAGTAATTGTAGCTAACTTACCAGTGCTGAACGATAGGCACTAGATTATAATAATTGATATGGTCTTTCATGTGTCACATAAATTGTCACAACTTTATAATACTTATTTTTGAGCCATTTTTAATTACATCATAAAATGATTCCATTGCAATGCTAGAACATTTTTAATGACTTACACGATTCTGATTAACAGTGATGACATTTTGTCATGCTTTTGGGCTTTGGGTGTGCTTTTGAGGGATTGCTGGGTTGGTTCGCATTATAATGATTGCTCTGATTGTATCTCAAGCAATTTGCACTAATCGTGAATGACATGACATGCATGTCAAATGATAAATAATCGCTCTTAGTCAGCTGAGAAATTTGACTTAATTATGGAGCTTCTGTTTAGCACCAACCAAGCTCACATATATCCAGTAATTATTTTAATTATGAAGACTTACATAAATTAGGGCTGGTAATACTACTTTATTTTGGCTGGCATTTCAGAAGATTAAGTAAATGAGATGAGTTAGCGAAACGTACCAAAAAGCGCATTCCACATATCCCCTTTCCTACGAAAATTCGGTCTTTGATGCGGCGAAATATAAACAATTAGTTGAAGGCATACAAAAAACATGGTTGCAAAAGGAATGCGTGCCAGACTGAAACTGTCAGAGTCCACAATTTTTATTGAGGTGTGTATGCCAAAGCTGCCGAGTGGACACCAAAATAACAAATTGACTGAAAATTTGACCCAAATTTGAAAAAACTTCCCAATTTAAAACACAAGAACTTCAAATAAAAGATATGACGACATCGTAAAGTTACTGCAAGAAGTGTGGGTGGCAAGCAACACATATAAAAAGTCAAATGGTTTCAATCAAATATATTTAACTAATTCTACAAATTGAACTTAACAAAACTTAAACATCGAGCAAGTGCTCACTCAAAAACTAACCGTTCATTTAAAAAACTTTTTCTACATCGAATATAATTATTATCTCTTGTTGAGAAGTAAAAGCATTTCAGATACAAAGTGAATTTGCAACTTTTATAATGCTGCTCCCAATGTATTTTTTTTAACATTCAATTCAATTCAATTAAATTGCACCCACTTCTGTATGCCTTAAATAATTGAGGCCTCTAATTATCAATTGATGCAAGGAATATTGAAAATTGAGTATTGTCGATTTTCTTGAAAGTAACGAAAATGAAAGTACATTCATTTATAGGATACTGTGTGTATTTGCATATACATACATATCTATAAGTTAGCCACAATTAATGAGCTATATTTACGTCTTGAAAATATCTTTAAGTTTTAAGGTTGAGAAAATATTTTTCCAAACGGCGCGTGGCCTGCCAGTGTTTCGTGTGTAAATAAATACGTTAGCCGACAAGCGCATAAATAAAAATAAATCATGAAGTAATCTGCTGCAGACACTTCAAGCAATGTGCAATATTAAGTATACGCCCGTGCGACAGACAATTAATGGCGTATTGAGAGTCATTGTAGAGGCTGCGTTGCTGACCAGATGAGTGCATTATGACAATAACACTGATAATAACACAGACAATGCCAATATAGACATATCAATTGGGGTCAACAAGGAAATTGATTGATTATCGCTTCATATTTAAGTTTTATGAAAAATACTGCTGTCTTTAATTTAATCATTTTATTCACTGGCTGTTCAAAAGGAATATATGAGTATTTTCCACTTGGGGATTCATTGGTTCAGTGAACCCGTTTTAAAGCGAGCCGCTCAACGCTACATAGCACAGACTTAATTAGCAGGCACATTCATTGAAGTGCACGCACAGGATCTGAGCACCCACCTGCATTAAGGCGTAGTGCCAGGGACAGCAACCCCAGCAGTATTATGCAGGTGGCATAGGTCGACATGACAAGCAAAAAAGGGTTAACAACTTGTTGTTTTTGTTGTGGGTGGGTCGCCTTGTCTGCGACTTGCTTAAGCTTTTGAATAATACTTTCGGTATTTTTATATTTCCACTCAGATTTTCACTTTGCACTGCTTAAGTATGCTAATTTTTTATCCGTAGTACAAAACTCGAAAATATTTCGTTTAACTCACGACACGCGCATGCAACGCGTTGACAAACTGAAAGCGAACTGAACCAAAACCGAACACGAAAAAGCGCCACAAGTCGCATTCAGCAGCAGCAGTTGAAAACCAACCGACAAAACGAACGAACACAAAGCACAAGCAAGTTAACTAGAGAGAGAGTGAGAGAGAGAGAGAGGGAGATCGTTCAATGAACGTTTCAAATAAGAACTGCACGCAGATTGAAAGACATATTGAAAGACCAAATTTAAACAGACGGAGAAAGAGAGGAACAGGGGACCAACGAAGATACGCATGGAGTAGTTGAAGTGAAGATAGATTTTATAGTGCAGTTAGTTATTTAGATGGGTTTGGGTTGGGAGCAGATTAAGCACTCGTCTATGGCTAGCTCTTCTAATAGTTGCTACAAGAAACACTTGCAGTTTCAAATGCCGCACAGTAGAACAAAAACTATGTACACATTATGACTTATAAAATCTTATACAGGACCAATTAAATTTCTGAAAATTATCATTTAGCTCATCATTATTAATCTCTTTCTATTTTATCCAAGTTGTTAATAGATTTCGTACCTTTTGTTAAAATGTGTACAAAAAACCATTGTATATTACAGCTCATCGTTGGTGGATGATAATCAATTAATAACTTCATTAAATACTGCAAATCTATTGCTTCTATTATTATTATTGTAGTATTATTTTTACCTAAGTATTAATAAATAGATAAATCATTTAAATAAAACAATCTTATAAGAGAGACCACAAAACTAAATGAAAGCATTATGCCAGCAATTGTTCCACTGTGTACTAAACCATTCCGTTTTCATGCACCATTGACGTTAAACGACTGTTGCTGTCTGTCCTTTTGTCTATTTGTCACTTTGTCACTATGTCAGTTTTTAGTTTGTCGTCAGTGGCAATTTAATACTAACTGCGGCTATGTCGTCCACATTGCCATCGTCGCCATCTAATCATGCGCGGATTTTTGATAAGGAAATGCAATGTTGACACTTTTCAGCACTGGACTGCAAATCAGGCAACCACTGCGCTGGAGTGGAGGACACCACTTGGAAGCGTGGATCGATCCCTGCTTGAATGTGTTTTGCAAATATTTTATGCGTTTTCTATGACAACGAGATTTGTCTTTTATTATTTTACTTTTATGGTGCTCTGGCAACGGGAATTTTATATGTAGGAAGTACGTTGGCTATTACTGATATGGAGTACATTGACTTATGAGTTATTTGGCAGCGGTTAAGGAATTTGGTTTCATACTAAATCCATTAAGATGGAACAATAGAAGAGCTTAGCAAATGGTGCGACATTATTAACATTAGAAAGAAAACTTTGAGAAAATAAATATAAACTTTTATAATTGTTGAACATAAACAAATGTTTCAACTTTTTGACATATTTTCTTGGAAGATTTTAAATTTAAAAACGGCATTGAACGTTTTTAAAATGTTTATTTTTGCTAAGTTCTGCCAAAATAATATTTAGGCACTTGTATATATTTATAATTTATAGTTTATTTTTATTCTAGCCATAACTTAGTCTATGTGTTTAGTTTTATTTTCTATATTCGACCGTTATTATTGGCACTTGTCTAGTCCAGGTTAATGCCCAACTAAATAATTATTAAGCAGCCAAAAACCTGAATAAAAGCCAAACAAACTCCCCAGAAGTAAATTCTTCAACAACTCATAAAATTAACTAGAAAGTTCACCGAACGCAACCCAAAATCTAGTAAATCTAATAAACTACGCCTCAAGTGGATGACAATGCACAACTTCGGAAACCAAAGAAATACGATTCTTAGATAGTTCTTAGGCCGTTATCTGGGGGAGTGAGCCGAAGTGCGGAATGCGTAATGTGCTCAGCAGGACACCAAGGCGTCGTTAGTTGTCCGTCTGGTGATTTAAGCATTTCAGTATACTTCGATTTGACAACTGCATACAAATTAGAAAATAATTATAGTACAGCTATTATTCATATTTTCTTACGATTCCAGGAAATCGATTAGGACTACATTCCAAGGCCTTCATAGTTGGATTTATGTTGAATGATTGGTCACTTGGTTAGGGTAATTAAGTGGGCATGGATAATTACTAACTATAATGCTATAAGTAGGCTAACATTGCTTAAGGCATACGGAAGAGACCAAGAATAAATGAGAAAAACATTTAAGAAGTTTTATTTTAACATCTACCCTAAATTGTAAACAATCGCACAATCTTTACGCTTTCGTTTTACATTACTGCCTCGCACCTCGCACCGTTTGGATTACTGAAATAACATTGAGCAGCTGCAACAATGACAAACAAGTATTATCAATTAGTTCATATCATAATATTAAATATAGTTACGCCAGCTTATGTAAATAATTGGACTCACCTAATTATGGGTAAGGTGGTTTCGTGCCTTTGTTTAAATCACAGCTATACAATTTGAGATCGTATTTAACTGAAATAATTTGGTTTACAGCAACCGAAACGGAATAGTTACAGTTGTAAAATTCTGCAATTAAAAAAATAAAGATATCGAGATAAAAAGTTCGTAAAAACAATGTTAAGCGTACATACTCGCTTTCGTCAATGGAATTTGGGTTAGTTTGGTCAAGTATGTGGTTAGTCAATGTAAGCACCACTTAGTTAGCAAATACATGCACCACAAGCAACCAATAATTTGCAACCCCTGTCTTAGAACCGTTGCCCCAAGAAACAACAAGAACTTCCATGGCAACCCAAAAGCAAACAAACTATACTCAATTTTCCATAAACGAAGCCAACATCAAGCTACGCAAATATCTAATGGAAAATGAAACTTAAAACACGCATTTGCAAAAGAAGTTCGATAAATGAAACGGAAATCTCACAGGAGCGCAGCCCACAATCCTGTAGCTATCCCCTTAGCTGTGTGGACTGGAGCAGCAATGAGGAAATCTATTTTGTCAGGTGTGCAGTGAGAAATAAACTCAACTTTTCCCCACAACCTTAAAGAAAGACACGATTCAACAGCGATGATCATCAGATCTACAAATGGAGCGATGTGAGCCGCGATTCAGTGGAGGTGGCCAAGCTGCCCGATGACTTCATACCCACAGATATGCACTGGCTACTCCTGGGTGGTCGCAGCAGTGGCGGCGGCAAGGGCAGCGATACGCTACTCATCTGCAGCAATGACGGACGCTTCATTATATTGAACAAGAGTGCGCGGGTGGAGCGCAGCATATCCGCCCACACGGCGGCAATTAGCTCGGGTCGCTGGAGTCCCGATGGCGCTGGACTGTTGACGGCAACAGAGGATGGTGTCGTCAAGATCTGGTCACGTTCCGGCATGCTGCGTTCCACAGTCATACAGAGTGACGAGGCGATACGTTGTGCCCGCTGGGCGCCCAGCTCAACTGCAATTGCCTTCAGTCAGGGTGGTCACATTTCCATTAAGCCACTGGCAGCTAACAGCAAACTAATAAGGGTGAGTTTGTGCTAAGGAATAATTGACGTTCAGTTAATTATATTACTTAAGCAGTTAAAATTAATAAAGAGTATCTAATTAATTATTCAATTATATATTTTAATATATGTTAGTTATACTATTATTGTATTAGTAAATGTGACATTTGCTTCATATTTTTGAGTTGTTTGTGAATTTATTTACACAATTTAAATTTGTTGGCTTCTGGCCAGTTATGAGTCCGCGAAAAATCCTGTTCATAATTCTAAATTATATTATAGTATATTTCATAGTAAGCTTTTGACGTTAATTATATTCCATATCAGTGGCGAGCTCATGATGGTCTAGTTCTATCGCTTAGCTGGTCGATCCAGTCGAATATTATAGCGTCTGGTGGTGAGGACTTTCGCTTTAAGATTTGGGATGCACAGGGCGCCAATCTGTACAGCAGTGCGGCTGAGGAATATGCGATAACAAGCGTAGCCTTTAATCCGGAAAAGGATTACCTGCTGGTGGGCACCTTCAATATGCTCAAACTGTGTCACAGCACCGGTGTAAGTTAATCTCCAAATAATCTTATCCAGCCAATAAGAAGTAGAATATTTTCTTTAAGTGGTCGTACAGCAGCGCTCGTTTTACGGCGCCCAGTGTTGGGTCCTTCTACACGTTGTCCTGGTCGACAGATGGCACACAGGTCGCTTGTGGCACCTCCACCGGTCAGCTGATTGTGGGCTTTGCCGTCGAGCAGCAGCTCAATTCGCGCAACTTGAAGGCAACGAGCATAGGACGCAAGTGCATTGCGCTGCAGGACATTGCCACAGGCACCAGGGATGTTCTGGAGTTTCCGCAGCGCGTCATCAATTTTGCCTTGGGCTATGGTCATTTGGTGGTGGCTACCACCCACCAGCTGCACATCTACAACGAGAAATATGTCAACACTCCGATCATTATAGATGGTCGCAACGATGTCCGCATCATGGAAGTTGGCAAAAAGTGAGATAAGACAAAGGCAACACTTACATACACTGAGAATAACGTTTCATAGAACTAGTTGAAACATTCAGATTTCACATCGAAAACATTTAATTTTTTTATCATAATAGTTTTATGATATTAATTATATGATAAGTTAAAATAAGTTTGAAGTTTAAAAACCTTTTCTTTGTCTTGTATTTAAAAATGTAGCTTTTAAAATTTGTAAGACACAAAATCGTTCTTTCTTCGTAAGAAGTGCTGCTTTTCTGGTTCTCTCAGTATATCTATCCACTTTCAGATACTTTATGGTGCTTGATGCCTCCTCCATTTGGGTATACACTTACACGGGTCGCATGCATCTGAATCCTCGGTATCCGGGCTCACAGGCGCAGCTGCCACTGCTCAACTGGCGCTCCATATCGCTCGGATTGGATGTGCTTGCCATTCGCGACAACTCGGAGACATCGCTGCTCCATCTATTCGATCTAATCCCTGGTGCTTCGCGTCAGTATGAACCGCACTCGTTGCGGGCCAAGCAGCAGCTGGCCGAGATCGCCGCTTGTCGGGCTGGAAGTGCCGATGATCAGTTCGTTGCCTTCATCGATACCAACCGGGAGCTATACATCAGTGAGACGCGCAATTTGAGCGGTAACTCCACCGCCGGAGGCACTTCAGATCGTTTGGCCAATGGCGGAGATGAAATCTATAAGATTGGCACCCAGCTGACGTCCATCAAGTGGGCCAGCGAGACAAACATTTTGGTGGGTGTGCACGACTCCTGCTACAGCATTTGGTATTGTCCTGGCGAAGGTGCCGCCGATCCGACAATTATTGCCCTGACTACGATAACATTGGACACAGCGTAAGTTCAACACTTTGATCAAAAAAGTCACAATGCTCACAGCGCAGAAGCGTGCCACGACCTGTTTAGACATTATGACCTACTGAAGAATTTATTCTACAACAGAAATTGGAAATAGTAATGCTTCTAAAGTCAACTATATTATTATTTTTATACCCTGAACCCATTAAAAATGGGTAAAAAGTTTTAATGGTTTTGTGCAAATGTATGTAACAGGAAGCATCTCCGACCCCACAAAGTATATATATTCTTGATCAGGATCAATAGTCGAGTCGATATAGCCATGTCCGTCTGTCCGTCCGTCTGTATGAATACGCAGATCTCAGGAACTGTAAGAGCTAGAGACTTCAAATTTGGAATATAGGTTCTCGTATACCAGGCGCAGATCAAGTTTTATTTGATCGATAACTGCCTTCGTTTATCGAATATCGATTAATTAAATTTTCGATAACAATAAATGCCTCAATTTTATAGGCAGAATCTTTTAATTAATACATATGCATTATTAATACATATCTTTTAATTAATACATGCATATGCATATTGGTGATTAACTGCCCAAAGGTCATCAAGATCGGATAAGAAGCATTCAAGGTTCCAATATATTCTCATATTGATCTCATTTCTATCAGCAGCCGCAAGCATTTTCTGTATGCATAATTATGCGAGCACATGTGTGAGAAAGAGATGGCATGATAATCGACGCGAGCCTTAATATGTTTTTATGTGTATTCTGAGTGTGTTTGTCGGCAGAGGGCGCTTGCAGACCTGCTCGCATTTTAGTGCAAATCTTTTTAAAGCGGAATTTGCCAATAATAATTGAATATATTTAATAACTGGGTTTAGGGTATATTACGAGATCACTCGACTACATCCTCTTACTTGTTTTTTTTAATTTAAGTAAAATATTTTTAGCAACAATTTTATGCAAATCATTTGAATCTCTCCCTTTATTCAGTGAGTTTGGCAAGCACGTGGCCATCGATAGCTTTGAGGATGCTGTGATCACCTTTCGCTGTGCCGGCGCCCTCTTGCCCATAAATGTCAACGTTTATTGCGAGGTGCTGCATCGCACATTGCAGGAGGGGCAGTGGCAGCAGGCGTTGAGGATCTGCCGGCAGGCGCAGCATACGAGCCAGTGGGCCACACTGGCCGCCGTGGCCACCAGGAAGCATCAGCTGCTGCTCAGCGAGGAGGCCTATTCGGCTGCCCTGCAGATCGACAAGGTTAGCTATCTGCAGCACCTGAAGACATTGTCGCCATCGAGCGTTGAGCAAATGGCCGAGAATTCACTAATGCTGGGCAGGATGCTCGAGGCGGAGACCATACTGCTGCACAACCGAAAAATTGGACAAGCTGTGGCTCTGGCTTTGCGCATGCATAACTGGAAACGTGCCCTTGAGATTGCCCAGAAGCATCAGTCGGAACAGTCGGATGTGGATCTGTTGCAACGTGTGTTGGAGGAACGACGACATTATCTGAAGGCCTTACAGCGTGATGAATGGGATACAATGTATCTAACTCATTTGGTCAATGATGGGAATGTCAGTGAATAAAGATTAGAATAAACCATTGCAAAATAAATTTACTCCTAATTTATGTACTCCTCAAAGAGCCAAAGAAAGTCGTTCCTTTCTGATTTTAACAGACTTACAAAATGACTTAGTTTTATATACATATTATATAATATTCAATTCAAAAGACCTTTAACTCAGTAGGCTGACCGAATCATTGGCTTGCCTTCAATCGCATTGATGATATTGTTGGCTGCCAAGAGGCTCATTTCGATGGTCGTCTTCATTGTTTGCGTGCCCATATGGGGCAGCACAACTGAAACAAAAACCAAAATAATATCACTATAGTTTATGATTAGTTCACTACACACCACAATTGGGTAGCTTCAGAATGGGATCATTGGCTGGCAGTGGTTCCGGCGTGGTGACGTCGAGACCAGCGGCAAAGATTTGACCAGTGATCAATGCCTCACGTAGATCACTCTGATTAACCAGACCTGGATATATAAACATAGATAGTACACATCTCCTTAACGAGACACAGCCCACTCACCTCCCCTGGCCACATTGACAAAGACTGCGCTGCGTTTCATTTGCTCGAAGGCCTGTGCATTAAATTTCTCACGCGTTTGGTCGGTGAGTGGTGCGGCAACCACTAAAAAATCGCTCTCCCCCAGCAAACGCTCGAAGAGCACATGCTCCGCCTTGAAATCCACATCGTTCTCTTTGCGAGTTCGCGTCGTGTAGAGTATCTTGGCCACATCCCAGCCTTGCAAACGCTTTGCTATGGTTTGGCTAATGCCCCCGAAACCAAAAAAGCCTATGACAGAGTCTCGAATCTCTTTACCCATTAGCCAATCAATTTGCTCCGTTACCCATTGCGAGCTGGAAAGATATAAAGGAGAACAGAGAGCTTTTTTATTTAAAGACAACTGTAATTAATAATTGGTAATTGTTACATAAAAACTTGAATTAATATAAAACATTATTGTACTTTGCGATCACTGTTTGAAAGCGTTAAACAAGTTGGCAGCCCTGTAATGCGCGCGAACAATACAAGCTTGAGCTTTCGCCTGAAAGCTCTATCGAAAGCTTTTGCGCACAGCTGATACTCACGTCTCGATGTCGGTGCGGCCGGCATGAAAGTGGCGACCAGCTGCAATCATTAGCCCAATGGCCAGATCTGCAACTGCATTCTTCACGACACCCGGCGTGTGTCCCAATGGTATTTGGCGGCGCTTGAACTCAGCCACATCCGCAAAGTCTATGCCCGAGGACATGGTGCTGACTGCCCGCAGTTTGGATCCAGCTGCATCGAGGATGCTGGCATTGAGGGACTGATAGTGCGCCCAGTAAATGGCATCGACGCCGGCAACCTTTTGCAGAATCTCATCACGCGACGGCGGTACACTCTGGCAGACGATAGTCTCGGCGCCGCGGGACCGGAGCAGCTCTAGCGCCGGCAACGGCACCTGTGGATGCGTAACGAGCACCTTGAATGCCCTCGATACGCTCATGTCGAACCGATGTGTCCGACAGCCAGCGTCTAACTAATGCAAGAATTCAACACAAACAAAAAATGAGCTTTTCCACAAGCTCTTTTTTTCTCAATCTCTGTCAGCTCTTTTTCCAGCCTTATTTTCACTATTTAATTACAGCTACTTTTGGCACAATTCAATCAATTTTTATTGATTTTACAAGCTCATTTTTTGCTAACTCACAAAAACCTAAAATATGACCTTAGTGCGTATGAGGAATGATGAAGAATTTTATGTGAGCAAGAGAAACAAATTAAATAGAGAATTATTCTCCAAAATGTCATGATACCAATAGCAATTTGATTCAATTTATACATTTAATTATGCTTATCTAATTGGTATGTTTCTAATTATAAATTAGTTATAATTATTTTATTCGGATGTGCTTTAAGTTGCTCAAATTTTGTTCGGCATCTTCTCTATCAGATATTATAGAAATTAAATGAGAAGAGAAAAAACGACAGTCTAATGAATACTTAATTGCAGTTAATAAACCGGAAGAAATAATGAATGGATATTGTGAATGAATGAATAAATATTGTTAAATTGAAGAATATGTGCTTTTCAATAAACCGGATTGAAGTTTTTCTAGGTGAACTCTTCTTCTTAAAACTGAATTCCGGGAATTTCCATTTTAGGAATTAGGCTTTATTACTTAACGGCACACCGTGTACAAATTTTCTTTTATGTTTATTTGATTTTTATTCATTAATTATCCAAACTATTGTTAGTTATTTTCACATCTGTCAATAGGCCCTGCACACTTTAGTGAGTTTCCATAGTTTTTCCATGATTTTTCTAATAGGCAGGCGACAGCATTCGCTCTCCGGCCAACCCGCGCAGCACATTGTGAGCGGCTATTGTAGCCATCTCGGAGCGAGTGCGATTTGTGGCCGATCCAATGTGCGGCAAAATAACTGAAACAAGGAACAAATCATAAAAAACGTGAAGAGAGTTTACCTTCATGTATACACTTTAAATACTATATGCATAATATATATATAGACAAATATCTGAGTCAAGCAAACTATTCCTACAGATGACCTTCTCTCAAATGCTGGCATAGAGAGAAAAAAAGTTCGAGCTCAATATCTAATTTAGTTTAATTCAAATTTTCAAAACTTGAATATTTACTCTCATATACGTATCTCAAATACTAGCAGTTTAATAGTTGTTTAGCCAAACAATTTAAAGACCTAATAACGATATCTATACACTCTCTGTTAGAAACGTGATTGCCAATAAGATATGACTTTTACAAAACGAGACTTTGCTTTTAAGTAAGTACAGAATGCATTTATTCAATCGCATATCAGCCCCATAAAAATGTAAATGTTAATAAGCTATGCTTATCAAATTTGAAATCTTCCGCTTATTGAAAAATAAACAAGTAAGAGTGCCGTAGTCGAGTTCACTCGACAGGTAAATATACAATCCTTAAATACATAACTAAATACTCATACATTTCAAAATTTGATAACCTCCAAAAAACCTTGACCATCACAGAAAACTACATGCCCAATAAAAAGCTGTCTAATTTTTGTTTTGCAAACAATTGTTAAAAAACATAAAAACGAAGATAATAAGACTATGTCATGTAGAGCGATAAGAAAGCTAATTTATAATTATCACTAAACATATATATACAGACTTGAAGCAGAAATGTATTTGTAATTGTAATACCACTCACCGATATTGTCCAGGGTTAGCAATTTGTCATTGGGTGGCAATGGTTCGGGATCTGTAACATCCAGACCAGCGGCAAAGATTCTGTTCGACTTGAGCGCATCATACAAATCATTCTGTTTGACAATCTCTGCGACCAGAAAGGGATGAATGAGGCAAGAACTGGTTGTATCTCTGTTTAGAACTACTTACTGCCACGTGCAATGTTCACCAGGACGGCGGTTCTCTTCATCTTGTTGAAGGCGGTGGCATTGAAGACACCCTGCGTCTCTGCCGACAATGGAGCGGAAATGACGACAAAGTCGCTCTTGGTTAGAAGCTCATTAAAGTCAACCTTTTTGGCATTAAGCTCCTGCTCGATTTCCCTATGGACGCGACGCCTTGTGGTATAAAGCACCTGATCGATATCGAAGCTGGACAGGCGCTTGGCAATCGCTTGGCCAATGCCGCCAAAGCCATAGAAGCCAACAACAGAGTCACGCACATCCTGGCCAAGCATCCAGTTGAGATGATAGTTCTCCCAGTGGCCACTAAAGAAGGCACATTGATGAGTGATCGATTATTTGCTCCATGACCTCAACTTACGTTTCAATCTTCCTGCGCCCCTCGTGAAAGCGACGACCGGCTGCAATGAGGAGACCCACCGCCAAGTCGGCAACAGCTGGATTCAGAACGGTGGGCGTGTGACCCAGGGGAATCTTGCGGCGCTTCACCTCAGTCAAGTCGACGTAGTCAATGCCCGCTGACATCGTCGAAATGGATTTCAATTGTGGTCCAGCCGCATCCAGTACTTCAGCGTTGAGGGCTTCATGTCCACCCCAGAAGATGCCATCGACGCCTCTGACCTTCTGCAGCAGCTCAGCACGACTTGGTGGCAAAGTCTGCACCTGAATCAGCTCACAGTTCTCCTTGAGCAGATCGATGCCCGACTGTGGCACCTCGGGATGAGAGATGAGTACCTTGAATGGCTTTGCAGACATGGTGTGGTTCTTGGCTCTGCGAGAGGCATCGCTGGGTGTTATTAATACTGCCACCAGACACAACAGTGTAAAAAACACTTTCATCATAGACATTGTACTCAAGGCGATGATCGAAAAGCAACTAAGTCCCAAACGTAGCTCGACTTACTCATATATAGAAAAGATTGTTGCTCAGATAGCAACCTAGCTCAAGCTGCCACTGATTGACGATAAACTTCTGAACCTGATCAGCATTCTGAGCTATTTCTGTTTCCTATGCTCTCTTTCATACAACGAGTACCGGTTTCACGCTGCTCACTGGAAGAGAACTTACTATGCCATAATAAGAGTACTTTAAGAGACTCAATATGTGCCGGTATTCTAATTGGAAATATGGAAAGAAGAGAGAATTTCTTAAAGTGCGGGAACTGCTTCCTGATTTGACTTAAGCGACAGACTAGCGCTGCTTAAGGAAAATACTTGTTTTTGGTCATTGAAAATATTTCTATATTTAAAGGTACTTCACTGTTTAGCGATAAGGGAACGTTAAAATCATTATATACCAGGAATATTATTTTCAAGTTGTCACATTTAGATTACAAAAGGTTCTGGTACAATTAATTTCCTGGGTGCTCGCATCTAATTATTGAACGACAAAATAGTGAAAAAACAATAAATTTTTCCACACACAACACGCTCTCTTTGCGGTTAATTAGTGGATCACCGAGAACAATAACTATTAACACCTGACGAAAAAAAATTAAATAAATGCCGGGGGGGCATTTATCACTGGCTTTATTTGTATTCGGCAGGTGGCTGAAAGCTTCTTAAATGCTTTTAGTCGCAGTGGCACTCAGTTGTGCCTCTTACTTGGATACTCACACACTATCACTCTCTCTGCAAATTGCAAAACGTTACTGTTGGGCGGTTGTAGCGCGACTGAATGGAAAGTCAATCAAATGATAGCTTTTTATATATAGTTACTAAATTGACAACTGCCAGAAATGTATTTTAGAAGCGATAACAACGATTGATAAAAGCTTTTATTACGTTGAGTAATCGCTAACCAAATAAAAAATCAAAAACAGCATTTGATTAATTTGATCGAACTCAATGACCGAGTCTTGAAGCAATTGAAATGTGGCTTATCGTTTTCAACGATCAGCAAAGACCACAACTCTTTACCCTTTCCCCGTTGACTAACTCTTGGCGGGACATATTTCTTGTTTATCTCGCTCCCATTGCACATTTGCTGCTCTTAGCTTATCTCGGTTCGTTTGCGCTGTGGTTCTTATCTCAAGTTTGTTCGGCTCGCTATCCCTGTCCCTGTTCCTGTCTCTGACCCTCACTTCGCGATTGTGTGAACTCTTTGGTTGTTCTGGTGCTGGGCCAAGCTGTGCGCCTGCTCAAAATACCAGTTGGGGATTTTTTCCCATGTTATTTGGTGTGGAGCTCGCGTGCGTGCCATTTCCAACTGGAACGGCTCAGTAACCTCCAACCGAGCTGCGCAGTGGAGTAAAAGCCCGCTTATTGGAACGTTGTGGAACCTACCAGTTCGTCACTATTACTTGTCGCCGCAAAATGCTGCCTGCTTTTTTTGTGAGCGGATCTGCTCAAATTTTGTCCGCAAAGCAGCAGGCGCACAGAGTCGCATAGCTGCTCTCTCTCTCTCTCTATTCCATTCCGGTTCCCTCGCGCGCTCTCTCTCTCTCTCTCTCTCTTTCTCTCGCTCACACAGACACACAGACTAATTTCATTTCACCGTGAAAGCAGCAGCAAAGAAACGCTGACGCTGACTCTGCTCCGACTCTGGCGTTTTGCGTTGGCGGTTTGCAGTGTTTCGTGTGCGTTTACATGGATCCAATGAGGGGCAAGCGATTGCCTCGCAGGGCTGTCCTCCAAAAAGCACATAATTGTACCCTATTTACAACTGACAAGCAGAGTGGGTTGTTTAACTTGCTAAGCTATTCAAAAATAATTGGAATGTTTGGTTGAAATTGAAAAGCGCAAGTTTTATTTAGTTATTTATTATGTGGATATTGTCTTAGTTTTCAGAATCAGCAAGTCGATTAACTTTGAAAGACGAATATTACGCAGAATATTACATTCGACCACAACAATATTCTTTCACTTTTAGGCGTGCCAATCCAAACTTATTTAAATTAACTAAATGAAAATTTAAATTTATTATGATTTATTTTTATTTAGAGGGTATGTGCAAGTTAGGCGTTCAGCTAGTAATGGTAATTGTAATTGTAATTCAAAGATTCTTTTGAGCGGAGACTGAGAAGTTATTTTTTATTGCACTTTGGAGAGTTTCTCTAGTCGCAACTGCACTTTGCCTAATTGCAGAAAGGTTATTGGCCCGCCAGAGTTGCCTCGAAAGTTGCGAGGGTGGCTCGATGTGGGCGCCAAAGGCGGAGTGTCGCGTGCGCTCTTTGTGGCTGCTGTCTGCGTCTGCTGTTTGACGTCGCTGTCGTTGTCGTTCCCGTTGTCGTTGTTTGGCGTCGCTGCTTGCGCTTTGTTCTTTTGTTTTGTGGTGATTTTCTTTTCTGGTGGCTCTCGCTCCAGTAGGTGGCGACAACGGCGTCGGCGGCGGCGGCGGCGACGTTCTCGCTCGTTGTCTGCTGGCATTTATGCATTCCTGTTACCAATACACGATGCGTCATTTTGACTGACGTAACCAGGAGACAGCTGTCTATCAGATGCGACCGTCGTCGTGCCTGCGACGATGGCGTCGTTCTCGTTTACCGTTACGCCCGCTGCCGATGGCAATGACAGCGCTCGCTGCGGTTTAGCGAACAAGTGCACAGCAATCAGCAATCAACGGTCGACGCCAAGCAACTCGCACATAAAAAGATGACTAACACACACACATATACACATATGCACACCTACACACATACATACATAGAGACTTGCACAATTACATGAATGCTAGCGTGGCGCCTTTCAGACTAGAGTTGGCCGCGAGTTGCTTTTACTTGCGTGACACGCACTGTTCGTGAAATATCACATCGCCAATGTTTGCCAAACTTATTTTAGATTAAAAAGATTAAACCTAGCTAGCTTAACTATATACAAATGGATACAAATATTAAAGCACACAAAAGAAACGATTACATATTAATTTTTAAAATTACATAATCTCAAAGCTACAAAATTACTTTGCAATTATTCAAATAAAGTGTATTGCTCAAAGACCATATGTTTCGAATTTGTAAAATGAATGGCAATTAAAATCCGCCACGTGCTCATCTCTAATACAAAGTTACAGTTGTGTCTGTCGTTTAACAGAGTGTAACAGCGTTAAAAAAGCTCGCTGATAAGTTGATAAAAAAAAAACACTCCGTCCCCTCGCCTTCGATCTCGGCAAGTGTCGCTAGCTGCAGCATCCAGCAGTATTCGCATTATTCTGTTTGCTTCATAACCAACTACAGCTGGCATCGAAATCTAAAATGGTGGCCAAGCTGCAAGCTACAAAGCTGCAAACACTTTAGGCGAGGGCGCTTTTCTTTTTCACAGCGCAGGCGCCAAAAGACAAGCGGCGCCTACAGCCTCAAATGGGCCACTGCCAAGACAACTCCCAGAAAGACAAAAAAATCAATTTCGTTGTGCGGTAGGCACCCCCATATAGAAAAAATGAACGCGCAGCATTGAGGCAGGTCCCTCTACGCGATACGAGGGAACAGGCGCACAAGCAGCAGTAGCAAGCGACGCAGCTCCAGCTGAGCAGCTAAAAGCTATTTCAAATGTATGCTCGTATGTGTGTATGTTTCTGTGTGTGTGTGTATGTGTACGAGCATGAGCGGAGCCAACGTAATCGGGCGCCTACGTCACAGAAGCACATGAGCAGACAACAGCAAATGCAGCACCCAATGCGGCAGAGAGAGAGAGAGAGAGAGAGAGAGATAGCGAGAGCGATGGTGAGAGTGCACGCGTATATATGAAATTGAGAATAGAGTGCGAGAGTGCGAGAGTGCGAGAGCGCCTCTGTAGCTGTGTGGGCGTGTGTGTTGTTTGAGTACATACATGCATAAATATGTATGCATGTTGTTTGTTACTGTCTGTTTTGGACACTGTGCTTAGGATTACCGTTGCATGCACACTAACTGGCCTGCTGTTAACATTAACTGACATCAGGCACGAGTTGTATTTACATGTCTTCTGTTCGTGTACTGTTAGCACTCGCTGTTTGTGAGTGGAACAAAACTTTTCTTGCATTTTGGCATTGTGGAATTATGCACAAGTCTCTGAAAAATTCTCAATTCGCTGCAACCAATGTCGTTCTCATCATACCCAGCACTTTTCTGACTAAGCAAAGAAGAGTCTATTATTTAGCACACTAATAATACAAAAAAAATAATATATTGATTAGTTGAATACGCATTTTTTTGCTATATTCACAAACAATTTAAAGTACACCATCTGTGGCGATGTCAATTATCGTTTGCGTTAATACTTGTAGACTCGATAGCCTGTTCAGCTGATTCAGAAACTGGTGGTTCAGCAACACTCGCAAGTCCAGTTACAACTCTATAGGGAAATGTTCGTGTTAGCGATCGATCAAAAGCTTGCCTCTCCAAGGTCACCAGCATTGGTCGAAATAAATTATGGAATAGGCTACCGGATGGGATGCTGTCATTTCTGTTGGCTGAGGTACGCTCCTCTGAATTTTGCTGGGGCTAAAGTGGGTTAGATTAGTGCAGTGATTGATTAAATACTCTAAACACATAATAATGCTCACTACACATTTGAAGCCAATTTTGCAAAGCAAAAATCGAATATCTCAAAGTTCTAATTATCGACTGATCACTGTACAGAGTGCAGTTCACTAACCTGTAGCAGCGAGGTGTACATTAGGGCAGCGTAATTCAGCAGCAAACACAGTCCCTCGTAGTCTTCGCCACGTCCGGGATGCCGCAGCAGTTCGTGGGCAGCCGTATTGCTCATGCGAACTAGGATCTGTATTACGGTGGAGAGACTGCAAACCAGACGCATAATATCATTGTTCACGTCCACGTTCTGTGGCACCACGGACCACTCGCGTGACTGCCTGGTGGTGGTGCCACGGCACTTTGCATACCGCGTCTGGCGAGGCTGGACAATAGCAATGGCTGTGGGATGTGCCTAATGTGCAATTAGGATAGACATCAGCCGTCACTTGAGTGGTCACTGTGGGGTTACCTGCTCTCCATCTTCTGCCGCCTTCCGATCTGAAACCGGCTCATCAGCAATGGACTTGGTTGCTCCAATTTTGACACCGTTTGTTTGGTTACTGCACCACATTAATGATTTTGGATTTTCAAATACTTTAGATTTTAAACACTGTTTATACATTATACGCTTTTCAACCGATTGTAAAATTAAATTTATCAAATACGTTCACCAGGTTTCCTTCGATCCCAAAAAACAAAAAAGGGAGATTATTCTTATTCCTTATAGGATCAGCAAATAAATACCTAAAATATATTAACCATAAGGCTAATATCTTCGTCGGAATTTTTCAAATATTTAAGTTCACATTTTGTATCACTTCTAACCGTGAACACATGTGAAGTACAATAAGGCTTTGGCAAAAATCTTTAATTGTTGGGTGGCACAGAAAATACAATATTCAAAATCTAATTTTTAAGATTTTGACTAAGAATACAGAATACCAAAAAGAAACAAGGTTTTGCTTAACGTTTAGCTACAATAAAATTTATTAATACCAAAAAACTAAATTTGTGTATATAGATATATATTGTATATATTTAGTTGTATTTTTTTTTTGTATTCGTAATTTGTTTTTAAATTTTTTTTTGCAACTGCAAAAACTTTCATGTGAATTGTCATAAATATTGCAATCGCATTGACATAAAATAGTTCATATACATATACACACTATACTATATACTATATGATGTTATAACTCTCTGGCTTACATCAAACACTCGTTCTTAGCTTAGTTACTAAAAGCTTCAACTGCCCTGTTTATCATATCAATATCGCATCCTATGACTATTCCTAAACATACCACTTAGACACTCATTCAGCCAATTCGTTAGGTTTTTCATTTTCATTTTGTTTATCATTTTTGTGATTTTGGAAGAAGAAATGGTTTATATAACTAAAACTTTATACATTTGTTTTTTACACACACGTGAAAAATTATAAGCATAACCATATTCATAAGCAATTTACTGTCATACGCATAGAACCAAAGAAATTACTTAGTCTTATTAACTAAAAATTGATAATATCAATATCAAAGAAATTTAACACTAGTCATAACGAAAAGAACTCTCCGAAAGGTGTAACACATTCGCACATTAAACGTCCAGTTAATTAAACAGATAATTTGGTTAGGTAATAACTAAGAATTAATATTTAAAGATTACAGATTTTTTTAATGTTTGTTGTTTCTTGTTGATGTTCTTGTTCTATTCAATTGGGCGCATTCGCCGTGCGCAGTTTGGCGCGTACATTTAAATACTCGGGATTGACATATTGCCGCTCCTCGGCCTCCTCGGCATCCTGTTTTTGTGTTGCCGCCTCATGCTTCTGGGCGCGCTCCATAATTACGCGTCCCAGCTCGCCCTTAAGCCCAGCCAGTTCCGTTTCGGGTGAAGGCTGCAGTTCAGCTGCGGCATGTCGCTCCTTTTGCTTCTCGTAGGCACGCTGCAACTCCGTCTTCTGATTTAGCACACTCTTGCCACTAATAGCAAACAAAAGAGATACGTTTTAGCTTGAGCTGCTTGTTCAGGTAGGTAATATTCAATTTTTACTCACATGCGCGCATTGAACTTTAGCTCGCGATTCAGCGATCTGTGATCTGTGTTCTCCAGGCAGGGATTGATCAGCTTCTTTGGCAATATGAGACCATCAGAATCTGTTTGGACCCCGGTGGGTGTCGCTGGCGGCGAACTGGACATGGACATCATCTTGTCCGCTTCCTTCTCAGCCAAACTTTGCGTTCGAGTCGTATCTGCAATACAGAACAAAATGCAAAATTGATCAATACAAATCGCTGACATGTTGAACTTTTTACAAGAATGTGGACAAGACAAAAAAATAAGAATAATACTAAGAAATCTTTGTCAGTTACTAAGTTTAATTGGCACTTGGCCTTCGTTCCATAAATCAAACAATGCACACACTCACACACACACAACACACACAACACACACAACACACACAACACACACAGCACTAACAACATGAGCAAGAAGAAGCAGCTGATGATAATATACGGTTCGGCACAACAATAGAGCGGCAAAAACTAATGTCTTGGTCGATGTCTTTTCGACTTTACTTGGCTGTCGCCTCTCGCTTTATTAAGGTTAAATATTTCTTTGCATTCATGTCATTGTCAATTTGTTGTTACACAAAACAAAAAAAAAAAATCATAAGACTTGGCACAACTGCCTATCTGTAACAAACAAAAAATAAAAATAAATAACCGCTTAAGGCCAAAAGCAACAACAATCACACTAACCGACAGGCCAGTCAATATGAAGATTCGTTCTTTCTTTTGCCGCAAACTGTTTTTATGTTCGACATCGTCATAATAACCCACATTTGGGGGCACATTTCTGGAGCAGACGCCAACAAAGAGGAAGATACGTAAAACTTTAACAGAAACAGAACCAGAACCAGAACTTAAGCCAGATTAATAAGTGTTGATAAGGGACAGAGAGGCGTCCCATTTGCTGAAAAATGCCGTTGAAAATCGCTGATGAGACAATCACATTGTGAAAGTCGTTTAAATGGATGCGAATCTAGGCTTGTTAAGTCTCAAAAAACAAAAAAACGTTGAAGTCATAAAAAGCGTGAAATCAATTTAGAAACTACTTCAAGTCATAATGGGAAATATGAATTTGTATGCGGTGCAAAATTATGCAAATGTGTATAGGAAAAGTAATAATGCATTGGGGGGAAATACAAATTTACATTTCTGAGAGTTCACATTTCAAAGATGCCCTTTTTCTTTGAATTGAATGTGGATAGACTAACTAAGTTTGTTACTTTAAGGAGTTTCAAGTTCATATTTGAAAAATTTGCGAAAAAATATTATTATATGATACTCTCGAAATCTAGTTAGATATAGCTTGAGCATACACTCCAAATCTAGCTAGATGTACATAGCTTTAATAACTACTGATTTGAATGAAACAGAAACTGTGATATTATATTTTCTTATTACATACAGAATATGACAATAAAGAAATTTATCATGAGAGCCTGCATACAAATTATGCTAGGGCCTAACTATTATAGTAAATATTTATAATTAAGTATCTTAAGTTTTTTTCAATACTTAGTCTAGCTCTGATTCAAGCTTAAGATTTTCATTTAATGAAATTAACATCAAATATTAATTATCTCTTGTTCTGACAGTCTTTGAGGCCCACCTTTCGTTTATTTAATATAATAAACTCACTTATAATAAAGAACGCCTACCATAATTCTTTAGTGCTGGGTAAAAAGAGGAGCTAAGAGCAATGAGCTTGCAGGCATTTGGACTGATTGAAGTAACTTATGACCCAATGGTTTTCTTTTTTTCATTAACCCATATACAACACTTTTGAATAATGCTACATGTCGCTGGCTGATATACGTATGACTGACTGACAAACAGTAACAGTACTTGAATGTCATGCGTAGTTTAACTTGAAGCGCGCTCGAAGTTCTATTAACTTTCTTGCCTTGCAGGTCATTATAAATAAGCAGAAAATTTTCCATAGCTGTAAACTTGTCCCAAGGCACACAAAAACTTTCATTCAGTCACCGAAAAAACAACAATGTGTGTTTGCTTTGCTTGCTTGATAATATTACAAGTTTTCATTTAATAAATTAAATGAACACACTAACACACACACATACACACACACACACACACATAACACACAACATAAGATTTGTGCACAACATTAGACTTGTGTGTGTGTGTGCAATTGTGGGTCGCATTGGACATGGAGGAACTCGATGAAAACAAATTGCATCTAATTAGTTGGGCATGGGGGTCCCTTATAAAGACTGTTGTTTCATTTGACTTAATTTCACACACCAACACATACCCAACTCATTGAGCCCATTTGACTGACTTGCTGTGTGTAACAGTGCTTCCAATAAGGCAACCAGCATGGGCTTTCAGCTTTGTTGCAAGTTGCGCAAGTGAAAACTTGTTAAACGACTGGTGCGTAATCGTCATCGTCATCGCAATCGTTCATTTCTGCATGCCTATCTATGGAATTCATTTATAGTGTCTGTAACTTATTGCATTGGGTCGGATCGTGGGCACATCCAAATGGGGCTCAGAATGTTGTTGAACCAACCCCAATATAGTCAAGTGAAATGCAAAATCAAATGCCAAGCAGCAAGGCAATCAATCAAGATTTGCATATGATTTCCGATTGGGACACATGATAAATATATTAAAAACCTTGCCAACCATTTCATAATGTTGCTGCTCGAGACTAAAAAGGTTAAAGGTTAGCTCTGCCTGGTTCATGGCCACTTTAAAGCACACTCAACAAAAGCATCATTTACAAACTTCGGCTTATTGTTAAATTAGTAATAATTTGTGGTAAATTGTGTGCATCTACTCTTAAGCAATGTCTTAATCAATATTGGCTCAAAACACAAATAAAAAAGATGTCAAGACAAACTTTGAGCTGACCAATTGACTGTTAAGTGCATTGAGGCCCTTTGTTGATGTTTTCGCTGAAGCTTGCATTTTTAATTGGCCCAATTGACGCAAATTTCTCAATTGAAAAGAGAAAAATCAACAACTGTCTTTCAAAATGAGCAAAGTTCATAAACTATTAACAATGAAAGTCAACGAATTGTTCAACTGATTACATAGCTGAAATTAAAAGCAATCAGTTTCAACCAAAGTTTTGTTTCTTCATTTAACTACAAAATTTCCTTTACTTATCAGCATTTTACAGCACTGCAATTATGAGTAAACTATCGTAAAGTTCAATAAACCAACTGGTGCAGACAATTTAGTGCATTGAAAAATCATTTTTATAGCCCAATATATCTTAAATCATTTTAAGATATCTCAATGCAATCTACGTTGTATAACGAAAGCCGACAATGAAATCATAGATTTAGGGCCGCTATTGAAAGTGAAAATGCAGCATGCTCAAAAAAAGGAAATCCTCAATGCATGTTAAGAAAATTATTAATAAATTGCCATACAAATTATGCGTAAAGTAGTTTTTCAAAATCATATTATAGTGCACTTTTGATACAGCTATTGTTATGCAGATTTCAATTAGTTTGAAACTACTAAGCTCAAATTTTTAATGCGAACAATAGTTTTTTTTTTATAAAAAAGACTTAAATCAGGTTGAAACAAAATTAACCAGTTTTTTTTTACTCCTTATCAAGATTACTGTTAATTTTGGCAATTGAATAGAGATATCTTGTTTACACACAATATCTTAAGCAACGGTCGTGTATAATTGGTTTCTTTGGTTTCAAAGACAAAAACATACACAACAAAAAGTGCACACAAATCTTTCTAAAGACAATATCGTTTCAGACATCTCAAACACGCTCCAGCAAACATTTGCGATTATTTACGACCTGGCTAAAAAAGATTTCACCTGCACACACACTTAAGGCTTCTTGTGTGCTTAAAGAATGATGCGTTTGAAATGATTTCGAATCGGTTGTTAAAACTCACTTTCAAAGATCGACATGCGACTCATGATGCTCGTGGAAATATTCGACGCCGTACGTTGCATGCTTGTTGATTCATCCATACTTATATATTTTGCAGATACACCAGATAATACTTGAATTTGGTTGATATGCGACAAGGTCTATAATATTTGCTCAACACAAGAAACGCTTACTGCGTTATTGATATTGCTTAAGACCCAATTAAATTGTCTAACTGTCAAATTATTAATCAGATGTTTGCTGGAGATTTTGTTCTAAATTGCAGACACACATTTTAGTTTGGGTGCATTCACTCGTGAGATTAAAACCCACTTGTATCACTTGTGTTTTCATCATCAACGGGTTTCGTTTTCACTTTCTCTTTTTTTTTTGTGTTCAGCTCGGTGTTCTTATCAATGCGACTTATGGTTTCAAACTGGCCCGGCCAGCTAGCCGGACTAGACTCGGGACTATAGTTGGCTTGCCGTTTGCAATCGATTACCAGCTGCGGCAACACCGAGTGCTGCGACCAAGCCAACGTAATGCGACTGCGTTTTTGCGATTTTTACTATTTTAGGCTTCCTCGTTTGTGTTGCAACATCGCACCAGAGAGAGTGACAGAGAGAGATAGAGAAATACAGAGAGTGGGAGTGCGACAGAGACACATTAAATGGGTGGCAAGCGCTGGGCTTATGCAATGTCGCGCCATTGGGGCGACAAGTGACCTAAATTTGTGAGGCACAAACGAACTGGTAGCGTTAGCTGGCAACATGCAAAAACGCATGCATTATTTCATCCTGAAAGCGAAAGCTTTTGTTCCTGCAAGCGGCCCACACACACACACATACACACATTATCCAAAAACCCCAAACCTCAATTAAGAGCAACCTCTCTGCACAAATTTGCAGCTTGCAGCATTTGTACACGGACAGAAATCTTGGGCAAATTATAAGCCGTAAATAATTATAATAATAAAATAGAATATTACAACTCAAACAATTGACCGAGTTTGCCATTTCAATCAGTATTTAATATTTAATATATAGAAATTATATTAAACATATGTGTTTGTTTGTACCTTTATATAAGTTAGCTCACATCACATTTATATTACGTATTTTGTATATCAGGCGAAAATATTTGCATTCACGTATGGCAGTTAGTAAAAATGATATCATTTTAATATACATATTTACGTATTTTTAAAAAATACATTACATTTGAATAATGGGACCTGAATAATTGTTCCCCTCTTCTATTTTTTTTTTTAGGTGTACAAGGAGTCTGCAGTTGGTTGCTAGTGTGGCATGATTTATTGTAACATTGCCTTGACCTGCAGGAAAAACTGTTGCCACAGCTAGTGCTGCTGCTACTACTACTGTTGCTGTGAGCACGTGGACAAGGCCAAAGCTTGATGGAAGCTGCATGTGCTATTGGCTGCCACATGCCACACGTATACACACTCTCTGCATGCGTGTGTATATATGAGTATCACATTTCAGGGGCAAGCGTAGGAGCAGCGCTGTCATCGGCGCTGAGGTCGCGCTGGAAAATCACACAAATGGCAACAGTGACCTGTCTATGCGCTTGCTGTTCGCCTGGTGCTAATTGGCTCCATGGAGAAAATGGCCGCTTCACGGGCAATGGAAAAACACGCACACACAGATGGCATCTTAAAAAAAAAAAAAAAATACGAGCAACGGCAACAAGATGGCCGCAGCAACGTCTAAGACTTTCAACTTCTTGGCTTTGACTCCGACGCCTCCCCTGCCGCCGTCGACTCAACCCGCACAGCCCTCATCAAGCAAGCGACTCCACTTTGCAAAAATCTCCAGGACACGTTGGATGCTGTGCAGTGCCAAAGTGAGTTTGAGTTGTGCTCTGCTGTGATGTGGGGGGTTGGGATTGGCCGGGGGAATGGGGGAGCAGAGCGAAGCGCGCCATTCAAAAACTCTAACTCAAATACTCCGCCTCAAAACAACAGGCGCACAGCAAGGATTAAAAAGGTGACGTGCAGGACGGCGCAACAGGAGACATCGAAAACAGGAGCAATGACGTCGTCGTCAACAACACAGGACCGACCCCACGTGACATGTTTCAAGCAACACACACGAACAAAAACTTAAAAAGCTTACATGGCAGAGCTTAAAAGCTTTCGATACTCTCCTCGCCAGTGTAGGGGTCGCTATGCTGCTGACGTCACAAAACCGCCCTGTTGCCAAGGAAGGAAGCAACAACAGCAACAGCAGCAGCAACAGCTCCCCGTTGCACCGTAATTTCAACTTGGCGAAAAACATCAATAAATAGATTTCCCTGATTTTTCAACAGGATAGCAGAAAACGTTAACAAGAGCCAAGCCGAACACAATTCACAGGAGCTTTGTTGTGGTGCTCCTGTTGCGGGTGGATGGGCTCATTCCCGAAAGGCCGGGATGGGGGATGTGTGGGGAAAGGTGGGTTTGTTGTAGGTTGCTAATCAGCTGCGCGCCTTGCCAACAGCAGGAGTTGCATAGTTGTGTCTAGCCCAGAGCTGAACGGGGTGCGTTCCAATTACATATACATAAATATAAAAATGTATCCATTTATGTACGTATGTATATATATAATTATATATATATATATATATTTATGTATAGGTATATATGTTGCGAGCGAGATCGAGTGTCTGGAATTTGCTCGAGTTCAAATATTTGCGCCAGCTGAAAGGCATTTGAAGTGCTGAACGAAGCTGATTAATAAACATTTAAATTCTTGTGTTTATTTTTACTCAACTGCGAAATATTTTTGTTTCATGATTTTACCATAAATATTTGGTTTACTTTCAAGCAATCGTAATAGGTAAGAAATTTATCATGAATTATGTGTTTGAAATTTCGAAAAAGTTTCAATATTTATGCAAGCATTGTCAAAGTAGTTCATCAATAAATATCTCAGATATTTCGATTTTAAAAGAGAGAAAAAGATTTGGAAACAAAATATAACAGAGAGGTACAACAAATGAGAGACAAGTAAATTATGGGTATTAAATCATAGGAAGTGAGGAAGGGAAGATTTTTATAATATCTTTGTAAGTGAGGAAAGAAAGTATAAGAGAAATATAGAAAAGTTTCTGTATTTGTATTTTAAGGATAGTTAGGATAGCAAAAAAAATTAATGAAATTAAAAAATTTAAATGTATATTTGAAATCATTTTAATTTGGAATATCCTAATGAAACATTTGATAACTATATATATTTTATATATATATTCTTCATTTTACCCCAGCAATTTTACTTGAAAGTCTATTTCAAATACCAATACTTCAAATTTAGACATTTGAAATATTTAAAGAAAATTAATTAATAAATTATCTGCTTAATACAATGCCTGACCAAGTAAAGAAGATTAATATCTTTTTTGTCAACTGTAAAGCACAATCAGAACATCGAAATTTACATGCGTAATTTCGCACTTTCACAGTTAATGTTAGTTTTTAATGAGAATTTTGTGTTTTTAAGTATTTCAGCTCTGACTAAATGGCCCCATTGCTCATTCCATCGGGCATAGTCGTTGGAGACGCGTGTTAGTCATAGTCATTTAGAGGTAAGTATGTATTTACAATTTGTATTTGTATTTTGTTATAGGTATTGCTATTGTTATTGGCTTGTTTGTCTGCTTCACATTAAACAGGCCGCAACGACACACGCGAGTTCTTAAATAACCCCAACCCGGCACGCCCACCAACATAGACACACACCTTATGTGGTTAATAGCGTTCACAGGCAACTTCTATACCCTGAACCCATTGAAAATGGGTATAATAAAGTTGTGCAAAATTATGTAACGGATCGAACCCAACAAGTATATATAACGTTTGTCTAAGACCAATAGTTGAGTCGACTTGGGTATTTCCATCGTCTGTTCTGCGAATATCTATACTAATTTATATCAGATAGCCTTTAATTGAAATATTATTTATTCCTTGATATATAATTGAACAACTGCAAAATTCAATTACATCAAGATTGATAAGATTGACAAGAAGCACTTATTTAAACTACCAATAGCAATCGCATCACTTTTCTGTTTTAATTTGATTAGGAAATGTCCAACGTACAGAACAAACTCTTTTACACAGATAAGAATAACTTATACAACATACAATATGTAAATAAGCACACAGATCGTGAATTGAGTCACCAAGGCGATTATAACATGCTGACATTGAGAGGATTATTCTAAAGCTGATTTGCTGTCAATACTCTTGTTTTGGGGGTATTATATTAAGAGTACAATGAAAATAGCTCTTGTTGATTTAGTTTCGTCTTTTTTTTTTCCTTAGTTTTTCAATTTTTGGTGGCGTGTCAGAATTTATTGGCGCGTTCATTTTGTAGCTCATTAGGAAGGTGGGGAATTAGATGGGGTGGTCATTTATACGCTCAGCTGACTCATGAATGGGAAATGAGCTGTTGCCGTTGTTTCAACTCGGTGATGTGTCTGGGATGTGCAACTGTTTCCCGGTGGGAGATGTGGCTGGAGATGCAGCCACTTCACTTTGCCGGTGGCACCACAGGAAGTCGCATTCCAAACAAGCATTCACAATGTAAGTCAGCCGTAAAGTGGCTTACTTGGCTTTCACTCTCTGCAAGCTACTCACACACACATACCACAAACTCACTCGCACACTCATTCATTCATGCAGTTTTCCGCGACGAAATCGTTTGTCGTCTTGTTTTATTTCGTACGCGCATTTAATAGCAATTTTCTGTAAAATTTGTGGCCAGTTTCTTATATTTTTTTTTGCCAACCACTTTGACAACAAGTGCCAGGCAAAAGAAAAAATACCGTTGTGAAAAAACCGGACACATTTTTAAAATTGCACAATAACCAGAGACTTTAACTGTCCAAAAAATTAAATAAAAATAAAATTTTTGACTGACCTTTTCCGCGAAATAAATTGCTCAACTTGTGGCTGGTTTTTACTTTGCTTTGGTTTATTTTTTTGAGTTGTGTTGGTTTGGGTTGGGGTTCTGTTCACATCAACACGTTCCACGAACTGATCTAAAACGAATTCAATGGCTTGTTTATACAAAGCAACAGTAGAACGCGGCGTGGCTCCCATGTGGCGTTCTCGGCATTCCCCATAAACAAAACCAAGCAAACACACAAAGCACAACTAAAAGGCAGCACATCGCAACATTTACGATAAACAATTCAGTGGCTGCCAGCACGTTTAACCACACATGTGAACGGACCCGATAACTAGATGCCCTGTACTATCGCGCTAGCCTGTGACTTGGACTTTATAATATAATATATATATATATATAAATATATATATATATCCAATGTGCTAATTAACGACAATCCAAAAGGGCGATAGTTTTTTGTTATACGTGTATTATCTAGCAAGAAAAATTCCGAGTACTTGAACTCCGAGAGAATTGATTAGACTGTCAGATGGGGAGCACTAGATTTTGGCACTAGAGAGTAAGGTATACTCAGAATAAAAATCGCCCTGAATTTAACTTAATGCGCCTTTCTAAATATTGTATTGATCTGCACTAACTTTTATCATAAATTATTATATTATAAAAGAGCTAATGCAATAAATTATTTTTTATTAAGCTTTATTATTATATTATTAAGACTTGCAAGTTTTTATCTACATAATTAAACAGAGTTGTTAGGGGCTGCTTAGCCTCGAAAGAGCTTAATTTTTTATATTTTCTAGTCAAACAAAATTCAGAATTCACTGCACAAACTAAAATGCCTACGTATTGTGGAACACGTTTTAGTCAGTTTTAATTTTATAAAATTTCGTAATCTCCAAAGTCCCAGCCAATCAACCAAAAATAGCTAATCATGCAAAATTCATTTCGGTCCGAACCAAAAAATAAATAATAATAATTGTGATCGAGAATTTGCTAGGTTATCAACATCAGAGGAAAAAAAAGTTTTCATGATTATAAATTTTTTTTTTTGTGTTAAAGGTCTCAAAGGAAAAGAAAAAAATAAAAATACATGCTTTCTATAAATATTATCTAAAGTTGCGATAATCCCATTACTCTTGAGTTCTCTTTAATCTTGAAGTAAATATTGGTGCAGTCATAATAAATAAAACATTATAATGTAGACCTAATGACAGATAAGAGGCTTTTATAGAGCTCTTTATAATGAACAGACAACGCAAACGTACGATTATTAAGTAATCGCCATGTGGCAAGCAGCCGCTCCAGAAGAAGAAGAAGAAGAGTGCCAGATACAAATATATATAAGTTTGAGGTCGACCAAAAAAAAAACGTTTGAAAATTAAAATCTAATAAACCAAAATGATTTAAAATTTGGTTTTCGCTGGTGAAATACAATCAACAAAAATCTCAACAATTTCGACCAGATCCATTGCAAGATAACTTAAGAAAGTTATCAATGTTTGTTATCGCATAGTGTATTTACATTTCTTTGCAGTGGATTTGCCTTCGATTTGCTGAATTTTATTTAACTATCATAGATTCATGGCATACAAACTATAAACATCAGATTTACGATCAAATTAGCACCATAACAAATTATACTGCATATTAAAAATATACATTTTGATGTTCTGCTCAAGTACAAATTGCATATTTTTATGACTGACTATATGCAACATAAAGTAGCATGTGATGCCTGATCTCATTAGAGAGACTCACACACTCTATATAAGGGGCACAATCATAATAATTTATGGTTGTAGACAACAAAATGTACAACTGTTTTCCTTATGGAATGCCTAAGCAATTACATAACGGCCATTAAGCATATTTGAGACGCTTACGAACCTCCCAAACTAACCACAAACTCCCCACCCTCCCAACACCCCCTCACCAAATTCAGTCGTCACATATTTCACACAGCGGCGTCTTTGAAAGCAATATCTTAAATCATAATGCGAGTGCAAGTGAGCATTACAACAAATGGCCTTCGTGAGGCGGCTCTAAAACCCAAAACCACAACACAACAATCTCACAACAAATTAGCCAATCATAAGCTAAAAACGTTGACGTTCGGCTTTTAACAAGAAATGTGTGCGACAGGTGTGCGTGTGTGTGTGTGAGTGAGAGTCAGCGAGACGCAAACTAAGAAACACATTGTGTGGCATTTTATGTAAGCAGCAGCAGCGAGTCACACAAAGAGTGCAGCACAACAAAATACAGCTTGCAACAATTCAAGCAAAGCAATTAAACAAAATGTTACAAAAATAATAACAAAATTAAAAACAAAACAAAAATATAAATATAAAAGCAATAGTCGCACTTGGCCCTTCTCTTTGGTCAATCTAAGTCGATAATTAAATATGAGCTTGCAAAAAAAATTTGAAATATAAAAAAGCATTAAAATAATTGTATTTTTTTTAAATAACAAATAAACATAAGTTTAGATTTGGTTAGTGTCCAAAATAATGGAGAATTAACAAATAATTTATTACATTTTGAATTTCATCTCAAAGCAAGATAAGAAATCGTTATGCAATATTTGCCTATTCTACCAAAAGCAAGTTATTTTTATAATGTGAAAACTATAGCTAAACCTATCCTATTCGAAATGGTTTGCTATTCTTCACATCTATTTCAAAGATGTCAAACTAGTAGTAGAGGTAAGAGATTTTGTCAGCGAAACAATAAGAATACAATCAAAATATTTAGGGCAATAAAAAAAAACTTCTTAAAGTTTAAAGCCTGACAGATCGACAGCAAATAACGGAATATTGTGAGGGGAACACACATTATAATTTGCTAAGCTTATTCGTAAAAAGTATTGTATTGTGTTGTGGTTTATTGTGTGTTGGAAAGCCATTAACAGCAAGCACATTAACATGAAAAGCACACAGGAAAATTAACAGCCAAGAAGAAATAACAAAACAACAGCAGCAGGCAAACAACTCAGTCTGTCTCTGTTGTGTATCGTTCAAAATGTTGTATCGCATGCAACAAGTCGCTTTACATTGAAATATCCAAAAGTTCACAGGAAATCATCAAAATGTGCAAGCGCAAGTTGAATGTATGTATATATATATCCAATAAGACTTTTTGACTCACACACAAAAAGCAAAAGAAAACAAAACAAATATACGCACGCTTCTCCTGTTGTTTTTGGTTTTTGAGTTTACCTCTCTGCGGTGCCAAAGGGGACTGAGCAAGATAGAGATAGAGAGCGCGAGAGATAGAAAGAGAGCTTATTTGTTCGCTTTTGCCCACTTCTTAAATTGGGTGTTGTGTTTGTTACCTTTGCTGTTGCTGCCATTGCTGCGTGCGGGGTTGCAAAGGCAAGAAAATCGAAAGCGCCATCACGACGACAGTGGCAACGTCAGTCGCCAGCTGCCGGTGGTTGATTTGGACATTGCACAGTGGTTGATTGAACAAATGATATGAGATAATAAATCTGTGATGAATGAATATGTATATATATATATTTACACTTGCTTTAACTTTTCTGCATATTATTTATTTATGTATTATGTTATATATGTTATATATCTATATATATATATATATATATATGTATATTTATTTATTTAATGTCAACTAAAACTAATCGAAAAATACAGATATGCAAAAAGTAAAACAGACGAAACCCTAATTTTACAAACTCGCAATAGAAGTGAATTTTCTTTAATTTCCACTTTGTACCACTGTGGCTACTACTGCTTTTGCTGATGATGACGACAGGCGGCGGTTGAAAAGTCAAAGTCAAATGCAAGACATAAACAACAACAACAACAGAAGCAGCAGCAGCAATAACTGCAATAAACTATGTACACACAATACATAAACACAACAACAGCAGCAGCAGAAAACAAAACAAGTTTTCACTTTTATTTCTTTTGTTTTTTTTTCTTTAGTTACTCAGGTTGCTTTTGGGGAGTGCAAGTTAAGTGCAGGAGGCAGGAGATAAGGGGAGGGTATGAATCCGTGTGGCATTCATTACCAAACGACAATTCATATTGCAATCTGTTTTTGTTGTTGTTCATGAAGATAATGATGAATTGCATAAGTCGCAATTGCAAGCATAAATCCTTCGCTCATCCGCTTTTGGTCAAATGCAATTGAGCGAGACAGTGAGAGATGTGTTGCTGTATTGCTTTGCATTAAAAAATGTGATTTTATCACAGCGCAATTGAAAATAACATAGTAAACATGACCAAATAAAGAGCACTATTTACAAATTCCCATTTAGGGTTAATCAACAATGATTATATGTAATCAAGCAATCACACACCTATAAGAAGCACGCTCCCAAATAAATAACTCACCAAAATTAACTGTACACGTGTGTATATACTTCATTCATGCATGCGCATTCTTTCTCATTCTCATTACCATTATTTTTCTTATTTGCCTATTGTTTTGAGTGGCCTTGCCTTGGCGATTTTATTTTGTTTCTGTTATATTTTTTGCGCAAATCTAATTGCCATTTTGAGTAGGGTTATTTGGTTATTTTCTGTTGCGCTGGTAATTTTGGCACAGAGAACGAGCTTAAGCTCAGATGCGTCACTTCCAGCAACAACTGTCCAAAGAATGAAATGAAACGAGTGGATTATGTATGACAAAAGCTTGTTAATTTATTGACGGAAGCAGTCAAGGAAAGTACACACACACTCTTTCATGTGTAGGTACATGTAATGCCTAATTTCGGTCGGTTTTGAGCTTGGTTTGATGTGCCCCCATTATCAGTCACTGGCGTCATTAAAAAACACTCAATATAAACAAAATAACACCAATTACAAATTTATTGACAAAAATGCATATTGATATAAGTGGAGTGAGTGCCCCTATGAGTGATTTTGAAAGGGCTCTCTCACTCACACACACACATACAATGAGCATGCTCGCATGCTAATCACAAGCATACACACAGAGAAAGAGAGAAAGAAAAAGAGCATAACAGAAAAAGAAATAAATTAACAACTCGCCTGACAACAACCGAATGGAAGTGTGTTGGGGCACAACAATTGTGAGCTGCTTGAATTTGCCGTTTTTCGATTCGTGTATCGACTTGCTGCCCTTTGCTTGGCCCCTGTTAAAATAAGTTTCAAATTTTGACAAATAAAACCATGGTTTTGTAATTTACGAGCCGCCTTTATTTGCAGGGCATCACCATCGAGGTAACCAATGTTTGTTGTTGTTGTTGCTGAGTGGAGATTCCCACGACCCCTTATTCACACTCACAAACAGGACTCGAAACTCTTCGCTCCCTCTCTCTCTCACACACACACAATCGTTCACTCCACTCTTTAGCTTTTTTTTAACTCCTTCATGGTAAGAGCGCAATAAAAAGGGATTATGTGCATGCTGCGTGCGTGTGTGTGTGGGGTTTGAGTGAACCGAAAGAGGCTGGCTGCAAGCAACGTCATCTCCCCGTCTAGACCTTTGATTACCGGCACCCACAAAAAAATACACACATACAAACATACTCAGACACAGCAGCATCAAAAGAAGATGAAGATACTGATGATGAACAAGAAGCTGGGCACAGTGAACTGAAATGTGTTTTGATCGTCCCCAAATGATAATTACTCTTCATTGGTCAAGCTGCTTTTTGGGAGTGTGTAATAAATGTGTATTTATGCGCCTATCAGTTATTAAATGGAATAAGTTCAGTCTACCTACATGGCAAATAAATGATAAGGTCTTAAGCGATATTATATGGATTTATTATTGTATTCAAAATGATATTGTCCAGAAAATGAATCATGTAGATCTCTTAGACTCAATTTTGGTTGCATTTTCCAGAGGATTGCGTTGACAACGGCTTTTTATAAATATATATATATTTAACATAAAATAAATAAATAAATATTCGGTTATTTTTTAAATTTCTTTGGCAAATGCTTATTATATTCCAGAATTGTAATACATTGTTTCATTATCTTTGGTAGTTTAATAATATTTAATAATTTCAACATAAGTCACACCGCTTATAACTATTTATGTTAAACTAACTTAATCACTATTATCATAATTATTTTTTTTTCTGTTTTTCTGCCGCTTCCTTTATTACACAAAAAACTGGTTCTCGTTCGATATGGTCATTTTGTCAACAAAGGGCTTAAGAAAGAAAGAAAATCTGATAACCGATCATATCTTTCTACCTGACTAAACCAGTAAAGATCTAAAGGAATTTCGCAATCTTTGCTTTAGCACGCACGTAACCACTGTGCAGAAAAAAGACGTGCGGGGAGAAATGGCTAGAGGAAGAAATACAGGCTTGTCAAGGACTGAGTGCCTTTAGCAGGACACTCTATGTCTGGCAAAGGTCAAACAATTGGCAAAAGGCAAGCAAAAAAAATGGGAGCCTTGACTTTTGCACTTTCGTCAAATGCTTTGCGCAAAAATAAAATCAAACACTGCATTCGGAAAGAGACGGGCAAACAACTCACCACACAATGCCAAATACTTCAAGTGTCGTCGTCCTTTTCGTGCAGTGGTGAATATAAATTGGCCGTGAGATGAAATCTGGAATCTTTTTTTGGACTGCGTCTTGCAGCCAGCTTCTGTTTTGATATTGCTGCTGCTCCTCTTCTTTTTGTTTTTGTATCGAATGCGCTCTCAGCTGCTTGTGTGTTTGTATTGGTATTTTTTTATGTTGCCGTTTGTTTTATAAATCCTTTTGTTTCGCGGCTGCTGCTGTTTTTTGGCGCGCAATTTTCGTTGTTGTTTGGTTTGATATTGTTGTCGTCGTTGCTTAACTTGTTATTATTATTATTATCGCTGTCATTTACTTATCACGTTTTGCTGCTTGCCTAATACAAACACAATAACAACAAACAAAACAAACACACAAACAAACAAATACAAGAAATCTCCCAAAAGGAAGCTGCGTCAGTTTCTTATTTTATTTTTTTTTCTTTTCACCTATTGCACTCTTGCAATTAACTAAGCAAATAACAAACTTGTCGACTTTTTTTCTAAACTCATTCAATTCTGAAACGAATGTTTTTGTTTTTTTATTGTGACTTGGGCTCCGACTCCGAGCGACGGCGACGCGTTGGCGACAATCTAGCGACAACGAAAAACCAACGTCCGTCTCGTTTGCACGTTTTCAACGAACTGAGCGACGAATGGCATCGGCAAAAAGAATCAAAATATTCGGGAGAGCCTAAAGCGAAGCAAGTAACAACGGAGCCGCCATTTTTGAGTCGACTCTGTGATACTCTGTTTGCAGTATATATGCTGTATAAAAATTATCAAATTTATATTTTAAAAGTTATCAATTAAATGGTGATTTTATTTTTTTTAAACTTGTTTAATACAACTTCAGGGAAGATTTTTTTCTTGAATTTTGTTATAAACTAAATTAAATTCTATGTAAACGGTATGTACTTAATATATAAAAACTAAGCTAAATCACTTGTGTTAGAATGTTATGTTTATTTGATTTTATTTTATATTCATTTGATCGTAAATTAAACTTGACTTTGTTCATAGGTAAAGTCAACTTATTTCAAGGAATACCAATAATAAACATGGTCCGCGTACCAACCTAAACGCAGTGTGACCAGATACACAAAACGCTAAAAATTCCACAAAATACTAACCTGAGAACATAACACTAAACACAACCCAAAAAACACACGGACTTTGATTGTTTCGTTACTCAGTGTGATAATTAATATGCATTTTACTGTTTATGCAGCGGGCAGCTTACAAACAACATCAGCGGATAGTGGTGAAAACAAAAAGTGGAGCGAAGTTCATTTAGCCCGATTTTAGCCACACATGCATAAGCAAATATACACGACAGTTTGTGTGCGTGTGTGAATTGTTATTGTTTTCGCCAAAGGCTGCTACTGATGAAGTAATACAAAGGCTGAAGCAAAAAGCAGCTGACTGAACAAAAACAGCAACAACAATAACAAGAAAAATGCGACGCAACGAAGATGAGCAAAGGCTGCTGGAAGAGGAGCAAGAAGAACAAGCAGAGGATCAAAATTCGACAGCTGCTGTTGATAACGGTGGTTTTGTGCCCGCGTTTTCACAACAGTACAGCCTCGATAATGATGACGAATGCTGTCTGCTGCATCAGGAGCAGGGGGACGAAGTAATCCAATTGACAAATGCACCCAATTCGGGCGCCTCGTTAACCTATTGTGTTTTCTATCTGCTCGGCATTGGCACAATGACACCATGGAATTTTTTTGTAACCGCCGAAGATGTGAGTATAAAGAGGAAAAGTGTCTCACCACCCTCCACGTCTCCCTTCCCATCACCCCATTTACAAGCTTTCCATTTGCATTGCTGTTTTTTTTTCTTATCTCCGTTTTGGCATTGTGTTTTTTTATAATTCCTTTATGGTATTTGTTCTCGTTCCCATTTGTTGTTGTTGTTGTTATCGTCTTTAGTTAAGTTCTTTGTTTAATCTATTTTAAGGTTGACTCAGTGCACCCCTTAGCCCCCCCCCCCCCCTTTTTTTTTTGTTCTTACCCCATTGGACTTTAAGTGAACAATTAGAACAACAAATAACAAAAATTATATTGTAAAAACTATGCATGAATAATGATTACATTTTATTGTATTACAATTTTATGTTAATTAATAAAATTCCAGTATTGGAAATACAAATTCCGGAATACGACGATGAATGGAACGCTTCCAGTGCTGGATGAGGAGCAGCTGACGCCGCTGCAGAAGAGTTTCACAAGTGATTTGGCGTTGACAGCTACGATTTCGGGCACCACATTCCTGCTGCTAAATGCCGTCTACGGCCATCTGGTCACGCTGCGGGCCAAAATGCTGGGCACACTGTTCACCATACTGGTTCTCTTCGGAGTCACAACGGGATTCGTGGAAGTCAACACGGATCAGTGGCAGGAGCAGTTCTTTCTCATCACGCTCATCATTGTGGTGTTACTCAACAGTGAGCAGTTGCAAGTTGCAAACTTAATTATTTGAACTTAATTATTTATTTATTTCAGTTTCGGCTGCAACCATGTCGGGCGCTTTGTACGGCGTCGCTGGTCTCTTTCCCTCGGAGTTTATGACAGCTGTGGTCAGTGGTCAGGCGCTTGGCGGCATTTTGACTGCACTCGCATTTATTTTGGTGCTCGCCTTCGATGCTGGTCCTTCGGCAACGGCCTTTGTGTTCTTCGTTATGGGCGCCTTACTGATCTGCGGCTGCATCGTTTGCTACCTGCTGATGGCACGCCAGGAGTACTTTAAATATTATCTGGCTGGTGGCGACAAGTTTAAAGTGATTTGTGCCCAGCCAGCGCACAGTCGCAGCACGCAGGGCACGGAGGGTGTGCCACTTGAACCATTGCTGCCCCGAGTACTGGGCAAGATTTATTTGCAAGCCATTTGCCTCGCCCTGTTGTATGCCACAACGCTCTCGGTATATCCGTCTGTGACAGTCCTAATGGAATCCGAGCACTCAGCTAGCCACACCCAGTGGACAGGTATATAGCTATCTATATAATTTGGGTTTATATTTGTATTCATTATTTGTATTTTTGTATTAGATGTTTACTATTTGCCTGTGGTGAATTATTTATTCTTCAATTGCGGCGACTATTTTGGGCGATTGTTTGCTGGCTGTTTGGAGCTGCCGCGGAATCAACAGACGACGCTGCTGCTCACCGTGGTGCGTGTGGTTCTCGTGCCCTGTTTCCTCTGCTCCAACAGTGGTGTGCATCAGTTTCTGCCCACGCTGGTGCAACATGATTACACCTTTATTGCCATGGTCGTTGCCTTTGCCCTCTCCAACGGTTATTTGACCAACATTCTGCTCATTATGGCGCCACGGTTTGTAGCTAACTCACAGCGAGCTACTCAATCGAGATTAATCCTTATTGTGTTTTCTTTGCAGAAGCGTTGAGCAGCATGAGAAAGAGCTGGCTGCCTCCATAATGGCTGCCTCGTTGAGCGTGGGCATGGCCATTGGTTCCCTAATCAGTTTGGCATTTGTGCAGATGTTGTGACAACATGCCCACTTAATCCACCACCCTGCCACACAGTCTCAATGGTGCCTTAGAACGCTTTTTTGTATACTTATTTGATACGATTGCTTTTACGAATTTGATTGTTATATCTGTGAGATTTTTTCTAACATATCAGAAAGTGAAATTTATTATGTGTAAGTTTTATTTGTCGGTTGTAAATTGGTATAAATGTAATCGCAAAATAAATTTTAATTATTTGTAAGGTAATTCTGTTTGTTTAACGTTTATTTTGTAAGTTTTCTGCAGATCTCAACAACAATGTGGATTAATTCGATTTAAATTTGGGTTTTATTTCTTGTTTATTATATGTTAACTCATTTTTTGTTTTATTTTTTTTTAACTAACGAACTACATTGTAATTACGTATATTGTATTGACACTGACAGCTTTTGCACATTCAATTTTGAAATTACGTTGATTTTTTTAAAATATTTTTATATGCCCTGTGTTTGTTTTGAAAAACTGCATTTTAAATTCAAAAATCGTAGCCGCCAAACGCGTTGCCAACTGAAATTGATCAGCGATCAACTACTTTCCTCTCGTCTGTTGCATTTGAGTGGGTCATTTTGGATAAAATATAGCTACATATATTTTATTTATGTATGCTTTTAATATTTATATGCAATAACAAATTCGATTCTTTGCTGTTTTATTCTTTTTCTTCGTCTTGTTTATTTACATTCTCTTGGGCTTTTCGCTTGATATCCATTCAAAACATTCATTTACTTCTGTTTGTCTCCTTTCTCTTGGCCTAAATTTTGGTTTTTATACCCTGAACCCATTAAAAATGGGTAAAAAGGGTATAATGGTTTTGTGCAAATGTATGTAACAGGCAGAAGGAAGCATCTCCGACCCCACAAAGTATATATATTCTTGATCAGGAGCAATAGTCGAGTCGATATAGCCATGTCCGTCTGTCCGTCCGTCCGTCCGTCCGTCTGTATGAACACGCAGATCTCAGAGACTGTAATAGCTAGAGACTTTAAATTGGAATATAGATTCTCGTATACCAGGCGCACATCAAGTTTGCGTTATTTTTTCGATAACTACCTTCGTTTGTCAATTATCGATAAATTAAATTTCCGATAGCAATAAATGCCACAATTTTAAAGGCAGAATCTTCTAATTAATACATGACATTAATACAATATGCATATGCATATTGTCGATCAACTGCCCAAATTTCGTCAAGATCGGATAAGAAACAAATCAATCTTTTGGTGACCTACTTTAACGAAAACGAGATAGGGCCAGCGAGCGAGAGAGAGAGAGAGAGAGAGCGGAGAGAGAGGGAGAGAGAGGGAGAGAGAGCGAGAGAGATAGAGCGTGTAAAAGAGGAATTGGGAAAAGGTTTTCGGGGGTTTTTTGGGAGTTTTTTTTTTTTTTTTGGTGCAGTTTGTGTGTCCGTTAACCGTTTTTTGAGGTGGTGATTTGTGGTGGTGTTGCTTGTTTTATTTTATTTTATTTTTTTTTTGGGGAGGAGCTGCGTGTGCGTTTAATTAAATCCAAAATCCAAGAGTTTAACCGAAAGCTTACATTTCAACATACAAAAGAAAAGTAGAAAGAAAAGAAAGTAAAATTAAAACGTTACTTTTTGCTTAGAGCAGGTTGTTTCCTCCAACTAAATGGTGGACAAGAGCAACTTTCATGACTTAGTCAGATCGTCATCGGCATTTGCGACGGCATCCGTGTTATCCGTCAACACGGACAGCTGCATTCCGCGCTTCTCCTGCTCATCTAGTATTTGATGGGATTGGCGAGAGCCTCGGCGAAATTAGATAGATAGTCCTTGACAACGACGCACAGGAATAGCGAGGCGAGCGCAATGGGCTGACCCAACTCTGAGCGGAGATTCACATGACGATAGCCGGGATACAGTCCAATCACGGGCGGCATCCGATGTCCGATTAGATTGCCACCCTCCTCATAGGCAGCGATTGGCATGCTCGCCAGCTCCGGCAGCACCACCTTCTTGAAGACGAACGGCTCCTCGTCGTAGACGGGATTCATGACATTGTCACGCACCGTCTTCTTCTTGAGCACCGTATGTGCCGGCAGGAAAACATGTCCACCTCGACAAAGGTATTCACTCGCTTATCAGTGAGGAATTGCCATCCACGGTGCTCTCGGCGAATGGATCGACGCGACGATCCGAGCGTCGCATGAACTCCGGCTTCAGCAAATAACCGGAGCGGTCGTTGTACTCAAAGATGCCCAGATTCAGTTGCATGGCCAGATCAATGGTCTGAAAGTTCAGTGCCACCAGCTGACAGCCGGCAGAACACCTGCGGCATAAAATTGGAGCTATCGAATCGTGTGCCAGCCGGATAAACTCTCGACAACTGATGCTTGTTGTAGTTGACGAACTCAATCGGTCGATCCTTGAGCAGTGCCATCGCCTGCTTCTCATCGAACGAGGACATCTCATAGCAGCTGCCCTTCTCTGTGTTGGATAGATTGGATATTAGTTAGTATCCTAATGGATCTGACGTATTTGCTGAAAGTTTAACACAATTAAAGATATTGGAATTATGCAGTCTTTATTAGTCTTCATTTGCAATGGTCTTAATCGGAAATTCTCTTATCCAAGAAACTTTTTTAATTTTTTCTCGAAATTAGATTATCTAATTTCAGAAATTTTTTATAATAAAGACATTTGCTATGCGACAATAAAGTGGTAAACAAAATGTATTCAACTCCACCAGGAACAATTGGCAGCACTGAACGAATTTGCAATTCGGAGCCAAGGCAAAAAGCGTCTAGACAAATAAATCAAATTGCCAACAATTATTTTTAAATATTAAAAATGCTAAAGATTCTTTCCAAAATGTTTATATATGTATATATCTATAATAAAATAATTTAGCAAGCAACTAGACTGTTAAAGATACAAGAACATAGTTTTAATAAATTTGAAAATAAACTTAGAAAAATTTAAAAACAATTGTAAACATATTCCTTACAGATTTTTATTTCGAACACGCAAACACGTATTGAACATATGCAAATTAATGGCAGAAGTTTCTCAAATTTAAAGTTAAACAAGAGTTGAACAATAATTTAATTTGTTGGGCTGCTTTATCAGTATCAATAATTACAATCAAGTAAGAGTGCTGTAGTCGAGTAAACTTGACTACGATATAAACCTGAACCCAGTTATTAAATTAAACGTGAAACACGCAATCGTAGGTAGCGGGGCCATGCCATCATGCCATCTCTTTCTCACACATGCGTTCGCATATTTACGCATACAGAAAATGCTTGCGTCTGCTGATAGAAATGAGATCAATATGAGATTACTTTTTCTATAACTTGGATGTTTCTTATCCGATCTTGAAATTTGAAATTTGGGCATTTGATCAATAGTATGCATATGCATACCATATATTAATTAGAAGATTCTGTCTTTAAAATTGTGGCATTTATTGCTATCGGAAATTTAATTTATCGATAATTGATAAACGAAGGCAGCTATCGAAAAGCAAACTTATTCTGCGCCTGGTATACGAGAACCTATATTCCAAATTTGAAGTCTCTAGCTCTTACAGTTCCTGAGATCTGCGTGTTCATTCAGACGGACGGACGGACGGACGGACAGACGGACAGACGGACATGGCTATATCGACTCGACTATTGCTCCTGATCAAGAATATATATACTTTGTGGGGTCGGAGATGCTTCCTTCTGTCTGTTAAATACATTTGCACAAAACCATTATACCCTTTTTACCCATTTTTAATGGGTTCAGGGTGTAAAAACTGTGGTTGCTAAATGTGTGTTTTAAGTCGTATAAGATTGTGTTATATCGATTACAGTCGTCTTGAGTCGTGATTGGTACTGCTTAGGTTAGTCTAAGTGTTGAGTTGATTTTTGCTGAGTTCGGTAATTGTAATTGAGTTTGTAGAGTTTTAAGTCGTACGTTATCTTGTATTGATTTAAGCCGCGATTAGTATGTCTTAAGTCATATACGATTCTATCATCCTGATTGCAGTCGAATTGATTCTTTACAGTTTCGTTTACAGTCGTATTTCATCGTACTATAATATTTTTTTTGCGTAGATTTAGCCTATATTCCTTTAACTCGTTTTGAACTGATTGAAGTCGTGATTAAGTATTAAGCATCAGATGTAGGTTTGTCGACTTAACTCATGTTAAGTCCCGATTAGTCTTGTTTAAAGTCGTGTTTGCTGGTTTTTGGGTTCATTGTGTTATGTAGCTATTTTTGCATTTCGTGGCTCAACACCAACCACCCGCATAGGCGACCTACTTCACATTTTATATCACGTACACACGCCCGCACACCATTCAGTTGGGTGTTTGAGTTGGCTTTTGGCTACTATTAGTTTAGAACAAGTTACTTTCTGACAGGCGGACGGAATGTGCGATAAATTTTATGGCTGCTGTGCTTTTTCAAATATTTGTATTTGGCTGTTAGACTTACTCACCTGTTGCCTGGGATTGTAGTGATTTTCGAGACTCAATATCACAGGGTATTCGGATGTTTTAAATGCGCACTCCGCGATTGCCTCGAGCACGTCCTTGGCAAAGATTTCGGGCACAAATGTGTAGCCATGGACAATGACCGGCTTCTCGGTTTAATTTATGATCGCATATCGTGTGATACTGTTAAATATAAACCGTATAGTTTGTTAATTTTTTAACATTATCAAACTATATTTTTGAAGCGCAAAAAAATTGCAAAGTACTTTGGCATTGTTGTAATGCCAACAATGATAACTTTGCATAGGAGTTTAAAAATAAAGTGCGTATTGTAGTTTTCTCTTAAGAAGATTAAATATTTTAATGGCTTAGCGGCAATACAATTGGCGTATGATTTCACTAGCTGAGCGCTTTCATGCGTTTTCCGAGCTGCTTTCATATTCGCTCAAACAAGCCAATTTATGCTTCGCAACTGATGTGGCAGTACTCATTGCACATTTTGCACATTATTCGTTTTTTATTTCCATATGTTGCATATGTGGTGTATGTGAATGACACAATGGGAGACGTCTCTGCCTGAAAGTCAGCAACAGTAAAGTGTGCGGCTGACTGAAGGACTGGTTGCTGTTCCTGCTGCTGTTGCTGCTACCGCTGCTGATGTTAATAATGTCGTCTATCACTTGCGTGCGCTGCTCTAGTGTGCCTGGCTTGAAGCGCAGTCAAGTGACTCTAACAGCACGCCAGGCTGTCAGGCTCAGGCGCAGTTTCTGAGTGTCTATTTATTTTTTTTATATCATTTTTCCAACATTTTTTATTTTAATTTTAGAGGCAGGCAAAAAACTTACATTAAAAAGCCATCCAAACTGAGTTGGCCCTTTTGTGCGTTGAATTTGTTGGGCTCGAATTGTTGGATGAACCTTTATCACATTATTGATTGTATAAAGAAAAAGACTGTTCCACATGTAAGAGTTTAATTGCATTTGATAACAAATAAGACTACAAAGGGCTGCTTTTGTTTAATTTGTTTTGTGTTTGTTTAACCAAATTTCAATCTTTAGAGCATATATTTTGGGCAACAGGTATGCCAAAAGCAGCATGATTATTTATTAAGTGCGGATTATATGCGTGTGTGATTGGTTGATGGTCGGATTGAATATGAACAGATATTGGGAATGTGTCTAATTAGAAAGGCGTGGCACACCAGCTCTCAAGTTAAATCACTAAAATATGTTCGGCAGTCACTTATATTTTTAAGAGCGTTTGAGAAAAGTATTTTATTTTTAATAAAAAATTATCTGGAAGAACATTGCATTTAATTAATTTTACTATGATTCCAATATGTACAAAAGACGATTAGACGAATATTAACAGTGATATGAGCGTTTGAAAAAATTATTTTGTTTAATAACAAAATACTAAATTTAATTTATTTTACTATGATACCAAATTTACGTCAAAAAGACATTTAGACGCATATTAACACGGATATGAGCGACTGAATAAAAGTATTTTATTTTAATAACAGAAATATGAGCGTTTGAAAATAAGTATTTTATTTCAATAAAAAATAATATAGAAGCAGGCATAATATAAATATTTTATTATGATTCCAAATTTACGCCAAAAGACGATTAGACGCATATTAACAGCATGAAATTTAGTATTTCTTCATAAAAAATAAACATTTTTCAAACGCTCATATCTCTGTTAATATGCGTCTAATCGTCATTTTGACTTAAATTTGGAATCATAGTAAAATAAATCAAATTTAGTATTTTTTGATAAGAAAATAAAACTTTTTTTAAACGCTCATATCTCTGTTAATATGCGTCTAATCGTCATTTTGACTTAAATTTGGAATCATAGTAAAACACATCAAATTTAGTATTATCTTCATAAAAAATAAACTTTTTTCAAACGCTCATATCTCTGTTAATATGCGTCTAATCGTCATTTTGACTTAAATTTGGAATCATAGTAAAACACATCAAATTTAGTATTTCTTCATAAAAAATAAACATTTTTCAAACGCTCATATCTCTGTTAATATGCGTCTAATCGTCATTTTGACTTAAATTTGGAATCATAGTAAAATAAATCAAATTTAGTATTTTTTGATAAGAAAATAAAACTTTTTTTTAAACGCTCATATCTCTGTTAATATGCGTCTAATCGTCATTTTGACTTAAATTTGGAATCATAGTAAAACACATCAAATTTAGTATTTCTTCATAAAAAATAAACATTTTTCAAACGCTCATATCTCTGTTAATATGCGTCTAATCGTCATTTTGACTTAAATTTGGAATCATAGTAAAATAAATCAAATTTAGTATTTTTTCATAAGAAAATAAAACTTTTTTTAAACGCTCATATCTCTGTTAATATGCGTCTAATCGTCATTTTGACTTAAATTTGGAATCATAGTAAAATACATCAAATTTAGTATTATTTCGTAAAAGTACAAATTTTTTTCAAACGCTCA